>CM053801.1:33444835-34694835 GCA_028671895.1 Oenanthe sinensis | reverse complement strand
TTATAAACTTTTATTAGTTTATGTTATAAATTTTAATTAGTTTATTTTATAAATATGATATTAAATTTATTTTATAAACTTTTATAAAATTTATTTTATAAACTTTTATTAGTTTATGTTATAGATTTTAATAAGTTTATTTTATGAATTTGATAAAGTTTTTTTTTAACAATCAAATTGTACCTGGCCAAAGGGACGTGGCCATCTTTGATCTTGGAGGCCAACTTATTTGTGAACACGCGCGTCATTAGAGCTTGAATCATTCAGCGCCACTTAATTTTACACGCGCAACGCAACAAATTCTCTCCTTGAGAATTGATGTTTGTTGCGCCTGTACAGGAGAAGCAATGTACAGGCGCCACAAAAATGCTTAGGCGCCACAAACCCCAAAGTACAGTTTGGTCCCCAAAGTTTTGTACTCTTTAAATTTTAATTTTTATTTTAGATTTATTTATTTTTCCAGAATAATTAAAATTCTTGAAAACTAAAATTTTTCTTAAATATTAATTTACGATATTTTAATTTTTAAAAAAATTCAAAATTCTTAAAAATTAATTTGTTGTATATTTTTATTTTTGATTAATTTATTTTAAAAGAAAATTAAAAATTCTGTAAATTTAAATTTTTCTTAAATATTAATTCGAGAGTGCTCAAGGGTTAGTAGTTGAAGATTTTTCCGGGCAATGAAGACAACTGAGATTGACTGAAGATTATCCGATGAGGTTAATTCTGGAACATGTTGAAGAAATAGTGGTATTAATTTCCTTAGAGGTTTACTCCATAGGATCCCACTAATATTTTGGAAGCTGCAAAAGAAGAAATTAATTTGGGTATAGGTTTTGGTTAATTTGAGTTGTATTTTTGGATAAAAAATCTAAGGGGTTTAAAGTAGTGAAGGAGAACAGACTAGACTACCTGGAATCTCAGTACAAGCCTTAAAGTTTATTCTACAGGGAGATTACAGGAAGTTCGTGCTAACACTGCAGATCATCTGGAACAAAGGATTACAGCCAACAGGGATTTAAGGATACAACCACATTGTCTGTAAAAGACCTGTATGTGCTGAAGACCAATGAACTAGAACAAAAGCTGATGAAGATAATATTTGGTAAAGCAGGTTATTAGCATATCCACTGTATTTGTGACCCAGGAACCAAATTTGATTGACGTCAAGGTTGAGAACCTCTGAACAGAAATGAAATGATCCAAGAAGCTGAATTGAAGATGTAGCAGCTCGAGGTAGTGGTCAAGGTGTTGCATGTGAATTTGACACTTTGGAATAACTTGAGAACTGGACTACAAGTCAAGCCTGCAAGGCAATAGGAAGTTCAGTAGCATCAGGTTCAAATGGAATCCCAATTCTAAATCTAAGGTCATTACCTATAGATTCCGTAAAGGAGATTTTCAAGATCAGTTCAAGAGGCGGTTGCAAGACAGGGATGGTTTATTTAAAAGACAAGATCAAAGGGTTTGCTACACAGTTTGAAGAAGCCTGTACAAGTAAAAGATGACAAACACTGTGTTGGGTTATAGAAGGAATCTCAAGCATTAGTGATGATGCAGCAAGGGAAAGCATTTGTTGGTGAAGTTAATGCAAGGCTGATTCTATCAATGAAAGTGATGAACCAAATGGAAATCTGGCATCAATGACCAACACTGGAGATGAATCACTAAGCACTTCACAGGTACACATTCTAACTAGTATATGTTTATCTAATTCAGGACTGTATAATAATTAGGTATTGAAATGTATTATATTCATGTCAGCATGTTAGCATCTTAGGACTTAAATGCTTAATTGATTTCTAAGAATAAGATTGCATGCTAGGATTCATGAGTTTAAATAAGTACATTTCATACTTGATTTTATATACAGTAAAATGAATATCTGGAGAATTAGATAAGGTGTTCTAGACGATTAGGTGTATCCCTGAACATTTGCTGGAACTTGATTTAAATCTTCTGTGATTTAATACCTCTGCTAATGTTGTGAAAATTTCTAAATAGACAAACAGGTCATAGATCAGATATTTTATATTTGTTCTTATTGTGATAAATGACTTAAAGTGTATGTGGAATTTGATATTGCTCATAATATTTTATTCAAATATTTTGCATATTCTTAAATTGTTTATGTGCTTATTTTCACATGATTTGCTCGCACTCGCATAGTTGCACTTAAATGTCATATCATATCATGTATTGCTTGTTAGAGATAGAATAATAAAAGATGGTAGAATTATCTAAGTAGTCAGTAACATTTGTTGATTCAAGGATTTATCTAAAACTGACTTAGATAATTAGAGATAGTTAAAAATGTTAGACAACGACAGAAATGGACTAGACAGAATTAGTAATTAATTTGTTAGTTCTTCTATCCATGTGCTTTATGCATATTGAAGTTGTTGTTACCTCTGATAATATCTCTAACCCATCTGGACTCAATTAAAGTTGAGTACCAAGAAACTTAATCATTTATGATTGTAGAGTATGTAACAAAAGACAAAAGTTATGTGACTTCGTGACATTTAATTGTTCGAGGCATATGATTAAGATTAAAGCTCTGAGATCACAGTTGATTGAGAAGGCCTCCCCGATGGTAACTTTTGGAGATGACAGCAAAGGATGTACAAGGGATATGACTATCATGATTTAAGAACTGTCATCAGTGGAAGCATCTTTCTTGTTGAAGGACTTAGGGCACTATCTATAGGGCACTAGGAAATTCTTTATCAAGGGTTTTCTGGAAAAGCATTGAAAATGAAAAGTGTTTGATCTCAAACAAGAAGGTTGGAAGCTCACTCAATTGAGAGTGATGAAGTTTGTTCGTAGCTGACATGGAATTTGTATGCAAATGTGAAGCGAACTTTTCAGTAAAGCTTCATCAGTAAAGAGTTAGTTATGACATAAGAAGCTCTCACACTTGTTGATCAAGACAATGGATTCTCCGATAAATATGAAATTGGTGAGAGGACTACTTCATATGGAATTCTATCTAGAAGGACATTTTGAAGTATGTCAAATAGGGAAGTCAATGAAAACATGATATTGAAGCAAATTATGTCAATGAAGAAATATGCTTAGTGGTAGTTGATGACAACCCTAGTTACAAGTTGGTGATGTTCGTGCATTCAACAGAAAAAATATCACAGATGGTGATTGATCATCAGGAAGATCAAGTTGGAAGCAAAGTAAGCTGTGAGAACTTTGAAGTCAGATAATGGAACTGAATTTCGCGAGTGAAGTTCTATATGAATTCTGCACTGAAAAAGGTACTTTGAAGCTGAAGCAATTAACACAGCATGCTACTTTAATCAACAAGATCGTGAAAAGACATCATATGAGTTAATGGCCAACCAGAAGCAAACCACTGAAACTCTTTCATGTGTTTAGAGGAAATTGATATTTACTGAAGATTTAAATGAGTATCTTGGCAAGTTTGAAGTTAAGGCTCATGAAACAATTTTCCTCGGCCACTCATTGAAGTCAAAAGCCTTCAGGGCATATGTGATGTGAAAACAGAAGATGATTACAAGTTTGAATGTATCGACCCACTACACCAAGCTCCCAAGCATTCAAATGAAAGACTATTCTGAATCTTTGAAGTTTGATATCCCGTCAGAGTCAAATTCAGATACTAATGATGAAACTGAGGTTGCAGAAGGAAACAATGATAATGATGATGATTCAGATCCTATTAGTGGAAATGGTAGTGATTCTACACAACTCGTGAACTTTAACAGAATCCACTGAAAAAGGTGAAGGATCTTCAACACATCCTAGCAGCAACTTAGGGGGAGCAAAATAACAGAAGGATCTACTAGTCGTACTCAACACAATGAAGATCAAAGGAATACATCAAGAACATATCTGTTGAGACAAAGGGTTTGATGTCAAAGTCATTCCTGGAGTCTAGTTCTTAGTGATCCGGATTATTGAGTAAAGGCTAGAAGTGCTAATCAAAATGAACATATATTTTTCAGGACCCAACAATCAATAATTGGTATCCCAAAGAATAGTGAAGATGCACTGATTGATACAGATTGGGTGATTGCAAATGCAAGGTGATCTCAATCAGTTTGAAGGCAGAAATTATTGAAGCTGGAACCCAGACCACTAAAGTCGAAGCTGAAATTGGTACAGTAAGGGTTCACAGAAACTGGATGTTTATTGGCATTGTTATGAGGGGTAAAGCCAAACTGGTTGCTACATGTTACTATAAAGTAGAAGGTATCGACGATGATGGAAACAGAATCTTCGGGACTTTCAAGATCTAACAGCAAGCAACAGAGATGAAACTTGATCATCTTAGGACCTAACAATTGGGCCTAACAAGATGAGGACCTAACAGAGTTAGGGATTCAAGCAAATCGTCAAGGACATGGTATGACACTCTAACTACTAATTATTTGAAAATGATTTTATATTAGAGTAATTAAACACATATCTCTCTCTAGATTACTAGGCACACACACAATGTAATATATGTGCAAGTATACCATGATTATATTATATGTGGGTCTACTAATGAAAATTTGGCAAGATATATTTGCTAAGTTAATGCAGAGTAGGTACAAGATGAGCATGTTAGAAGAGTTGCAATTCTTTTTGGATTACAATTAATTCAGAAGAATGATGGCAATTAAAGTAAGTCAAGAATCTTTTGAAGATGCACAATTTGGAAGATTCTAGACCTGCCAAGACTTCTTGCCAACAAACCACTAAGCTTGATCAGGGCAAATCAGGTATATGAACTGAAGTGACAAGCTATAGAGGTATGATCAACTCATTACTTATTCAAGTGCATAAAGACCATATATTTTATTCTCGATATGCCTATGTGCAAGTTTCCAAGTGGATACTAGAGAATCTTATCTTATAGTTAAGTTATGGATTGTTAGATATCTTAGGGGATCACCAATTCTTGAAATCTGGGACCCTAAAGATTCTAGGTTTAACCTAATTGGCTATATAGATATAGATAATGAAGGTTGTAAGAAAGACAGGGAAGTCATTCCTAGATGCTGTCATTATTTCCAGCAACTCTGTTGATCTCTTCACACCACGTATAGAACACGCGCATTGACACCAGGTATCATTTCTTTTGAGATTGTCCTTAGTAGAATAAATTGCAGATATTTGTTAAACAACTTGATGAATTCATTTTGTCTAAGTTGATTAGTAAACTTGGGATATTATTTCTATGCATATTTATTGAAAATCCCATCTACAAGGAATTCTCAAATGAGTTCACAAGTATTACTTTTTCCCTATTCAAAGGACTTGAATTTATTTGAAATCCAGTACCTCATACTTTTTGCTATTAGTTTAATTATCATGCTTACAATGTAATATGCATAAGTGGTAGTTAAATTATCTAGCATAAGTTAGAAGCATAATTATTTGTATGTTAAATATTTGATGAATATTAGTCAATGATATCTTGCTTAATTGCTCTGATATTTCTTAATATTTTATTACAAATAATTGTGATACTTTTGATATTAGTGACAATATTTAGAATTTCTGTTCTAAGTAATTAATGCATATTTCAAAACTCACTAATATTGGAAGACAAAGTATTTTCTAAGTTATGTGTATAAAATTCTCAATATTTTATATATTTAGAAAATATTTCTAAATTTGATTTTATTGCGAGAAGTTATAATTAGGAACACAAGAGTTAAATGTCAATATTTTAAGGACTTGTGAATTTCTATTCAACTATTTTCTCGAGCTTACGTATATTATTAATAATTGTTATGAGTATAATTGCAATATGCTTAAGTGACGATTATTAGATATAGCGTAGGAAGTTAGATGTTAATATTCAATCCTATGAATATTTAATATTTAACAAAATTATTTTATCTTATTAAAATTATGGATTGAAGCAATTCAATATTTATTAGTTTCATAATTTTGATTTGATAAAATATAAGAAGCACAATTTATTGCATTTTGAAATTATTGATAAATATCAAATAATTGGTATCAACGTGCAATTAATTGTGATATTTTTAATATTAGTGATAACACAAGTTGTTTATCTGAAATCACTAATAATAAAAATATGTTGAAATGCTTATTGTTCTACTGAATGATTGTCATCTCTATTTGATTTGTATATATGCATGTTATTGGTAATTGTTTAGTACAATATAAGTATTTAATTTATTTTGATTTATTTAAATTATGATGATATAAAACAATTTAGTGATATATTGGTTCCATGATTTAAGTAAATTAAAATAAATTCGCAGCATAATTATTCGTAGTATAAATATTCTCTTTTATTACTTTGTGATAATTGAATAATATTTTATTACAAAATAATTGTGATATATTGATACTAATGGATTTGCTTAGTCTTTATTCCAAGTAAAAATTGGTTTTTGAAAAAGCCGTTAGTATTAGTATATTTAGTTTTCTTTCTTTGACTGAATTTTAAACTATTAAAAAGAATTTCTTGTCTGATTCTTTTTCAAAACGTCATATACAAAGATACATTCACTTTCTATCAGTTTTAGATAAGAAAACTTCAGAATTCTTTTTCAAAACTTCTCTTTTAAAAAACTTTTCTTAAGGATAATTTTTCTCCACTCTCAAAATAGTTTATCCTCTCCCAAAAGCTATTTTTAAAAATCTTATCTTGAAAAGCTTTTTCTCTCTAAATTTTTCTTTTTAAAGTAGTAGAAACTTTGTGACTGCTATTTTATTTAGAAAAATTGTTATAACTTCGAGGTATCAACCATTTGTAAAATGATTTGTTTTTAAACACTTGTTTCAATGTATGTTTCACAGTGATTCATAGTACCAAAACAGTGGTTGTTGCTTTGAAGGCCTTGTACTGTAATGTTAAACATCCATCCAACCCTAATTGTCATGTTTTTATTTTAAGTCGGGGATACTATCAGGTGGACGAAAATGATGTAAATCATAATTGCATTATGAGTCAGAAAATCATTGTCTTCTATCTGATAAAGATGTTTTACAAAATTGTTTTGCAAAATTGTTTTGCAAAATTGTTTTCAAAACATACAGTGCTTAGGTTTTAAAGGAAAAGAGCCATTTTATTAAGATAGAATTTGGTAAGAGAGTTGAATTTCTTCTATGGTATAAATTCTCGCATTTTATTATGGGAAATTTGACTTATAAGAAATTCATAAGGGATAGAATTTTTCTCTGATACACTTTCCCGCGTTTTATTATGGGATAAGTATCTTAAACAAAATTTCTATTGGTATCATGCTCTTAAATGATAAATCTTTAGAACCGACAAAACTCTTTTACTAAAAGTGCTTTAATGTAATCCATTACCATTCCTTATTATATTTTTCCTTATCATTGGGATGAAAAATATATTTTGGAATGTTAAGGTGATTATCTTTTTAATCTTGATTGATTCTTTCCTGATAGCCCTCAGAGGCTATAGAAGCTGGCCAGGAGGTTGAAAACCCATCAATCTCTTACACAAGCCTTAGTATTAAACACTGATTCATCCACTTTCATATATTAACCCTTGGAGATATAAGGAACTTATGTTAGTTAGAGGTTGATAAGGGAGAAACTGCACTTGATGCAGCAAATAAGGATGAAGTAGGAAGTGCACCCACAGCTCTACCTCCAGCGAAGTAAAGAAGTATATAAATGAGGTAACTATAAGCTCATCTGCATCTTCTCAAAAGGATGCAGAGCTGAAAAGGCAATTAAACTGTCTCTGGAATCATTCTCTCAACAGGGTGAGTCCATTGAAATTTGTTCGTCAGCCAGAGCACCTTGTATTGTGTCAAGCACACCACTGGCACTCACGCTGATGGTAAGCCCAAGCAGATAAATTCTAGGAACACATTGCAAGGCGTGCACAGTGAGAGGTATAGGCATTCATTGGAGATACAGACTCTAGTTAGCCATACACTACATTGTCCAATGTATCTACCTCAAACAGAAGTTAAACTTCTGCATCCCGAAATGGAGATCTCTTGTTCAGATTCATCTGGGCTTGAGAGGCAACTACTTGACAAGAATTCTTCGAATGAGTCAAGTAGGGTATTTTAGACAAATTCCCGTCACAGGGTTATGAGGGAAACGTAGGTTCTAAATTGTCATTCATTACATTGTCTACTACGTTGACCCTCCCGGAAGGAACATTTCCAGATCCTGAAAAGGAATGTCCACCTCCCGTTTACGGAGAAGGTGTGAGGCAACTCCTTGATAGAACAAGGCAGGATTCCCTAATAGATTTTAAAATCTTGGGATAACCCATCTCAAAGAGGTGAGGCTCCACTAAACAGTGATTTAACAATTACTATTGAGTCTGGTGCTGAGACAGTGCTTATGCATGATAGATCAAGAACACCTCAATAAGGCAATTCTCCACTTGATAGTGATTCAGTTCATTCTGATGAATCAGGTGTTGGGAATATATGAATTGACGGATTTCACTTGCACGTACAGAAGGCTATATTTGAAATGCAGAGTGAAAGTAAGAGAGAGAAACACTTAAGTGAAAGTGAGGGAGAGATACACTTGAGTGAGAGATAGGGAGAGAAAGAGTAAAACACTTCAAAGTGCTCGACACTTAAGTGTAAACACTAACAGAACGTAGTAGAAGTGAGAAAATCATAGACCAAACACTTACCCTTGCTACTTGCTACTTCTGAAAGAAAAGTTACTATATTTTTCCCGATCAATGACAGATGAGAACCTTCATTGGAAGACAAACCATTCAAACGATGGGACATTGGAGGATTCCTCAACTAAGGGGGAGAATTTATAGGAAGAAAAAGGAGAAGTTAATAAATTCTTATCTTCGTACTTGGGAAAAGTTAATATCCTAAAGGGGTTCGTATCCTGGATCCTTAAGGGAAGATCCTTAGAAAAAGGGGTTCGTATCCTTGGAAGAAGTTAATATCCTTAGGGGGAGATTTTACACAAGAAAAAGAAGAAAATCTTATCTTCTGATCCTGAGGGAAAATAACAGAAATATGGGAGAATCAAGAAACTGTATCCTATACTTGAAAGGAGTTGTCAGAAGAGGATTCCTCATCCAAGTGGGAAGAACAGAGAAGAATTGACACCTCCATTGATTTTCTAAATGGTGAAGAAGAAAAAGAAGAAGAATCACATTCTTAGGGGGAGAACATTATTTGAGCTATGTTTTATGTTCTATTGAAGACGTTCCCAGGAATTTAATTCTTATGAAGCTCTGTTCATGATAAGTTCTTTAAAGTTCAAACTATGAAGGATTTTGAAGCAGAGAAAGCTCAGACAGAAAGAAATGAAGATGATACAACATGAATATCAGTTCAGTGCTAGAGGAACAGACATCTTTCGTTTCAGTTACACAAGAAATCTGGAAATGCAGAATCTGATCCAGAAAAACCAGTAGCATTATTTACAAGTCTCAGACGATTACTTTTTCTAGTTGTTAGTTGAGTTATCCTCTCTATGGGATTTGTTTGCTAAGTTTAACAATCAAATAGGGGGAGATTGTTGGTGAGATTATGAAGTTATATGAATAGTAATCGTGATAACTCAACACTAGAACATGACAAGTAAATAATACTACGCCTACACAGAAATCAGGAAGAAATGAAGACAAGACAGATACAGTGAATCAAGACATTAGAAGAAGTTTTGAAGTCTACTACAGGTAACTGAAAGAAGTTCATTAATATGTTCATGCCTCAGTGAAGAATAATGTGTAAAAACTTTCAGGGTTTCAGAAGTGTTGAAGATTCAGTATAGAAGTGTCACGAGAAGATTTCAGTGTATTAGCATTGATTGAAGATAAACAGTGTTCGAAGCATAGGAATCTAGAAGGGTGAAGAGAAAGGTTAAAGAAAACAGCTGCAGTCTTGAAGTAATACTCACTGAAAGAAGTTCATTTGTATGTTCAAGCGTCAGTGAAGAACAGAGAATGAAGTATTCAAGATTGTGGTAGTAATGGAGACGTTGTCTAAGTACCAGAAAAGATTCCAGTGAAAGTACTATGTTTATTGACAGTCAGTGTTCGAAGCAATGAAGTTGCTGCAAACTTAACAATGCAAATAAAGCAATAATACGAAGACCTGGATCAAAGTTAGTCGTCTGTGAACCAAACCAGTTGCACTAGGCGTCAGCAGTTTGAGAAAGGAATCTGAGTATTAACTATAGAAGAATTGTTAAGTTGAAGAACATACTTGGAAAGAACGATTATTTATTAAGGTACGAAAAGTGATTTGTAGAGGCTACAGCCAAACCGCTAAACAGCTAACAGTCAAACAGCTAAACAGCTCAAAGGATGCAGGGTGCAAAGTGTCACAACCTTGGTACGAAATGTGAAAGTTTCTGAACTACAGTCGAAGTACGGAAACAGCTCAGAGTACAGGGTGTAAAGTGACAAGGCTTTGAAACAAGAAATGGAAGTTGGTGAACTTAAGTCAAGGAATAAATAGAGGGTCAAAGTGCAATGACTATTCAGCACTTTGACCATGTTTGTTATTCACGCGCAATAAACTTCACAAGTATCAATTGATTCTAAGGCCTTCTATGGCGTCTGCACAAGGTATCCCCTTGTGTAGGCGCAACAAAAAGGCAGGCGCAACAAATTTTCTATTTCAGCTAAGGCATTTGTTTTGTGGCGCCTCCACTGTGCCTCACCTGTGTAAGCGCAACTAAAGCTCCTGGTGCAACAAAAAATATTACTTGACTTGAAGAAATTTTGTTAAGTAATTACAGGCGCCAATTGAAGCTACACAGGGGATGCACTCTACAGGCGCAACAAAATTATAAGGCGCAATAAAATATTTCTTGGACCCACTCAGCCCTCAGCCAATCAAATTACAACAGCTACTTTATTGATTTAAAGTCTACACCAATTAAAAAAAAGGAGTCATCTTCTTCAACAAAAATAATATGTAGAGAGCTACTGCCATGGCCGGAGCAAGAAGATACAATTTATACACACCCATACCTTGCTCCTAGTCAGATATTAGGACCCGGTTCTTTAATGTAAAATGCTCAGGGCTCCTAGATATCACTCCCTACGGACTTAGTTTTTCCTTGTACTAATTTAGATATATTTGTATAGGAACTGAGCCTAATATTTTTGTGTTAGTAGCAAAGAATTAATTTATTCTTTGGAAGCCAGTTATATTTTTAACTGGGTGTAGCACCCCTATGGGTTTATATATGAAAGATATATTCCCGGAAACTTGTCTCATTTAATTACTTGCTAATTTTCTTGAACCTAATTGATTTATCCGAAAACACTAGAAAATTAGTAAGTCAGCTCTCCTAAACACTACAAATGGCCAAACCCACTCTGAAGCAATAATTTATTTATCCGCAAATTCATAAAAGAATTTAAATTATTGTGAGTATCGTATTCAACCCCCCTTCTACGATACTTCAGGACCTAACAATTGGTATCAGAGCTTACTGATTGATATACAAGTCAGGATCTGTAACCCAGTAAAGCTCACCAAGCCCAAGCTGCTTACTCAAAAGGAGGTCTTGTTAAATAAGTTTAATTATAAACTTTTAATAAGTTTATTTTGTAAACTTTATAAAATTTATTTTATAAACTTTTATTAGTTTATGTTATAAATTTTAATTAGTTTATTTTATAAATTTTATATGAAATTTAATTTATAAACTTTATAAAATTTATTTTATAAACTTTTATTAGTTTATGTTATAAATTTTAATTAGTTTATTTTATAAATATGATATTAAATTTATTTTATAAACTTTTATAAAATTTATTTTATAAACTTTTATTAGTTTATGTTATAGATTTTAATAAGTTTATTTTATGAATTTGATAAAGTTTTTTTTTAACAATCAAATTGTACCTGGCCAAAGGGACGTGGCCATCTTTGATCTTGGAGGCCAACTTATTTGTGAACACGCGCGTCATTAGAGCTTGAATCATTCAGCGCCACTTAATTTTACACGCGCAACGCAACAAATTCTCTCCTTGAGAATTGATGTTTGTTGCGCCTGTACAGGAGAAGCACTGTACAGGCGCCACAAAAATGTTTAGGCGCCACAAACCCCAAAGTACAGTTTGGTCCCCAAAGTTTTGTACTCTTTAAATTTTAATTTTTATTTTAGATTTATTTATTTTCCAGAATAATTAAAATTCTTGAAAACTAAAATTTTTCTTAAATATTAATTTACGATATTTTAATTTTTAAAAAAATTCAAAATTCTTAAAAATTAATTTGTTGTATATTTTTATTTTTGATTAATTTATTTTAAAAGAAAATTAAAAATTCTGTAAATTTAAATTTTTCTTAAATATTAATTCGAGAGTGCTCAAGGGTTAGTAGTTGAAGATTTTTCCGGGCAATGAAGACAACTGAGATTGACTGAAGATTATCCGATGAGGTTAATTCTGGAACATGTTGAAGAAATAGTGGTATTAATTTCCTTAGAGGTTTACTCCATAGGATCTCACTAATATTTTGGAAGCTGCAAAAGAAGAAATTAATTTGGGTATAGGTTTTGGTTAATTTGAGTTGTATTTTTGGATAAAAAATCTAAGGGGTTTAAAGTAGTGAAGGAGAACAGACTAGACTACCTGGAATCTCAGTACAAGCCTTAAAGTTTATTCTACAGGGAGATTACAAGAAGTTCGTGCTAACACTGCAGATCATCTGGAACAAAGGATTACAGCCAACAGGGATTTAAGGATACAACCACATTGTCTGTAAAAGACCTGTATGTGCTGAAGACCAATGAACTAGAACAAAAGCTGATGAAGATAATATTTGGTAAAGCAGGTTATTAGCATATCCACTGTATTTGTGACCCAGGAACCAAATTTGATTGACGTCAAGGTTGAGAACCTCTGAACAGAAATGAAATGATCCAAGAAGCTGAATTGAAGATGTAGCAGCTCGAGGTAGTGGTCAAGGTGTTGCATGTGAATTTGACACTTTGGAATAACTTGAGAACTGGACTACAAGTCAAGCCTGCAAGGCAATAGGAAGTTCAGTAGCATCAGGTTCAAATGGAATCCCAATTCTAAATCTAAGGTCATTACCTATAGATTCCGTAAAGGAGATTTTCAAGATCAGTTCAAGAGGCGGTTGCAAGACAGGGATGGTTTATTTAAAAGACAAGATCAAAGGGTTTGCTACACAGTTTGAAGAAGCCTGTACAAGTAAAAGATGACAAACACTGTGTTGGGTTATAGAAGGAATCTCAAGCATTAGTGATGATGCAGCAAGGGAAAGCATTTGTTGGTGAAGTTAATGCAAGGCTGATTCTATCAATGAAAGTGATGAACCAAATGGAAATCTGGCATCAATGACCAACACTGGAGATGAATCACTAAGCACTTCACAGGTACACATTCTAACTAGTATACGTTTATCTAATTCAGGACTGTATAATAATTAGGTATTGAAATGTATTATATTCATGTCAGCATGTTAGCATCTTAGGACTTAAATGCTTAATTGATTTCTAAGAATAAGATTGCATGCTAGGATTCATGAGTTTAAATAAGTACATTTCATACTTGATTTTATATACAGTAAAATGAATATCTGGAGAATTAGATAAGGTGTTCTAGACGGTTAGGTGTATCCCTGAACATTTGCTGGAACTTGATTTAAATCTTCTGTGATTTAATACCTCTGCTAATGTTGTGAAAATTTCTAAATAGACAAACAGGTCATAGATCAGATATTTTATATTTGTTCTTATTGTGATAAATGACTTAAAGTGTATGTGGAATTTGATATTGCTCATAATATTTTATTCAAATATTTTGCATATTCTTAAATTGTTTATGTGCTTATTTTCACATGATTTGCTCGCACTCGCATAGTTGCACTTAAATGTCATATCATATCATGTATTGCTTGTTAGAGATAGAATAATAAAATATGGTAGAATTATCTAAGTAGTCAGTAACATTTGTTGATTCAAGGATTTATCTAAAACTGACTTAGATAATTAGAGATAGTTAAAAATGTTAGACAACGACAGAAATGGACTAGACAGAATTAGTAATTAATTTGTTAGTTCTTCTATCCATGTGCTTTATGCATATTGAAGTTGTTGTTACCTCTGATAATATCTCTAACCCATCTGGACTCAATTAAAGTTGAGTACCAAGAAACTTAATCATTTATGATTGTAGAGTATGTAACAAAAGACAAAAGTTATGTGACTTCGTGACATTTAATTGTTCGAGGCATATGATTAAGATTAAAGCTCTGAGATCACAGTTGATTGAGAAGGCCTCCCCGATGGTAACTTTTGGAGATGACAGCAAAGGATGTACAAGGGATATGGCTATCATGATTTAAGAACTGTCATCAGTGGAAGCATCTTTCTTGTTGAAGGACTTAGGGCACTATCTATAGGGCACTAGGAAATTCTTTATCAAGGGTTTTCTGGAAAAGCATTGAAAAGGAAAAGTGTTTGATCTCAAACAAGAAGGTTGGAAGCTCACTCAATTGAGAGTGATGAAGTTTGTTCGTAGCTGACATGGAATTTGTATGCAAATGTGAAGCGAACTTTTCAGTAAAGCTTCATCAGTAAAGAGTTAGTTATGACATAAGAAGCTCTCACACTTGTTGATCAAGACAATGGATTTTCCGATAAATATGAAATTGGTGAGAGGACTGCTTCATATGGAATTCTATCTAGAAGGACATTTTGAAGTATGTCAAATAGGGAAGTCAATGAAAACATGATATTGAAGCAAATTATGTCAATGAAGAAATATGCTTAGTGGTAGTTGATGACAACCCTAGTTACAAGTTGGTGATGTTCGTGCATTCAACAGAAAAAATATCACAGATGGTGATTGATCATCAGGAAGATCAAGTTGGAAGCAAAGTAAGCTGTGAGAACTTTGAAGTCAGATAATGGAACTGAATTTCGCGAGTGAAGTTCTATATGAATTCTGCACTGAAAAAGGTACTTTGAAGCTGAAACAATTAACACAGCATGCTACTTTAATCAACAAGATCGTGAAAAGACATCATATAAGTTAATGGCCAACCAGAAGCAAACCACTGAAACTCTTTCATGTGTTTAGAGGAAATTGATATTTACTGAAGATTTAAATGAGTATCTTGGCAAGTTTGAAGTTAAGGCTCATGAAACAATTTTCCTCGGCCACTCATTGAAGTCAAAAGCCTTCAGGGCATATGTGATGTGAAAACAGAAGGTGATTACAAGTTTGAATGTATCGACCCACTACACCAAGCTCCCAAGCATTCAAATGAAAGACTATTCTGAATCTTTGAAGTTTGATATCCCGTCAGAGTCAAATTCAGATACTAATGATGAAACTGAGGTTGCAGAAGGAAACAATGATAATGATGATGATTCAGATCCTATTAGTGGAAATGGTAGTGATTCTACACAACTCGTGAACTTTAACAGAATCCACTGAAAAAGGTGAAGGATCTTCAACACATCCTAGCAGCAACTTAGGGGGAGCAAAATAACAGAAGGATCTACTAGTCGTACTCAACACAATGAAGATCAAAGGAATACATCAAGAACATATCTGTTGAGACAAAGGGTTTGATGTCAAAGTCATTCCTGGAGTCTAGTTCTTAGTGATCCGGATTATTGAGTAAAGGCTAGAAGTGCTAATCAAAATGAACATATATTTTTCATGACCCAACAATCAATAATTGGTATCCCAAAGAATAGTGAAGATGCACTGATTGATACAGATTGGGTGATTGCAAATGCAAGGTGATCTCAATCAGTTTGAAGGCAGAAATTATTGAAGCTGGAACCCAGACCACTAAAGTTGAAGCTGAAATTGGTACAGTAAGGGTTCACAGAAACTGGATGTTTATTGGCATTATTATGAGGGGTAAAGCCAAACTGGTTGCTACAGGTTACTATAAAGTAGAAGGTATCGACGATGATGGAAACAGAATCTTCGGGACTTTCAAGATCTAACAGCAAGCAACAGAGATGAAACTTGATCATCTTAGGACCTAACAATTGGGCCTAACAAGATGAGGACCTAACAGAGTTAGGGATTCAAGCAAATCGTCAAGGACATGGTATGACACTCTAACTACTAATTATTTGAAAATGATTTTATATTAGAGTAATTAAACACATATATCTCTCTAGATTACTAGGCACACACACAATGTAATATATGTGCAAGTATACCATGATTATATTATATGTGGGTCTACTAATGAAAATTTGGCAAGATATATTTGCTAAGTTAATGCAGAGTAGGTACAAGATGAGCATGTTAGAAGAGTTGCAATTCTTTTTGGATTACAATTAATTCAGAAGAATGATGGCAATTAAAGTAAGTCAAGAATCTTTTGAAGATGCACAATTTGGAAGATTCTAGACCTGCCAAGACTTCTTGCCAACAAACCACTAAGCTTGATCAGGGCAAATCAGGTATATGAACTGAAGTGACAAGCTATAGAGGTATGATCAACTCATTACTTATTCAAGTGCATAAAGACCATATATTTTATTCTCGATATGCCTATGTGCAAGTTTCCAAGTGGATACTAGAGAATCTTATCTTATAGTTAAGTTATGGATTGTTAGATATCTTAGGGGATCACCAATTCTTGAAATCTGGGACCCTAAAGATTCTAGGTTTAACCTAATTGGCTATATAGATATAGATAATGAAGGTTGTAAGAAAGACAGGGAAGTCATTCCTAGATGCTGTCATTATTTCCAGCAACTCTGTTGATCTCTTCACACCACGTATAGAACACGCGCATTGACACCAGGTATCATTTCTTTTGAGATTGTCCTTAGTAGAATAAATTGCAGATATTTGTTAAACAACTTGATGAATTCATTTTGTCTAAGTTGATTAGTAAACTTGGGATATTATTTCTATGCATATTTATTGAAAATCCCATCTACAAGGAATTCTCAAATGAGTTCACAAGTATTACTTTTTCCCTATTCAAAGGACTTGAATTTATTTGAAATCCAGTACCTCATACTTTTTGCTATTAGTTTAATTATCATGCTTACAATGTAATATGCATAAGTGGTAGTTAAATTATCTAGCATAAGTTAGAAGCATAATTATTTGTATGTTAAATATTTGATGAATATTAGTCAATGATATCTTGCTTAATTGCTCTGATATTTCTTAATATTTTATTACAAATAATTGTGATACTTTTGATATTAGTGACAATATTTAGAATTTCTGTTCTAAGTAATTAATGCATATTTCAAAACTCACTAATATTGGAAGACGAAGTATTTTCTAAGTTATGTGTATAAAATTCTCAATATTTTATATATTTAGAAAATATTTCTAAATTTGATTTTATTGCGAGAAGTTATAATTAGGAACACAAGAGTTAAATGTCAATATTTTAAGGACTTGTGAATTTCTATTCAACTATTTTCTCGAGCTTACGTATATTATTAATAATTGTTATGAGTATAATTGCAATATGCTTAAGTGACGATTATTAGATATAGCGTAGGAAGTTAGATGTTAATATTCAATCCTATGAATATTTAATATTTAACAAAATTATTTTATCTTATTAAAATTATGGATTGAAGCAATTCAATATTTATTAGTTTCATAATTTTGATTTGATAAAATATAAGAAGCACAATTTATTGCATTTTGAAATTATTGATAAATATCAAATAATTGGTATCAACGTGCAATTAATTGTGATATTTTTAATATTAGTGATAACACAAGTTGTTTATCTGAAATCACTAATAATAAAAATATGTTGAAATGCTTATTGTTCTACTGAATGATTGTCATCTCTATTTGATTTGTATATATGCATGTTATTGGTAATTGTTTAGTACAATATAAGTATTTAATTTATTTTGATTTATTTAAATTATGATGATATAAAACAATTTAGTGATATATTGGTTCCATGATTTAAGTAAATTAAAATAAATTCGCAGCATAATTATTCGTAGTATAAATATTCTCTTTTATTACTTTGTGATAATTGAATAATATTTTATTACAAAATAATTGTGATATATTGATACTAATGGATTTGCTTAGTCTTTATTCTAAGTAAAAATTGGTTTTTGAAAAAGCCGTTAGTATTAGTATATTTAGTTTTCTTTCTTTGACTGAATTTTAAACTATTAAAAAGAATTTCTTGTCTGATTCTTTTTCAAAACGTCATATACAAAGATACATTCACTTTCTATCAGTTTTAGATAAGAAAACTTCAGAATTCTTTTTCAAAACTTCTCTTTTAAAAAACTTTTCTTAAGGATAATTTTTCTCCACTCTCAAAATAGTTTATCCTCTCCCAAAAGCTATTTTTAAAAATCTTATCTTGAAAAGCTTTTTCTCTCTAAATTTTTCTTTTTAAAGTAGTAGAAACTTTGTGACTGCTATTTTATTTGGAAAAATTGTTATAACTTCGAGGTATCAACCATTTGTAAAATGATTTGTTTTTAAACACTTGTTTCAATGTATGTTTCACAGTGATTCATAGTACCAAAACAGTGGTTGTTGCTTTGAAGGCCTTGTACTGTAATGTTAAACATCCATCCAACCCTAATTGTCATGTTTTTATTTTAAGTCGGGGATACTATCAGGTGGACGAAAATGATGTAAATCATAATTGCATTATGAGTCAGAAAATCATTGTCTTCTATCTGATAAAGATCTTTTGCAAAATTGTTTTGCAAAATTGTTTTCAAAACATACAGTGCTTAGGTTTTAAAGGAAAAGAGCCATTTTATTAAGATAGAATTTGGTAAGAGAGTTGAATTTCTTCTATGGTATAAATTCTCGCGTTTTATTATGGGAAATTTGACTTATAAGAAATTCATAAGGGATAGAATTTTTCTCTGATACACTTTCCCGCGTTTTATTATGGGATAAGTATCTTAAACAAAATTTCTATTGGTATCATGCTCTTAAATGATAAATCTTTAGAACCGACAAAACTCTTTTACTAAAAGTGCTTTAATGTAATCCATTACCATTCCTTATTATATTTTTCCTTATCATTGGGATGAAAAATATATTTTGGAATGTTAAGGTGATTATCTTTTTAATCTTGATTGATTCTTTCCTGATAGCCCCCAGAGGCTATAGAAGCTGGCCAGGAGGTTGAAAACCCATCCATCTCTTACACAAGCCTTAGTATTAAACACTGATTCATCCACTTTCATATATTAACCCTCGGAGATATAAGGAACTTATGTTAGTTAGAGGTTGATAAGGGAGAAACTGTACTTGATGCAGCAAATAAGGATGAAGTAGGAAGTGCACCCACAGCTCTACCTCCAGCGAAGTAAAGAAGTATATAAATGAGGTAACTGTAAGCTCATCTGCATCTTCTCAAAAGGATGCAGAGCTGAAAAGGCAATTAAACTGTCTCTGGAATCATTCTCTCAACAGGGTGAGTCCATTGAAATTTGCTCGTCAGCCAGAGCACCTTGTCTTGTGTCAAGCACACCACTGGCACTCACGCTGATGGTAAGCCCAAACAGATAAATTCTAGGAACACATTGCAAGGCGTGCACAGTGAGAGGTATAGGCATTCATTGGAGATACAGACTCTAGTTAGCCATACACTACATTGTCCAATGTATCTACCTCAAACAGAAGTTAAACTTCTGCATCCCGAAATGGAGATCTCTTGTTCAGATTCATCTGGGCTTGAGAGGCAACTACTTGACAAGAATTCTTCGAATGAGTCAAGTAGGGTATTTTAGACAAATTCCCGTCACAGGGTTATGAGGGAAACGTAGGTTCTAAATTGTCATTCATTACATTGTCTACTACGTTGACCCTCCCGGAAGGAACATTTCCAGATCCTGAAAAGGAATGTCCACCTCCCGTTTACGGAGAAGGTGTGAGGCAACTCCTTGATAGAACAAGGCAGGATTCCCTAATAGATTTTAAAATCTTGGGATAACCCATCTCAAAGAGGTGAGGCTCCACTAAACAGTGATTTAACAATTACTATTGAGTCTGGTGCTGAGACAGTGCTTATGCATGATAGATCAAGAACACCTCAATAAGGCAATTCTCCACTTGATAGTGATTCAGTTCATTCTGATGAATCAGGTGTTGGGAATATATGAATTGACGGATTTCACTTGCACGTACAGAAGGCTATATTTGAAATGCAGAGTGAAAGTAAGAGAGAGAAACACTTAAGTGAAAGTGAGGGAGAGATACACTTGAGTGAGAGATAGGGAGAGAAAGAGTAAAACACTTCAAAGTGCTCGACACTTAAGTGTAAACACTAACAGAACGTAGTAGAAGTGAGAAAATCATAGACCAAACACTTACCCTTGCTACTTGCTACTTCTGAAAGAAAAGTTACTATATTTTTCCCGATCAATGACAGACGAGAACCTTCATTGGAAGACAAACCATTCAAACGATGGGACATTGGAGGATTCCTTAACTAAGGGGGAGAATTTATAGGAAGAAAAAGGAGAAGTTAATAAATTCTTATCTTCGTACTTGGGAAAAGTTAATATCCTAAAGGGGTTCGTATCCTGGATCCTTAAGGGAAGATCCTTAGAAAAAGGGGTTCGTATCCTTGGAAGAAGTTAATATCCTTAGGGGGAGATTTTACACAAGAAAAAGAAGAAAATCTTATCTTCTGATCCTGAGGGAAAATAACAGAAATATGGGAGAATCAAGAAACTGTATCCTATACTTGAAAGGAGTTGTCAGAAGAGGATTCCTCATCCAAGTGGGAAGAACAGAGAAGAATTGACACCTCCATTGATTTTCTAAATGGTGAAGAAGAAAAAGAAGAAGAATCACATTCTTAGGGGGAGAACATTATTTGAGCTATGTTTTATGTTCTATTGAAGACGTTCCCAGGAATTTAATTCTTATGAAGCTCTGTTCATGATAAGTTCTTTAAAGTTCAAACTATGAAGGATTTTGAAGCAGAGAAAGCTCAGACAGAAAGAAATGAAGATGATACAACATGAATATCAGTTCAGTGCTAGAGGAACAGACATCTTTCGTTTCAGTTACACAAGAAATCTGGAAATGCAGAATCTGATCCAGAAAAACCAGTAGCATTATTTACAAGTCTCGGACGATTACTTTTTCTAGTTGTTAGTTGAGTTATCCTCTCTATGGGATTTGTTTGCTAAGTTTAACAATCAAATAGGGGGAGATTGTTGGTGAGATTATGAAGTTATATGAATAGTAATCGTGATAACTCAACACTAGAACATGACAAGTAAATAATACTACGCCTACACAGAAATCAGGAAGAAATGAAGACAAGACAGATACAGTGAATCAAGACATTAGAAGAAGTTTTGAAGTCTACTACAGGTAACTGAAAGAAGTTCATTAATATGTTCATGCCTCAGTGAAGAATAATGTGTAAAAACTTTCAGGGTTTCAGAAGTGTTGAAGATTCAGTATAGAAGTGTCACGAGAAGATTTCAGTGTATTAGCATTGATTGAAGATAAACAGTGTTCGAAGCATAGGAATCTAGAAGGGTGAAGAGAAAGGTTAAAGAAAACAGCTGCAGTCTTGAAGTAATACTCACTGAAAGAAGTTCATTTGTATGTTCAAGCGTCAGTGAAGAACAGAGAATGAAGTATTCAAGATTGTGGTAGTAATGGAGACGTTGTTTAAGTACCAGAAAAGATTCCAGTGAAAGTACTATGTTTATTGACAGTCAGTGTTCGAAGCAATGAAGTTGCTGCAAACTTAACAATGCAAATAAAGCAATAATACGAAGACCTGGATCAAAGTTAGTCGTCTGTGAACCAGACCAGTTGCACTAGGCGTCAGCAGTTTGAGAAAGGAATCTGAGTATTAACTATAGAAGAATTGTTAAGTTGAAGAACGTACTTGGAAAGAACGATTATTTATTAAGGTACGAAAAGTGATTTGTAGAGGCTACAGCCAAACCGCTAAACAGCTAACAGTCAAACAGCTAAACAGCTCAAAGGATGCAGGGTGCAAAGTGTCACAACCTTGGTACGAAATGTGAAAGTTTCTGAACTACAGTCGAAGTACGGAAACAGCTCAGAGTACAGGGTGTAAAGTGACAAGGCTTTGAAACAAGAAATGGAAGTTGGTGAACTTAAGTCAAGGAATAAATAGAGGGTCAAAGTGCAATGACTATTCAGCACTTTGACCATGTTTGTTATTCACGCGCAATAAACTTCACAAGTATCAATTGATTCTAAGGCCTTCTATGGCGCCTGCACAGGGTATCCCCTTGTGTAGGCGCAACAAAAAGGCAGGCGCAACAAATTTTCTATTTCAGCTAAGGCATTTGTTTTGTGGCGCCTCCACTGTGCCTCACCTGTGTAAGCGCAACTAAAGCTCCTGGTGCAACAAAAAATATTACTTGACTTGAAGAAATTTTGTTAAGTAATTACAGGCGCCAATTGAAGCTACACAGGGGATACACTCTACAGGCGCAACAAAATTATAAGGCGCAATAAAATATTTCTTGGACCCACTCAGCCCTCAGCCAATCAAATTACAACAGCTACTTTATTGATTTAAAGTCTACACCAATTAAAAAAAAGGAGTCATCTTCTTCAACAAAAATAATATGTAGAGAGCTACTGCCATGGCCGGAGCAAGAAGATACAATTTATACACACCCATACCTTGCTCCTAGTCAGATATTAGGACCCGGTTCTTTAATGTAAAATGCTCAGGGCTCCTAGATATCACTCCCTACGGACTTAGTTTTTCCTTGTACTAATTTAGATATATTTGTATAGGAACTGAGCCTAATATTTTTGTGTTAGTAGCAAAGAATTAATTTATTATTTGGAAGCCAGTTATATTTTTAACTGGGTGTAGCACCCCTATGGGTTTATATATGAAAGATATATTCCCGGAAACTTGTCTCATTTAATTACTTGCTAATTTTCTTGAACCTAATTGATTTATCCGAAAACACAGAAAATTAGTAAGTCAGCTCTCCTAAACACTACAAATGGCCAAACCCACTCTGAAGCAATAATTTATTTATCCGCAAATTCATAAAAGAATTTAAATTATTGTGAGTATCGTATTCAACCCCCCTTCTACGATACTTCAGGACCTAACAATTGGTATCAGAGCTTACTGATTGATATACAAGTCAGGATCCGTAACCCAGTAAAGCTCACCAAGCCCAAGCTGCTTACTCAAAAGGAGGTCTTGTTAAATAAGTTTAATTATAAACTTTTAATAAGTTTATTTTGTAAACTTTATAAAATTTATTTTATAAACTTTTATTAGTTTATGTTATAAATTTTAATTAGTTTATTTTATAAATTTTATATGAAATTTAATTTATAAACTTTATAAAATTTATTTTATAAACTTTTATTAGTTTATGTTATAAATTTTAATTAGTTTATTTTATAAATATGATATTAAATTTATTTTATAAACTTTTATAAAATTTATTTTATAAACTTTTATTAGTTTATGTTATAGATTTTAATAAGTTTATTTTATGAATTTGATAAAGTTTTTTTTTAACAATCAAATTGTACCTGGCCAAAGGGACGTGGCCATCTTTGATCTTGGAGGCCAACTTATTTGTGAACACGCGCGTCATTAGAGCTTGAATCATTCAGCGCCACTTAATTTTACACGCGCAACGCAACAAATTCTCTCCTTGAGAATTGATGTTTGTTGCGCCTGTACAGGAGAAGCACTGTACAGGCGCCACAAAAATGCTTAGGCGCCACAAACCCCAAAGTACAGTTTGGTCCCCAAAGTTTTGTACTCTTTAAATTTTAATTTTTATTTTAGATTTATTTATTTTTCCAGAATAATTAAAATTCTTGAAAACTAAAATTTTTCTTAAATATTAATTTACGATATTTTAATTTTTAAAAAAATTCAAAATTCTTAAAAATTAATTTGTGGTATATTTTTATTTTTGATTAATTTATTTTAAAAGAAAATTAAAAATTCTGTAAATTTAAATTTTTTTTAAATATTAATTCGAGAGTGCTCAAGGGTTAGTAGTTGAAGATTTTTCCCGGCAATGAAGACAACTGAGATTGACTGAAGATTATCCGATGAGGTTAATTCTGGAACATGTTGAAGAAATAGTGGTATTAATTTCCTTAGAGGTTTACTCCATAGGATCCCACTAATATTTTGGAAGCTGCAAAAGAAGAAATTAATTTGGGTATAGGTTTTGGTTAATTTGAGTTGTATTTTTGGATAAAAAATCTAAGGGGTTTAAAGTAGTGAAGGAGAACAGACTAGACTACCTGGAATCTCAGTACAAGCCTTAAAGTTTATTCTACAGGGAGATTACAGGAAGTTCGTGCTAACACTGCAGATCATCTGGAACAAAGGATTACAGCCAACAGGGATTTAAGGATACAACCACATTGTCTGTAAAAGACCTGTATGTGCTGAAGACCAATGAACTAGAACAAAAGCTGATGAAGATAATATTTGGTAAAGCAGGTTATTAGCATATCCACTGTATTTGTGACCCAGGAACCAAATTTGATTGACGTCAAGGTTGAGAACCTCTGAACAGAAATGAAATGATCCAAGAAGCTGAATTGAAGATGTAGCAGCTCGAGGTAGTGGTCAAGGTGTTGCATGTGAATTTGACACTTTGGAATAACTTGAGAACTGGACTACAAGTCAAGCCTGCAAGGCAATAGGAAGTTCAGTAGCATCAGGTTCAAATGGAATCCCAATTCTAAATCTAAGGTCATTACCTATAGATTCCGTAAAGGAGATTTTCAAGATCAGTTCAAGAGGCGGTTGCAAGACAGGGATGGTTTATTTAAAAGACAAGATCAAAGGGTTTGCTACACAGTTTGAAGAAGCCTGTACAAGTAAAAGATGACAAACACTGTGTTGGGTTATAGAAGGAATCTCAAGCATTAGTGATGATGCAGCAAGGGAAAACATTTGTTGGTGAAGTTAATGCAAGGCTGATTCTATCAATGAAAGTGATGAACCAAATAGAAATCTGGCATCAATGACCAACACTGGAGATGAATTACTAAGCACTTCACAGGTACACATTCTAACTAGCATACGTTTATCTAATTCAGGACTGTATAATAATTAGGTATTGAAATGTATTATATTCATGTCAGCATGTTAGCATCTTAGGACTTAAATGCTTAATTGATTTCTAAGAATAAGATTGCATGCTAGGATTCATGAGTTTAAATAAGTACATTTCATACTTGATTTTATATACAGTAAAATGAATATCTGGAGAATTAGATAAGGTGTTCTAGACGGTTAGGTGTATCCCTGAACATTTGCTGGAACTTGATTTAAATCTTCTGTGATTTAATACCTCTGCTAATGTTGTGAAAATTTCTAAATAGACAAACAGGTCATAGATCAGATATTTTATATTTGTTCTTATTGTGATAAATGACTTAAAGTGTATGTGGAATTTGATATTGCTCATAATATTTTATTCAAATATTTTGCATATTCTTAAATTGTTTATGTGCTTATTTTCACATGATTTGCTCGCACTCGCATAGTTGCACTTAAATGTCATATCATATCATGTATTGCTTGTTAGAGATAGAATAATAAAAGATGGTAGAATTATCTAAGTAGTCAGTAACATTTGTTGATTCAAGGATTTATCTAAAACTGACTTAGATAATTAGAGATAGTTAAAAATGTTAGACAACGACAGAAATGGACTAGACAGAATTAGTAATTAATTTGTTAGTTCTTCTATCCATGTGCTTTATGCATATTGAAGTTGTTGTTACCTCTGATAATATCTCTAACCCATCTGGACTCAATTAAAGTTGAGTACCAAGAAACTTAATCATTTATGATTGTAGAGTATGTAACAAAAGACAAAAGTTATGTGACTTCGTGACATTTAATTGTTCGAGGCATATGATTAAGATTAAAGCTCTGAGATCACAGTTGATTGAGAAGGCCTCCCCGATGGTAACTTTTGGAGATGACAGCAAAGGATGTACAAGGGATATGGCTATCATGATTTAAGAACTGTCATCAGTGGAAGCATCTTTCTTGTTGAAGGACTTAGGGCACTATCTATAGGGCACTAGGAAATTCTTTATCAAGGGTTTTCTGGAAAAGCATTGAAAAGGAAAAGTGTTTGATCTCAAACAAGAAGGTTGGAAGCTCACTCAATTGAGAGTGATGAAGTTTGTTCGTAGCTGACATGGAATTTGTATGCAAATGTGAAGCGAACTTTTCAGTAAAGCTTCATCAGTAAAGAGTTAGTTATGACATAAGAAGCTCTCACACTTGTTGATCAAGACAATGGATTCTCCGATAAATATGAAATTGGTGAGAGGACTGCTTCATATGGAATTCTATCTAGAAGGACATTTTGAAGTATGTCAAATAGGGAAGTCAATGAAAACATGATATTGAAGCAAATTATGTCAATGAAGAAATATGCTTAGTGGTAGTTGATGACAACCCTAGTTACAAGTTGGTGATGTTCGTGCATTCAACAGAAAAAATATCACAGATGGTGATTGATCATCAGGAAGATCAAGTTGGAAGCAAAGTAAGCTGTGAGAACTTTGAAGTCAGATAATGGAACTGAATTTCGCGAGTGAAGTTCTATATGAATTCTGCACTGAAAAAGGTACTTTGAAGCTGAAGCAATTAACACAGCATGCTACTTTAATCAACAAGATCGTGAAAAGACATCATATGAGTTAATGGCCAACCAGAAGCAAACCACTGAAACTCTTTCATGTGTTTAGAGGAAATTGATATTTACTGAAGATTTAAATGAGTATCTTGGAAAGTTTGAAGTTAAGGCTCATGAAACAATTTTCCTCGGCCACTCATTGAAGTCAAAAGCCTTCAGGGCATATGTGATGTGAAAACAGAAAGTGATTACAAGTTTGAATGTATCGACCCACTACACCAAGCTCCCAAGCATTCAAATGAAAGACTATTCTGAATCTTTGAAGTTTGATATCCCGTCAGAGTCAAATTCAGATACTAATGATGAAACTGAGGTTGCAGAAGGAAACAATGATAATGATGATGATTCAGATCCTATTAGTGGAAATGGTAGTGATTCTACACAACTCGTGAACTTTAACAGAATCCACTGAAAAAGGTGAAGGATCTTCAACACATCCTAGCAGCAACTTAGGGGGAGCAAAATAACAGAAGGATCTACTAGTCGTACTCAACACAATGAAGATCAAAGGAATACATCAAGAACATATCTGTTGAGACAAAGGGTTTGATGTCAAAGTCATTCCTGGAGTCTAGTTCTTAGTGATCCGGATTATTGAGTAAAGGCTAGAAGTGCTAATCAAAATGAACATATATTTTTCAGGACCCAACAATCAATAATTGGTATCCCAAAGAATAGTGAAGATGCACTGATTGATACAGATTGGGTGATTGCAAATGCAAGGTGATCTCAATCAGTTTGAAGGCAGAAATTATTGAAGCTGGAACCCAGACCACTAAAGTCGAAGCTGAAATTGGTACAGTAAGGGTTCACAGAAACTGGATGTTTATTGGCATTGTTATGAGGGGTAAAGCCAAACTGGTTGCTACAGGTTACTATAAAGTAGAAGGTATCGACGATGATGGAAACAGAATCTTCGGGACTTTCAAGATCTAACAGCAAGCAACAGAGATGAAACTTGATCATCTTAGGACCTAACAATTGGGCCTAACAAGATGAGGACCTAACAGAGTTAGGGATTCAAGCAAATCGTCAAGGACATGGTATGACACTCTAACTACTAATTATTTGAAAATGATTTTATATTAGAGTAATTAAACACATATATCTCTCTAGATTACTAGGCACACACACAATGTAATATATGTGCAAGTATACCATGATTATATTATATGTGGGTCTACTAATGAAAATTTGGCAAGATATATTTGCTAAGTTAATGCAGAGTAGGTACAAGATGAGCATGTTAGAAGAGTTGCAATTCTTTTTGGATTACAATTAATTCAGAAGAATGATGGCAATTAAAGTAAGTCAAGAATCTTTTGAAGATGCACAATTTGGAAGATTCTAGACCTGCCAAGACTTCTTGCCAACAAACCACTAAGCTTGATCAGGGCAAATCAGGTATATGAACTGAAGTGACAAGCTATAGAGGTATGATCAACTCATTACTTATTCAAGTGCATAAAGACCATATATTTTATTCTCGATATGCCTATGTGCAAGTTTCCAAGTGGATACTAGAGAATCTTATCTTATAGTTAAGTTATGGATTGTTAGATATCTTAGGGGATCACCAATTCTTGAAATCTGGGACCCTAAAGATTCTAGGTTTAACCTAATTGGCTATATAGATATAGATAATGAAGGTTGTAAGAAAGACAGGGAAGTCATTCCTAGATGCTGTCATTATTTCCAGCAACTCTGTTGATCTCTTCACACCACGTATAGAACACGCGCATTGACACCAGGTATCATTTCTTTTGAGATTGTCCTTAGTAGAATAAATTGCAGATATTTGTTAAACAACTTGATGAATTCATTTTGTCTAAGTTGATTAGTAAACTTGGGATATTATTTCTATGCATATTTATTGAAAATCCCATCTACAAGGAATTCTCAAATGAGTTCACAAGTATTACTTTTTCCCTATTCAAAGGACTTGAATTTATTTGAAATCCAGTACCTCATACTTTTTGCTATTAGTTTAATTATCATGCTTACAATGTAATATGCATAAGTGGTAGTTAAATTATCTAGCATAAGTTAGAAGCATAATTATTTGTATGTTAAATATTTGATGAATATTAGTCAATGATATCTTGCTTAATTGCTCTGATATTTCTTAATATTTTATTACAAATAATTGTGATACTTTTGATATTAGTGACAATATTTAGAATTTCTGTTCTAAGTAATTAATGCATATTTCAAAACTCACTAATATTGGAAGACGAAGTATTTTCTAAGTTATGTGTATAAAATTCTCAATATTTTATATATTTAGAAAATATTTCTAAATTTGATTTTATTGCGAGAAGTTATAATTAGGAACACAAGAGTTAAATGTCAATATTTTAAGGACTTGTGAATTTCTATTCAACTATTTTCTCGAGCTTACGTATATTATTAATAATTGTTATGAGTATAATTGCAATATGCTTAAGTGACGATTATTAGATATAGCGTAGGAAGTTAGATGTTAATATTCAATCCTATGAATATTTAATATTTAACAAAATTATTTTATCTTATTAAAATTATGGATTGAAGCAATTCAATATTTATTAGTTTCATAATTTTGATTTGATAAAATATAAGAAGCACAATTTATTGCATTTTGAAATTATTGATAAATATCAAATAATTGGTATCAACGTGCAATTAATTGTGATATTTTTAATATTAGTGATAACACAAGTTGTTTATCTGAAATCACTAATAATAAAAATATGTTGAAATGCTTATTGTTCTACTGAATGATTGTCATCTCTATTTGATTTGTATATATGCATGTTATTGGTAATTGTTTAGTACAATATAAGTATTTAATTTATTTTGATTTATTTAAATTATGATGATATAAAACAATTTAGTGATATATTGGTTCCATGATTTAAGTAAATTAAAATAAATTCGCAGCATAATTATTCGTAGTATAAATATTCTCTTTTATTACTTTGTGATAATTGAATAATATTTTATTACAAAATAATTGTGATATATTGATACTAATGGATTTGTTTAGTCTTTATTCTAAGTAAAAATTGGTTTTTGAAAAAGCCGTTAGTATTAGTATATTTAGTTTTCTTTCTTTGACTGAATTTTAAACTATTAAAAAGAATTTCTTGTCTGATTCTTTTTCAAAACGTCATATACAAAGATACATTCACTTTCTATCAGTTTTAGATAAGAAAACTTCAGAATTCTTTTTCAAAACTTCTCTTTTAAAAAACTTTTCTTAAGGATAATTTTTCTCCACTCTCAAAATAGTTTATCCTCTCCCAAAAGCTATTTTTAAAAATCTTATCTTGAAAAGCTTTTTCTCTCTAAATTTTTCTTTTTAAAGTAGTAGAAACTTTGTGACTGCTATTTTATTTGGAAAAATTGTTATAACTTCGAGGTATCAACCATTTGTAAAATGATTTGTTTTTAAACACTTGTTTCAATGTATGTTTCACAGTGATTCATAGTACCAAAACAGTGGTTGTTGCTTTGAAGGCCTTGTACTGTAATGTTAAACATCCATCCAACCCTAATTGTCATGTTTTTATTTTAAGTCGGGGATACTATCAGGTGGACGAAAATGATGTAAATCATAATTGCATTATGAGTCAGAAAATCATTGTCTTCTATCTGATAAAGATGTTTTGCAAAATTGTTTTGCAAAATTGTTTTGCAAAATTGTTTTCAAAACATACAGTGCTTAGGTTTTAAAGGAAAAGAGCCATTTTATTAAGATAGAATTTGGTAAGAGAGTTGAATTTCTTCTATGGTATAAATTCTCGCGTTTTATTATGGGAAATTTGACTTATAAGAAATTCATAAGGGATAGAATTTTTCTCGGATACACTTTCCCGCGTTTTATTATGGGATAAGTATCTTAAACAAAATTTCTATTGGTATCATGCTCTTAAATGATAAATCTTTAGAACCGACAAAACTCTTTTACTAAAAGTGCTTTAATGTAATCCATTACCATTCCTTATTATATTTTTCCTTATCATTGGGATGAAAAATATATTTTGGAATGTTAAGGTGATTATCTTTTTAATCTTGATTGATTCTTTCCTGATAGCCCCCAGAGGCTATAGAAGCTGGCCAGGAGGTTGAAAACCCATCAATCTCTTACACAAGCCTTAGTATTAAACACTGATTCATCCACTTTCATATATTAACCCTCGGAGATATAAGGAACTTATGTTAGTTAGAGGTTGATAAGGGAGAAACTGCACTTGATGCAGCAAATAAGGATGAAGTAGGAAGTGCACCCACAGCTCTACCTCCAGCGAAGTAAAGAAGTATATAAATGAGGTAACTGTAAGCTCATCTGCATCTTCTCAAAAGGATGCAGAGCTGAAAAGGCAATTAAACTGTCTCTGGAATCATTCTCTCAACAGGGTGAGTCCATTGAAATTTGCTCGTCAGCCAGAGCACCTTGTCTTGTGTCAAGCACACCACTGGCACTCACGCTGATGGTAAGCCCAAACAGATAAATTCTAGGAACACATTGCAAGGCGTGCACAGTGAGAGGTATAGGCATTCATTGGAGATACAGACTCTAGTTAGCCATACACTACATTGTCCAATGTATCTACCTCAAACAGAAGTTAAACTTCTGCATCCCGAAATGGAGATCTCTTGTTCAGATTCATCTGGGCTTGAGAGGCAACTACTTGACAAGAATTCTTCGAATGAGTCAAGTAGGGTATTTTAGACAAATTCCCGTCACAGGGTTATGAGGGAAACGTAGGTTCTAAATTGTCATTCATTACATTGTCTACTACGTTGACCCTCCCGGAAGGAACATTTCCAGATCCTGAAAAGGAATGTCCACCTCCCGTTTACGGAGAAGGTGTGAGGCAACTCCTTGATAGAACAAGGCAGGATTCCCTAATAGATTTTAAAATCTTGGGATAACCCATCTCAAAGAGGTGAGGCTCCACTAAACAGTGATTTAACAATTACTATTGAGTCTGGTGCTGAGACAGTGTTTATGCATGATAGATCAAGAACACCTCAATAAGGCAATTCTCCACTTGATAGTGATTCAGTTCATTCTGATGAATCAGGTGTTGGGAATATATGAATTGACGGATTTCACTTGCACGTACAGAAGGCTATATTTGAAATGCAGAGTGAAAGTAAGAGAGAGAAACACTTAAGTGAAAGTGAGGGAGACATACACTTGAGTGAGAGATAGGGAGAGAAAGAGTAAAACACTTCAAAGTGCTCGACACTTAAGTGTAAACACTAACAGAACGTAGTAGAAGTGAGAAAATCATAGACCAAACACTTACCCTTGCTACTTGCTACTTCTGAAAGAAAAGTTACTATATTTTTCCCGATCAATGACAGACGAGAACCTTCATTGGAAGACAAACCATTCAAACGATGGGACATTGGAGGATTCCTCAACTAAGGGGGAGAATTTATAGGAAGAAAAAGGAGAAGTTAATAAATTCTTATCTTCGTACTTGGGAAAAGTTAATATCCTAAAGGGGTTCGTATCCTAGATCCTTAAGGGAAGATCCTTAGAAAAAGGGGTTCGTATCCTTGGAAGAAGTTAATATCCTTAGGGGGAGATTTTACACAAGAAAAAGAAGAAAATCTTATCTTCTGATCCTGAGGGAAAATAACAGAAATATGGGAGAATCAAGAAACTGTATCCTATACTTGAAAGGAGTTGTCAGAAGAGGATTCCTCATCCAAGTGGGAAGAACAAAGAAGAATTGACACCTCCATTGATTTTCTAAATGGTGAAGAAGAAAAAGAAGAAGAATCACATTCTTAGGGGGAGAACATTATTTGAGCTATGTTTTATGTTCTATTGAAGACGTTCCCAGGAATTTAATTCTTATGAAGCTCTGTTCATGATAAGTTCTTTAAAGTTCAAACTATGAAGGATTTTGAAGCAGAGAAAGCTCAGACAGAAAGAAATGAAGATGATACAACATGAATATCAGTTCAGTGCTAGAGGAACAGACATCTTTCGTTTCAGTTACACAAGAAATCTGGAAATGCAGAATCTGATCCAGAAAAACCAGTAGCATTATTTACAAGTCTCGGACGATTACTTTTTCTAGTTGTTAGTTGAGTTATCCTCTCTATGGGATTTGTTTGCTAAGTTTAACAATCAAATAGGGGGAGATTGTTGGTGAGATTATGAAGTTATATGAATAGTAATCGTGATAACTCAACACTAGAACATGACAAGTAAATAATACTACGCCTACACAGAAATCAGGAAGAAATGAAGACAAGACAGATACAGTGAATCAAGACATTAGAAGAAGTTTTGAAGTCTACTACAGGTAACTGAAAGAAGTTCATTAATATGTTCATGCCTCAGTGAAGAATAATGTGTAAAAACTTTCAGGGTTTCAGAAGTGTTGAAGATTCAGTATAGAAGTGTCACGAGAAGATTTCAGTGTATTAGCATTGATTGAAGATAAACAGTGTTCGAAGCATAGGAATCTAGAAGGGTGAAGAGAAAGGTTAAAGAAAACAGCTGCAGTCTTGAAGTAATACTCACTGAAAGAAGTTCATTTGTATGTTCAAGCGTCAGTGAAGAACAGAGAATGAAGTATTCAAGATTGTGGTAGTAATGGAGACGTTGTTTAAGTACCAGAAAAGATTCCAGTGAAAGTACTATGTTTATTGACAGTCAGTGTTCGAAGCAATGAAGTTGCTGCAAACTTAACAATGCAAATAAAGCAATAATACGAAGACCTGGATCAAAGTTAGTCGTCTGTGAACCAGACCAGTTGCACTAGGCGTCAGCAGTTTGAGAAAGGAATCTGAGTATTAACTATAGAAGAATTGTTAAGTTGAAGAACGTACTTGGAAAGAACGATTATTTATTAAGGTACGAAAAGTGATTTGTAGAGGCTACAGCCAAACCGCTAAACAGCTAACAGTCAAACAGCTAAACAGCTCAAAGGATGCAGGGTGCAAAGTGTCACAACCTTGGTACGAAATGTGAAAGTTTCTGAACTACAGTCGAAGTACGGAAACAGCTCAGAGTACAGGGTGTAAAGTGACAAGGCTTTGAAACAAGAAATGGAAGTTAGTGAACTTAAGTCAAGGAATAAATAGAGGGTCAAAGAGCAATGACTATTCAGCACTTTGACCATGTTTGTTATTCACGCGCAATAAACTTCACAAGTATCAATTGATTCTAAGGCCTTTTATGGCGCCTGCACAGGGTATCCCCTTGTGTAGGCGCAACAAAAAGGCAGGCGCAACAAATTTTCTATTTCAGCTAAGGCATTTGTTTTGTGGCGCCTCCACTGTGCCTCACCTGTGTATGCGCAACTAAAGCTCCTGGTGCAACAAAAAATATTACTTGACTTGAAGAAATTTTGTTAAGTAATTACAGGCGCCAATTGAAGCTACACAAGGGATACACTCTACAGGCGCAACAAAATTATAAGGCGCAATAAAATATTTCTTGGACCCACTCAACCCTCAGCCAATCAAATTACAACAGCTACTTTATTGATTTAAAGTCTACACCAATTAAAAAAAAGGAGTCATCTTCTTCAACAAAAATAATATGTAGAGAGCTACTGCCATGGCCGGAGCAAGAAGATACAATTTATACACACCCATACCTTGCTCCTAGTCAGATATTAGGACCCGGTTCTTTAATGTAAAATGCTCAGGGCTCCTAGATATCACTCCCTACGGACTTAGTTTTTCCTTGTACTAATTTAGATATATTTGTATAGGAACTGAGCCTAATATTTTTGTGTTAGTAGCAAAGAATTAATTTATTCTTTGGAAGCCAGTTATATTTTTAACTGGGTGTAGCACCCCTCTGGGTTTATATATGAAAGATATATTCCCGGAAACTTGTCTCATTTAATTACTTGCTAATTTTCTTGAACCTAATTGATTAATCCGGAAACACAGAAAATTAGTAAGTCAGCTCTCCTAAACACTACAAATGGCCAAATCCACTCTGAAGCAATAATTTATTTATCCGCAAATTCAAAAAAGAATTTAAATTATTGTGAGTATCGTATTCAACCCCCCTTCTACGATACTTCAGGACCTAACATTTTTTTTTGTGTAATTGAGCATCGTGCTGGTTATGACCTTTAGACCCCTAGATTAATGGTTTTAGTTTTGGTTTTATAAATACGACTTGGATGTCGTTTTCTTCATTCTTGTAATTGTTTAACCTCGAATGTAACTCGAGTTTTCTTATGTAAGTACATTAGTATAGGTTGTATTCAATTATTCCATGTAATGTACTTGAAGATTGAAGGATGATCCAAGAAGATGAGTAGGCACCAATGGATACAAGAAGAATGAAGACATGTAATTGTATTTATATTTTACCACCATAGATTAACCTTGATCCTTTCATTAGCTCGAAAGGATCACATAGGAAAGGGCCCATAACCAAGCACGTTTACATACTGCACTTTATATATTAATGTATGAATGTTATTGTAGAATAGTTAATGATGCATGCTTTAATTAGATTAATCATGTATATGTGTATTAGATATGACACCCATGCCATTCTTGTTTAAACAAGATAAAATCTGTAACGGCTCAAGATATTAAAATTGAACAAGCGATCATGAGATTCTTGTGTTTATGAAACACGGTATTGAATATGAATTTTCATTTTTCTGATATGGGGAGATTTTGTCAACAACGGATTATTAATTTAATCTGTAAGAAAGTTGGGTTTTAAGTGAGACCACTTGTGACTTCTCCGACGATCTGGAAATCAAACCATTGATGAATATTAAAATGGATTATTTAATCAAGGAAAAATTGAGAATCTCTTTATGATGGGATCATGATCGTTAAATAATAAATCCCTAAATAAATATTAAGTTAATATAGATGTCTTCCAATGTTTATACACATTAAGATCTAGATTGAGAAGGAGTTGGTTTGCCAAAGTAAAGTGCTCTTATCAATCATGGGAAAATGTGATAAGTAATTGTACTTTGTTTATTAAACGTTGGGTCTAACTTAACTAAATCATCATAATAGGATTGTGGGTTTAGAGGCATAGAGTTTGGTGAGATTTATTGGATAAATGTGTACAAAGGGTTGTTCTACCAAACTATCCAAGAGTTATATTTGATATAATTGACAAATATTGTCTACCTAAATAGTCGTGTTTTGGGTGTATTAGCCATCGCTATCTTGAAACATGGATGAAATATGGATCTTGGCTCACTAGAAAGATTTGAAGAAATGCTTTCCGAATTAATAGTTAGGGCTACTGATTTGAATAAAATAGTGGGAGATATATATTATGAATGTATATGATAATCACTTGAACATAATTAAAATTCTACAGACTAACTAAATTTATGCATTTAACATTGTAGATATTTAAATGGCAAACAATACAAATACTTTCTCCGTACTAGCAACCCTTGAGAAGGACAAGCTAACAGGAACTAACTTCCTTGATTGGTATAGGAATTTGAGGATTGTCCTCAGGCAAGAGCGTAAGCTCCACGTCATTGAAATTCCTTCTCCTGCTCCTCCTGCTGAGAATGCAACTCGCGCTCAATAAAATGTTTATCAGAAGCATATTGATTATGCAACTGATGTGGCATGTCTCATGCTAGCAACCATGAGTCCTGAGCTTCAAAAACAACATGAGCATATGGATGCTTATGAGATGATTGTATACCTTCAAAGGATGTTTGAAGGACAGGATCGTCAAGAAAGGTTCGACACGAGCAAAGCACTATATGCTTGCAAGCAGGGAGAGCATCAACCTGTCCAACCACATGTTCTGAAGATGATAGGTTATATTGAGTATCTTGATACTTTGGGTTTCCCAATTGGTCGAGAAGCTCATATTGACTTAATCTTACAATCTTTGAACATCAACTACACTCATTTTGTTATGAACTACAATATGAATGAGATAGACAAAACACCTACTGAATTTTTGGCTATGTTACGAACTACTAAAACCAACATGAAAAAGGCTGAACCTGCTCCCATATTGATGGTGAACAACAAAGGTAAGGCTAAAGGGAAAGAAAAATGGAAAGGAAAGAAGAAGATTGGATCTGATTCTGCTCCCAAGCCAAAGGCTAATCCCAAACAGGCTTTAAAGCCTAAAGGTGCTGTTGCAAAAGGTGATTGTCACTTCTGTGGTAAACCAGGTCATTGGAGAAGAAACCATCATGCTTATTTGGAGGGTCTGAAGAAACTGAAGTCTGTTCAGATTTCTGATTCAGGTATTTATATTATAGAAGTCAATCTGTCTACTTCTACATCATGGGTATTGGATACTGGATGTGTTTCTCACATTTGTATAAATGTGCAGGAACTACAAAGGAGTAGGACTTTGGCTAAGTCGAGTATTATTATTTAAGGACAATAATAATGCAATAAGACTAGCATGTTTGTTGACTAATGACCACATCTCATTGGTCATAGGTATGGTGATACTAAAGTCAAGAACATAAGTGCATGTCTCAATGCATGGCACTGGACAGACCCGCTTTGAGAACCTACATGTTAATAAGTGTCATAAGAAATTCTCACTGTGATAATGATGTAATGATCCTTTGACTTGAAATCATTATATTTCTATACGAGAATTAATATAATTTGATTACACTCAAAGTTATCTTTAACCGGGTAATGATAAATGTGGACATTGGGTATGCTATGAATCGTATGAGAAATATGAATGATAGATATAGAATTTAACCCTCATATTTTAGGAGTGATATTATTGGCCTCTTGATTGAGTGAGACTATAAAATACATGGTCATGCTTAAATATTGATTTGATTAATAGTCTACTCATTGATCAAGGAAACCTGGATTAAACGTTGAAGAGGATGACACATTACATGCCTCGAGTTTGATCTATAATATAAGGTTAAAGGGATTATATTACATTGTACATTATTCACGAAAGGTTTAATTGAATCACCAATTATTATTATTACTTGGGTAGCAATGATGTATTACTAGATGCCGCTCATTGTTTATAATTTTATTATTAGAAAATAAAATTATTGCCAACGTAATAATAACCTATAGGGTCACACACAAAGAACGTTTAAACGGAGTGTTATTTAAATTATGAATTTAAATACTGTTATTATTATTAATTCGAATTTATTTATTTAATTAATTAAGTGAGACTTGATTAATTATTTACATATTAGAATTCGAATTTATTAATAATATAAATTCGAAATCTGAATGGGTTTTAAAAGGTCTAATCAGATTAGGATTTTGGCCCAAGTCCTTCTCTTCCCTATATATACATAAAGATGTATAGTTTAGGGTTAACAGTTTTATAATTTCATTTTTGATAAAACCCTAGCAGCTCTACGTTATTTGAGAGGCTAGAGAAAGAAAGAGATAAAGAGGCAGAAAGAGGCTAGTACCTAACTCTGGTGATCGTTAGACGATACGACGTTCGTGTGGATACCGATAGAGAGCAGATCTTCACGAAGGGCTGTTGTGATTTATCGCTTCTGGACCTCTATAATCATCATAAGGAAAGCTTTAATAAGGTACACATCTGATTCTCCATAATCATTCGTCAATTATACACTGATCCTGCGTTTGGGATTCGTTTTTTTTAATTTTATTTTTCGCATTTTTCGCTGCGTGTGTGCCCGAATCCCAACAATGGTATCAGAGCTACGTGTATAATATGATGATTTGGTTATGTGTTTAACAGTTTTTCGATATATTCTAGTATGTATATGATCTGCCATGCATGTATATTGATACTGCCTATGTATGAGATTTAATATGCATGCTGTCATGTTGATGTATGATTAAAACTGTTACATAATGTGTATCTGGTTATTCATATGATGAGTACATAGATGATGATACTAGCATATTAATGATTTGCCATGACTGAATTATATGCCTTATTACGATTTGTATATCATGCATGAGGGTCAGTTTGTATAGTGATATAAACTGGTGCATAGATTATGTTGGACATGATCTGTTAACTGGGATATGATCAGTATGTATATGATACATGCCTCTGAAACTGTATAAGATGCAGTGGGGAAAAGACCAACATATATGATCTGTAGTTCGGAAATTGATGATTTCTGAATAGGACTGGTCTTCCGAAAAAACAAATCTCCGAGCTGACCCCAACCGCGGACTGCCGTCCCCGGACCCCGCCCGGGGCTGCCGCCCCCAGACCCCGCAAAATTTTTCATGTTCTCTTTGTGTACTTGAGCATGGTGCTGGTTATGGCCTTAAGACCCCTAGATTAATGGTTTTGGTTTTGGTTTTATAAATACGACTTGCATGTCGTTTTCTTCATTCTTGTAATTGTTTAACCTCGAATGTAACTCGAGTTTTCTTATGTAAGTACATTAGTATAGATTGTATTCAATTATTCCATGTAATGTACTTGGAGATTGAAGGATGATCCAAGAAGATTAGCAAGCACCCATGGATACAAGAAGAATGAAGACATGTAATTGTATTTATATTTTACCACCATAGACTGACTTTGATCCTTTCATTAGCTCGAAAGGATCACATAGGAAAAGGGCCATAACCAAGCATGTTTATATACTGCACTTTACATATTGATGTATGAATGCTAGTGTAGAATAGTTAATGATGCATGCCTTAATTAGATTAATCATGTATGTATTAGATACGACACCCATGCCATGCTTGTTTAAACAAGATAAAATCTGTAACGACTCAAGATTTTAAAAATGAACAAATGATCATGAGATTCTTGTGTTTATGAAACACGGTATTGAATATGAATTTTCATTTTTCTGATATGGGGAGATTTTGTCAACAACGGATTATTAATTTAATCTATAAGAAAGTTGGATTTTAAGTGAGACCGCTTGGGACTTCTCCGACGATTTGGAAATCGAACCATTGACGAATATTGAAATTGATTATTTGATCAAGGAAAAATTGAAAATCTCTTTATGATGGGATCATGATCGTTAAATAATAAATCCCTAAATAAATATTAAGTTAATATAGATGCCTTCCAATGTTTATACACATTAAGATCTAGATTGAGAAGGAGTGGGTTTGCCAAAGTAAAGTGCTCTTATCAATCATGGGAAAATGTGATAAGTAATTGTACTTTGTTTATTAAATGTTGGGTCTAACTTAACTAAATCATAACAATAGGATTATGGGTTTTGAAGCATAGGGTTTGGTGAGATTTATTGGATAAATGTGCACAAAGGGTTGTTCCACCAAACTATCCAAGAGTTATATTTGATATAATTGACAAATGTTGTCTACCTAAATAGTCGTGTTTTGGGTGTATTAGTCATCGCTATCTTGAAACATGGATGAAATATGGATCTTGGCTCACTAGAAAGATTTGAATAAATGCTTTCCGAATTAATAGTTAGGGCTACTGATTTGAATAAAATAGTGGGAGATATATATTATGAATGTATATGATAATCACTTGAACATAATTAAAATTCTACAGACTAACTAAATTTATGCATTTAACATTGTAGATATTTAAATGGCAAACAATACAAATACTTTCTCTGTACGAGCAACCTTTGAGAAGGACAAGCTAACAGGAACTAACTTCCTTGATTGGTATAGGAATTTGAGGATTGTCCTCAGGCAAGAGCGTAAGCTCCACGTCATTGAAATTCCTTCTCCTGCTCCTCCTGCTGAGAATGCAACTCGCGCTCAACAAAATGCTTATCAGAAGCATATTGATGATGCGACTGATGTGGCATGTCTCATGCTAGCAACCATGAGTGTTGAGCTTCAAAACTAACATGAGCATATGGATGCTTATGAGATGATTGAACACCTTCAAAGGATGTTTGAAGGACAGGCTCGTCAAGAAAGGTTCGACACGTGAAAAGCAATGTACGCTTGCAAGCAGGGAGAGCGTGAACCTGTACAACCACATGTTCTGAAGATGATAGGTTATATTGAGTATCTTGATATTTTGGGTTTCCCAATTGGTCCGGAAACTCAGATTGACTTAATCTTACAATCTGTGAATAAAAACTACACTTATTTTGTTATGAACTACAATATGAATGAGATAGACAAAACACCTACTGAATTGTTGGCTATGTTACGAACTGCTGAAACCAACATGAAAAAGGCCGAACCTGCTCCCATATTGATGGTGAACAAGAAAGGTAAGGCTAAAGGGAAAGGTAAATGGAAGGGAAAGAAGAAGATTGGATCTGATTCTGCTCCCAAGCCAAAAGCTAATCCCAAACAGGCTTTAAAGCCTAAGGGTGCTGCTGCAAAGGGTGATTGTCACTACTGTGGTAAACCAGGTCATTGGAAGAGAAAATGTCATGCTTATTTGGAGGATCTGAAGAAGAAGAAGGTTGGTCAAGCTTCTGATTCAGGTATTTATGTTATAGAAGTCAATCTGTCCACTTCTACATCATGGGTATTGGATACTGGATGTGCTTCTCACATTTGTATAAATGTGCATGAACTACAAAGGAGTAGGACTTTGGCTAAAGGAGAGGTCGACCTACGAGTTGACAATGGAGCAAAGGTTGCTGCTTTGGCTGTAGGGACTTGTCGTTTATCGTTGCCCACTGGGCTTATTTTAGAACTTGAGAATTATTTTTACGTGCCTGTAATTTGCAGAAACATTATTTCGGTTTCTTGTTTGGACAAGAAAGGCTTTGCTTTTTCAATTCAGAACAATTGTTGTTCCTTTTCTTTGAATAATGTTACCTATGGGGTTGTACATTTTTTTAACGGTTTATATGTTCTTGATTTAGACACTCCTATCTATAATGTGAATAAAAAATGTGTTAAGACTAATGACTCAAATCATACATACCTTTGGCACTGTCGTTTAGGCCATATAAATGAGAAGCGCATTTCTAAGTTACATATAGATGGATACTTGGATAAGTTTGATTTTGAATCATACGAAGCATGTGAACCATGTCTCATTGGAAAAATGACTAAAGCTCCTTTTACTAAACAAGGTAAAAGGGCCACTGAACGATTAGAACTAATACATAGTGATGTATGTGGTCCTATACGTACTATGGCAAGATGTGGCTTTTACTAATTTATCACGTTTACTGATGATTTCAGTAGATACGAATATGTGTATCTTATGAAGAACAAATCCGATTCTTTTGAAAAGTTCAAAGAATACAAAGCTGAAGTAGAAAAGCAGACTAGCGGAAGTATTAAGACTCTACGATCTGATCATGGGGGAGAATACTTAAGCCATGAATTTAAGAGCTTCTTAAAAGAGTGTGGTATCATATCACAACTCACTCCTCCCGGAACACCACAATGGAATGGAGTTTCTGAGAGGAGAAATCGTACATTGTTGGACATGGTGCGATCGATGATGAGTCATCCAGATCTTCCAATTAGTTTCTGGGGCTACGCCCTGGAGATGGCTGCTTATACACTTAATCGAGTTCCTACTAAAACGGTTCAGAAGACTCCATATGAGATATGGACTGAGAAACATCATAGCATGTCATTTATGAAAATAAGGGGATGTGAAGCTTTTGTGAAATGTTTAACTTCTGACAAGCTAGGACCTAAATCAGACAAATGAAATTTGTGGGATACCCAATTGAAACAAAGGGTTATTCATTCTATAATCCTTCCGAGAACAAAGTGTTTGTTGCTCGAACTGCAGTTTTTCTTGAAAGAGAAATGCTTTCGAAGAAAAACAGTGGGAGGATAATAGATCTCGATGAAGTTCGAGGCCCACAAGATAACATTGAACTAATGGAGGAACTTGAGCAGGATGTACAAGAACACAACACTGCTCATAAAACACAGGTTGTTCGTAGGTCTAGTAGGATTCGCCATGAGCTTGAGAGATATTATGGATTTCTCTTAACTCAAGATGGTGATGTGATGCTTATCGACGAAGATGAGCCTCTCACCTACCAAGACACTATGAACACTCCAGAATCCAAGAGATGGCTGGATGCCATGAAATCTGAGATGGAATCCATGTATACTAATCAAGTATGGACTTTGGTTGATCCACCTGAAGGGGTAAAACCTATAGGGTGTAAGTGTGTTTTCAAGAAGAAGACCGACATGGATGGTAATGTACAGACCTATAAGGCACGATTGGTGGCAAAAGGTTTCAAGCAAATTCATGGTATTGACTAAGATGAGACTTTTTCACCAGTGGCTATGGTCAAGTCCATCAGGATTTTGCTTGCTATAGCTGCTTACTATGATTATGAAATCTGGCAAATGGATGTCAAAACTGCTTTCTTAAATGGGAGCCTTGAAGAAGATGTAGATGTGTACATGACACAGCCTGATGGTTTTGTTGATCCAAAGCATGATGGAAAGGTATGTAAGTTGTGTCGATCCATTTATGGATTGAAACAAGCCTCGAGGAGATCGAACATTCGTTTTGATGAAACCGTCAAAGAGTTTGGGTTTATTCAAAATGAAGATGAATCATGTATTTACAAGAAGGTTAGTGGGAGCAATGTGGTATTCCTAGTACTATATGTTGATGATATATTAATAATAGGGAATGACATTCCTTCTTTACAGGCTGTTAAGACTTGGTTGAGTAAAAATTTCTCGATGAAAGACTTAGGCGATGCGACCTATATATTAGGTATCAGGATCTATAGAGATAGATCAAGAAGAATGATTGGCCTAAGTCAGAGTACATACATTGATAAAGTTTTGCATCGATTTGGGATGCAAAATGTTAAAAGGGGATTTGTCCCTATGTCTCATGGGATATCGATCTCTAAAGAAAACAGTCCTAAGTCATTGGATGATAAGGACCGTATGAGTAAAGTTCCATATGCATTGGCAATTGGTTCTATAATGTATGCAATGATATGTACTCGTCCTGATGTCTCGTATGCTTTGAGCATGACGAGTAGATACCAGTCTAATCCAGGTGAAGGTCACTGGACCGCAGTCAAGAATATTCTTAAGTACATGAAAAGGACTAAAGATTAATTCTTGGTATATGGAGGAGAGGAAAAACTGGTTGTAAAAGGTTACACCGATGCTAGTTTCCAAACAGACAAGGATGATTCGATCTCTCAGTCTGGTTTTGTATTTTGTCTAAATGGAGGTGTTGTAAGCTGGAAAAGTTCAAAGCAAGAGACGGTTGCCGATTCTACAATGGAGGCTGAGTATATTGCTGCCTGTGAAGCAGCCAACGAGGCTGTTTGGATTCGGAATTTTATTTCAGGACTTGGTGTGGTTCCTGTTGGGTTCCGAGGCATAAAACGCAGCGGATAAACGTAAATATAACGAAAAATTTCGGAACCCTAACGCAGGATCATGTATAAGATTGGACGGATTATGGTGATAATCGAATCATACCTATTACGATCTTGAATGTCACGAACTCAACGGAGATCCTTGCTATCACGACTTGTGTCTTCCTCTCGAAAACACCTCTATGGTATCCACACGAGCACCTTCAAGAGCGTCTCACGATCTTGATTACGGAGTGGATGAACTAGCAAACCTTTGATAATTCGAATTGTCTTCCTGCCTCTTTGCTGCCTCTTCTAGGGTTTTTCTATCAAAAACGTGTTGTGCCTCTTAACCCTACATTATCTATTTATAATGTTTGGTTAACAGGCCCATAGCAGCAAAACCTAACCCATGTAGGTCTAGGAAAATAATAAAACGAATTTTATTATTTAATTAATAACTAAGTCATACTTAATTATTATGGGCAGAAATACAATTCTAATTTGAATTTATATTATCTTTATTAATTAAGTGATCCTCTGACTTGAGATCATTATATTTTTATACGAGGATTAATATACTTTGACTACATTAAAAGTTACCTTTGACCGGGTAATGATAAAAGTGGACATCGGGTATATCATGAGTCGTATGAGAAATATGAATGATAGATAAAGGATTTAACCCTCCTATAATTAGGAGAGATATTATTGGCCTCTTGATTGAGTGAGACTATAAAATGCATGGCTGTGCTCAAATAATGATTTGTTTTCATAGTCTACTCATGGATCAAGTAAACCCGGATTAAATGTTGAAGAGGATGACTAAATACATGCCTCGAGTTTAATCTATAATATATATGGTTAAAAGGATTATATTACACGGAAACATTAATCACGAAAGGTTTTATCAAAATAAACATTGTATTGCCTCTAGGGCACCTACACCAACAGTTCCTTCGGTCGCAAATTCGATAGATTTATACTGCGATAATAACGTAGCCATTTCACAGGCTAAGGAACCAAGGTCTCATTCCCGAACAAAGCATATACTCAGACGATATCATCTTCTTCGAGAGATTAATAATCGAGGGGATATACATATATGTAAAGTGCATACAAATGAGAATATTGTAGATCCACTGACCAAGGTTTTGTCGCAGCAGAAGCACGAAGGTCATACTAGTTCCATGGGTATTAGATACATGAGAGATTGCCTCTAGTACAAGTGGGAGATTGTTAGTATTGGTGTCCTAGAGACAATACTTTTAATATTTTATTGAAAACAATTAAGGATTATGTTTTATGTGATTATTTAATTAATATTTATTATGTCTTTATTTACTGCGTCATAAATTGAAAGAATAATAAATGTCCTTGGAATATTAATACGTAATATATATCTTTAAGTATGTGACTTAAAAATGAGATTATATGAATAATATTTTATTCCTAAAAGTCCCTAGTCGAGTATTAATATTTAAGGACAATAATAATACAATAAGACTAGCATGTTTGTTGACTGATAACCACATCTCATTGGTCATAGGTATGGTGATACTAAAGTCAAGAACATAAGTGCATATCTCAATGCATGGCACTGGACTGACCCGTTGTGAGAATCTACATGTTAATAAGTGTCATAAGATATTCTCACTGTGATAATGATGTAATGATCCTATGACTTGAAATCATTATATTTCTATACGAGAATTAATATAATGATTTCAAGTCAGAGGATCATTACATCATTATCACAGTGAGAATATCTTATGACACTTATTAACATGTAGATTCTCACAACGGGTCAGTCCAGTGTCATGCATTGAGACATGCACTTATGTTCTTGACTTTAGTATCACCATACCTATGACCAATGAGATGTGGTGATCAGTCAACAAACATGCTAGTCTTATTACATTATTATTGTCCTTAAATAATAATACTCGACTAGGGAATTTTAGGAATAAAATATTATTCATATAATCTCATTTTTAAGTCACATACTTAAAGATATATATTACGTAAATATTCCAAGGACATTTATTATTCTTTCAATTTATGACGCAGTAAATAAAGACATAATAAATATTAATTAAATAATCACATAAAACATAATCCTTAATTATTTTTAATAAAACATTAAAAGTATTGTCTCTAGGACACCAATACTAACAATCTCCCACTTGTAAGAGAGCCAATCTCTCATGTATCTAATACTTATAGAACTAGTATGACCTTCGCATTTTTCGCTGCGTGTGTGCCCGAATCCCAACAAGTGGCATATCATATTGGCATTTTACTCCTATTTTTCAAACACTTACACTAATCATAAGGGGCAATATCCTTCCAAACATCTATGGTGACAAGCTTATGAAATTTGCTGAGGTAAAACTTATGTACAAGCTTGCTAGCCACAAGGTGAACTTCAACTTGCCCTATATGATTCTTGTGCACATGATTTCTTCTTTCAAAAAGGGATATATGTCATATGGTTTTGTTTTAACCAAAGTCTTTGAGCACTTTAAGATTAATGTCAATCAAATTCCAAACTTTCAAGTGGCATCCACCATATCTGACAAGGCAAAAAGAGAGAGAATTCCTCTAGTTGTGTAAATTGGTGCACCATTCATTGACTTGGACCCCATTTCACCAAATGTACTTGAATTTGACAGAGAACTTCAAATCCTTGTCACCAAACACACTGAACTAGAAGCTTTATTCAGAACTTCAAACCTCCTTCAAAGCTTTAGTGGAGAAGAATGAGCTTACTGAGGCAAAGCTTGTTGTTCTTGTCAACATCCTGACTCATACCTTTCAAAGGGCTGGAAGGATTGAAATTGGTCTGTGAAAGGCATATGACTAGGCCTATTTATAATAATTAGATAACAACTCAACTCAGATAAGAAAAAGAAGTAAATAATAAATATGATAACATGAATCAAGACGAAGAGAGTCAACTAGACACGAAGAATCCTAGTATCAAAAATATTTTAATAAGATTGTTACTCAACACTGTAAGAAGTTCATTTATATGTTCAAGCGTCAATGAAAAATAATGAAGTAATATTTCAGAAGATTTGAAGTAGCTACTACACGAAGGTTCTAGCAAAAGAAAACAAAGGAGAAAAAATAGTAAAGCAGAAAAAAGACAGAAGACCACAGTTTTTAAAGATAAAAGGTGAAGAATATTTATTTTTTTATGACACAAATGAACAAGACAGTACATTTGTGTGTCAACTAATTAATAAATATTTATTAACTAGATTAAGTGATGTTATGACAGAAGACAATACAAAGTCAAGAAGATTTCGGTGTTAACTACGAAGGTATACAAGTCAAGATAATATTTTAATTCTACTATCAAAAATTAATTAATTAATTTAATTAAATTAATTTAAAATTGAATTTAATTGAATTTATAAATTATTTAACTAAATTAAGTAGAATTAATTTATTATAAAAGATATGACTTGGAATGACTTTTAATAAATCTTTTAGATTATAATAAAAGTCATACCGAATTTAGTATAATAAAAGTCATACCGACTTATATCAAAAAACTCATACCGAGCTACCTTGAAGGAAAAGTCATACTAAAGCTCGAGATTGAAAAGTCATACCGAAGAATTGAAAAGTCATACCAAGCTTCTGATTAAAAAGTCATACCGAAAATGACTTAAAAAAAGGTAATACCTACTTTTGAAAAGTCATATTGAGCCTTTTCAAAAGTCATACAAGTGTTAATCAAAAGTCATGCAGGCTTAAATAAGTCAGAAAAATGTTCTGAATTAAAAAGTCATACAAGCTTTAAATTCCTCTATAAATATGATGTGAGCACTTCATATTTTGAAGTTAAGTGAAAATATTCAAATTCAGTAATTTGTCTGATCGTAATATTCACAGACTTTTTGTGCTAGTATGAATAATAATTTTTATTTTAGAACAGTTCATGTCTAATTCGATCTAGAATTCTAAACAATTATTTACACTTTTAATATATTAATTTTTTAATACCTTTCAAGTTAAAATCATACCCTATACTTGAATAATATTTCATTATAATTAATATTTCATTTGAAATTAAAGTAAAATTGTTAAATCCATAATTTCGCGATTAAAATCAAATATTGTATTCAACTCCTCTTCTACAATATCAGGGACCAACAATTGGCATCAGAGCTAGTTGATATTTGTAGTATCAGATCCAAACCAAAAATTCCACAACTCATACAGATATCAAAAATTATTTTTAATTCAAAATAATTGTTATTCGAAATAATTTTTACCCAAAAATTATTTTTGATCAGAAATTATTTTAAGTCAAAAATTATTTTTTGAAAAACTTAATTTTTAATCTTATTAAAGATGAGTACACAAAAAGTAACTAGCATTAAAATCCCACTGTTTGACAAAGATCACTACAACTTGTGGAAGCATAAGATGTTGTTAGTTCTCGGGACTGCCAATACAAAATATGCAAAGATTTTGGCCAAAGGTATTGAGCTCCCGATTACAATCATACTCGAGCATGAGGTAAATTGGGTTGTAATTCATCACAAACAGTTCCCTAAAGATCTGTCTCATTATACAGAGGATGAGAATGAAAATGTAGCCTTGGACAACAGTCTCAAACTCATATTGGTAGAATCCCTAGATTATATTATGTACAATCACGTTGTCAATTGTAAAAATGCCAAGCAAATCTAGGATACAATAGATATTATAAATGAAGGGACTGAAGAAGTCAGAGAAAATAGACTCGAGATCCTGACCTCCTAATATGAGCAGTTTAGATCCAACCCTAGTGAGGGTGTCTCTAAGGTGTTTCAGAGATTGAACAAATTGATGAATGAACTGAATCGCAATGGTAAATATTACAAGAATTAGGAGGTGAACAGGAAGTTTTTACTAACCTTGCCAGAGCATTTGGAACACAGACTCTATGGAGTTCTAAAGACTTATGAATCGGAACAGATCCAAACCAGAGAAACGTATGGAAGAAACAATGTTGTTAGTTCTTCTAAAGCACTGTTAATGGAAGAACCAGAGAAAAATGAAGTGAAGGTTGTTGTACCTTCAAACAGTTCAATGGAGTATGTGGTTCCAGAACTTGGACATACTCCAGATAACCAGGAAAATGGTGAGTTCTACTCATTGGAAGAACTGGATGAGCTGAAAGATGAATCTCTAGCTATGGTTGCCAGAAGGTTTGGCAACATGAGATTCTGAAGGAACTCCTCCTCAAAGTCAAACCTAATTTTGGAAGGTTCCAAATAGGAGGTTCTTCATCAGCTGTATCAAAAAGTGGCTACAAGACTGACTTAGTTGACATAACCAAGTTTTGTTGCTTTAACTATAATGAGCTAGGTCACTTTGCAACTAAATGCAAGAATCCGAAGCAAGGGAAGAAGAGAGAGTCTTATGAAGAGATCAAAGAAAAGTATGATTCACTTGTGAAAAAGCATCAAGGCTAGTCTTATCTAGCAGAGGGCAAAAGCTAGGATGACTTAGACAACGATGATGAGGAAGAGCTGGGAAATCTTGCTCTTATGGCTTCATCTGAAGAATCATTGTCTCCGACTCGTCAAGGAGGATTAGAGGTAGATCATTCATGCCCTAAAATGTTTAAATTGCTTGGTAAAGAGCTAGATGATACTAGACATAGAGTTAAGAAACTAATTCTCCAAAACAATGTCTTACATGATGAGAATAATGTTTTAAAATTCTTAAAAATCAAAAATGACAAATTGACTGAGGACTTAGCTTTTCAAATAAACAGAGCCAGTTTTTATGTCAAGGTCAAAGTTTATCTCAGAAATCAGATAGTGGAAGTACAGAAGAAGTGTCTGGCCTATAAAAATTCTTCTTACATTGTAAAAGACCTAATTGACTAACAGGAGAAAATGTAAAGTTGGAATAGACATTGAGTGCAATAAATTTGTAGCAAAAGGCAAGCAACATGTTGCAGAACCAATCCTTAAGAGCTCTACATTAATTACTTATGAAATGAATTTAGAGGACCTCGAGGAGGAAAAGAAAATAGAGGAACAAGCTAAGGACATACAAGGAGTTAATGTCCAAAAAGAAAAATGGGCACCCAAGACACTAGTGAAAGATGTGGGAACTTCTGATTCCCCCAATCCTCGTATAGGTGCTAAAGACTTAAAAAATAATCTGAACAGACAAAATAAGTTTGTTAATAGTAAGAATAGTAACAACAAATATCATTCTACTGAGAACTTTAAGACTGTTGATAAAGTTGAAGTACAAACTATTAAGACAACTATTATTTTGAATAAGATGCCTATTATTGATGTATGCCATAAACCATGTGGTGTTGTAAACTATATGTTATGTACTTTTAATGTTATGTCTGCATATTTTAAAAGTATGCTTGCAAATAAAAATAGCATGACATCTAGACAACATATCAATAATAAATTTGTGAAATCCAAGACTGCGATTCCTTCACCTGTCAGGAAGGAAACATATGTTCCTAAGTCTAAACAGAAAGTTGTTAAGACTATTTACAAGAAGGTAAGAACAGTTAAGATAAATACTGTTGTTGTTCAAAAGGGATCTGTTGTCAAAACTGACAAAGGTCAATACTTTAAGTATAATGGGCCCAATCAAATTTGGGCTCCGAAGAAGATTTAACCGTTTGATAATTGCAGGGAGTTAAACAGGTAAACCGGGTTGTATGGATCCTGGATAGCGGATCTTTAAGATATATGACCGGAGATAGAGCCCTGCTATTAAATGTAGTTAAAAGAGCTGGCCCAATCGTCACCTTTGGAGATAACAACAAAGGAATGACTATGGGATATGGCAAGTTAAATGCTGAAAATGTTATCATTGAAAATGTCTCTTTAGTGGAAGGACTTAAACACAATCTTCTCAGTGTCAATTAGTTCTGTGATAAAGGATATAAAGTAAACTTTATCAAGGAAAAATGTTTAATAGCTCATACTAAGGATGACAAACTAGCCTTACGTGAAGTAAGGAAAAGAAACTTGTACGTAACCGATCTCAACTCAGGAATTGAAGATGAAGCAAATTGTTTCTACTCAAAGGCTTCATCAGAAGAAAGTTTTCTATGGCACAAGAAACTCTCATATTTAAATTTCAAAACAAAGAATTCTTTAGTCAAGAGGGATTTAGTGAGAGGACTGCCTCCGATGGAATTTTCATAGGAAGGGTTGTGTGATGCATGTCAGAAGGGAAAGTCAAAGAAAGCAAGTCATAAAGGCACAAATACTACAAACATTACTGAACCACTTCAACTGCTACATATGGATTTATTTGGTCCAATTTATATTTTATCAATGTCAAAGAAAAGGTATGCCTCAATGATTGTGGATCACTACACAAAATACACGTGGTTTTTATTCTTGAACACAAAAGATGAAACTCCACAATTGGTGATTGATCACATCAAGTTAATTGAGTTAGATTCAAAGCTAGTAGTCTGGGCAATAAGGTCAGATAATGGAACAAAATTTAAGAACGAAATTCTGAATAACTTTTTCTCAGACAAGGGGATAACAAGACAATACACAACACCAAAAACTCCGCAATAGAATGGAGTTATAGAAAGGAAGAATCGAACCCTGATTGAAGCTGGAAGAACTATGTTAAGTGAATCAAGGTTGGCTATCTACTTTTGGGCTGAAGCTGTCTATACAACATGTTATACCCAGAATCGAACTCTAATCAATAAAGATCATATGAAGACTCCCTATGAATTAATGGCTGGCAAGAAACCAACACTCCAGTACTTTCGTGTATTTGGAGCCAAATGTTATGTGATGAAAGATGGAGATGAACATCGTGGCAAGTTCGAGGACAAGGTACATGAGGCTATTTTTGTCGGTTATTCAAGAAGAGCATATAGGGTGTACATATTCTATCAGAACCAAGTGAAAGAAAGTGTCAATGTTACATTTGATGTCACTAAACTCCCACGTATCCAAATTGAAGATCCTTCTGAGTCATTAAAATTTGATAATCATCCAGACTCACAGTCCGATGACGAAGAAGAACCTGAGGCTGCAACAGGGCATAATAATGACAATAATGATGATAATGATCTAGGTAATAGTGGTGGAAACAATAGAAACACTAGAGATACTACTAATACAAGTGGTGGATCAATAAGTCATCTTGACAGCAACTCAGGGGGAGATAGTGGATATACTGGCAGAACACAACATCATAATGAATACCAAGGCGAATCATCAAGGTCAAACCTACCAAGGGAAAGGATATGGAGTAGAGATCATCCTTTTGAATTGATCATAGGTGATCCAGATGTTAGGGTTAGAACTAGAAGTGCAACTTCAAATGAATGTCTATTTTTAGTTTTTCTATCCCAAGAAGAACCAAAGAAAATTGAAGATGCACTAACTAATCCAGGTTGTGTTCTTTCCATGCAAGAAGAGCTCAATCAGTTCTAAAGACAAGAAGTGTGGACACTGTACTCATGCCAATAGACAGATCTATAATTGGCACCAAATGGATATAAAGGAACAAATTAGACGGTGATGGCATTGTTACAAGGAACAAGGCTAGACTAGTGGAAAAGGGTTACTCCCAGGAAGAGGGAATTGATTATGATGAGACCTACATACCAGTTGCAAGACTTGAAGCTATCAGAATATTTTTAGTATTCACAACACACTCCAATTTCAAAGTTTATCAAATGGATGTGAAAAGTGCCTTTCTGAATGGAGAGTTAGAAGAGGAAGTATATGTGGAGCAGCCCTTGGCTTTGAAAATCCAGAGTTTGCTGATTTTGTATATTTTCTGTTCAAAGCCCTCAATGAACTCAAGCAAGTACCGAGGACATGGTATGACACTCTTTCTGAAATTTTTCGCAATTTGAGGAGCCTGCTAATGATGCTTAGATAGCCAAGTTCTTCAAAATGATTGGGTACACTGGACCCAAGACAAGCCTGAACTCAGAAAAATGATATCCATCAGGGGGGATGGATAGGAAATATCTTGTCAAAGAGTGGATCATGATAATGGATGCTGTTACTCGAGCCATGTCTAGTAAAACCAGTGGCTGGAATGAGGTCCTAGCCTATATCAGGAAGATTATGCACTCCATGGTGGATGATTACAGAATTGACATTGGAAAGCTCCTGATGCCTCTATTTAAGCTGGTGCTAGGTAAGAAGGAAACCAGGAGGTCAGTAATATATTATCTTCGATTCTTTATGCTTATCATTAATTCTGTTATAGGCATGATTAATCTACATAGTGTACAACGTATGGAGTCCCCCACTGTGAAAAAAACACTCACTCCATAATTTCTAGTAAACCTCTCAATTCTGAGTTGGGTTTGTTTATTACTGACCACATGAGGTCTATAATAAACTCACTCAATTTATGAATTGAGGGAGATTTTTCTGTCTTTTCTTTGAGTGATGAGAATGGAGTTGACCTCTCTATTCCTAACCCATATTCACAACCTTTCAAGTCTGTTAGAGACTCTAGACAGTCTAGGGTTTTCAGCCAACAGCCTGTTTTCTCTCAAAAGGATCAGGTTTCTACAAAGAAGAGATCATGAACCTCTTGGTTAGAGTCAGTGTCTAAAGTTGTTGAGGGAGTAACTGCACAAAGTGAATCAAATAAGGATGGAAATGTCAATGAACCCATAGAGGGTCATGGTGTGCCTAAGAAAAAGAAGGCAAGAACATTAACCTCTATCACCCGGTCTGTGTCCTCTCAAAATGGCACAGAACTCCAAAGGGAAAATATCAAATTTCTAGGTGTCTCTCATTTCAAAATGATGCATCTCATTTTGATTTGGGGGAGCCGCCTACCATGGAGTCTCTCTTTGGCAGTACACAAGAACCTTTCACTCAAAGGGTGGAAGACACTATCACTCCATTGGTTAATGATGTTGTCACAACCTTTGATGCTGTTAATCACACAATTATTGTCAACACTCTTATTGACAGTAACTTTGAAGCTGAAGATACTATCAACACTCCTAATCCTGACATCAACTCACAAGAACCTGAAGCACATCAAGATAGTGATTTCACTCATATCTCCTTTAATGAAGGTAAAATCTAAACCCATAGTGAAAGATGTACCTGCTCAGTCCCTTACACCTAGGATGGGTGAGGGTGTGAAAAAGAATAAGTGTAAAAGAAAAGAGAGAAGTGAGATGAAAAAATTGAGAGGTAGAGAAAGACCCTGGTAAAAGGAGAGGGCCTTGAGCATGGCCATAAAATAAAAGTGGGCACCAAAAAATCTAGGGCACTAGGCCATGAGTGTGAGAGGGTCTAGGATGATGAGATCATCCAGAAAAAACCAGAGTATGTGAGCACCCCAACAGCCCTAAAATCTGGTTTTAAACAAGCTGATGGAAGGTTGAAATCCCTTTCCAGAAAGATGTCAAAGTTATCCAAGCAGGTGGCAACTGTAGGGAGAAATCAAGTTAAGCTAGAAGCCAAGATGAAGGATGTTATTTCCCTTAAGTACAAGAAGTTTATAGAAGGGGGGTTGAATACAAACTTAAAAAATATTTCAAATTATTGTGGATTTAAGTTTGTTCAATAATAATGTTTAAAAAGATTAAACAAAGAGAAGGAACTAGAAGTGTTAAAAGAAACTTGAAAAACAAATCTATTTAAAATTACAAGTGGTTTGGTTTTTCCACTAGTAAATGTTTTTGCTTTCAATTAACCTTGGTATTAGAACAAAGCTACTTACAACATATAAAACAGAACTGAGAAAAGCACTACAAATAATTCCATATATCTCTATTGTGCTATTCCTGTTCCACTTTCTTATATTTGCTATAATGAACTACTAAACTATATATGGCAACTCATTTCTACTTCTATTTACTATCGACTGAAAAAATGCATAAAATACATTTTAAAATATTTATATTAAAATAAAATGTAGCTACTTTCACAGTCTTCATAGGCCTTTGCCTTATTCTGGACAAGTCTTTATCTTGATCTTCTCCTTAAAAACTATGTTCCCTTGAAAGTCTTCACAGTCCTAACAGAACTGTCTTCCGTTGATTTAGACTCATGCAAAGATCCATTTCATTTGCCTTTAACTATTTTGGGAAATTTTGATCAACCGATAAATGTTGTGAAGCTTATCAGTTGAGCCTTCTTTGCTTATCTATCGATGGATAAGTTATTCATTGATCAATTGATGTATCAATGTATATTTGACCATCTATCGATTCCCTTATCCATTAATTGTCCTTTATCCGTTGATTGCCTTGATGCTTTTATCTATTGATGGAGATCCATTGATTTGACTTTTGTTGACCTTTTATCTATCGATTAATCATCCATATCCATTGGCTCCTTTATCCATTGATCACTTCATTTGAGAGAATTCTGACTTAGAATATTTACACTTGTCATCCATTCTTCACATCCATTGATGAGCTATCAATCGAAACCAATAAACATCAGTTGATTAGATGATCACATCCATCGACATATTACAATCAATTGATAACATAAGGAATTCTAAATCACTGTTACAATCCATTTTATCAATTGATTAATAATAACTTCAACTGATAAATGGTTCCCTAGTCAATGGATATTTATAGATCACATATCCATTGATCAGTTATAAAATTAAGATCAAATTACAATTCTAGGTAATTTGTTATCATCATACAACATGATTCTTGACAAAAACTTTGAGAGATGTATCCAGGATGTGTTTGCTAAATTGAAGGAGATAGAGACTCAATTCACAATCCATGCAGTTGCTAACTCAACTAAGGTGGAGAAGGAGGTTGATAAAGTGTTTATGGCTGAGAAAGTTGAAAGGAGTGATAAAGAAACTCAAGCTACATCTCAGGGGGAGGGCTAATTGGCATTGCTATCCAAGGTGGCTACTGAGATGGCTGATAAGCTTGGAGGAAATAAGGTGTAGAGGCTTGGAGGAAATAAGGTGGAGAAAGGAATTGTGATCAGGGAGGGAGTTGTTAAGGCCCTTGTTTATATAGCTAGGAAAGGAAATGAGAAGGTGTTTCAGGAAGATTATGATGATTTTATAGTTGAAGAGAATGAGGAATTGAATGATGAAGAAGCATCTCTGCTACTGGTGGATGAAAATGAGAACAATATGGTGTTGCAGGATACTAACTTCAATGACAAGATAAATGCTCCTAAAAACTCCTCCAACAGAGATCCTAGGAAATTTTCTGAAGCCATGAGGGAGTCAACAGTTGGAGCTACTGTCAGGTTTTAAAGAGTAACAAATGGGTAATCTCTATTAGGACTGAGGGCGGCTTCAATTGGTATATTAGCATGGGGTACTTGAGCAGGCAAGAGATTGCAGTAATTGAAGCCATCATGCTCAAAATCAAGACAAACAAGTCCTGATCAATGAAAATTTGAAGAGAATCTTGCAAAGAACGGTGGTTGAAAAACTACTTGAGTTAATGTCAATCCTCTTTGTATCAAGTTCATTAGCTCAAAAGATGGGAAGTACAAATCAATGAACTTGGACAAGGTCAGTTTGTGCAGGCCTAGGTCAGTAAAAGAAGCTTTCAACTACTTCAACCAGCTGCCAAGAACTGAAGAGAGAAGTGAAGTAATAAGGGTGTTGGCTGAGGAATTAAGGAGGTTGGAAGAAAAAAAATTAAGGAAGACAGAGAAGAAAGATGAAGGAAGAAAAGATGGTGATGATGATGAAAAGCCTGATGTAGGTGCATGTAGTTTCAAGTCCAACAACAATAATAATGGTGATGCAGGGACCTCTAGAACTAATGATAAGGATGGATAAGATGAGAAGATAGTTGGTGAGATTAAAGGAAGAGTTATGAAGGTTGTGGTTCTGGGATTTGAGGCCGACAAAGAAGATGCTACCAAGAAACTTACTGTCAGGAAGAATAAGGTGGAGTTTGCTGTCAAGGAGCCTGGACCTGTTGTCAAACCTGTATTGACAGTAACTTCAAAGTCACTGTCAAAAGAAGTAAGAGAAGAGTTACTATCAAGGAAAATTACTTTTTCTACAAAATACAGGAAGGCAAAGGCTGAAAGACCAAAGCCACATTCAAGCAACAAGCCTAACAGAAGACAATGGAAGTTGACAACAGAAGTACTCCATGAAGAATGCTTAGATGTGAGGAGGCCTACAATTAATAACTTGGTTAAGTCAAAGGAAAAATCAATTTCAATGGTTGTTGTTAAATGGACTGAGCTCAGTTCTCTAAGCAAGGTAAATGTCTACTATTCCACTAGGGAAGTTGAAGTAATGGGGCATGAATTGAAGGAGGCAGATTTCTTTATAGTCAGAAGGATGCTACTTGTCATCAAGGGCTCAGACATCAGGACTCAAGTCTTCAGGGGAATTCTGATCAGGAAATTATTGGTGCTAATGGAGTCCATCAAAACTCATCCCTTAGATTTTGATGATACTGAAGAACCTGAGATTGTGGTGTACTCAGATGGGGTGATGATTGTAAATGAAGAGGGAGTCAAGGAATTCTGGAATATGTATTCCTTGTAAGATAAAAATGTTGAACTTCTAATAAAGCTTGTGGAGCAATTATAAGAGTTTCCCTATCCTAAAGAGAAAGGATTGATTCCTAAATCTAGAGAATCATCTCAATAAAGCATAAACAGGAGTATGAGAAGAAGTCGGAGTATGAGAAAACCCAATAATGTCTTCTAAGGAATCCTGAAAGAATAATATTCTATAACTCTGGTGGGTCTGCTGAAGACATCACCTTTGAAGAGTTAAAGACATTGGCTGAAAATGATCCTAAAATAGTCAAACTCATTAAGAGACAACTCCTCAATATCACAAATTTTGAGGTGTTTAATCTTAAAAGAAAAGCATTTGCAATCTGTGATTTGAAGGAAAAGAAAAAGATGGAGGAAGGAGAGAAGAAGAGTAGGTTTACAGATGATGTTGAAGCCACAAAGAAGGAGATAGAAAGTATCAACAGACAAATCAAAGAAGCTGAGATTGATCTAAAGTGTGCAAATCCACTCAGAATCATGTATCTCCAGAAAAGCTGATTATGTATTTCCTATCTTTACAAATCCACTCAAAATCATCATTGACAGCATTGAAGTCAAGGTTGAAGATTTTGGAGTACCCAACACTGCAAACCTCAGAAGAATTTTTAGGTTAACTACAAGCTCTCTTCTAGAAGTTGAAAAAAATCTAAGTACAGGAGTTGAAAAGATAATTGATGCAAGGTCCAAGGAAGATGATGAAGTAGATAAACTAAGGGTGAATCAAGTATACACATCTTCCAAGGACAAATTTCTTTATGATGAATTTGGAGTCAAATTTCTATTCATCTCCAAAGGACCAGTGGAAGCCTATTATTCTTATCAAGACTTGAAGAACCTTTCTCATAAATTGGTGAAGTTGACACTTGACTGTGTGTCTGAATATGCCAAGACAATAGAAGAAAAGAGGGCCCTGGGAACTTTGGAGTTGTTGTATGAAAGGAAGAATCTTTAGAAGAAACCAAGTCAAGGAAGCTCAAGCACTAATTGAAGTTTTGCTTAGTCTAGAGGAGCTTAGGTTGAGTAAAATGTGTTGTATTTGTACTGGTAATTTTCTGTATACTCTTCTTGTACAAACACTTCAATTTATGTTAGTTGAGTTTGTAGTTGTAATTAACTTTTAATTTGTCTTTATTTTACATAAAAAATTGGGGGAGATTGTTAGGGATTGTGGTGTAATCAACTAATGTACTTAGTTTAAGTTTAATAGGCTAAGTAAATCATACTGTCATATGTATATTGATAGTATAATTAGTAGTCACTTGTAGACAGTACACTTAACAAGTATTAGTCAGGTGATAGTATATTTGAAAGTTATTGTCTTGTACAAAAGAATAAAAATGAGTCATGTAGTAGAAGTTCACTAAGTGTTCATGCACAGTATGATTCAAAACTCAGACATCAACATTTCAAGTGCTCAAGCCTATGACAGTACATTACAAGTGACAACACAATTAAAACAGATGACATCAACTATTCTATTGACAGTAAACTTGGTGGATAATGAAGATTTGAAGACATCAAGTATTAGTGACATCAACTATTCCATTGACAGTAAACTTGGTCGAGAATGAAGAATTGAAGACAACAAGTTTTACCGGCAGTAACTTTGGCGGAGTAGTTGACAAAAACATTGGTGGGGATAGTTGACAACAGCTTTGGAGACAGTATGTTTCATGGATTATCTAGCTTGACAACAGAGTATGTGGAGCCAAAGATATTTTCACCACAGAGGAACTAAAAGTTGACAGTACACTTTTAGTGAAGCTGACAGTTTATTTTAGGTAGCAGACTAGATAGTGAAAATACAAGGAATGATTTTGACATTACTATCTAGCCTGTCAAGTCTACTACTGTAACTTGGGAGAATACAAGTAAAAGGTAAAGCGTGCTCAAAGAGTCAAAGATTTCTGCATATCTCAGAGCTGCTTTATCTAAAAATGGAATTAAGACAAATTTGAATAGAAAAAACAAAGTTTCTATTTCAAGCTTTGTTCTAGGAACAAGGGAAAGTACACTTGTAAGTGAGATATGTGTTTCAATATAAATACACATATCTCATAAGTACTTTTCTCAATGTAACTGAGCTAGAATTTTTCAAGAATAGAAATATTATCAAACTCATTGTTATTGTATCTATCGAAGCTACAATTATTCTCAAGACAGTTGTAGCAAAAAAAATTAATAAAATTAATTTTTGAAGTTTAAACACTGTCTCATCTTATCTGTTTTGCTTGGTTGTTTCACATAACTTGTTAATTAAGATTCTTGTTTGTTGTTAGCAAAAATCTTGCATAATTAATCAAGTTACATTCACCCCCCATTCTACAATACTTATCTTATCTAACAACAATAGATATAGGGAAAAGTATAATGGTGGATGAAGTAAAAGGTTCTCAATCTGAGAAGGAGCAACAGATTCCAAATAATTTATGTCAAGGGCTTGAAGAATAAGAAATCTAGCAACCCTATGACCCTGAAGGTCAAGGAGATTAAAAACTTTTTGATGAATATATAGAGGATGCAACTTACCTATTCACTAAGGTAGATTTTCTCGATGCATATGACTTGTTAAATGGTGATGAGAATCTTATGAGACCATATGATCAGATAAAAAAACAGAGCAAGATTAAGAAAGATCTCTTCAAGTTAATAAAGAGGAGGAAGCAGAGGCATTTAGTTATTTCAAAGGAAGGGAGATCGTGGGATGAATTAAGAAAATGATTGAAGAAATCAGAAGTTGGGTTATTTGATAATGAAGATGCAAAGGTTGTTGAGATTCTAAGGGCAACTCATTCAGAATTTCCCTCAATCAATCTATTCTTTCATGCCATGAGGTAAACCTACTCTCAAATTGAAATCTCTATGAACTCTCATGGATGGAAAAGGGAAATTCAAATTCATGAATGTAGTAATAAGAACTATCTCAACTAATTTCGTCAAAGAGGACCTCTCGAAAATGAGCTTCTATTCGATATGATGGATGATTGGATGGAGAAAGCTAATTTAAAAGTTCATAAAGTTCCGTATGAAGTGGTCTACTACAAGGACAAAATCCTACAGATACCGTGTTTGGAAGATAAAAGGTTGAACCTTTATCCCCTGAGAAGAATGTCTTATTTTGAAGGGATGCTGCAAAGCAAGGGGTTCAGAACTGAGAGAAAATGGAAATCAGCTGAATGTATCTATGCTTACCGTCTAAACATTCAATTATTTCAAGGAAGAGATCTCTCTAAGGAGAAAATATCTTATCCATCAAGGGGTGGTACTCAGCCAAAAGAAAGGATTCCAAGTAAATTAAAGAATGACTAGTTGTTTGTACAATACTGAAAATCAGTTCAATTATTCCAAAAATGTTGGTAAAGTGTTTACATATGAATATCCCCCGATCTTTGAACCAGAAATTCAAGACTTTGACTTGTTGCAAGAAGCCAACTCTGGGATTGTGAAAAATCTCCAAGAATCATGTATAAGGGTCCTAAAAGAGATATAAAGGTGGTAGAGGCATGTGAGCTTAATCATCTAGAATCTAAAGATATGGGACTTACACTTGATGAAATCAAGACTTCGACTAATTATCGAGACAATGAGGGAATGGCAGAAGTCAGAAAGGCATATCAAGATAAAGTGAATGTCAAGATCCAATTTGATACTAATAGAGTTAAAGCAGGGCCGAAGAGGATAAATGTTAAAGGAAAGTCTGAACAACTGGAATTTACATTTAAGGAGGTCAAACTTATAAAAAGATATGCGATTCTATGTACCATTTTAGAAGAGCTAACCGAGCTATCAAATCTACTTAAAGAAAAAACACTTGACCTGATAAAGGAATAGATGACGAGTCTTAAATAGTGAAGATGAAGAAATGAATACTTGTTCAGCCTAGAGGAACATTATCTTGTACTGTAGTTATATAGAAATCTGGAAAATGTATTATGAAACCAGAATGTAATTAATATTATTTACCGTCTTTTTGCATTTACTTTTTCTTGTAAGCTAGTTGAGTTATCCTCTTCAAGGATTTGCTTATCGAACTCTAACGATCAAATATTGGGATATTATAAGGCATAATCTAACATAACACAATATGTAACTGAGGTAACTAAATCAACATAAAAAAAGACTAGTAACTTATATTAAATAAAACACATGAATCAATAGTGAACGAAGATCAAGTAAATAAAAGAATCACAATATTTAAAGAAGTTATGAAATTCATTGAACACCACTGAAAGAAGTTCATTAATATGGTCAAGCCTCAGTGAAGAATATAGTCCAAGTGATTTAGAGTTTTAGAAGGTATCGAAGATTCAAATTTTAGAGTACTCATATTATTTCAATGAAAGTTTGAAGCTTAGTACTTCAATAAAAGCACAACCAATTGTTCTGCAAAGAAGAGATGAAGATCAGGATCAGTGTTAATAGATTGTGAACCAGATTACTGCACTAATCATCAACATAAAAGAGATTTTTTTTCTGAATCAAGGAAATGGCTAAGTACAGAAGGCATTTGAAGACTTAAAAAAGCTAAGGGATTGAAGTGAAAAATGTGCAAACTACATTTTACAAATAAACAATAAAAAACCAAGGAAAATTGCCACTTAGCCAAAGTGAAGCAAATCGCCACTTGCATTTCTATATCAAAATCGCCACTTGCTCTCGTTAATTGAACCACTTGCAAATAAAGGATGACATTGCCACTTACAGAAAGGGGAGGAAAATCGTCACTTGTTATATGCTTAAAGAAATCGCCACTTAGTGTTATAAGTGGTGATTGATTTAAATGGTTAAATTATTTAATAGTTTAATTGTTTAAATTCAACTAGCCAACTACTTCATCTCACAACACCTATTAATTAAAGCAAAATCGCGACTTTTTGATTGTATTATGGAATCCATACTGATTTGCAAGGCTAGGAAGCAGCCCATCTGTTAGGAATTTAGAGACCCAGAAGTTACAGAGGGGGGGTGAATGTATACTTCAAAATTTTCTTGTTTAGAAAATGAACTTGTTCGAAGCTTGAAGAACGGATGGAATTACGATAGTGTTTGTCAAGACATATAACAATAAATAATATAGACACAGATGTAACTTTCAATCTAATTTGTATTAGAATGAACTTTGCTACAATCTGAAATTCAGTTTGAATTTCAGCTTCTTGTTCTGGGATTCTTACAATTGTAAAAATACTCAAGACACTATCAAATGTGGCTGTGCATAAAGTATATAGACAACATGTCCTGTGCACATGCTCACATGAGACAGTTTAGCTAAAACTAGAAATAGACAGAGACTGCTTTACATTTGACTAATGACTATTTCTAGCTAACACTGCTGTGACAGTCTGCTCCAACCTGCCTTATCTCTTCTGTCACTTTTCTTGACTTATCTTCCCAGCTGCATTGTAGACTTGTCTCTATCTGTGCAGGTTTAACTTATCCTGCATAAACAGAGTTGCAACATCATCTGTCTTGTTCTGCAATTCTTCCTTGAAACTAGCTTCTTTTGCAGTCGAGTACTCTTCTTGAAATTGATTCGATAAGTCAAGGAGATTGACTTCTCGAACAGCTGTGACTTCTCGATTGGTCCTGAATACTTGATTTCTCGAATGACTAGACTTCTCGATCGCATACTCAGCTTGATAACTTCTCGATCAGACTAGACTTCTCGAATACATGCTTGATATTGACTTCTCGAATGGCTCAGCCTTATTACTTCTCGAATGCTCCATTTGCTAGCTTCTCGAATTGTTTATTTTCACTTCTCGAATGACTCATAATTAACACTTCTCGATTGGCTTCAATACTTGACTTGTCGAATGACTGACTTCTCGATCGAGTACTGAGCAGATAAAAGTTTTGAGACTTCTCGAAATGTTTCCATAGTTCTGACTTCTCGAATAGATGACTTCTCGACCAAGTAATTTGCCTTAGTAGAATTCTCAGATAACTTCTCTTATTTCTTCACAGTCTTCTTTGTCTGGTTGCATGATTCAACTTGAATCTTCTAACTGACTTTATTTCTGACTTTATTTACAATTTGAAGGTAAACAGAGAAAACTTCTATTTGCAAATTACACATGAATAACTAAGTCACTAGTCTACTACAGAAGTACAAACTGAGTTACAGCAAGACAGATAATTAAATAGGCTAGGCTTGATTTAAGTCCAACAATCTCCCCCAATTTGGAAAATGATGAATTTTCACAAATTAATACAAGATATCAAGCCTACCTATATTGTTGTTGTTGATGAGTTGCCTGATCATATTTTTCTTTTCTTTCCTTTTCTTCCCTGGCCTTGTTTTCTTCAATTGCCTGCAGTATCATTTGTCTGGCCATGATTTCCTCAATCAAAATTGCATCTTTCAGTATGTCTGCAGCAATCTGTAGAGTGAGCATTGGATAGTCTTGAACAAACTTGAGTCTAATTTTGACAGTGATTCCACCTCTCAGTTTGAATTCAACTCTGTCAGGATCTTTGAACACTCTACTTTTACCTTGTCTTCTCAATTCTTCAGACAACTTCTCTACTCTCTCCTTCTCCTTCCTTTTCTTCTCAATCATCTCCTCCATGTACCTTACCTTGTCAATCTTTTTTTGATACTTCTTTTCCAAGTACTGAGCCATTTCCATCATTCTCAGCTTGTTAATCATGCATTTCTTGTCAAACAGGCTAATCACTCTCCTAATGTCATGAGTGGTAGCATCACTGTTGTCATGATGAAATCCTCTTTCTTCTCCATCAACATTAGTAACAACCATCCTTTTGTCTCTGACTTCTACCTTGACAATTCTGTTAGCCTTCCACTGTTTGATCCTCACCTTGTCAGTTTCAGCAATTTCTTGAATAGGTTTAATAGGTAGACCTTTATCAGGAACAATGAGTTGTTTTCTCCACTTAGGACATCTTACTAGCAAAGAGCTAGTAGAATTCTTGAATTTAGTTGTTGTGGCAGTGTTAACTTTGAGATGTTGGCTTGGCTTCAGTTTCCTTGACTGATCCTTTTTAATTTCCCTCCTTATCACTCTATGTGCAGTAATTTTCATGAACATCCTTCTTGGAGATTTGGTTTTGATGGATGTTGCAGTTTCAGAAACTGTTGACATCACACTAGTACCCTGAGATTTGGTAGGTGAACTAGAGTGAGTGCCAGCAGCTTGCTGCTTAGAGGGATTTCTTCTTTGATATTGTTTATTTTTCTCAGAGTTGTCTCTTTTCTTCTTGTCTTCATCCTTCTTCTTCTTGTCTTCTTTCTTTCCCTCCTTATCACTCCTGGATTCAGGCTTTTTATCCTTCTTGTCCTGATCCTCATTGTCATCATCTTTCTTTTTGTTCTTCAATTCTTCTCTTGCAAATTCAGAGATTTGTCCAGAGATAAACTTTTTCATTTTCTCTATAATTTCATTGTCCTCCATCTGCTTCACCTTCTTCTTTTCAATCAACTCAATTAGGTTAATAATTTGACTTCTGTAACCTGAATTGAGATGTTGAGGGATCCTGAAATGAGCAAGTTTTTCTCCTCTAGCCATATACATCACAACATCTGGACTACAGTAGGATTCAGGTAGAGCATGAGGTAGGAGAGGCCCCAATATTTTATTCTTCAATTCCTCATCTTCCTGGGTTACCAACTCCACTACCTTGTACATACATTCCAGTTCAGTATATGAGAGCCTTTGGAATAGAGTAACTGAGACTTTAAAGTAACCAGACTCCATTTGAATGAGTGGCTCTTTGAACATTTGTCCATTTTGTTCAAACTTAACTCCCCTCACTACAACAATAGCATTGTCAAGCATCTTCTTATAACTCCAATGATTTCCCTTGACTTGCTTTTTGATATGATGCAGAAGGTCAAGAAAATCCTTGTCAGAATTGGGCTTTAAAATTTCACTTCTGAGCTTTCTCATAACTGCCTTTTGCCTTTCAGCCTCTATCTCTTCACTCCTTTCCTTCTCCCCCTTAGGATTGATATCTTTACTTTGGAGAAAGGAAGAATGACTTGGCTTAATTTGAGTCCAACATTGAGTTGGCAATGTTGTTGGAGGAGCCTGACTAGTTGTGCCTAGGTTGGAAATGAGTGATTGTAGAGAGGTGAGTTGTGCTGAAATGCTGGCAAGTGAAGTCCCTTGATTTGCAGAAGTAGAGACAAACTCATTTTTCAGGCTATGAACATCTGAGACAACTTGAGAAACTGTGGATGTGAGAGAATCCACTCTAGCATTTAAAGTATCAATAGTGGAGGCCTTTGCAGCTTCATCTTTGGCCTTAGACTGGCAGTACAGATCCACTTGAAATGGAGATAAGGTGTGAATGGGCACATCCTCAGGCAGCCTATCTGCATGCCTGTTTTTGAATAAGACTTCAACCATGTTGTTGATCCTTCTTTGATTTTCCATAATAGCTGAGTTACTTTGGACCATTTCTGTGAACACTTTCTCCATGGAGTCTATCTTGGAATGGAGAATTGATGACTTTCTTGAATCTCCACTTGATGTGTTTCCATAGAGACCTCCGGGCTTCATTTTGTCTTCCATGGCTTTCAAAGTAGTTTCTACCTTGGCTCTGTGATCATATATCTCAGATTGCACACCTTTAGCAAGGTAGTGGTTTGACTGAAGTTGAACCTTAGCAGCTTCATGAATTGCATCATACATAGCACTTGGTGTAAATATCTTCTCACAGGATCCAAGTGAAGTAAGATACTTCTGTCTGGTCCATTCCAATACTTTCTTCATGCTAACTTCAGAACTACCATCCAGCCAGGCATCTACATTGGCCTCTTCATTATCAGCCAAATTTGCATTTTTCTCCTTTAATTCCTCCTGATCCTTTGCATACTCAAGCATGATTGCAGCATAGTCTTTGTTTGGCAAATAAGAAGTCAGTAGCTGTTGTGCAATATGATAAAATCCCTCCAACTGATCTCCATACAATTCCTTTAGTTTCTCATCAGAAAGTGCCCCACCAAGAGATGATGGTCCTGAATCCCTGTCATGTTGCACAGGTTCCAGCCATTGTGACAGAGAGTGAGAGCTAGGGCCACTTGTTACAGTAGTCCCCTCAACATCTATTTCCTCATCCAATTTCTCAGATGATTCATTAGACACTGGATGGATTGGTGATTTCTCCTGAGGAAACAGTCTTTGAATGACTGGGGATTTTTCAGGGGATGCCATTTGCATGGAGTGGAGGTCCCCCAGATTACCCAATGTCTGTGAAGACACTTGGCTTTGATATGCCTGAGCCCCCACAGAGTCTGAAGTGAAAACTTCTGGAACCTCTGTGGTTTTGATGGTGTCATCAGGATATGCCTCAGCATGCATTCCCTCACCATCTTGATGTATGTCCTGAGTGGTGAACAGGGTGTCATGCACCAAGACACTTGAGAGGGGCTCATCAGGGAATAAAGAATCCTGATGATCAACAACCTCATGTGTTTGGCCAGACACATTTGGTTGAGAAGAAATTTTAGATGTGGAAGAAAGAGTGTGAATAGATTTGAGTGTTGGCAGCTCCCCCTCAGAAAATGAGGAAGTTTCAATAGATAGTCCTATCTGTGCATTGAGTGTTTCCTTTTCAACTAAATCTTCTTCATTGACAGGAGTGAATTCCTGCAATGGTGCAGACTCTTTACAGATTGGAGTGGGCTGGCTCCCAATTTCAATAGATGCACTTTGTTGAGAGAGTGAACCTAGGAGTAAGGTTAAACCCTCATTAATCTCTACATCCTTTTGAGAGGATGTAGAGTAGTCTGTTGTGGCCTCTTTGATTTTCTTTCTCCTGGTCAAAGGCTCCACAGGTGACTCATCTGTTTCATTTTCTACAACTGTTTCTAGCACTCTTTTCTTAGCTGGTTTCTCATTTCTCTTCTTTACAACCACACCCTGTTGAGAGGATGTGGAGGTTGGTTGACTATCGTCTAGGGAATTCAAAGAAGGGTTTGCAGTTGGGTTAGAAGTCCTTGGGTTAGGTGCATTCTGTTCTTCTGCCACCTTAGGACTTCCTACTGCTTCAAGGTAACCATATTTAGGCTGCACAAGTGGGTACCCCCTAAATTCACTCAGCATGTGAGGTGTTATTTGAAGGGACACATTCACTGTGTTTCTCCTATCCAATATAGAAAAAATTATTTTTGACATGGATTTGGAATAACCAATTCTTTGTTTGTTCATTCCAGGCAATTCAATTAAATTGGCATTCTTATTATTGAGAATTAATTGAATAAAGCGAGGAAAGAAAATCTCATTACCTCTCCTGGGAATCCTGGTTGTGAGCTCCCCAAGAACTAGCTTACCAACATTGAGCCTTTGATTGTAGGCCAATGAGTATACCAGCTTCATGGCAATGAGGCTGACCTGGTCAAAACCTGTCTTCCTGCAAGTGGAGACTCTGAGAATTGTGTCGAAGAGGAATGACTACTCATTTCTCATGAATTTCTTGTTGATTTTTCCCAGCTTGAACCTTTCCCCTTCCTTGTCCACAGTGTCTGAGTACCTTATGATTTCTAGGAAGTCCAGCAACTCATCTTCAGTTGGCTCATCATTAAACTCTGCAATTTGAATCTTTAAGCTCTTATTAACATCATTTTCATCAAAACTAATGTCCTTTCCTTGGATTTTGCAAGTAATAACCACTTTCGAGCTCCCATTCTCCAAGGCTATGTTTTCCCAATCTGTAGTTGCCCAAAACTGCTCAATAATGTCCAGGTATAGAGTGGGGTTTTCTAATAGAGCTTCTTTCAGGTAGGAATCGATGAGAAACCTAGTGAAACATTGTACTGGGGTTTAGCATCAGCATCTCTGGAAATGGCTAAGAAATTTGTTTCAGGAATTACAAAAACTTCGGTTGGAACTGAGCTTGAGGATGCCATGGAGTTTGTGTATAGAAATAGAGAAGAGAAGAAGCGAAAGTTTTAGAGAGAGAGAGAGTAGCAAGAGAACAGTAGAAATGCAAGGGTTTCTTTGAGTTTGCAGTTAAGTGTAGAAATGAAATGTTAGATCTACTTTGCTATTTAAATGACACAGACAACTCGACTAGAACAGTAATCGATTATAGTGATCGAGAACCCTAAAGCTGTTTTAGTAGAGAACTGTCAGAATTTAATCGAGAACTAAGACAATCGAGAACTCTTAATAAAGCTTGTTCGAGAATTCACAAAATGGATGATTCGAGAACTCACAGAATTGAATGATTCGAGAACTCACAATATGAACTATTCGAGAACTCACAGAATGAACTATTCGAGAACTCACAGAATTGAATGATTTGAGAACTCACAGAATTGAATGATTCGAGAACTCACAATATGAACTATTTAGTCGAGAAGTCAGAAAGGATGGCAAACTTAACTACAAACTCCAGTTTTTAAGAAATTATTTTACCTTCACTTGAAAATAAAATAACAATTTACAATCATTATTTCTTAGACAAATAAAATTTATTTATTCATCTTGAAGTAAGAAATGTGATTGATTAATGTTCCTGAAACTTTTAATTGTCACACTTGTTATTTAAGAATGCACAAGTATAACTGTTTGATTCAGGTTTTCTCAGAACAAAGAAATAGTTCTAAGTTAGTTTTTAAAGCATTTGTTTACTCATATGTACAACAATATAACTGATATATTTAAAAATATACACCAGTTTTGTTTCACTTAGATAAATCATTTAGGTTCATGTCTGTGAAACAATTGTTGCAACAGTTGGAGAGATATATTTATTGGGCCACTTATCCTGAAGAATTTAACATTTCTATTTCACTAACCAACCTGTTAAAGGTGGCTTCATCAAGTGGTTTGGTAAATATATCAGCCAACTGTTTTTGTGTAGGAACATAGAACAATTTAATTAATCCATTTTCTGCATGTTCCCTTATGAAATGGTACCTTACATCAATATGCTTTGTCTTGGAATGGTTGACTGGATTTGCAACAATTGATATGGCACTAGTGTTGTCACACATGATAGGAATTCCTTCCAACACCAGTCCATACTCCCTTAATTGATTCCTGATCCAAAGCACTTGAGCACAACAACTTCCAGCAGCAATATATTCAGCCTCAGCTGTGGAAGTAGAAACTGATTGTTGCTTCTTACTAAACCAAGACACCAATCTCTGTCCAAGAAATTGACAGCTTCCTGAGGTGCTCTTTCTATCCACTCTGCACCCAGCAAAATCAGCATCTGAATATCCAACTAAGTTGAATCCTGTTTCTTTAGGGTACCATAATCCTATGAATGATGTTCCTTTTAGATACCTCAGAATTCTTTTGACAGCAATGAGATGAGATTCTTTGGGGTTTGCCTGGAACCTTGCACATAGACATGTAGAAAACATTATGCCAGGTCTACTAGCTGTGAGATAGAGGAGAGATCCAATCATTCCTCTGTAGGTCTTCATGTCTACACTTTTTCCTTTCTTATCTTCATCAAGTTTTGTAGCTGTAGACATTGGACTCTTAGCAGTAGAACAGTCTTGCATGTCAAACCTTTTGAGTAAGTCATTGATGTACTTTGTTTGACTTATGAAAATGCCATCATCCCTTTGACTTATTTGAAGGCCTAAAAAATAATTGAGCTCTCCCATCATGCTCATCTCATATTCACTTTGCATTAGCTTAGAGAACCTTTGACACAGTTTTTCATTTGTAGACCCAAAAATGATATCATCTACATAGATTTGAACAAGTATGATATCCTCACCATGCTTTTTGTAGAAAAGAGTTTTGTCAATAGTTCCTCTAGTAAAATGATTTTCTAGAAGAAATTTTGACAAGGTGTCATACCATGCTCTAGGGGCTTGTTTGAGTCCATACAATACTTTAATGAGTCTGTAAACAAAGTCTGGAAAATTTGGATCTTCAAAGCCAGGAAGTTGTTGCACATAAACTTCCTCTTCTAATTCACCATTGAGAAATGCACTTTTCACATCCATTTGATATACCTTAAAATTTGAGTGTGCTGCAAAGGCTAGAAAAATTCTAATTGCTTCCAATCTTGCAACAGGAGCAAAAGTCTCATCATAGTTAATGCCTTCTTCCTGGGAATAGCCTTTTGCAACCAGCCTTGCTTTGTTTCTTATTACTATTCCATGTTTATCCATTTTGTTCATGTAGACCCATTTTGTGCCAATTACTGACCTGTCCTTTGGAGGTGGCACTAGTTCCCAAACATTGTTTCTCACAAATTGATTCAATTCCTCTTGCATGGCAATTATCCAGTCTGGATCCAACATGGCTTCTTCAATCCTTTTTGGCTCATTTTGAGACAGAAAGCAAGCAAATAGGCATTCATTCATAGTTGCTCTTCTTGTCTTTACACCTTCATCAGGATTTCCAATGATTTGATCAGCTGTGTGGGCTCTATTCCATTTTGTTTGATGAGCTCCATCTCTGTCACTTGAACAAGTTTCCTCCTGATTGAGTGGATTACCATTAGTTGCTGATCCTTGAGAATCTCCCCCTGAGTAAGTGCTAGGGTTGTGTGGAGAATTATCAAGTTGAATATGGCTGAAATCTTCATTCACTTTTTCCACATTAGTTCCATGTGAGATGTCCACATGTGATCCTTCATGAACATTGATATCATTGTAAACTGCAACAGTTTCAGGCTCTATTTCATTTTCAAATCTTAAGGTGTCACAGTTTTCACCTTCCATATTCATAGTAGGGAACTTGAAATCATCAAATGTCACATTTGTGCTTTCCATAATCTTCTGTTGATCAATCACATATACTCTATAAACAGTTTTGTCCAAATAGTATCCCACAAAAATTCCTTCATAAGCCTTGGCTTCAAACTTCCCAAGGTTGTTGACATCATCTTTGAGAACAAAGCACTTGGTTCCAAACACATGCATGTATTTTACAGATGGTCTTCTATTTGTCATCATGTGATAATGAGTCTTTCCAACTGATTTTGTGATGAGTGTTCTGTTTTGAGTATAGCATGCAGTTCTAACAGCTTCAACCCAAAAGCTAGTTGGTAGACTTGCTTCTGCTAACATGGTTCTTGCAGCTTCAATGAGAGTCATGTTCTTTCTCTCAACCACTCCATTTTGTTGTGTAGTTCTTGGGGCTGAGAATTGGTGAGTGATTCATTTTTCCTTGCAGAATTCATTGAGTATAGCATTTTTGAATTCTGTACCATTATCACTCCTTATGGCAACTACTGGTGTAGGGCCTTTATCCAATCTTCTCAAATTTTCAATGATGATCTCATGAGCTTCATCTTTTGAGTGCAAGAATTCCACCCAAGTGTATTTTGAAAAGTCATCAATCATGACTAGAGCAAATCTTTTCTTAGCATGGACAAGACATTTACTAGTCCAAACAGATCCATATGAATTAATTGTAGTGGTTTGGTGATTGATGTGAATTCCTTACTCTTGTGACTTGATCTCTTCATTTTCCCTTTTTGACATGCCTCACATAATCCTTCTATGCAGAATTCAAGTGTGGGCAGATCCTTCACTAATTCTCTTTTGACTAAAGAATTAATGTTTTTGAGATTTAGGTGAGATAACCTCTTTTGCCAAAGCCTACTTTCATTTTATGAGGCCTTTGTGTAGAAACAGCAAATCTTCTCCTTGTTTGCAGAGTCCAAATCTGCTACAAACAAGCTTCCTTTTCTTACTCCTTGCAGAGCAATTTCCTTTGTCTTCCTGTGTGATATGAGACACAATTCCTTATCAAACTCCACTTTCAAATCTTTGTTGCAGAATTGAGTGATGCTGAGAAGATTATGCTTCAAACCACTGACTAGGGCTACATCTTCAATGACAACATTTCCATGAATCAATTTGCCATATCCCATGGTGAAACCAGTGCTGTTGTCTCCAAAGGTTACCATTGGGCCAGCCTCATCCTTGAATTGTGACAGCAGGGCCTTGTCACCGGTCATATGCCTTGAACAGCCACTGTCTAAAATCCACATGACCTTCTTCTTACCTGTGCCCTGCAATCAAACACAAATCAAGTTTTCTTTGGTACCCAAACAAGGTTGGGTCCTTTATGCTTAGTCACATGAATGTCATTCCTGTTCTTAACAGTCTCAGTCACTTGCACATGCACATTTTCATTTTTCTTGTTTTGATTATTTGCTTGATTAGTGCTTCCAGAACTAGATGCATGCTTAGGTGACATGGAGTGTTTTCTGTGTTTCACAGGACTAGCAGATTTAGGCCTAGGACTGTTGATATACAAATTCTGACTTATGCATCCATCAACAAACTGTTTCCTGAGCCTAAAGCAGATATTCATGATGTTCATGTTACATGGCATACAATCAAATTTGTCACAAAATTTATGATTATCATGCATTAAAGGCTCAACATAACCACATGCAAACTTATCATTTCCCACAATAGGTTTCTTGCACAAGTGAGTAAGATGATTTGTTGAACCACAGTTTTTACAAATCTCTCTTGGTGCATTATGAACAGGTGCATAGTTGTTGTGTTTGTTAATGCCTATTTTTCCATTTCTATTAGCCTTTTTCTTTTTAGCATGCATAGCATCATTTTTCTGAGCATCCTGTTTAGTTTCAGTTTGAACAGGAATGGACTTGGTTTTGATTGTGGGTTCTTCTTTCTCAACAGAGGTCACTTTTCTTTCAATTGCTTCCTTATCCTCATCATCTAACTGTTGTTTGATAACCATACTAGCTTCATCTAGTTCAACAGTAGCTTTCTTAAAAATTAGTTCTTTGACATTTTTCAAAATATGAGGATTACCTTGGATTTCAATCTTTTTGCCTCTTGTTGAAACAGATTTTTTCTTTTTAAGATTCTCATAATCAAAACCAACTCCAATCCTAGTGCTTTCCTTGTTTTTCTCATGAAACTCTTTAACAATAGTTGCTGAGTTTTGATAAGATCTAATTTTCAACTCATTTTCAGAAATTTGTTCTTTAAGAAACTTCTCAATTTGTTCAGAACAAACTATTTTGTTCTTGAGATACTCATTTTCCTGTTTCAAGTTTTCCATGTTTATAACAGACAATTCTAGAGTCTCATTTCTTGCAATTAGTTCCTCATTAGCTTTTACTAACCTAGCAATCTCCTCATAAGCAGCAGTCATACTGGTGTGAATGTTAAACATCTCAATACTTAAATCTTCCACAGTTTTCTTGTATTGAGAATTTGACATATCAAGAGAGATTAAGGAAGGTACCTGAGAATTTGAGGATGAAGCTCCATCATGTGAGTTGGCCATGAGTGCCAGATTCCCATATTCCTCCTCATCATCTTCATCTGTATCATCCCAGCATTTTCCTTCAACAATATAAGCTTTTCCTGTCTGCTTTTTGAGAAGAGCTTCATACTTGGCTTCCAACTCCAAGTAGTCTTTATCCTTCTTGATTAACTTAGGTTTTCTGCATTCTGTTACAAAGTGTCCAAGATCATTACAGTTATAGCATCTTATCTTGGATCTATCAACTGTTCCAGTCTTGTATCCTTCATTATTGGAGCTTCTCTGTGGATTCCTTCCTTTGCTTGAAGACTTGAAGGTTGGTCTTGGTTTGAAACTTTTGTTTCTTTTGAATCTCAAATTTCCAAACTTCTTTGCCATGAAGGCCATTGTTTTGTTGTCCATGCCTTCAAGTTCTTCAATGGTGTAGAAGTCATCTTCTTCTGACTCACTCTTGATAGAGTCCTTGTCTTCCTGTTCCTGATCTTCAATCACCTCAGATTTCAACTTCCTGCTTGTACCAGTCTTTTCAATTGTTGACGGTTCCTTAGCAACCAGGGCATTTGAGACATTTGCCATTTTTCCTCTATTTGCTAAAATGGCCTTCTTTTGATAAAATTCCAGCTCATATGTTTTCAGTATTCCATAGAGTGTCTCAAGTGGAAGCTTTGTCAAATCTCTTCCTTCTCTTATTGCAGAAATTTTATGCTCCAGGTGCTCTGGGAGAGTCAACAGAAACTTCATGTTTTTCTCCTTTGTTTCATAATATTTCCCATGAAGTTGAAGATCATTGATCAGTTTATTGAACCTTTCAAATACTTCAGTTATGCCCTCATTTGATTTTGACATGAATGCTTCATATTGGGAAACAAGAAGCTGCCTTTGATTCTCTCTTACTTCCTCAGTTCCCTCACACAGAATTTCTATTGTCTCCCATATGTGTTTGGCAGATGTACAATTGACAATATTGTTGTACATCACAAGATCCAGTGACTCAATTAATATTAGCATTAAGCTATTGTCAAGAGACACCTTTTCCTTATCTGAGTCTGTGTACTGAGATGGATCTTTAGGTATCCATGTTGCAGGAATAACTTCAGACCCACTAGTAGTTTCAGGAACTAGAGTTACTGGCATGAAAGGACCATTCTTTAATATTTCTGGATACATGGGGTTTGCAGCCTTTATGAACATCAGCATCTTCCTCTTCCATAGGTTGTAATTTTCTCTATCAAATGTAGGAATATTTATGCTGCTTAACTTCTGAGAACTAATCTAGATCTTTAGTCTATATGTTTGTTTACAGCCTGGCTCTGATACCACTTGTTAGGAATTTAGAGACCTAGAAGTTACAGAGGGGGGGTGAATGTATACTTCAAAATTTTCTTGTTTAGAAAATGAACTTGTTCGAAGCTTGAAGAATGGATGGAATTACGATAGTGTTTGTCAAAACATATAACAATAAATAATATAGACACAGATGTAACTTTCAATCTAATTTGTATTAGAATGAACTTTGCTACAATCTGAAATTCAGTTTGAATTTCAGCTTCTTGTTCTGGGATTCTTACAATTGTAAAAATACTCAAGACACTATCAAATGTGGTTGTGCATAAAGTATATAGACAACATGTCATGTGCACATGCTCACATGAGACAGTTTAGCTAAAACTAGAAATAGACAGAGACTGCTTTACATTTGACTAATGACTATTTCTAGCTAACATTGTTGTGACAGTCTGCTCCATCCTGCCTTATCTCTTCTGTCACTTTTCTTGACTTATCTTCCCAGCTGCATTGTAGACTTGTCTCTATCTGTGCAGGTTTAACTTATCCTGCATAAACAGAGCTGCAACATCATCTGTCTTGTTCTGCAATTTTTCCTTGAAACTAGCTTCTTTTGCAATCGAGTACTCTTCTTGAAATTGATTCAATAAGTCAAGGAGATTGACTTCTCGAACAGCTGTGACTTCTCGATTGGTCCTGAATACTTGATTTCTCGAATGACTAGACTTCTCGATCGCATACTCAGCTTGATAACTTCTCGATCAGACTAGACTTCTCGAATACATGCTTGATATTGACTTCTCGAATGACTCAGCCTTATTACTTCTCGAATGCTCCATTTGCTAGCTTCTCGAATTGTTTATTTTCACTTCTCGAATGACTCATAATTAACACTTCTCGATTGGCTTCAATACTTGACTTGTCGAATGACTGACTTCTCGATTGAGTACTGAGCAGATAAAAGTTTTGAGACTTCTCGAAATGTTTCCATAGTTTTGACTTCTCGAATAGATGACTTCTCGACCAAGTAATTTGCCTTAGTAGAATTCTCAGATAACTTCTCTTATTTCTTCACAGTCTTCTTTGTCTGGTTGCATGATTCAACTTGAATCTTCTAACTGACTTTATTTCTGACTTTATTTACAATTTGAAGGTAAACAGAGAAAACTTCTATTTGCAAATTACACATGAATAACTAAGTCACTAGTCTACTATAGAAGTACAACTGAGTTATAGCAAGACAAATAATTAAATAGGCTAGGCTTGATTTAAGTCCAACACCATCGATTGGTGAAGTCTACACATAAAAGCAGCAAAGCCATGCACTTTATTATTCAATCAATACAAACAAGAGATTTAGAGGAGAGAACGGAGAAGCCATTGAAGACCATAGTTAAAGCTCTCAATTGTATATTAGTTTGTAACAAATAATCATTGTAGCTAACCTTGTGTTAGATGTTTAGCACCCTTGAGGTTTATATATAAAAGATATATTCCTGGAACGAATCGTGTATTATTTTGATTTTCGAGATTCAATTTTGTATTCCATGAAAAAAAATGAAATAAAGGACTATATCGTATTCAACCCCCCATCTACGATATATTTGGGACTAACACATTTCTTAGTATCTTGCAAATTTTCCCGGAATTGCTCGTGTAAACAGGTCAGGAGTTTGGGTCGTTTAAAAAATGGTTGTGTGAGTTGATGCATAAGGTGAATAACAAGGAGATTTTGGCAATGGTGATTATGATTTGTTGGTTAATCTAAAAGATACACATGATTTGATATAGCAGCAGAAAAGAAAAGTATGGAGCCTGCAATGTCGTATGCTACTTTAAGTCTTAATCAATGGATGTTCAAGGAGTGGGGGAAATTCCCTCTTTAAATCCATTACTTTAGAGTGATGGTCAAAATCTCATACATATACTATTAAGATTAATGTAGTGGCAAAAATATATGAAGATGAAAGGCGTAATAGGTTTGTATTTGTTGTGCAAGATTCTAATTAAGGTCTGTTGGCAACAATGTACAAACATTTGTTAGGAATAATGATCATATGGTGATGAAGGCCATGGGAATCAAGAAAGTTCCTAGTTAACTAAAGATAACTTCCTAGATTCGTGTAAAAATTAAATCGGATAGCCTGATATTATAGCAAAAGAATGCAAGATCTTGTTATAGTCTTTAAGTAATGTATTTTCATATTTTGTCAAAAAATCGCACACTCTTAAAAGAAAGTCTCGATATTATGCATGTTATATGTTTAAGGAGATAAATGTTTATTTTGATTTCCATCATATTTTGTTATGAGACCAGAATTAATTAAAAAAGATATATTTATTTTAAAAAAATTATAGATTTTAGTCATTATTTTATTATATTCGGAAAAAGAGTTTAAAAATTTCAGAGTATTGTATTTAATCCATTTTTGATAATTAAATATCTGCTTCCATGAATTAATTATGATTATTAAAAATAATTTAAATTTTGTCGAGATTAATCATTTTCTTTCCCATCGAAAATATAACATTTTAATTTTAATTTCTTTTTATTCAAAAGGGGAAAAATAGAAGGGTACAAATATCTTGTAATGACATAAATATATTAAGAGAATAAATAACTTGAGATATATCCGAGGTAACTCTTCTCAAATATTAAATAAAATGATTGTATTTTAATAAATACAGTATTATTTTTCAGATATTATTTTGATATGCATAATATTTTAATATATAAGGCCCTATTTGAAATTTAGAGATTTGAGACAAAATTAGAGATTTGAGCTAAATTAGATGTTTGACCAGATAAATCCTTTAATATTAGTTTTTGATAGTTAGCGGATTGAAATAACGGTTTAAACTCAATAAGCTAATTTTAAAAAAACTACTTAATTTTTTTTCTTTCAAATAAATGATTATCATGTATGTATTTAAAATACAAACAACTAATTTAACATATAATTATCAAATAATTTTATTCAAAACACCTAATTCAATCTGTTACCGATTTAATTCATAAGTGATCCTTAAACCGTTCCTGAAAATATTTATAACCAATATTAATTTTTATTTATTAGCATACAAAATCACTAAATAATATTACATTCATTATTAATAATATAATTGATATTAAACAAAAATCACAAACCCCACAATATTATCATCCTAGGATAACATTTAGAGAAAGAAAATATATTCCGATACCGATCCCAATGAATTTCAATGGTATAATTAAATTTATAAGAAGTTTGAAAAATGTATAAAATTCGTCAGGTGAAGAAGAGAGGAGGAATAAAAAGATGAAAAGAACGTAATAATGACGTTATCTGTGGTAGTTACAAAATTGGATTTCATTTTAGACTTTCTCAGCTCTGGAAGTGCTCGCTTATTTCGCCGTTTCTCGTAGTATCATCACTTCACATACATCTCTCTCTCTCTCTCTCTCTCTCTCTCTCTCTCTCTCTCTCTCTCTCTCTCTCGATATATCCGGTGCCCGGAAATCTCTAAATATTGTTTACTCTGATCATCTCTCTCTTATATATATACTTACGTATATATATATATATACATATTTGTAGATCTCATAACTCAATCGAATTAGTCTTGTGCGATTACACACAAGTCCTAGCCTCTCCGATTGTCCGCTATTCTCGCTTGAATATTTGGGGGGTTTTGTTGTTTGGTAGATATTTTCATCGATCTAGGGTTTTGAATTGATGAATACGAAGAAAAGCTAGGGTTTGGAATTGGTGGATCAGAGAGAATTGATTCTTGCAAGTTGAATTTGAATTATTATTGTGAGGGTTTAGCAGGTGAATTGTTAACACCGCCGGCACATGTTGCCGGTCTCGGTTTCCACCACGCCGACCGGAGGAGGTCATTCTCAAGATTTTGCTCCAATCACTGCTGATTCTTTCACAAAGGTCTAACCTTTTTCGTGCCTTTTTTGGTACTGTTTGATTTTATATGTGGATGTTTGGTTGCTTTTTCGGGCCTTTAATTCGTATTGTTTGTTATGTGTGTTTGATTATGTATTTATGTATGTTAATGTGTGTTGTATCTCTTTTTTGTTTGTTTTCGGTGAATTTGTATTCTTTTATATATTTTGCCCCTTTATTTATTATAATATTTTGATTTGATTTTTATGTGTGGGAATTACTGAAATTTGTTATGTTAATATTCAGTTACTGATCTACATTATCTCAAAACTTAATTAAATTGTTAGCAGTTTATTTTTCGTAGTAATTCTGTTTTTCCGACTCAGTACTGATATGGATGAATTTTGGAGTCGATCCATTGTTTTTTAATTTGCATCCCTATAAATTGCTGAAATCACTACTCCTAAGACATCTAGGTGAAATCAGAAACTAAATCGAGAATTTCTGCTTTTGACTCTCTAAAAATATTTGCTCTTAAAATTGCAATATACTATCTACTAAAGGAATATTTTTTCTTAATATTAATATCTATAACAATGAAAACACTTAAGCAAACACTATGTCCCAATTCAAAGAGTTTGATTTGATTGGGAGTTGTGACTTTGTAGTTGGGAAAATGATATTCATGTCACACATTCTTGTTTTATTCTTTGTGATATCTGAACTTTCATTTATTTTTTCCGTAATATTTTCTCCTCAAAGCATCAGTATAAAAATTATTTAGTGCTTTGTTCTTCTTGTCATTTTGAGACTTAAAGAACTGTTCAGAGTATATCAGTATATGTGTATAGGAACTATATACATAATCATCACTATAGTTTCTGTATAGTATCTGAATGTGGGCCTTCAAAAATGTGCAGTAAATTACATCTCGGTGGTGATTCTTATCTATGTAGCTGGCCCAACTTGAGACCATTTTCTTTTGATAAACTAGAGAATATTCTTATATGGAGGTTCATATATATATATATATATATATATATATATCGGGATCATTTTCTAACTCCCTGTACCTTGATTTCTTTCAGGATGGAATCAAAATTTCTGTTGGCAATTGTGCTCTTTTTAAGCCACCCAAAGATTCGCCCCCATTTGTTGGAATGATACATAGATTAATTATCGGCAAAGAAGATAATTTGAGTTTGTCTGTTAGTTGGCTTTACCGACCTGCTGACGTAAAGCTTGTAAAAGGTCTTCTGCTGGAAGCAGCACCCAACGAAGTGTTTTACTCTTTTCACAGGGCCGAGATACCTGCTGCATCAGTACTCCATCGGTGTAAAGTCGCATTCCTTCGTAAAGGTGTTGAACTTCCTTTAGGGTTATCCTCCCTTGTGTGTAGACGAGTGTATGATACTGAAGCTAAGTGTTTACGGTGGCTAACTGACAAAGATTATCCTAAAGTAAGTATATAATATAATTAGGTTTTTCTGTGTTACATAAATGATCGTTGTTCACATGACTGTAACTCTAGTCTTCTTTGATGCAGGAAAGCCAGAAAGAAGTAGATCAGCTCTTAGACAAGACAAGTGTAGATATGTATGCAGCCGCGCAGCCAGGAGGCCGTTCTCCAAAAACTTTAAATGGTCCACAATTGAAACCTAGTTCAGATAGCGCTCCGAACAGTTCATCCTCGTATCATTCTCAGGCTAAAGGTAAGAAGAGGGACCTGGTTGTTCAAGGACCGGATTCTGTGAAACGTGAGCGTACTTGTAAAGCAGACGATGCAGATTCTAGTCAGCTTCGACCAGATCAGATGTTAAAGCGTGAGATTGCTAAGATAACAGATAGAGGCGGTCTTACAGATTTTGAAGGGGTTGATAAATTGGTTCAACTCATGCAACCCGATATTTCAACGAAAAAGCTAGATTTACCTTGTCGAATTATTTTGGCAAATGTAATAGCTGTAACGGATAGGTTTGATTGTCTTACTAGGTTTGTTCAGCTCAGGGGTTTGCCCGTATTGGATGATTGGCTTCAGCAGGTCCACAAGGGAAAACTTGGTGATAACAGTAGTCCTAAAGAAGGTGATAAATCTGTTGATGAATTTCTGTTGTCATTGCTCCGAGCACTAGATAAACTGCCAGTAAACCTTCATGCACTGCAAACATGTAACATTGGGAAATCTGTGAACCACTTGCGTACTCACAGGAATTCTGAAATACAGAAGAAAGCCCGAAGTTTAGTTGACACATGGAAGAAACGGGTTGAAGCTGAAATGAATATGATTGATGCAAAGTCTGGTTCAAGTCGTGGTGGCTCTTGGCCAACTAAATCCGTAAATTCTGAAGTTTCTAATGTTGTTGGTCGTCGGAATGGAGAACTAACTGAGCCTGCTGTTACAAATTCCAGTGTACAATGTGGTGCATCTAAAATTCCATCTGCTAAGCTTGGCACTAGTGATAAGTTGTCTATTGGTTCTCCTGGCACAGCAAAGCAATCGCCTTCCTTGACTGCATCAGACGTTGCTAGTAATAAGGAATTGGGTTCTGTAGTATTGGCTGGTGCAGGATCGTCTGATGCCCCACTTACAACCATTAAAGAGGATAAGAGTAACAATTCTAGCCAGTCCCAAAACAATAGTCAGTCCTGTTCAAGTGAATATGGAAAAACAATCTCTTGTAGGGAAGACACAAGAAGCTCATCTGCTGTATCAATTGGTGTGAATAAGACGTCTAATGGTGTTGCTCGCAATCGGAAGTCCAACAATGGCCATAACGGAACAGCTGTCCTAGGGATTCAAAAGGAAATTAATATTGGAAAGATGAGTTCTGAACAAAGGAGTTTGTCTTCTGAAAAGTCATCTCCGACCAGAGTAACATCCGAACAAACACCTGATGCACCTCTTGTGGACAATGGTAACAACAGGAGGCTCATTGTTCGGTTGCCAAACACAGCTCGCAGTCCTGCATGCAGCGCTAGTGGTGGGTCTGCAGAAGATGTTTCTGCTACCTCTAGTAAGGGTTCTCCATTGGTGCAAGTTGAGGAGCTTGTAGGACATGACGGGAAAGTAAAAGGAAAAATGGGAACTTTTCAAAGGAACGGTGCTGTAAATGTTAATATGGATACAAATCAGCATAAAGATGGATTGCCCATGTCTGAAGATGCCAATATGTCATCCGGGGGTCTTAATTGTGACGAACAGAGCAGAGGTGGAGAATGCTCTGACAAACTGACAGAAAAACCTAAAGATACTCTTTCTCCTTTGAGGATTGCAGCTAAATCAGGGAAATCATACGAGGCTTTGTTCAGCTCTATGAATGCACTGGTTGATAGTTGTGTGAAGGTTACCGAAGCAAATGTTACTGCATCGGGTGGAGATGATATTGGAATGAATCTGCTCGCTAGTGTTGCAGCTGCAGAGTTATCTATATCTAATGTTTCACCTTCCGGATCTTCTGGTAGAAAGTCTTCGTTACCCGAAGAATCTTGTTCTGGCAATGGTATGAGATTGAGGCAAACTGATGAAGATAGAGATCAAAGTGAAGGTCACCATAAAGAAGTGTCGAACGGTGGTGCTATTATAGGCAATGGTAGCTGTAATAATTCTTCACATTTAAAGCCTAGTGAAAAATGCACTGATGTGTACATGGAAAAAAAGTTGTCTACGGACAGCAAAACAACTTTGTTGGGCTGTGAAACAAAGAATGTGGATCGTGGTGCAGCATTAGATACTTGCAATGGCCCTGTTCCAGTATCTCATAAGAAGCTGCCTGAATCAGTTCAGGAAGACTCTGCAGCTATGTCTCCTGAAAATGATAAGAAAAAGTTTAATGCAGCTGGTAATGAAGTTGACCAGTTTCAGGAACCACAGAAGCCGACTGACCCCCGGGCAAGTGATGTTAATGCCTCAAGTTCGAAACACGAAGGGGGAACTAATAATTCTCATGAAACTCTTGAGGTGAATGGGATACCTGTGCTACCTGGTGATGCAGCCACACATGCACACATGGAGGTCAAAGCTAATAAAGATTCACCATCTTGCTCATCTTCCGATAGGGGCGACGAAGACAAGAAAACTGTAACGAAATTATCTGGTGGGCATGGAAAAACTGAAAGTATTGAATTACCATGTTTACCTAGTGCAGTTGCAAGTAGGGAACTAGAAGCTGCAAACGATGGTGAAATGAATCTACTATTACAGACAAAACAGAATGAGGATGAAAGGCTTGGTTTCAGCTCATCAACTGTTAACCATTTAAGTGAAAATTGTCATGGAAATATAGATAAGAAAGATGTTAGTAATCTTCTTCGTACTGGATCTCCTACTGAGAGTACTGCACTACCTGTCCAGGAATCCAAGCAACCGATCAAGTCTAGTGGATACAAGTTGGATGTAACAGAAAAATCCGTTTGCATTCCCGATATTTCTACTGTACCTGGTTTTGTGTCAGATTTGACAGTAAAGTTGGACTTTGATTTAAATGAAGGTCTTCCCGTTGACGATGGGAGCTTTGGGGAGCTTGTCAAAATGCCAACTTCCGGAAATATATCATCCATTCCTTTGTCTTTCCCTTTACCAGTTCCCATCTCATTGTCTGAAGGTCGTGCTCCTTCAGTTACTGTTGCTTCTGCTGCTAAAGGTCCATTTGTGCTCCCGGAAAATCCATCAAGGTTAAAGGGCGAACTTGGCTGGAGGGGTTCTGCTGCTACCAGTGCATTTCGACCAGCTGAACCGAGAAAGAGCCTGGACACACCCCTTTGTACTGTTAGTGTTCCTTTAGTTGGTATCTCAGCAACTAAACAAAGTCGCCCTATCTTGGACTTTGATTTGAATGTTCCAGACCAGAGAGCAATGGAAGAAGTGGTTCCTCAAAAATCTGTAGCAACTTGCTCGGAAAGTAGACACAGTCAACATATTGGCGGTGGTCTTAATCTTGATTTGAACATATGTGATGATAGTCCTGATATTGGCCACTTCTCAGTTAGCAGCTGTAGAATGGAAATGCCAAAGAGGCCTGGAGGGTCATTTCTGTATGGCGCAGATTCGAGCACATCAAGGGACTTTGATTTGAACAATGGACCTGGTCCTGATGAAGGGGGCAATGAAGCCGCACCTCATGCTAAAACTGGGGTTCCATTTTCTTCATCAGCTCCCCCTGTCAGAATGAATAATATGGAACTTGGAAATTTTGCTTGGATTCCTCCGGGAGTCTCATATCCTCCCTTAGCAATGCCTCCTATTCTTCCCGGTAGAGGTGATCAGAACTATCTTACTCACCCTTCAGCTACTTCTCAGAGAATTATGCTTCCGCCTGGAAACACATCATTCAGTCCTGAACTTTACAGGGGTCCGGTTCTGTCATCCTCTCCTGCAGTTGGCTACACCCCTAATATCCCATTTCAGTATCCTGGATTATTCCCATTTGAGACCAATTTTCCCTTATCATCCAACTCGTATTCTGGGGTTTCAACACCATTCACAGATTCATCATCGGGTGGTCCACATTGCCTACCTGCTATTCCCTCACAGTTGATGAGACCAACAGGCATGGGGTCTACACATTACACCCGACCCTTCGTTATGAGCCTTCCTGGAAGTACTAATATTGTACCGGAAAGTAAAAAATGGGGTAATCAGGGTTTAGATTTAAACACAGGGCCTGGAGTTCCTGAACTGGATAGGAGAGAGGAAAGGTTGCCTTCGACATTGAGGCAGCTTCCTCTTGCTTCTTCTCAAGCATTACCAAATGAGCAATTGAAGATGTATCAACAAATGGCTGGAGGGATGGTTAAAAGAAAGGAGCCTGATGGGGGATTTGACGGAGATAGGATTAACTACAAGCATCCTCCATGGCAGTAGGATGTGTTACTAATGTGCAAGAAATCATGATGCTGGTGAGGACATTTCTGTTTTTCGTAGTAATTTGAATGGTATTGTTTAGATTGCACTTAATATTCTAGAACTGGGCCAATAGTGAGGGGTGACATGTTTGCTGTATTTGCCAATTGACAAAGTTACTTATTTCTCCTGAAACATGACATTTTTTATTTTATGAAAGTTGGAACAAAGCTATATTTAACTGATATAGGTTAATTTTTAATGTAAAAATTTGTCCTCTCTTTGTTGTTGCCTTTGCTCTTTCTTAAACTTAGCAAGCTTTTGGTTCTGATGGTGCTTAATAGCTTTTCTTCAGGTTGGATCTGGGTAAGAAGAGACTTTTAATGTTCTGATGTAGAACTTCATTGGAGGGCTGTGTGGGACTCACTACTTGTGTTAGGTTCGATGGGGCTCTTGTGTTACTCAAATCTACTGCAACTCAACAAGCATTGTGATGTTGTCAGAACCCATGTAGATATTTAACTTAAAAAGCATGTGCTCCGGCCAGAACTAGGGAAAGAGATTTTGACATGTATGTATTGCGCCAATTCTCACAGTCACATCATGACTGTTCATTTCTTTCAATTTAAAAGAGGATTGGGTGTATAAACTGCCCAGGCAGATGCCAGTTCTGTATGTATGTGGATTATTCTCTGTTATCTTCCATTTGTCATATACATAGTTGTTAGTCTAGCTGACTCTCAAATTTTGGTTCTTTTTAAAACATAGTTGAAATGTTGATAATAAAGTGCATTGATTGGTGCCTGATGATGATGTTAATGTACCTGTTGCTCATGTTAGGGAGAAAAAGTGCAGATGATACTTGTAGCCCAATTCTTTTTAAATTTTTATGCTACTAATCTGCTACTATGTTAACTTGTAGGCATCGGGTATAGAAAGATTGCAGGTATAGCAAGGAGTTGGATATGAAGATTATAGAATGGACTATTGTTTTAATTCCAATGCTGGTTCTATGGTTGTACTTGTACATGAGCAGGGTTTGCAAAAATTTTAGTTTAGATTTATGAGAGAGAAAAAACCTTGTACATTCTCGGCTTGAAATGTTGAGCCAAAGACTAGCTTCGCTTCGTATGTGTTCGACTTGAAGTGTTGAGCGTAAGACTAGCTTTAAAGCTTGTTAGCATGATACATAAACGATCGAGTCTGAACAAAAGGAAAGCTTGGTTTGTCACAAGTTTTTGAAGTAAGAAGATGAAGCGAATTGTAGGGAAAGATAGCAAAGCTTGGGTATAACAAATACTAAATTGGTAGCTTGTCCTATGATAAATGCTCGAGCACCTTTAGCCTTTAAGTATAACAAAATATATGCAATTATTTATGTATGGATAAATTTATATTTATTTATTAATTAGTAATAATTATAATAATATTTCTATATTGATTTTTTTACACTCTAAATTAGAAATATATTTTATTGTCAGAACTAAATTAGAAATATTAAATGTGAAATAACGTGTGAATTAAGTAGTATATAGAATAATTAGACCATAAATTATTTATATTTATAAAACTTTCTTGGTAAAACATCCATACTACGTTGTGTTTTTTAATTTTCAATTTGATTGCTTTCTATTTTCAATCAAAACTATAAGGGTTGTTTGGTTTATAGAGTGGTATGAGGTTGAAATGAGGAATCACATTATGAATTATCATTCCTTATATATCACATGTTTGGTTAAATGGTGAAATGAATTTATTATTTTAATTTATTTTTTAATAAATAAAAAAATATGTGCAGTTAATACGAAAAATTAATCACTATTATTAATTAATTATTAGACAACATCATTATAAAATTTTTATTTTAAAAATTAATATTTAACTTTATAAATAAAGATAAAAATAATAAATTTTTTATTTGATTCCTTCATACCTCCATCTTATATCCACATTCCCCTAAGGTATCAGAAACTCATATATTTTGGTTTTGAGGTATGAATTTTAAAATTAAAAAATTTCAAACAAACACTTGGTATATATTTGGAATGAATGAAACTCATACCAAATACCTTGAATTCCCGAACCAAACGACTAACAAAAACTAGTTATCGTTCAATTATATTAGTTTGTTGGGGCTCTGTAAATAAAATAAAATTATATTTTAATATTTTAATATTTTAAATTGTAAATTAACTTTATAATTTCTTCAATAATGAAAAAAATATTAATGTATTATTTATTATAGCTTATTACATGTATAGGTTACAATTTGAAATTAAAATGTAAGTTATGTATGTTATATACTACAGGAGGCTTGCATCATTTGTTGTATACAAAAAATAATAATTCGTATACACTTTTTTGTTATATATATTTTAGTTTTCTAATATTTTTATTTTAATATGTTTCATACGATTTGAATCTATTTTTATTTTTATAATAATAATTTAAACTTTATTTAATATTATATATATATATATATATATATTTATATAATTTATTTGTATTTATATTTTAATAGTATAATGTTTGTGTGTTTCGTATAGAGATGTATTTTAGTTAAGAGATTAATGTGAAATATTTTAGTTAGAAAATTATTGTGAGATATTTTAGTTACGAAATCAATATTTTAAATCTAGGCTAAATAATTAACTATCCGGCCTAAATACCGATCGCTACGAACTGACTATCAAAATTTCAATGTTACGGTTTTAATAATATAGTATAGATTAGAGTGGGAGAGAGTAGCAAGTGAAATTATATTAATTGATGTGTGTTTAGAAACAGAACTTTGATATCTATTTACAGGTACTTATATAGATTATAAGGTCTTCGAAAAGCCAAAGTCATAGTTACAAGAACTTGAAAGATCAAAGGACAAGAACTTGAAAGATCAAAGTTTTGTTCTAGAATAGTTTAGGTCATCCATTTACAACAATCCGGCTTGGATGTCCAGTTTTTTAAGGAAAAAACCATTTGGGGAAAAAAAATCCCTAGTAAAGGAAAAAGAGTACATCGATTTTCAAAATTATTTGAGATCTTTGAGTCGACGCTTTTCAATCCCTTGTACCAATTTTTCATAAATTATTGGGAACAATGACTTTGTAAACAAATATGCAAGGTTGTCACTTGAACGAAATTGCTGAATTTCAATCTCCCTATTTTCTTCAAACTTTTGGTTAATCCATCGTTGAGTTGTGTAGTTATCCTCATAAAAGATAGTGGAGCCTCTGTCTCTTTCAACCTTAGTAATATGCTATTCATCCATCTTCATTATTTGTCAAAATCATAATATAATAAGAATGCCTGCAATAGTCAACTCCACAATATGCAAAAATAAAATATCTCCGATATATTTTAATATACATGTGAGAATAAGAGTAAACACTTTGCACATTAATTTAAACATTTTCCAAATAGGTAAGTGGAGATTAAATAAATAATTTCTTTATGAAACTTCAAGGTTCTCATTCTTTCATATCGAACCCGCTTTAAAGCATGCTAATGAAATTATATTTCAAGACATATATATAATTAGTAGGACACATCAATATTTGTTTGTACTAGAATATATGATATTTTAAGACTGAAAATTTCTTTATTTGAATAAGTTTACAATGGTGATTAATATTCCTTCAGGAAAACAATTTTATTTCAGTATATATCAAGATCACATCTATATATGTTAAACAAAAATCAAAAGAATATAATTATGTATTTATAATCCTTCGGGGATTTTCATCGAACCAATTTTCATATGCCATAATTAATATAGGCTTTCTCAGATAAAATATTTTAGCCCCCACTTAAAAAAATATTTCTCTTTTAATAAGTTTCTTGCTTTGACAATATTTTAAGCGCATGAAACATTTCATGACATAAATATGCTAAACTCAATGTACTTTGATTATGAGGTGGAACTTATTATGATATTAATTAGAAACACATTCTAATTTTCATCTACTCTAGCAAAAGATTTTATGAGTTGGTACCTATAATCTGATATACAAATAAAAAATATTTATTTCCGTAATAGTTTTATATTGGACTACTTTCCAAACCCTTTGATAGCGTGATTTCTCGAGAACTTGATTTACTACTTTTGACATTTTAAATCCTTCTGGGATTCAATTACATATTGTCAAGTGGGCGATATAAAATTTAAATGAAATTATTTTTATATTGTTAGATTATCTAGCAACCAAATTATTATATCCACCACAATGTAATACGTTCTTCATAATCAATACAAGATCTTTGTACAACTATTTGAGCTTTATATTTCATAGTTTCCATATTTTTATGTTGTTTTCACACATATATCTATTCATATCCCACTGACTTTACACTTTTAGGTATTTGAACTGCAATTTCAAATATTTCTCTATTTTAAAAGCTAATGATTCGTATGGCGCTCTAATTTCATAAGTTTAGGTGAGCGAACTACGGGTTCAAATAATTTTTTTTTTCTCTTTATAAAAGATTTTACCTAAATCTCATTCTTTCGTATTTGACCAATTTGGTCCACATTTTTCAATAAACTTAGTTCGCGTATCCTCGTTATCATCAATAACTTCAAGCGTTAAATTTCATATACATATCGTCAACGTCATTTTAATTAATGGGTCCATTTTATTCTATTCAGGACATGACAAGATAATGTTGAGATCTCATTATTTTTAGTTACCTTCATTTCTTCATTCTTTTATCATGTCTACACTCTCTTTAGGAGATCTTTCAAAAGTTCATTGTCTCCTCAATTTAGCCATCATTAAACAGTGCTCCTTTTTATTTTTGAGAATTTCTAGTTTAGGAACTCGTTGGTCTATCACACTTCTAGCGTTCTTTTGACATATCAATATCTTGAGGTTGTCCTTCTGGGACATTTAAATTTTATCGGAGCGTTCATAGCTATTACATGTAACATAGTTACTCTTTTTTTGTCAACATATATGTATGACAATAACTAAAATATATAAATAAATTATTTTATGAACATTCACTTCATATTTTTAACTATATGGATCAGGATTAGATAATGATAATTCATGCATACTTACATATTCACCAGCTATTTATTTTCTTCCTCTGATTTTGAGAAATTAGACTCATTAAGTTGAGTCACAAACAAACACATATAGATGTATTTAAATATATATATACTCGTTGATACTTCCCATGCAATATATAGATATATATTGATCTAAACTGATTAAATTTTTTTATTTATGATGGGGAGAAATACAGATAATTTATTGGTTGGATGCGAATCAATAAAAATGTGCCACATGATATTCGACAATTTTAAATGGATGATAATACTAATAAAGCCTTTGAGTAGTAGACTAACCAACATCATAAAAATGTACAATTTTCATAATATGATTGAATATACGATCAACCTCACAAACTTCAGTTTGCGAGTCTTTTCCTTGAGGACTATGTTCCTTAAATGTCTTCACAGTTCTGACAAAATTGTCTTCCATTGATTCAGACTTTTGCAAAGATTCCATTCCATTTGTCCTTAACCATTTTGAGGAACTTTGATCAATTGATAAATATTGTTAACCTTATCAATCGATCCATCTTTACTTATCCATCGATAGATAGATTATCCATTGATCAATTGATGTATCAATGGATATTTAGATATAAATCGATTCCTATCCATCGATTGCTCTTTTATCCGTTAATTTCTTCGACAGATTCATCCGTTGATGATGATCCATTAATTTGACTTTTGTTGACTGACATCCATCGACCAACATTCATTGACTGATATCCATCGACTCCTTTATCCGTTGATCACTTCATTTATGAGAATTTTAACTTAGAATATTTACAATTTGTCATCCATCCTTCATATTCTTTGAAGAGCTATCAATCGAAGCCAATAAACATCAGTTGACAATTTAAGGTACATCCATCGACATATTACAATCAATTGATAATACAAGTGTTAGGGATTGTGGTGTTGACAATATAATCAACTAAAAGTTACTTAATCTTAATTTATAATAAGCTAAGTAAAATGTACTGTCATATGTATATTGACAGTATGTTTAGATAGTCACTTGAAACAGTATGTTTAACAAAGTCAAATAGGTGACAATAAGTTTAATAGTTATTGTCTTGTACAAATGTAATAACTTGATCCATGGAGTAGAAGTTCACAAAATGTTCATGAACAACATGGTTCAAATCCACGACAGTAACATTCAACCCTCAAGCCTATGACGACATATTCAAGTGACAGCACAATTGAACATGTGACAACAACTATTCCCTCGACAGTAAACTTGGCGGAGAATGAAGAATTGAAGACATAAAGTTTTACTAACAGCAACATTGGCGGGGATAGTTGATAGCAGCTTTAGAGACAGTATGTTTTAGTAGACCATCAAAGCTTGACGACAAAGTATGTGGAGCCGAAAATATTGTCACCATAGAGGATCTAAAAGTTGACAGTAAACTTCTAGTGAAGCTGACTGTCTGTTCCTGGTAGCAGACTAAGATAGTGAAAATACAAGGAATGATTTGGACATATCTATCTAGTCTGTCAAGTCTACTACTGCAACTTGAGAGAAGACAAGTAAAAGATAAAGCATGCTCAAGGAGTCTTAAAATAAGCTTTACTCCATACCTTAGGATCAAAGGACTTCATTTTTGTTACAGCTTTCTTAAGATCCTTCATGGCTAACTTGAAAGTTTCAGGATGTTAGACTGATAAAAAGCATTTCTAACAGCTTTAATCCCATGCTTATGCCTTAGATTGGAGTAGATGTGCCTTGTGCAATTCATGTCTTCCACATATGGAATAGTTCCTTAGTTGCCTTTTCCAACCCCTGTAAGATTAAATGAGAACTAATCAATTATGAATTGATATAAAAATAATGGTATACCTTCTGTTGATCAGAGATAAAGGTGTAGCCATAACCAATTCCTAGCTTAAGATCATCAATTAGAAGGATCATGAACCACTTCCAACTATCATTTGATTTTCTCTCAACAACAACCATTACAACTGGGAAAATGGAGTTATTCCCATTTCTGTCTACAATTGATTAAAATTGTCCACCACAGATTGTCTTTAAAAAACAGACATCTAGACTAATAACAGGTCTACAGCCTTTCTTCCAAGCTTTCATCAACTCAACATAACAAACATATAATCTTTGGAAAAAAGGAGTATCTTCTACATTTTCTCTAGTTGTACTAATCTTCACAGTATTCTCTTTGTTACTGGGAAAAATATCAAAATCCTCATTTTCCAGGATAAAATATATAAATATCATCACTTAAAAAAACATGACTCATTTTTATCATTAAATAATAAAAAGTGCACACGTCGTTAAAATCAAAACTAAATTTAATTAAGTTAAATAATTTCCGTCACACACTCCGCTAGTTGCTTACTCAAATTTTTACTTTTAATCTAATATATATAGTTATGAATTGCATTATTCGGTCTTTATCTAATAATTGTTCTATAATTGAAAATAATAACCGTTCTTTTTTCTGAATTCTAGATACTTAATGATCGTGTGTGTGCACATAGAGGCATAGAAAGAGATGTTAATGAATATTTAATGATTTGGACTGTTAAATCCATATTTGACTTTGTTAGGGATTGTGGTGTTAACAGTGTAATCAACTAAAAGTTAATTAGTCTTAATTTATAATAAGCTAAGTAAAATATACATTCATATGTATATTGACAGTATGTTTAGATAGTCACTTGAAACAGTATATTTAACAAAGCCAAATAGGTTATAATAAGTTTAATAGTTACTGTCTTGTACAAATGTAATAACTTCATTCATGGAGTAGAAGTTCACAAAGTGTTTATGCACATCATGGTTCAAATCTACGACAATAATATTCAACACTCAAGCCTATGACAACATATTCAAGTGACAGCACGCACAATGGAACAGGCGATAAAAACTATTCCCTCGACAATAAACTTGGCGGAGAATGAAGAATTGAAGACATCAAGTTTTACAGACAACAACATTGGCGGGGATAGTTGACAACAGTTTTGAAGATTGTATGTTTTAGTAGACCATCAAAACTTGACAACAAAGTATGCGGAGTCGAAAATACTTTCACCATAGAGGATTTAAAAGGTAATAGTAAACTTCTAGTGAAGCTGATAGTCTGTTCCTGGTAGCAGACTAATATAGTGAAAACACAAGTAAAATGGATTCAAAAATGAACTTTGGACAGAACTTTTGACCAAATACGTTAGAGAATTTCCTTAGTTTATAATGGGGTTAAAACAAGTTTATTTGAGTCGTCATTGAGTTACGTAAATATGTATGTCACAAGAAAATGTTAGGCCATGAACGGGAACTAATAGTACATTTGTGATATATTTTAGATTCCGGAACCAACCTACGAGACCCACATACCTAAGGATACCAGGAAAGTTTCCAAACCCTACTTCCTATATAACAGTTGCGTTACTTGTTGTGATGTGATATATATTATGTTTTCAATTTTTAAAACGATATACGAACTGTTATGTTAGTTACGTTATTTTTTTTTGGATTATTAAGCTATATGAGATATAGTAAGGATAGTCTGAGGTTATAAAGATTCTAGGGTTAGAGCAGAAGTTGCAGTTGTATCTATGGATCGAGGAAACTTCATGTATCAAGATATTTGATGGAATATTGAAGATCACTGAAAGAAGTTCATTTCTATGATTGTTAGTTCTTAGAACACTGACAATATTTGTAGAAGGGGGGGGGTTGAATACAAATATCAAAACTTTTTGTGTGTTTTAATATTTGTTCTTAGTGTTTGAGAAAAGTCAGAATATGTATGAACAAATCAGATAAAGAATATAAATTGAACACGAAATTTAAAATTACTGATGGATTGATTTTTCCATCAGTGTATATTTTTGCTCAATGTTCCTAGGTTAGAAATAAACCTAGCTTCGTTTGTACAAGGTTAAAATGTAAATCAACTGATCTTACAATGTGCTCTCTGAAATGATCAGTTGATTCTGAGAATTTCTTTCTAACTTTGTTACATCTAACCTTGCTACTACACTTGTTTATATATTACAAGTGTATTTTACAATTACCTAGAAAAGTAGACATATATCTTTTTTAATTAATTGCTACATTTTCTGTCTTTTCTTTTTGCTTTTGCCTTTTTCTGATCTAGGAAAAAGTCTTCAGTGTTTTGAAAAGACAGCTTCGACTTGAGTCTTCACAGTCTTCATAGACTGTCTTCCATAGGTGTTCTTTTGTCTTTCTGGATCTCTGACAGATTACCTTTTTGTCACAGTCAATTGATAATTTGCTGCTAAGCATATCAATTGACTCTTCCTTTATTCATCAACTGATAATGTTCTTCGATTGATCTTGATATCCATCGATTGATAAGTATAGTTGCCTTATCGATTGATAAATGATATCAATCGATATATCAATCGATGAGTCTTCACATCAGTTGATGGTCTTCAACTCTTGACTTGGTTTCTTCAATTGATCTTCTATCCGTTGATGCTTCAATATCAACTGATCATCCTTCACTTGTATAATTTTCCTGTCTTCAAATAATCACAATTTAACAGTCTAAGTTACACATCAGTTGATGACCTATATCAATTGACTCTAGTATCAATTGATGAAAATATCAATTGATTTACACCTTATCAATTGAAAATAGACTAAGTACACCTATGCTACAATCCATATTATCAGTTGATTCAGATAAACATTTCAACTGATAAATGGTTCCCTGATCAATTGATATTTATAAATTTCATATCAGTTGATCAGTTACAATTATTGAAAATTTCTATAATTTTAAATTTTAGTATTATCATCAAGTTACATGTAGATTCCCAACAATCTCCCCCTATTTGTGTCTGCGACATGAACATGCTTAAATCTACTTGATGATAACAAAAACCCTTAACTATAGTCATTCAAATAGAATCAAAAAAATTTCATAGCACTTTTAGGAAATACCAGTTGATGATTATTCTTTGCAGATTGTTCCAGTGTCTTCAATTCTTCATGGTCTTCAATGTTCAATTACTTCTTCTTCTTCTTCTTTTCAACATTTTCTTTTTATTGCCTCATAAAGGTGCTCCTCAATATTGCTTCATTTCTGTCAGTTTCCCCAAGTTACCTCATAAGATAGTGGATTTTATCATCTGTGATTTTGTCCAGATATTTGTAGATATCAAAGAATTTTGTATTGCCTTCCACATCTGTAAAAATCATGGCATACTTTGGTTCCATTAGGTGCAACTAAATTTGAAGACATGGCATTCATGAGCATAGGATTGGTAAGCATGGCATATGAAGTCATGGCATGTGCATTTAAATCATTTGAAGACATATACTTCTTTTCATTCTTGCATTGCATAGACAAATGATTTACTGAAAGGCAGAGTGTCTAAACTTGTAACACTATAACTTATGTAACTCAACTAAAAGAAAAGATACTTAACAAGAAGACAATCAAGAATATGAAGTCACAAAGAAATCAATGTTAACTATGAAGACAAGGTAATTGATACAATTCAATTTGTTAACTATGATCAAACAAAGAAGAAATCATTGAAAGAAGTTCAAGACAAAGTTGTTCATGCCTCAGTGGTTTGTAACTTAAAGATTCAAGATCATAACTATCAGTATCAATAAGACAAATTGATTCCAAGTGAACAAGAAGGAAAGCAATGATTGGAAAGCCACATTACTAATTGAAAATTGTAATCTATTCAAGAAGTAGAGACACTATCAAGACTAGTCACTTATGAATCAGACCATTGCATCAAGTGTCAGGACATTGATAGTATATTTGTGTCAGTAATAGAGATCCAAGTTCAAAGAGCTTGTTGAAGAATTTGGAAAACATAAAGAAATCACAAGTTCAAAATGCTGTATTGAAGTTTCAAGTTGAAGCCTAGAATTTTTCTAAGTACAAGATATTCGAGATGGCCAAGTAGAATATTCCTATGTAGAATATTCGACTTAAATGTTCGAGATGGCCAAGTAGAATATTCCTATGTAGAATATTCGACTTAAATGTTCGAGATGACCAAGTAGAATATTCCTATGTAGAATATTCGACTTAAATGTTCGAGATGGCCAAGTAGAATATTCCTATGTAGAATATTCGACTTAAATGTTCGAGATGGCCAAGTAGAACATTCCTATGTAGAATATTCGAGATAGATATTCGAGATGGCCAAGTAGAAGTTCTCAAGTAGATGTTCTACATAAAGGGCAGTTTCAACATGACACATGGCATCATCTAATTGGCAGATTTCCAAGCTTTCAAGATTAGATAAAATTTATGTGGACATCATTGGGCCACGTATATCTTAATCTTTGAATACTACAAGACATAGATTACAAGTAGTATAAATAGAAGTACTTGTGTATTTTTTTAACAGAGCAATATTTTCAAGATAAACACTTGTAAAAGAGAGAGAGAGAGTATTCACAGAGCTTAGTATCATTTACTACCCTCTTTACTTCTATTGTACTTTGTAAAGAATGTTGTAGCAACCTTTCAAGTTATATATAAGACATATATTCCTTGAATCATTGTGTTCATTTATTACATAGTATTTATTGCTTCATTAATTCGAAAAGTTGTATTCACCCCCCCCCCTCTACAACACATTTGGACCTAACATTTGCACTACCACACTTAGCACATACCTTTCTAGGTGCATACATATCAGGAGTGTAATTGTTGTGCTTATTTATGCCTACTTTTCCATTCCTATTCTTCTTCTTTTTCTCAAACTTGGGTTGAATAACTTCTACAGGTGCTATCTCTTCTAATTTTGCCTTTAATTGATTCTTGGATAAGCTACCTATGTTGATCTTCTCAACCTTTGTCTCAACTTGATTTTTGGTTTCCTTAACAAACTTGATAGGAGTGCTAAATTTGTTCTTTTTATTAGCCATCGATGATTTACTTGTCGATGGATGCTTATCGATTGATTCAGCATCAATCGATTGATAATCCTTATCGATCGATGAAGGATTAACAGTCGATTGATCTTTATCCCTTGAAGCATCATCCAATGGCTTGCCAGTTGAATTGGGGGATTCTCCTAGAGTATCTACACCCTGAACATCAATGATTTGTTTGGCGGTTTTAGTAGACCTATTCCATCTGTTAATGGTTTCTATTTCTTCAGCTAATTGTTCTTTCAACAATTATTCTCTTCTCAAACTGTTTACTAGTTCATCTCTAGCACTTTACATTCCTGCTTGAATCTATCTAAACAAACAAGTTCATTTTCAAGAAAAATATTCCTCTTAGTTAAGACATCAATGGTGTTCATTAACTTGAGGTTTTCTTTGTTTAGCGACTTAAGAGTGACATGCAAATTGTACAATTCATTGGACATTTCATTAATAGTACTATTGCATTCATTAACAGTAAGTTCAGAAAAGTTGGTAGCTGGTACCTGATTAGATGCTGAACCAGCTTCTTCATCTTCATGGTTGGCCATTAGAGCTAGATTGATATATTCTTCAGAATCACTATCCTCAGCAGCCCAGTCCTTCTCCTCAGTAACGAAAGCCTTTTCCTTCTGTTTCAAAAGGTCAAAGTATTTCTTTTTGTAATCAATACTCTCATATGACTTTGCCTTTTCTTGTTTTGGCTTTCTGCACTCATTAGAGAAATGACCAGCCAATCCACAGTTAAAGCATTTGAATTTAGATCTATCAACCAAATTTCTGATTTGATTGTTGCTTCTAAACTGGGATCCAGGCCTTTGAGCATTTGGATTCCTCTTGAATTTTAGCTTTGAAAACTTCCTTGACAAAAATGCAAGGTGTTCATCAATCTCATCCAAATCATCCTGTGAGCATGTTTCATTTTCTTCACACTTGCCCTTTCCTTTTCCCTTGGATGATTCTTCAATAGCATCACCAGCCATCATGATGAATTCTTCTACACAGCCAGTTTCCTTCTTCTCTTTCTTGTCTTCATTCCCTTTGACCATCAAAGCCACAGTTTTCTCCTTTCTTTGATTCTTCTCAGTCTCTTCATCTTGTTGAATCTCCAGTTCATAAGTCTTGAGAATACCATATAGTTTTTCGAGAGTATAATCTTTAAAATCTTGAGATTGTCTAATGGAGACAGTCATTACCTTCCACTCCTTTGGAAGAGATCTAAGAAATTTAAAATTTGTATCTTCTGTTGCATAAACCCTACCATATAGCTTTAGAACATTCAATAACTTTTGGAATCTGCTATAGGTATCATTGATGGCTTCACCACTCTTAAAATGAAATGATTCATATTTTTGAATTAAGAGTTGCATCTTATTTTTCCTAACTTGTTTAGTTCCTTCACACATAGTTTGAAGAGTGTCCCATACTTCTTTTGATGAAGAACAGTTTATCACATTGTCAAACATATCTTTATCTAGACCATTAAATAGAATGTTCATGGTCTTTTTGTCTTTAAGTACTTTTTTTCATCCTCTTCTATGAACTCAGAGATGAGGTTTGGAACATGTCTATCAACTGTAGGAGTTCCATCAGGGTTTACACCAGTAACTAGCTTCATGGGAATATGAGAACCTTTCTCTATGTAGTGAACATAGGAAGGGTCAAGAGAAAGAAGATGCAGATGCATTTTTACCTTCCATGGAAAGTATTCATCCTTTTCTAATACTGGAATCTTTACACCTGAATCTTTTTGTCCCATATTGACTGTTCTTGATCTTTAAACTTACTATATGTTGAAAGCCTGCTCTGATACCAATTGTTAGTTCTTAGAACACTGACAATATTTGTAGAAGGAGGGGGGGTTGAATACAAATATTAAAACTTTTTGTGTGTTTTAATATTTGTTCTTAGTGTTTGAGAAAAGTTAGAATATGTATGAACAACTCAGATAAAGAATATAAATTGAACAAGAGATTTAAAATTACTGATGGATTGATTTTTCATCAGTGTATATTTTTGCTCAATGTTCCTAGGTTAGAAATAAACCTAGCTTCGTTTGTACAAGGTTAAAATGTAAATCAACTGATCTTACAATGTGCTCTCTGAAATGATCAGTTGATTCTGAGAATTTCTTTCTAACTTTGTTACATCTAACCTTGCTACTACACTTGTTTATATATTATAAGTGTATTTTACAATTACCTAGAAAAGTAGAATATATCTTTTTTTAATTCTATAATTGCTACATTTTCTGTCTTTTCTTTTTGCTTTTGCCTTTTTGTGATCTAGGAAAAAGTCTTCAGTGTTTTGAAAAGACAGTTTCGACTTGAGTCTTCACAGTCATCATAGACTGTCTTCCATAGGTGTTCTTTTGTCTTTCTGGATCTCTGACAGATTGCCTTTTTGTCACAGTCAATTGATAATTTGCTGTTAAGCATATCAATTGACTCTTCCTTTATTCATCAACTGATAATGTTCTTCGATTGATCTTGATATCCATCGATTGATAAGTATAGTTGCCTTATCGATTGATAAATGATATCAATCGATGGGTCTTCACATCAGTTGATGGTCTTCAACTCTTGACTTGGTTTCTTCAATTGATCTTCTATCCGTTGATGCATCAATATCAACTGATCATCATTCACTTGTATAATTTCTCTGTCTTCAAATAATCACAACTTAACAGTTTAAGTTACACATCAGTTGATGACCTATATCAATTGACTCTAGTATCAATTGATGAAAATATCAATTGATTTACACCTTATCAATTGAAAATAGACTAAGTAAACCTATGCTACAATCCATATTATCAGTTGATTCAGATAAAGATTTCAACTAATAAATGGTTCCCTAATCAATTGATATTTATAAATTTCATATCAGTTGATCAGTTATAATTATTGAAAATTTCTATAATTCTAAGTTTTAGTATTATCATCAAGTTACATGTAGATTCCAAACAATGATCAAGCCTCAGTGAAGAATAATTGATTCAGTGTTTCAAAAAGTATTAAAGATCAAGCAGTCAGTGCCAAAATATTTCAATGAAGACCAGAAGCAATAAAAGAATACAACAATCATGTCAATTGATTTAATGAAGAATATGAAGATCAATGCAGTGTTAGTCACTTGTGAACCAGACCAGTGAACTAAGTGTCAGCACAAAGAATTTGATTAACATATTCATTATACAAGAAGAATTGACAGAAGCCAAGTATGCAAGCCAAAAGAATCCAAGTCAAGTAGTACATAGTAGAAGAATTCGTCACGACTTTTAAGGATGCCAAAATATTTTAAGTTATTGTACAAGGGAAGAAATTCGACACATGTATTACTTATGTGATGTAAATTATTCTAAGGAAAATATATGGAGTTGAATTCGACACAAAGGAATTTTATGCATATAATTCGACACTTAGAAGATGTGAAATATTCCAAGGCATATACTGGCAAAGTAAAGTCGACACATGCTTTCACATGGGACAAGAAATCGACACATGAGCTCCTAGCATGATAAAAACTTTTCTAAGTCATATACATGGATGAAAATTCGACACATAGTTCTACAAGGCAACTGAATTCGACACATGGGTTGAATAACATCAAAATGGCTAAGGAAAACATACAGGGCAATGAAAATCCACATATATGAAATAATGGATTATTTTCTAAGTTCAATAGAGTATATCAATATTCGACACATAGAAGATTATGGTGTGCTCCTAAAGGTCCCATTCTTCTGATTGGAATTTTTCTGGAACACTGTAATGAAAGCCTAGGTGCTTAGTTACCGATAATATTGTCTGTGATTTTATCAACTCTCACTCGCGATACAGTATTTTGAACGGAATTAATTGGAAGATATAAATTTCTATGAGATGGTTATACTCTAGACCAATAAAAATAATTTTTCCTGCCTTATTAAATGTTCAAAAATGAATTTTTTATTGTTATATTGTATCGCTGGAATAAATAATTATGTTCGATTATGGCTTGGAATATGAATGTTGATTCAATTTGGATGCTAATTACTATAGATTAGTTGGTATACAAATGTGTGGGGATCAATTTGGATAGTTATAAGTTTGTCTTTCTAAATTTCGAATTTTTTTTTTTGCTAAGTAAATTTTGAAATTTTAATGCCAATGTACTAAATTTTCGAATATATATAATTATATTCCCTTCGTATTTTATAAATAAATGGTCACGATAATTTTGTTTATCTTATGCATTGAGGAGCCATATCCTTATATGTTTTGGAATTGGGTTGATTATATGGATAAATTTGATATATGATTGTGTCGATTGTATTCCGACGGATAGCTCTATAAATAGAGGAAGTGCTGCCAAAATTTTATAAAATCAATGTTCTTGTTAAAATATTATTGGCACATCACTTCTGTATAGACATTGCTACCAGTCAGGAATGGTGGTAGTATATAATTAAAGTGAATGCTTATGTGCTATGTGACTACCAGTGTATAATTGGTTAATTAGTAGAGTATGTATACTGTATATATATATATGTTAAGGGGTTATAGTAACGAAAGGGTAGAGTAGCTAGACGTTAAAGAGAACGTCGAGAGTATATAAGATACTGATATAGTACTATTTATGTGTAGCTACAAAGGACGTTGAGGTGAAAGATAAAGGAAAGGCAAAAGTAGAGAGTTAGAGTCAGTGATAGTGAGATCCACCTGTTCAGCAGCGGTAACAATCTTTTTGAGGCAAGTAACTATTGCCTAATCTCTTTAAACTCATGAAGTGTTTTATGAACTGTTGTATAATCCTGCGACTGTTTTACTTTATCTCAACTGTTTTAAGATACAGCAGCATGCCTTATTTTAATTGTTTTACTTAAACTGCAACCTTATACAAGTTTTGACTATACCTTAAACTTTTCAATCTCTGAACTGTTACTGATAACTTATAAACTAGTTTTAAATTCTTAAACCGTCAACCTTAACTTTGACTTGTGTTTTTCACCATTTCCTTAACCTTGTTTACTTGTACTTTAACCATGATGAGTACCCTATTGCTATTACCTAATCACGATTTTAAATCAGATGCTTTATAATTGTTTTAAAACCTCTTGTTATACCTATGAAATTGACCCTACAACCTGACTTTACTCCTATAACATGATTTTGATCCCTATGTCATGATTCCTGCTTACTTTACTGCAAAAGAGACTTGTATATAAATTTGTCTTCGAATAAAATTTACCTCTGTCTCTTAACTTTTAAAAGATGGATTTAAATATGAAAGCCGACTTTCAAGAAGTCTTTTTCATCAAATGATTTGGTAATTTTAAAAGAAATGGTGTTGATATTATAGGAATTCCGATCAAAATGGTTCCTGCGAATTCCTATAGGTTGGAGGCGTAAGAGGCCGTGTGACGCCAATCCAACACTTTTATGTGAAGACTATAATGAGATAGTCAATGGCTATAATGAGATAGCTCAAGGCCAATGGCAATAAGTGCCTTTATGAGTACTCCTTATGTCCAGAGGGACTTCGGTCTGTTATGGGGACTTTACGTGGCTGATCACCCGTATTGTCCGGGCGTTGTGAGAAAACTCCAATCAAAATGATTTGGTTTTATAAGTAAAAGTCCTAATGAAAGGACAATTTTATGAAATGATTTGGAAAACAAAGTCCTAATGAAAGGACAGTTTTATGAAATAATTTGGAAAACAATATCCTAATGAAAGGATAGTTTTACATGAATGATTTTTGAGATGATTAGTAATGAATTTGGAAATGCCTTACAACACCCTACTTTATATAGCATAGAACTGTCAGATATATCTTGATTTTGACTTCATTTCATTTATTGTACATTGCTTCCTGTTATTCATCTAACCCCAGCGAAGTATTCCTAAACCTTGAAATGATTATTTTTAGAAGTTTCTTAAAACCTTTCACCCCAGACAATTAGAAACATTAACCCTGAACTGAACTCTTCAAATACCTGTGCTTCTATCAGTGAAAGCCATGAAAGAAAGTTTTCATGTAATGAATACCAAGATTGGAAATTGTGGAGTATAATTATGGGACAATGATGTCCAGGAATGAATTTTAAGTATGATTATAGGAAATGATTTCTAAATTTTATATAATATTGTAGAACAGTTTTAACCTGTATGGTTACTTGCTGAGCTTTTGTGGCTCATTCTTTTATTTTATAACCTCTACATCTTTTGAGAATCATGGTACGTCATAAGCACACTACCAGGAAGAACATGTCTTTCATTAACTATGCTAGGCTGGCCGCCAGTGAACAGGTAGGATCGAGGACGAGCTAGCAGGAAAGACTTTGTTAAGTCTTGTACTTTTGTTAATAGATTTTGAGATGTTGCAGAAGTTGTAATAATATTATTTTGTTATTATAAATGTAAATGAATGTAGATGTGTGCTTGTTTCATACCAATACCTTTAAAGGTCCAGGGTAGTAGTCGGGGTCGTGTATATGTGTATATTCTGTTATTATTATTTATGGTGCATGCATATAGGGTGTTAGTGACTCCCTGATCTAGACCCCGGGTCGGGAGGGCGTCACAGGTTAGGATTAGATAACGAAGAGTGGTATAGACGTTAGGATTTCAACTTTAGATTTAAGATAATCTTTATCTCTTTTTTTTTGCACTGCATACTATTTTATATTATTGCAGGCTCGTGGCATTTATGAGTTACCACCACCCTCTCCTGGTACTTCTTCGGATTCTACTGCGGATTCTGATGATACTATCGTCATTTCTAGTTCCGAGAGTGAGGAGGAGCTGACTCCTGAGCCCCCTGTTCAGACTGATCTACCATCAGGGAGTGCCCCACAGTCAGAGAGTACACGTGCCCTTATACGCCGTAGGATCTATAGGCCAACCATTACCCGATCCCAGTTGTGAGTTCTTGAACAACCCGTTGAGTGGTGGGAAGAGCGGATTAGAGCCGTGGAGGAGGAAGGTCGTCGACAGATGGCAGCTAGAGCCTTCACTGATGATGTGGTGGAGCAGGCGAGAGAGTTGACTCGAGTGGTTAGCAGATTTTTGGTTGGACTCAGGGCTGCCCGAGACCGGGGCGACTAGATGTTAGGGTGTTTGGGTGCTTAGATGGGACATCTGTTAGAGCCCTCTAGCACACTCGATCAGATTTTATCTCCGCTTTTCATCTCGTACTTTTATTTTTGTTGTTGTACTTTGACTTGAACTTGTTCTGCACTTTAATGTTGATATTCCTCGTATTTATTTATGGTTGTTCTTCAGTTTCCAGTACCTTCTTATATACCTGTTATTTACCCTTCGCACATCTGTCCATAACTGTTTCTTACCTTTATCAGTACCTTGTTTATACACGTTGTTAACCTTTATGATTGCCTTATTCATACCTGTTGTGCTAACCTGTTTTCTATAGAACCTTTATACCCTTGTTGTACAGGCAACTTATGTAGTAATGCTATAAGGTTGATTTTAAATGGTAATTTTAATTTCCAAATGGTTTTAAAAGTATTTGAACTGTTTATGATATGATGTAGTGTATTGCTTAATAAGTTGCTTGTTTTCCCTATAGTAAAATGCCGCCAAAGACCAGAAACACATCAAATTCATCCCAAAATCGTGATACACAAGATCAACCCCCTATGGACCCCACTGTTTCCCAACTTATCCAGTTGTTACAACAACAAACGGCTATTTTGACCCAGCAACAACAAAGACCCCCAGTACCCCCAGCGGTCACTTTCAAATCATTTCAAGCGGTTAAACCTTCTGAGTTTAGAGGATCAGTAGACCCGATAGAAACCAAGTCATGGCTTAAAGAGATTGAGAAAGCTTTCTAGTTAGTAAATGTAAGTGAAGACAAGAAGACAGAATATGCAAGTTATTTTCTAAAAGCTGAAGCTAGTTATTGGTGGGAGTCTACAAAGGTACTACAAGGCGAAGGTGTGATTACATGGGCCCAGTTCACAGAGTTGTTCTTAGAGAAGTATTTTCCTAGTTTTATGAAGGATCAAATGGAGATCAAATTTTTAGAATTAAAACAAGGAAGCATGAGTGTGGCAGAATATGAAGCCAAGTTCTCCGAAATGGCTAGGTTTGTACCGGAGTTTGTAAATACTGATGTGAAGAAGGCCAAAAGATTTCAGCAGGGCTTGAGGCCATGAATTCGAAGCAGAGTGGCAGTTTTTGAGCTACAGAGCTTTGCCGCAATGGTTCAGAAGGCAATGATTGGGGAAAATGAAAGTGATATGTCTCAAAAGGAAAAGGATAACAAGAAGAGGAAGTTTGGGGCTAGAGAAGAAGGCCAAGGACAAAGTAATTTCAGAAGCAAGTTCAACAGAAGATCAGAAAGTCAGAAGAGTGACTTTCAGCACCACAAACCAGAGCAAGAACTTTCAATATGACCCAGAGAGAAGCTGTCCAAGATGTGGATGTGATTTCAGGTACACTTCCTGTTAATTCAGTTCAAGCTAGTATGTTGATTGATTCTGGAGCTACTAAGTCTTTTATATCTCAAGAATTTATTGGTAAATTACAATGTGAAGTTCAACCTTTGGAACAAGCCTTGGTTATACAAATAGCCAATCAAGCAAAGATCCTAGTGAGTCAAGTTTGTCCTAAGTGTGATATTGAAATAGGCAGTTGTCATTTTCTCGCAAACTTGATACCTTTTAAGTTAGGTGAATTTGATGTAATCCTACGAATGGATTGGTTATCAGAGTATGAGGCTCAGATAGATTGTAGAAATAAGAAGTTAAAAGTGAAAACCCCAGAAGGTAAGGAAGTTGAATTTCGAGGCACTAGGCAAGTTAAGAAGTTTCTGAATATCATTCAGGCGAAGAGGTTCTTGCATCAAGGATGTGAAGCTTACTTAGCCTATGTAGTAGATACTGAGAAGAAGCCAATACAATTAGAGGATGTTCCCATAGTCAATGAATTTCTCGATGTGTTTCCAGACGAATTGCCAGGTTTACCTCCCGATAGAGAAATTGAATTTTCTATTGATTTAGCCCCAGGCACCGAGCCAGTTTCTAAAGCTCCATATAAGATGGCACCTGTTGAGATGAAAGAGTTGGCAAGTCAAATACATGATCTTTTAGATAAGGGTGTTATAAGGCCTAGTGTGTCCCCATGGGGAGCACTAGTGTTGTTTGTAAAGAAGAAAGATGGAAGTATGAGATTGTGTATAGATTATCGAGAGTTAAACAAGTTCACTATCAAGAACAAGTACCCGTTGCCAAGAATCGACGATCTATTTGACCAGTTGAAAGGAGTTGTATGTTTTTCCAAAATTGACTTAAGGTCCGGATACCATCAACTCAAGATTAAACCCGAGGATATATCTAAAATAGCGTTCAGAACGAGGTATGGACACTACGAATTTTTGGTTATGGCTTTTGGATTGACGAATGCTCCAGCGGCGTTTATGGATTTGATGAACAGAGTTTTTAAGAAGTATTTGGACAAATTTGTGATTGTATTTATCGACGACATCCTGATATATTCAAAGTCGGAGGAAGAACATGCTGAACACTTGAGAATTGCTTTGGAGATTTTAAGAAAGGAAAAACTGTATGCAAAGTTTTCTAAATGTGAATTTTGGCTAAAGGAAGTACAATTCCTAGGACATGTTGTCAGCAACGAAGGCATCAAAGTTGATCCTGCAAAGATAGAAGCAGTAATGAATTGGAAAAGACCAAGAACTCTAACAGAAGTAAGAAGTTTTCTGGGATTAGCGGGATACTATCGAAGATTTGTTCAAGATTTTTTGAAGATAGCTACCCTTATGACCAAGTTGACCAGGAAGAATGAAAAGTTTGTGTGGAATGAAAAGTGTGAAGAAAGTTTCAAAGAACTAAAGCGAAGATTAGTGTTTGCACCAGTGTTGGTATTACCTGACGATCAAGGGAATTTTGTTATCTATAGTGACGGTTCTCACAAAGGCTTGGGATGTGTTTTGATGCAACACGGAAAGGTAATTGTGTATGCTTCCAGGCAGTTAAGACCTCATGAATTGAAGTATCCTACACATGATCTAGAATTAGCTGCTATTGTGTTTGCACTGAAGATATGGAGGCACTACTTGTATGGAGAAAAGTGGGAGATTTATACTGATCACAAAAGTTTGAAGTATATCTTTACTCAAAAAGAGCTGAACATGAGACATAGAAGATGGTTGGAATTGATTAAAGACTACGACTGCACGATTAACTATCATCCAGTGTTGGTCCCTAATATTGTAGAAGGGGGGTTGAATACAATATCTATTAATTATCGCGGAATATTGGATTTAAAAATATTATTTTAAATTCACACGAAATATTAATTGAAATGAAATACTGTTCAAGTAGAAGATATAATTTTAACTTGAAAAGTATTACAAAATTAATTAGTAGAAAGTTTATATAACTGTTTAAAAGCTTAGAACGATTTTGACATGAATTGTTCGAGTTTAACAATTATATTCCAAACTAAGCACAGAAATCTGTGAATATTACAATGCATACAAATTTCTGAATTTGAATGTTTGAACTGATTTTCTAACTCTTAACAAATGAAGCATTCTTATCATATTTATAGAGAATGAAAATGGTTAGAATGACCTTTATCAATATGACTTAATTTATTCAAATTAAGCCTTGTATGACTTAGAAAAAGACTGGGCATGACTTAATAAGCTCGGTATGACTTATTCTGAGCTCGGTATGACTTTCTGTAAGTCATATTCGAATTTTCTTTATTTAAAATAAATCAGAATGACTTATTTTAAAAGAAAAAAACTCGGTATGACTTTTCCCCACTTGCTCCAGCATGACCTTTCCATTTGATCTTCGGTATGACTTTCCTTTAATAAGCTCGGTATGACTTATTATAAAAGGAATGTCGGCAGGTGCTCGGTATGACTTACTCTTTATATATATATATATATATATATATATATATATATATATATATATATATATATATATATATATATATATATATATATATATATATATATATATATATATATATATATATATATATATATATATATCTCGGTATGACTTATTAATAAGTCATTCCAACTGTTTATATATATATATTTCAATCATTTCTTTTTATAATAAATTAATTCTACTTAAGTTAATTTAAATAATTTATAAATTAAATTAAATTCAATCTTGAATTAATTTAATTAAATAAATTAAATAATTAACTATATATTATTTTGTAGAAATAAAATATTATAGAGATCTGTTTAATCTGTAGTCAGCCTTGAAATCTTCCCGTCCTTTCTTTGACTTCTGATCTTGAAACCTCTTGGATTAAATGAAGAATAAATATTATTTTTAGTTGACACACAAATGTACTGTCTGGTTCATTTGTTGTCATACTAATAAATATTCTCCATTTATTAACTTTTAACTTGAGGCCTTCTGTCATTTTTTTTTCATCATTTTTTTTTGCTTCACTGTCTTTAATCTTCTTCTGGAATCTTCTGTAGTAACCACTTGAAATCTTCTATATCTTCTGTTTACTATAGAAGTACTACCACTTTATTATCTTTACTGACGCTTGAACATATTAATGAACTTCTTCCAGTGTTGAGTAGCAATCCCATAAAATACTTCTGATACTTAGATCCTTTGTGATTAGTTGATTGTCTTCGTCTTGATTCCTGTTTGGTGTTTAGTATTTACTTCTCTTTATTAGCCAAAGTTGAGTTGTCATCTAATTATTACAAATAGGCCTAGTCATATGCCTTTCAATCTCCCCCTATTTGTTGTTAAACATTTAACACATAAATTCCTAGAGGATAACTCAACTAACAACTAAGAAAGTAGTACAACATGTAATGACTGTAAATAATAAACAAAAGTTCTGGTTTTATATTTAACAATTTTCCAAATTCATACATAAGAGATAAATACAAGATAGATGTTCCTCTAGCACTGAACAAATATTACAAAGTTTATATCTTGACCTATCTTAGACTTTAGTCTTCAGTGGTATCCAATTCACCTTCTTTTAGATTAGAACTTTTGTGCACAAGTGTTCTGGGTACCTCTTCAGCTTCAGCAGGAGTTGCGGTTGACTCTCCATACAGTCTTATTTGTTGAGCCTTCGCTAGCTGAAACATGACTTCCTCTTCAATAGGATCTACTGTTTCTTTTTGTACATCATAAGGCTGTGTGGAATATATCTTTGGCATTTGCCTGATGTAGGATTTGATGTTTCTGGATAAACAGTAGTTCCTTATTTTCTGTGCAGCATCTAGCTTGGCTTGTGATCTGAATCCTTTTGATCTCAACATCCTTTCAACTTGGATCATATACCTCACCGTGTAGCCCTTAAATGACTCCTCATTTAGTTTTATGATTTGATACAACTTGTTTGAGAAAAATCTCACTTCATGAGGATCATTTAATATCTGAGGACTAGCAGCTGTTGCTATTTCTCTGAGTCTGTCCCTGAGTAGTTCATTTTCTTCTGAGCTTCTCTTCACTTTGTTTAACAGAACCCATATAGTTGATAGTGATCTCTTTCGGAAGAATTCCAAAGATACTCTGATTGTTCCATTCCGGTGAGTGTAGACTAGTATTTGCCAGTCTTCAAGAATGTGATCCACTAGAACAGTGATATAATCAACTTCTTCTTTCAATGCCTTCATGAAGTTATCCAGATTATCATTTGAATCTTCAAGACTTTTGATAACTGAAAGCATTTGTCTATCTTCAAAAGGACCTTGCTGAGTCTTATTTAGGATTTTCCTTGCTGCATCCCATTTGTCCCCTATCTTCATCTCAATATCTTGTTTTTTCTTCTTCACTGCTAAGGCCCAAAGCTTCTGTTTTTCTAAGCTCGCCTCTCTTTCAGCTTGGGTTCTTTCCTTGATTAGAGCTTTTAAATTTATAGTTTTGGCATGGCTTGCCTTGATGACTTCCTTCAGCTTCCTCATTGCCTCTTCATAGGTAGGATCATGCTCTTTTTCTTTTGGAAATAGAAATTCATCATCAAAGACAGCTTCATCTTCAGCTCTGCAGTAGTCAGGATTGAAACCTTGATTTTCCCTACTTACTTCATCAATAAGTTTCTCTTATTGATAGTACTGTTCCTCTGGATTAAATGTCTGAACTTGATCTTCTTCAGAGTACAGTTTTGCTTTCCCTTTGTTTTGAGTAGTAGCCCCTTCATCCCTAGCTACTTTCTCTTGTGATTTCTCCCCCTTAGTTGAGGGATCCTCTTGAGTTTTGGATGCTTCAAAAGATGCAACCAATTTTTGCACAGTCAAGTAGACCTGCTTCAATCCTTCATTTAGATGTGACATGCCATCATCCAGTTTACTGAATCTTTGAGTAGAAATCTTTTCATTTTCAATGATTGTTAAGGTCAAGCTTTTCTCAACTTCATCAATCTTTTCATGTAATTTGCTGACTTCTTTCATGTCTTCAGCAATAAGATTCTGCGCATCCTGGATATTTTGAGTTTTTAGGAGAATAGATGACTTGACACTTTCAACATCGTTTCGCATAAATGTCAGCTGTTGTGTTACAGAGGCAGATGTAGACTTTTCTTCTGCTTTTGCTTTAACTTTTACCAATTCAGCCTGAATAATTTGCATTTCCTTCTGGAGAGCTTCCATTTTGGATAATAGATCACTGTGTGTGTGTGTACTCATCTCACCTGCACTCCTGTTTAGCTCACTGTCACTCTGTGCATGTGTTTCACTTTGTGTTTGCCTCACATCACTAGTGTTTAGCTCCTCTCCAGTTCCATATGCTGTACCTGTAAATACAACAATAGCTTTTGAAGAGTCATAATGCTCTTCTGATGCCTGTGAAGGCGCGTCCTCAACAAGTTTGACTTGAAGTGGCTCCGCTACTGACGTAGCTGCTCCGTAAATGGAGCCCCAACTCCCTCTAAAGAGTGGTTGCCTCTCAAACCCACCAGTGGATTCGAGATCTTCTCGTAAGAGAACTGGATGAAAGAAATACAGTGGAGTCACCACCTTAGACAATGTAATGACAGGCTCTTGAGAGTCTATGGTGCTCCTTAGTACCTCGGAGGCTATCTGATGCTGCACTGCATTGAAAATGTCATGGTCCACAACATAGGTGGCATCCGACGAGTTTTCATTAAAAACATTTTGTTCAACAAATGTGCCCTCCTGTGTTTGTATTTCTTCAAGTGAAGGTCCTGCTAGAGTGTTTGCTAGCAGTGTGTTTTCCTCACTATTTGATGCTGTAGCCGAGCAGCGAATTAGATCACCTGGTTGAGCAAGTATATCTAGAGAATCTTGGATGGCCATATCAAAATCCATATCCCATTGATCGGAATAGGTTGAGGCTGCAGTTGTCTCTGGTTCAAATCTAGATTTTTTAGAAGGAGGAGACAGAGCTGCGAGTTCACTCACATCAGCACCAAGACCCCTAATAATTCTAACAGGTTTCTTCCTTTTTCTGACTTGTACCAACGAGGAGGATGAAGGAGAAACTTTTTGAGGCTCTAATTCAGCTTGGGACAGAACCTGTGTGTTTTCAGGTTCGTAGCTGATATCCTAGAGTGTAAGAACATTATCATAGTCTGCTACAGATAAATCTAAAAGTGTAGTAGATATATTTATAGGTAGTGAACTAGAAGTCAGTGATTGAGATAATACCTGTTGATCCAGTGCCTCTTGTTCGACATGCTGAGCAGCTACAAGTAGAAGTTGCACAGGATGATCCATTTGTATTGGCACTTGTTCTGGCTCTTGATCTGGCTCTTGATCCTGTACAGGATTAACAATATGATCTAGTATCTCATCCATATAATCTGTCCTTACCACTTGCACATTTTGAAACTTGGGGTTGTTGTGGAACCTTGCAAACAAGTTATTCTGAGAAGTTGAAGATTCTTCTACAGGACTATTCTGAAATATGGCTTTATCTTCATCCAATAACAAGTCATTCAAGAATAGCATCAGGAACCTCGGATAGAAGACTTGAACATTCTGTTCCCTACTTTCTGGCTTCCCCATTTTCTTGATTATTTCTTTCAGAATCAACTTTCCAAAATTTATCCTCCGGTTGAGGGCCACAGAAAACCCTATGATTTGGAGTAGTGAAGATATATTGTTGAAGTTGTTCTTTGTAGTGGGTGCAAACACTTTGGCTAACGTGTCAAAGAAGTAGTCCCACTCCTTACCAACTTGGCCTTAGACAGTCTTACCAAATTGATCTCACCTTGATATTGAATGTTATAGAAAAATTCTAGTATTTTCGGTGCAGTGGGTGGATCTAAAAAATTTTCAGTTGGAAAACCTAATATCCTGTTCACATCCTCTTCAGTCACCATGTAATCACGTTCTCCTATGGTGAATGAGAATTGAACTCTGTCTGCAGTACTCCTGTTCCTAGCAATGGAATAAAGAGCCCTAAGTGCTAACACTTGCAACGGGACGTCTAGAGTAATTGCAGTTCTGACTAATGAATGTTCATTCATAAACACGATCCATGGTCGAAACCTCTCGACTAAACAATTCACCGGATCAAAAAATCCTACAAAATTAGTTTTTACTAATTCGCAAAAACCAGCCATTTTTCTTTAAACTATTACAATTAAACAAATTACAACGTGCGATTACAAATTAAAAATAACAATTACAAGTCAAAATTCGAAAAATTACACTTAAAAATTAACAACCCTAATTTCTAGTAATACCCAAAATATCTTTATTCAGCAAATCACTACACAACAGTCTTTAGTCACAATCAACACCAATTGCTTCGATTACCAAGAACAAGAACAAACACTGCGATTTTTGGAAGAAAAAAAAAGGGCAGAGTTTGGCTAGGTTTTGATCAATTTTAGCACACTAGCAAGCAAAGATGCTTGTAATCAGGAAATAGCAAATGAAATCAGTTGAAATGGGTGAAAATCGATTGATTTCTTGCTAAAGAAAAAAACTGTTCGAGTGATCGTGTGTACCAGTGTGTGTATATTAATATAGCTGCTATGACCTTTTGAATATGTCTTTATACCAAATTAAAAAGGGCTCGGTATGACTTATGAATAAGTCATACCGAGAAAAACAACCTATTACTGATTAAAAATAAAAGACATAATGGAAATTTCTCGGTATGACTTTTATTTTAAACTCTCCGTATGACTTTTACTTTTAAATTCTTGGTATGACTTTTTCTTTTAAACTCTCGGTATGACTTTTACTTGTATAAAAAGTCATGCCGAAAATAATAAAAATAAAAAGTCATACTGATATTTAAATAAAAGTCATGCTGACATTTAAATAAAAGTCATGCTGATTTGAAATAATAATAAAATAGAATAATTATACAATAAATATTAACAAGCAGAAACTTTTGAGTTAAATAACAATAATTTACATACTAATAAATTATTAAAGACATATAATGAATATTTATATTAATAATTGTTCTAATTAATTTAGGAATTAAATTAACTCAAGTTTGAATTAATTTAATGAGTAAATTAATTGACTAATTAATAACATAATTATTTATATTTATGTACAATAATAATTTGTAAAAATAAACATTAATTTACATACAAATGCTTAAAATAAGTATAAGTACTTATGCTATAATTGAAATAATTATCTTTTAAGAATATTAATTTAATCCTAAGATAATTTTCCAAAAATTCATAAGCCCTAGGATTTTATTAATTCAAATCTCATAAAATCTTTTAAATATTAACATTTAATATTTATGAGATTAAATTAATTCCTAGCAACCAAAAATTAGCCATTGTTTAACATCCCTAGTTCACTAACCAGCTTTGAGAAAGTGGATTCATCAAGTGGTTTGGTGAAGATGTCGGCTAGTTGACCTTCTGTGGGTACAAAATGTAGCACCACAGTTCCATTCATGACATGCTCTCGGATAAAATGATACATTATGTCAATGTGCTTGGTTCGCGAATGTTGTACAGGATTGTTGGAAATAGTTATAACACTTGTGTTGTCGCAGAAAATAGGAATTTTGTTCAACGCAAGTCTATAGTCATTTAGCTGATTCCTTATCCACAAGATCTGTGCACAACAGCTACTTGCCGCAATGTATTCTGCTTCGGCTGTCGAGGTAGACACTGAGTGCTGTTTCTTGCTATACCAGGAGATCAACCGACTTCCTAGAAACTGACAGCTTCCAGACGTACTTTTCCTGTCCATCCTGCACCCTGCATAATCTGAATCTGTATAGCCTATTAGTTCAAAACCTGTATCTTTAGGGTACCAAATTCCAAGATTTGGTGTACCCTTCAGATATCTAAAAATCCGTTTAATGGCTATAAGATGAGATTCCCTTGGGTCAGATTGAAACATTGCACATAAGCAAGTTGTAAACATTATATCGGGTCTACTAGCAGTTAGATACAATAATGAGCCTATCATACCTCTGTATCTTGTGATGTCAACTTTCTTACCAGTTTCATCTTTGTCAAGCTTGGTGGCTGTTGGTATTGGGGTTTTTGCCGGTGAAGAATCTTCTAGACTGTATTTTCTCAGAAGATCCCTTACGTACTTTGATTGGCAAATAAAAATCTCATCTTCCTTTTGCTTTACTTGCAATCCAAGGAAGAATGACAATTCACCCATCATGCTCATTTCATACCTGCTCTGCATTAACTTAGCAAATATTTTGCACAAGTTTTCGTTAGTAGAACCAAATATAATATCGTCAACATAAACTTGGACAAATATCATATCTTTTTCATGCAATTTATAAAAGAGAGTTTTATCTATGACACCTCTAATGAAACCATTTTCAAGTAAAAACACAGAGAGAGTGTCATACCATGTCCTCGGTGTTTGCTTGAGTCCATAGAGGGCTTTGAATAGAAAATACACAAAGTCAACAAACTCTGGATTTTCAAAGCCAGGGGGCTGTTCAACATATACTTCCTCTTCTAGCTCTCCATTCAGAAAAGCACTCTTTACATCCATTTGATAGACTTTAAAATTAGAATGTGCTGCGAATGCCAGAAATATCCTGATGGCTTCAAGTCTTGCAACTGGTGCGTAGGTCTTGTTGTAATCAATTCCCTCTTCCTGGGAGTAACCCTTTGCAACTAGTCTGGCCTTGTTCCTTGTAACAATGCCATCACTGTCTAACTTGTTCCTGTATACCCATTTCGTGCCAATAACAGATCTATCTTTAGGCCTGGGTACTAGTGTCCAGACTTCTTGTCTCTTGAACTGATTGAGCTCTTCTTGCATGGCAAGAACCCAATCTGGATCAATTAATGCATCTTCAATCTTCTTTGGTTCTTCTTGAGATAGAAAAACTGAAAATAAACATTCATTTGAAGTTACATTTCTGGTTCTGACTCCAGCATCTGGATCACCTATGATCAATTCAAAAGGATGATCTCTGCTCCATATCCTTTCCCTGGGTAGGTTTGATCTTGATGATTCGCCTCGAAATTCATTGTGATGTTGTGTTCTGCCAGTTGATCCTTCATCTCCCCCTGAGTTGCTGCCAGGATGACTTGTTGATCCACCACTGGTATTAGTACTATTTCCAGTGTTACCATTGTTTCCACCACTGTTACCTGGATCATCATTATTATTGACATCATCATTTCCTGTTGTAACCTCATGTTCTTCTTCGTCATCAGAATGTGAGTCTGGATAATTATCAAATTTTAATGACTCAGAAGAATCTTTAGTTTGGATACTTGGGAGTTTAGTGTCATCAAAAGTTACATTGACACTTTCCTTCACTTGGTGCTGATCAATTATGTACACCCTATATCCTCTTCTTGAATATCCGACAAAAATAGCTTCGTGTGCCTTGGCCTCAAATTTGCCACGATGTTCATCTCCATCCTTTAGCACAAAGCATTTGGCTCCAAATACATGAAAGTACTTAAGAGTAGGTTTCTTGCCAGTCATTAATTCATAGGGAGTTTTCATATGATCTTTGTTGATCAGAGTTCGATTCTGAGTATAACAAGCTGTATTTACTGTTTAAGCCCAGAAGTAAATAGGTAACCTTGATTCACTTAGCATAGTTCTTGCAACTTCAATCAGGGTTCTATTTTTCCTTTCTACAACTCCATTTTGTTGCGAAGTTCTTGGTGCTGCATATTGCCTTGTTATCCCCTTGTCTGAGCAGTAGTTATTCAGAACTTCATTTTTGAATTCTGTTCCATTATCTGATCTGATTTCCCGGACAGGTAATTTAGAATCTAACTCAATCAGTTTTATATGATCAATCACCAACTGTGGAGTTTCATCCTTAGAGTTCAAGAATAAAACCCATGTATATTTTGTGAAGTCATCCACAATCACTAAGGCGTATTTCTTCCTTGACATAGACAAAATATTTACTGGACCAAATAAATCCATGTGAAGGAGTTGAAGTGGTTCAGTGATGTTTGTAGTGTCTGTGCCTCTGTGAGTTGCTTTCTTTGACTTCCCTTTCTGACATGCCTCACACAAGCCTTCTTGTGTAAATTCCATCGGAGGCAGTCCTCTCACCAAATCCCTCTTGACTAAAGAGTTCATTGTTTTGAAGTTTAGATATGAGAGTTTCTTGTGCCATAGCCAACTTTCTTCTGATGAAGCCTTTGAGTAGAAACAGTTTGCTTCATCTTCAGTTCCTGAATTGAGATCGGCTACGTACAAGTTTCCTTTCCTTACTCCACGCAAGGTCAGTTTGTCATCTTTAGAATGAGCTATTAAACATTTCTCCTTGATAAAGTTTACTTTGTACCCTTTATCACAAAATTGACTGACGCTGAGTAGATTGTGCTTAAGTCCTTCCACTAAAGAGATGTTTTCAATGATAACATTTCCAGTATTTAACTTGCCATATCCCTTAGTCATTCCTTTGCTGTTATCTCCAAAGGTGACGATTGGGCAAGCTCTTTCAATCACGTTTGATAGCAGGGCTCTATCTCCGGTCATATGCCTTGAAGATCCACTGTCCAAGATCCATACAACTCGGTTTACCTGTTTAACTCCCTGCACATACCAAACGGATTAATTCGTCTTCGGAGCCCAAAATTGATTGGGCCCGGCATACTTAAAGAATTGACCTTTGTCTGCTTTGACGACAGATCCTCTTCGAACAACATTATTATCTTCCTTGACTGTTCCTACCTTCCTAAAAACAGTCTTAACAACTTTCTGTTTACACTTAGGAATATATGATTCCTTCTTCTCAGGTGAAGGAGTCGCAGTCTTGGATTTAACAAATTTACTATTGATATGCTGTCTAGGTGTCATGTTATTTTTTTTTAGCTATCATGCGTTTAAAGTAAGCAGTCATAGCATTAAAGGCACATAACATACAATTCATTATACCACAAGGTTTATGGAAAGCATCAATAGTAGGCATGTTATTCAATACAGTAGGGGGCTTAACAGATTCTATTTCAATTTTATCAGCATCTTTGAAGTTCTCAGTAGAATGGAATTTATTGTTACTGTTCCTACTGTTAACAAACGTGTTGGGTCTGTTCATTTTATTCTTTAAGTCTTTTACACCTACACCAGGTCTGGGGGAATCAGAAGTTCCCACATCTTTCACTGGTGTCTCCGGTGCACATTTCTCTTTTTGGACATTAACTCCTTTTATGTCCTTAACTTGTTCCTCTCTTCCTCAAGATCCTCTAAATTCATTTCATAGGCAATCATTATAGAGCTCTCAAGGATCGGTTCTACGATCGGTGTTATGAAAAGAGGTTTACGTGCGTCCTTAACAACATGAGGAATACCCCTTTCTTTAGCACTTTGCTTGAATGGGGTAATGTTGCTTGCCTTTCCTACAGATTCATTATACTCAAACCCTATTCCAACTTTTCGTTTTATCACCTGTTGGTCAACTAGGTTTTTTACAATGTAAGACGAGTTTTCATAGGCTAGACACCTTTTCTTTTCTTCCACTATCTAGTTTCTGAGATAAGTTTCAACATCAATATAACACTTGACTCTGTTGACTTGAATAGCTAAGTCCTCAATCAACTTGACAGTCAACTTGTCATTATTTCTTTTTAACTGTTTAAGAACTTCAGTCTCATCAATTAACTCTTTGACTTTGAGTCTGAGTTTCTTAACCTTATCTCTTTCGCCATCTAGTTCTTTACCTAGCAATGCAAACATTTTAGGGCATGAGGGATCTACCTCTTTTCCTTCTGTCCGAGGTGGAGACACTGATCCATCTGATGAAGCCATAAGAGCAAGATTTCCTAGCTCTTCTTCCTCGTCATTGTCTGAGTCATCCCAGCTCTTGCCCTCTGCTAGATAGGACTTCCCTTAATGCTTTTTCACTAAGGCATCATATTTCTCTTTCAACTCTTGATAAGAGTCTCTCTTCTGTCCTTGCTTCGGCTTCTTACATTCAGTTGCAAAATGACCAAGCTCATTGCAGTTGAAGCAGCGAATCTTGCTTCTATCAACCAAGCAACTTCCTTTTTGAAACCTTCCAAAGGCAGGTTTAGATTTAAATGAGGAATTTCTTCTGAATCTCATGTTTCCAAACTTCCTGGCAAACATAGCTAGAGATTCATCTTCCAGCTAATCCAATTCTTCTAGAGAATAAAATTCACCACTTTCCTGTTTTTCTGGAGTATGACCATATTCTGGAACAACATACTCTTCTGAACTTTTTGAAGGTGCAACAGCCTTCACTTCCTCTTTCTCTGGTGCTTCTACTATAAGTGCTTTAGAAGAACTCGAAACTTTGCCTCTGCCATACATCTCTCTTATCTGGATCTGCTCTAATTCATATGTCTTCAGAACTCCGTAAAGTCTTTCTAGGGTTATCTCCTTCATGTCCCTAGACTCTCGGATGGCCGCGATCCTGTGCTCCAGATGCTCTGGCAAGGTTAGTAAGAACTTCCTATTGACCTCCTGGTTCAAGTAATACTTCCCGTTTAGATTGAGCTCATTCATCAATTTATTCAATCTCTAAAACACCTCAGAGATACCCTCACGAGGGTTGGATCTAAACTGTTCGTACTAGGAAGTCAGAATTTCCAGTCTATTCTCTTTGACTTCTTCAGTCCCTTCATTTATAACCTCTATAGTATCCCAGATTTGCTTGGCGGTTTTGCAGTTGACTACATGATTGTACATGACATAGTCTAGGGATTCTATCAGTATAAGCTTGAGGTTATTGTCCAGGGATACAGCTTCCTTTTCTTCATCGCTGTAGTCTGCCGGACTTTTTGGAATCTGTCTATGAGGAATTACGACCCCATCTACCTCGTGTTCGAGAACAACTGTTATTGGAGATTCAATGCCTTTTTCTAAGATCAAGGCATATTTGGGATTGGCGATCCCAATAAATAACTGCATCTTGTGCTTCCATAGATTATAATGATCTTTGTCGAATGATGGAATTTTGATGCTCGTTACCTTTTGTGTACTCATCTTCAAATAAGATTAAAAGTTAAGTGTTTCAAAAAATATTTTAATTTTTAACTGAAAATAATTTTTGATCAAAAATAATTTTTAGAAAAAAATATTTCGAATAAAAAATTATTTCGAATTAAAAATAATTTTTGAGATCTGTATGAGTCGCGGAATATTTGGTTCGGATCTGATATTTAATATATCAACCTGCTCTGATGCCAATTGTTGGTCCCTGATATTGTAGAAGGGGGGTTGAATACAATATCTATTAATTATCGCGGAATATTGGATTTAAAAATATTATTTTAAATTCACACGAAATATTAATTGAAATGAAATACTGTTCAAGTAGAAGATATAATTTTAACTTGAAAAGTATTACAAAATTAATTAGTAGAAAGTTTATATAAATGTTTAAAAGCTTAGAACGATTTTGACATGAATTGTTCGAGTTTAACAATTATATTCCAAACTAAGCACAGAAATCTGTGAATATTACAATGCATACAAATTTCTGAATTTGAATGTTTGAACTGATTTTCTAACTCTTAACAAATGAAGCATTCTTATCATATTTATAGAGAATGAAAATGGTTAGAATGACCTTTATCAATATGACTTAATTTATTCAAATTAAGCCTTGTATGACTTAGAAAAAAACTGGGCATGACTTAATAAGCTCGGTATGACTTTCTGTAAGTCATATTCGAATTTTCTTTATTTAAAATAAATCAGAATGACTTATTTTAAAAGAAAAAAACTCGGTATGATTTTTCCCCACTTGCTCCAGCATGACCTTTCCATTTGATCTTCGGTATGACTTTCCTTTAATAAGCTCGGTATGACTTATTATAAAAGGAATGTCGGCAGGTGCTCGGTATGACTTACTCTTTTTATATATATATATATCTCGGTATGACTTATTAATAAGTCATTCGGTATGACTTATTAATAAGTCATTCCAACTGTTTATATATATATATATATATATATATATATATATATATATATATATATATATATATATATATATTTCAATCATTTCTTTTTATAATAAATTAATTATACTTAAGTTAATTTAAATAATTTATAAATTAAATTAAATTCAATCTTGAATTAATTTAATTAAATAAATTAAATAATTAACTATATATTATTTTGTAGAAATAAAATATTATAGAGATCTGTTTAATCTGTAGTCAGCCTTGAAATCTTCCCGTCCTTTCTTTGACTTCTGATCTTGAAACCTCTTGGATTAAATGAAGAATAAATATTATTTTTAGTTGACACACAAATGTACTGTCTGGTTCATTTGTTGTCATACTAATAAATATTCTCCATTTATTAACTTTTAACTTGAGGCCTTCTGTCATTTTTTTTTCATCATTTTTTTTGCTTCACTATCTTTAATCTTCTTCTGGAATCTTCTGTAGTAACCACTTGAAATCTTCTATATCTTCTGTTTACTATAGAAGTACTACCACTTTATTATCTTTACTGACGCTTGAACATATTAATGAACTTCTTCCAGTGTTGAGTAGCAATCCCATAAAATACTTCTGATACTTAGATCCTTTGTGATTAGTTGATTGTCTTCGTCTTGATTCCTGTTTGGTGTTTAGTATTTACTTGTCTTTATTAGCCAAAGTTGAGTTATCATCTAATTATTATAAATAGGCCTAATCATATGCCTTTCATCCAGATAAAACGAATGTTGTAGCAGATGCTTTAAGTAGAAAGGAGAGATTGAATATAATGATTTCATCTGAAGAGTTAATCAAATAATTTAAAAGGTTAGAAATAGAAGTATGTGGTTCTGATTCAGTAGAAGAGATGGTGATATAATGACCTTCTAGCCAGAGTTGTAACGATTGAGGTATTTGTATATATTTAATTGATATGAGTTATAATATTTTGGTGCTCCAATGTGATAAGATGTGGTATGTGGTCATTTTATATGTCTAGTTGACTGCCTGTTTGACCACAATGTGCTTAAGTGCTTTATTAAAGTGATTAATTGATTTCGTATGCTAAATTGATTAACTGTTTGATTTTTTTATAAAATTATAGGTGTGTCCAATAATTATGAAATTTTATATGTGGCTTCTATGTGATTTTAGAGACTTTCTAAAAATGGTTGTGTGATTAAATTCAGTTACAATATTTTTATATGATTTTCTCAGTCTTATTTTATCTTGAAAATATTTCTCTTCTAAATTCCATATTTAATTAATGGAATATCCAAAAATCATGAAATCTTTTCCAAAATATTCTTTATATATTCTGAGACTTTTTAAAAATAAAAATTTATTTTGTTTGAGCCCCAAAATAGTTTTAAGGATTTTTCTACTCTTATTTCCATTTAAAGTGCCTAAACTTCCCCGATTTTTATTTAAATAATTGTTCCTCAGAAAAATATTTTAAAAATATGCGTGAGCTTCTAAATTCATGATATTTATTTTAAAAATATAAAACTTATTTTTGTACCCTGTTTCTCTCAAAATTTGAATTTTTAATTGTTTTAAATTCAGAAAATGGCATTGTGAAATTACTTTTATACCCCTGGCCTTATATGACCAAACCCACTACCCATTTCCTCATTCTTTCTCTGCACCCCATTCTCGCAGGTCGTCTCCTTCACCTCTCCTGCGATTTCTTTACTATTTCTATGAAGTTGTAATAGCAATCTTATTAAATCTTGAGTAATGCTAGTAAACAAGTTGTGTAGATTGTTATTGTTGCTGCTAGGCTTCATTTTGTATATATATATATGTATGTCGTATGTATGTCCATGTCCTACAGTTGCATGCAAGGCCTGTTGGTTAGTGATCTTCGATTTTGAAGCTTGGTTGTGAGGTTAATCGTGATTAAAAGCAAGAATCAAAGCTATGGTGTTGAGAATCCGATGAACGGAACTCCACCGGAGCGTTGGACGCCGACAATGAGTACTATGAGCTGGAAGGTCATGGCAATGATGTTACTTGAGCCTTTACATCAATTACATACTAGTTTTAGCAATTATAGATGTTGCATGCTTTAATTCTGAATTATATGGTGATTTTCCGATTAGATTGTAAACTTTCGATTTGAATGCTTTGCGTAGCTTCGTTTGTGTTGGTACGGTAGTAATTAAACCCGTGGATGGTTGTTTAACTGCTATGAATCTGACTTATTGCCAATTGATGGTTGCATGAGTAGAGTTTTAAATTTTCCGGCCATAGTTGTGATTTTTCCCGATTGCTACCGAATGCATGTGAGCTTGTCTTCATATTCCGGGCAAAATCCATGATGTATATAGTTTTGTCAAGTGTTAACTGATCCAATTAGATGTGATGGCAGTTTGATTATTCTTATTAAGGCCAATTCCGAATATATATATGTATGTACACATATGTAATTCAAAAAAAAAAGAGATGTTATATGTATTTTAATTCGAGTTTGATATTGAATAGTATCATGGTTAATTATTTGAATAATATATGTCTAATTGGGATTTAATTGATTGGTTAGTTGAGATATTCGAATATATATATATATATATATATATATATATATATATATATATATATATATATATATATATATATATATATATATATATATATATGTTCGAATTTAGTTAATGCTTGAATTGTAATATCAGTTTTACTTGCATTTGATATTGATTACTAAGTAACTATTACTAATTGAATAGTATATGGATTTTTAGAAACTATTCAATTGAGTTTTGGAAATTCGAATTATATATGCATATTTTAGTTCAATTATAAGATGGTACCTGTGCATTAGTTTAAGTTGATATGATTGCCATGTTGTAGATATAAAACCGAATGGTATATAACTTTTGGGAACTTGTTGGTTTGATTATTGGGAATATTGAACTTTAACTACACTATGATGTTCGAATATGACTTTATATGTGAATTATGATTCAAATTAATGCTAGTTGTCCTAATGATTTTACTATGTTATTGAGACATAAGAGAGTAGTATATGGTTAATGGTAAAATTTGAGGTGAAAGTATGTATGCTTATTTGATCTTGATGATTGGTTGTGTCGGTTGTATTCCGACGTGTAGTTCCACTTACAGAGGAGATGCTGCCAAAATTTTCTAAAACTAAAATGATCTTATAAAACACTATTGGCACACCACTTCTGTATAGGAAATGCTATCAGTCTGGAATACTGTGGATAATATGATTATTTATGTGCTACGTGCCTGCCAGTGTATAATTGATTGATTAGTAGAGTATGTCTACAATATGTTATTATATATATGTTAAGGGGTTATATTAACGAAAGGGTAGAATAGCTAGACGTTAAAGAGAACGTCGATAGTGTATAAGATTCTGATATGGTACTATTTATGTGTAGCTACAAAGGACGTTGAGGTGAAAGACAAAGGGAAGGAAAAAGTAGAAAGTTAGAGTTGGTGTAGTGAGATCTACCTGTTCAGCAGCCGTAGCAATCATTTTGAGGCAAGTAACTACTGCCTAATCTCTTTAAACTTAAGAAGTATTTTATGAACTGTTTTCTGACCTTGCGACTATTTTACGTTATCTCAACAGTTTTAAGTTATAGCCTGCCTTACTTTAACTGCTTACTTAAATTGCAACCTTATACCAGTTTTGATTATACCTTAAACTTTTCAATCCCTGAACTGCTACTGACAACTTATAAACTATTTTTCAAATCTTAAACCATTAACCTTAAGTTGTGACTTATGTTTTCACCATTTCCTTAACTGTGTTTATTTGAACTTTAACCATGAGAAGTATCCTATTGCTATTGCCTAACTACTATTTTAATCAGATGCTTTATAACTGTTTTCAAAACCTATTGTTATACCGGTGAAATTGACCCTACAACCTGACTTTACTACTATAACATGATGTTGATCCCTAGTTTATGATTTCAGCTTACTTTAATACAACAAAGACTTGTGTTGAAACTTATCTTGGAATAAAATTTACCTTTGACTCGTGACTTTTAAAATGGATTTAAATATGAAATCCGACTTTCAAGAAGTCTTTTTCATCAAATGATTCAGTAACTTTTAAAAAGAAATGGTGTTGATATTATAGGAATTCCGATCAAAATGGTTTCTGCGGATTCCTATAGGTCGGAGGCGTAAGAGGCCGAGTGACGCCGGTCCAGCACTTTTTAGGTGAAGAATATAATGAGATAGTCAATGGCTATAATGAGATAGCCCAAGGCCAATGGCAATAAGTGCCTTTATGAGTACTCCTTATGTCCAGAGGGACTTCGGTCCGTTATGGGGACTTTACGTGGCTGATCACCCGTATTGTCCGGCGTTGTGAGAAAACTCCAATCAAAATGATTTGATTTTAATAAGAAAAAGTCCTAATGAAAGGACAGTTTTATGAAACGATTTGGAAAATAATATCCTAATGAAAGGATAGTTTTACAAGAAGGAATTTTGAAATGATTAGTAATGAATTTTGGAAATGCCTTACAATACCCTGCTTTATTTAGCCTAGAACTGTCAGATATATCTTGGTTTTGACTTCGTTTCATTTATTGTAAATTGCTTCTTGTTATCCATCTAACCCCTGTGAAGTATTCTTAAACATTGAAATGATTATTTCTAGAAGTTTCTTAAAACCTTTTACCCCAGATAATTAAAAACATTAGCCCTGTAATGAACTTTTCAAATACTTGTGCTTCTAGCAGTAAAACCATGAAAGAAAGTTTTTCGTATAATGAATACTAAGACTGGAAATTGTGGAGTATAATTATGGGACAATGATGTTCAGGAATGATTTTCAAGCATGATTTTGAGAAAAGATTTCTAAATCTTATATAATATTGTAAAACTGTTTTAACCTGTATGGTTACTTGCTGAGCTTTTGTGGCTCATTCTTTTATTTTCTAACCTCTACAGCTTTTGAGAATCATGATACGTATTAAGCAGACTGCCAGGAAGAACATGTCTTACATGAATTATGCTAGGCTGGCTGAGATTGAACAGGTAGGATCGAGACAGAGTTGAAAGGAAAAGACTTTGCTAAGTCTTGTATTTTGTTAGTAGATTTTGAGATGCTGTAGAAGTTGTAATAATATTATTTTGTTATTATAAATGTAAATGTAAATGAATGTAGATGTGTGCTTGTTTCATACCATTACCTTGAAAGGTCCAGGATAGTAGTCGAGGTCATACATATGCGTATTTTCTGTTATTGTTATTTAGGGTGCATGCATATAGAGTGTCAGTGACTCCCCGATCTAGACCCCGGGTCGGGAGGGCGTCACAAGAGTTGTTAGAGAAGATCAAGCGATGTCAGGAACAAGTACTGATACAAGACAGAGCTCAATTGACGGGAGAAGAGTTAAGAAGTCAAAAGGACGATAAAGGCATTTTAAGATATTCTTCACGTGTATGGATTCCCGATATTAAGGAATTGAAGGATGAAATTTTGCGCGATGAGCACAGTTCGAGATTCTCAATCCATCCAGGAAGTACAAAAATGTATAAGGATTTGAAAGAATTTTTTTGGTGGCCCAGCATGAAAAGAGATGTAGCGGATTGGATTAGCAAGTGTTATACGTGCCAGAGAGTCAAAGATGAACATCAGAGACCCAGTGGATTACTTCAACCGTTAGAAATTCCAGAATGGAAATGGGAAAATCTTGCTATGGACTTTGTAGTGGGATTGCCAAGAACAAAGGCTAATCATAATGCTATTTGGGTGATAATTGATAGATTAACCAAATCAGCGCACTTTCTACCGATTAACGAGAGATTTTCACTAGATAAGTTGGTTCATTTGTACCTGAAAGAGATTGTTATGCGACATGGCGTTCCTGTATCGATTGTGTCCGACAGAGACCCGAGATTTAACTCAAGATTCTGGAAAAAGTTTCAAGAATGTTTAGGAACGAAGTTGAAAATGAGTACTGCATATCATCCTCAGACAGATGGCCAGAGTGAAAGGACAATTCAGACCATTGAAGACATGCTGAGAGTATGTGCACTGGATTTTGAAGGAAGTTGGGACGAGCATCTACCGTTAGTGGAGTTTTCATATAACAACAGCTATCATGCCAGTATTGGAATGCCTCCATATGAAGCTTTGTATGGAAGAAAGTGCAGATCACCTGTGTGTTGGAATGAAGTTGGTGAACGTAAGATTTTGGGTCAAGAGTTAGTTCAACAAACCAGGGAAAAGATCGAATTGATTCAGAAAAGGTTGTTAGCTGCTCAAGATAGGCAAAAGAAGTATGCTGATCAGTCAAGGAAGGATATGAGTTTTGCAGAAGGTGACCAAGTATTATTAAATATTTCTCCATGGAAAGGTGTTAGCAGATTTGGCAAGAAAGGAAAACTTAGTCCAAGATATATAAGACCTTTTGAAGTTTTGAAGCGAGTTGGGAAAGTCGCGTATGAATTGGCTCTACCGCCGCAGATGCAGCATATCCACAATGTTTTTCACATATCTATGCTTAGAAAGTATAACCCTGATATGAGTCATGTAATAGAGTATGAACCCCTGGAGATTCAACCCGATTTGTCCTACATAGAATAGCCTGTAGTGATTCCGGACCGTAAGGATAAGGTTTTAAGGAATAAATCTGTTAGGCTTGTTAAGGTTTTGTGGAGAAATCCTTGAGTTGAGGAATCCACATGGGAACTTGAGAGTGAAATGCTCGAAAAGTATCCCTACTTGTTTACTTAGGCTGATTCTGGGGACAGAATCCTTATAAGGGGGAGAGAATGTAACGATTGAGATATTTATATATATTTAATTAATATGAGTTATATTATTTTTATGCTCCAATATGATAAGATGAAGTATGTGGTCATTTTATATGTCTAGTTGACTGCCTGTTTGACCACAATGTGTTTAAGTGATTTATTAAAGTGATTAATTGATTTTTATGCTAAATTGAGGTACTTTTTGATTTTTATAAATTTATTGGTGTGTCCAATAATTATGAAATTTTATATTTATCTTCTATGTGATTTTAGAGACTTTCTAAAAATGGTGGTGTATTTAATTCTAGTCCCAGTGATTTTATATAAATCTTTAATTCCTGTTTTATTCTAGAGATATTTCTCTTCTAAATTCCATATTTAATTATTGGAATGTCCAAAAATCATGAAATCTTTTCCAAAATGCTCCTTGGATATTCAGAAAGGTTTTAAAAATAAAATTTTATTTTATTCGAGCCCAAAAATATTTTAATGATTTTCCTACTCTTATTTCTCTGTTTTTGTGCTGAAACTTCAAAGATTTTTAATTAAATATCCGTTCATCAGAAAAATATTTTAAAAGTATGGGTGAGCTTCTAAATTCACGATATTTATTTTAAAAATATAAAACTTATTTTTGTACCCTGTTTCTCTCAAAATTCGAATTAATAATTATTTTAATTCAGAAAACGGGATTGTGAAATTACAAATATACCCCGTCTTTGTTTTGTCAAAAGCCACACCCCACTTTCATTTTCTTTGTTCTGCACTCTTGTTTTCAGGTCTGGTCCTTGTCTCTTTTCTGCGAGTCTTTATCTCCATTAATTTCTATGTCATTTTGCTTATAGTTAATCGATTGATACTAGAAATTTGTTCGGTTCTTGTGTGTTTCCTCTCTCGAACCTTGCATGTAACCGTATATATATGTGTATATATATGTTGCGTGTATGTGTGCCTCGAACGGTAGAGTTGCATGCAAGGATTTGTAATAACATATCTATGTTCCGAAGCTTGGATTTGTGTTGTAATCGATTTTTGGTGAAGCTTCGTGGAAGGAAGCTCTGACTCGAGTACCCCCAATGTCATGCCCTCCCGATCCGGGGTCTAGATCGGAGAGTCACTGACAATCTACATGCATGCATCCTATATAAATATAAACAAAGCACAAATATATATATATATATATATATATATATATATATATATATACATGACCCCGACAACTACCCCGGACCTTTAACAGGTAATGGTATGAAACAAGCACAACTCTAAACTCATTAAATTTACAGTACCAGAATAAATATTATTACAACTCTGAATTATCTGACAAAAGTCTAACAACATAAATACTAAAGACTTAACAAAGTCTTTTCCTTCTAACTCAGCCTCGATCCTACCTGTTCAATCTCAGCCAGCCTAGCAAAATTTATATATGAGGTGTTCTTCCTCGCAGTTTACTTAATTCGCACCATGTTTCTCAAAAGCTGTAAAGGTTAGAAAATAATAGAATGAGCTACAAAAGCTCAGCAAGTAATCATGCATAAGTTTGTAAACAGTTCTATAGCATAATAAGAACTTTGAAATCATTTCTCAATGTCAAAACTGGACCTTATTGTCCTCAAAACATCAATCCAGAATTCATTATAAATCTGTGAATTCTTTATGCATAAAATTTTCTTCAATGCCATACTTTGGTAAGGTACGAGTAAGAAAAGAGTTTGTTCATGGCTTAGTCTAAAAATTTGGAAATTTCGATGTTAAAGTAAAACTAATAATGTTTAAAAAAAAATCATTTGAGGGTAAGATACTTGACAGTATGGGGTGATAGGTTTAAGGAAATCTTTAAAATAATTAAGATCAACTTGGTAGGTAAATATTTAGTTTTTAGATGGATAACAGGAAGTATTGCATATAAGTAAAAATGGAGTCAGAAACATGGCAATATTGGCTGTTTAAAAGTCTGTATAAACAGGCATCATAAAAGTATTCCATTACTAATCATTTCAGTAAAAGATTATTCTCTGAATAGAACATCAGTATTAAAAATCCTTTTCGTAGAAATTGTCCTCCAGTAGGACATTATCTTTTATAAAACGTTCTTTTGTAAAAACCGTCCTCTTACTAGAACATCACATTTCGAAATCATTTTTTATTGGAGTTTTTTCCACAACGCCCGGACAATACGGGTGATCAGCCACGTAAAGTCCCCATAACGGACCGAAGTCCCTCTGGACCTTTAAGGAGTACTCATAATCAACACTTATTGACATTGGCTATTAAAGATGCTGGACTAGGACCGCCCTAGCCTCTTACGCTAAAAAAAATGCTGGACCGGCGTCACTCGACCTCTTACGCCTCCAATTCATAGGAATCCGCAGAAACCATTTTTGATCGGAATTCCTATAATATCAAAACCTTTCTTTTAAAAGTTACCAAATCATTTGATGAAAAAGACTTCTTGGAAGTCGGATTTCATATTTAAATCCATTTTTAAAAGTTAAGAGACAGAGGTAAATTTTATTCGAAGAAAAGTTTCAAAACAAGTCTCTGTTGCAATAAAATGAACAGGATTTGAGTAAAGAGCCAGAATCGTGTCGTAGGCATAAGTCTTATAACAGTTGTACAGGATGGCAATAGGATTCAAAACGATTTAACAACATTGAATTTAAAACAATAGTAGGGAATAGCAAAGGGGGTACTAGTCATGTTTAAAGATAACAGTTCAGGGATTGAAAAGTATAAGGTACCTTTAAGGTTATATGGCATTGCAATTTAGGTTTAACATTTAGTACAAAATATGTTGTAGATAGTAAAACAGTCATAACTTATAAAGCATTTGTAAAAGCGTGAAATAGTTCATATCTTTTAAAAGAAGAACTTAGGCAAGAGTTACTTGCCTCAAGATATAGTTGCGGCTGCTGAACAGGTGGATCTACTAACCACGTCGCTAACTTTCTACTTTAGTTTTACCCTTATCTTTCACTTCTCTTTCATTCGAATCTACACACGTAATAATTACTATTTCAGTATCTCATATACTCGACGTTCTCTTTAACGTCTAACTAAATCTACCCTTTCGAACCATAGTACTATATTACTATAATACTCATCTTATCACAGAAGTCAACAACTTGCATCATGTAATAGCAGTCATATACAGTTACTCGATCATTCACTAATTGACATATCACGTAATTCATATCAGACCTTGATACTAGCAGAAGTACCAATTATTAAATAGAGATAGACTGACAACCTTATAGCACATAGAATATAATATTAATCACGTATCATTAATGCTATTTCAACTAATAGTCTCATTTATACAGGGTTAAGGTGCCGTTTGAATAATGAAATCATTTATGTTTTAGAAAATTCGGCAGCACTTCCCATGTAATTAAGGCTATCCGTCGGAATACAACCGACACAAACACATAGTAAGTATATATACAAACGTACACGATTAGCAATTTACTACTAATTACATCGCATACCAACATACCTATCCAGAAATGGCTACTAGAATCACCACAAGCATAATTCTCATAGTTCCAAATTTATGACATTCGAATATACACTATACCAATATTTTCGAAAATTTTAGTTATAAAAACAAGGCTATTCGAATTACTCGCTCCCAAAAACATACTAGCAAAGTAATTGAGATATAGTATATAACAATTAACCTCAATCTCAAGTCAAAAATTTATATATTAATTTTGTTCGAACATAATTATATATATTTAAAATCTGAAAATTTCCACAACTCAACTAATTAATTTAAAAACAATTCATGCACCATTCGAATATCTCAATTAACCATACAATTAAGTTCCAATTAGACATATCTCATTCAAATAATTAACCATACACTAATCAATCATCAAACTCAATTTACAATTCATATATTAAAATTTCCGAACATAATTATATATTTATAATTCGAAAATTGAATAATCAACCAAAATATTAACATGCAACCATGGATTGACCATAAATCAGCCTCATAGCAGTTACTAGCAACAAAATCTGCAAGTAATAAACATATCAAGGTTGTCGGCTCGCCGGAGCTCATCGCCGGTGACGGCAATGAACCAGAAATGGCCCAATCGGTTTGATGATGATGCTACTGTCTTAAGACTACACAAGCGACTAGCTAGGATTACTAGAGACCAAAACAAATGTTATTCAAGCCTTGCATATTACCATTCAAATAGATACATGTACATGCCGTATATATACATACATGCAATGATTATAACAACATCTATAAACAACCCAATCTCGGTTACTAGCAATGGATTAATAAAACATCAAGTAATTGCTTAAAGATTGAAAGGAAACAAAGAAAATGCTAGAAATCGCAGAAGAGAGAGAGAGCTACGGGACCTGGGAGAGAAAATGCAGAGTGGGGAAGAAAGAAATGGGTGCTGCAGTTTTATAAAAGACAGGGGCAGAATGGTAATTTCACAATTGCTGATTTCTGAATTAAAATAATTAATAATTCGAATTTTGATGGAAAATGGGTACAAAAATAAGTTTTATATTTTTAAAATAAAGATCTTGAATTTAGAAGCTCACCCATATTTTTAAAATATTTTTATGATATACAGATAATTAAATAAAAAATCCTTTAATATAAAGTACTTTAAATGGAATTAATTGTAGAAAATTCTTTAAAAATATTTTGGAGTTCGAATAAAATAAAATTTTATTTTTCAAAAGTCTCTGAATATGAAAAGAACATTTTGGAAAATATTTCATGATTTTTGGACATTCCAATAATTAAATATGGAATTTAGAAGATAAATATTTTCAGGACAAAATAAGACTGAGAAAATCATATAACAATATTGAGACTGAATTTAATTACACAACTATTTTTAGAAAGTCTATAAAATCACATATAAGCTACATATAAAATTTCATAATTATTGGACATACCAAATATTTTATAAAAATCCAAAAATGCATCAAATGTATATTTAACAGCCATAATTCACTTTAATAATTCACATAAGCATGTCTTGGTCAAACTGGCTGTCAAATGAATATATAATAGGACCATATAACACACAATACACATTTGATCATAAAAATCATATTTTTCACATTACTATAATAATTAAAATATCGCAGTCGTTACACCCGAAGCTTTACCCCACCGGCGGTGAACCTCCGGTAACGAAAGGGTAGAGTAGCTAGATGTTAAAGAGAACGTCGAGATTATATAAGATACTGATATGGTACTATTTATGTGTAGCTACAAAGGACGTTGAGGTGAAAGATAAAGGAAAGGCAAAAGTAGAGAGTTAGAGTCGGTGATAGTGAGATCCACCTGTTCAGCAGCGGTAACAATCCTTTTGAGGAAAATAACTATTGCCTAATCTCTTTAAACTCATGAAGTGTTTTATGAACTGTTGTATAATCCTGCGACTATTTTACTTTATCTCAACTGTTTTAAGATACAACATGCCTTATTTTGACTGTTTTACTTAAACTGCAACCTTATACAAGTTTTGATTATACCTTAAACTTTTCAATCTCTGAACTGCTACTGATAACTTATAAACTAGTTTTAAATTCTTAAACCATTAACCTTAACTGTGAAATGTGTTTTTCACCATTTCCTTAACCTTGTTTACTTGTACTTTAACCATGATGAGTACCCTATTGCTATTACCTAATCACTATTTTAAATCAGATGCTTTATAATTGTTTTAAAACCTCTTGTTATACCTGTGAAATTGACCCTACAACCTGACTTTACTCCTATAACATGATTTTGATCCCTATATCATGATTCCTGCTTACTTTACTGCAAAAGAGACTTGTATATAAATTTGTCTTCGAATAAAATTTACCTCTGTCTCTTAACTTTTAAAAGATGGATTTAAATATGAAAGCCGACTTTCAAAAAGTCTTTTTCATCAAATGATTTGGTAATTTTAAAAGAAATGGTGTTGATATTATAGGAATTCCGATCAAAATAGTTCCTGCGGATTCCTATAGGTTGGAGGCGTAAGAGGCCGAGTGACGCCGGTCCAACACTTTTATGCGAAGACTATAATGAGATAGTCAATGGCTATAATGAGATAGCCCAAGGCCAATGGCAATAAGTGCCTTTATGAGTACTCCTTATGTCCAGAGGGACTTCGGTCCGTTATGGGGACTTTACGTGGCTGATCACCCGTATTGTCCGGGCGTTGTGAGAAAACTCCAATCAAAATGATTTGGTTTTATAAGTAAAAGTCCTAATGAGAGGATAGTTTTATGAAATTATTTGGAAAACAAAGTCCTAATGAAAGGACAGTTTTATGAAATAATTTGGAAAACAATATCCTAATGAAAGGATAGTTTTACAAGAATGATTTTTGAGATGATTAGTAATGAATTTTGAAATGCCTTACAACACCCTGCTTTATATAGCATAGAACTGTCAGATATATCTTGATTTTGACTTCGTTTCATTTATTGTACATTGTTTCATGTTATCCATCTAACCTCTACGAAGTATTCCTAAACCTTGAAATGATTATTTTTTGAAGTTTCTTAAAACCTTTCTGAAAGTGTTTGACCTAAAACCAATCATATATGATGAGTTAGGAAAAACTTTCTGCTACTCTTATTTAATTTCATTTGATAATAATAAAGTATTTATTTGTTATGTTACGGGCTTAATCTATTTGAAGTGTATTAAATAAGATGTTCCATAGTTTAGAGCAAAACTTCTAGAATTATAATGAGATTGTAATAATGAGATCTAGAGATAATAGCTTTAGACTTAAACAGTTCCTGATCATAGGATAACTAATTGGAAATTGGTAAATCTGTAAAGATCAGTACATACTATGTTAGCTCTCTTAGGAGGATATCTGTTCTCATAGACATTTGTGTGGTGACACTATATCTAGTATATAGGTGCTTATTAAGGAATAAGTTCACTGAACATGACTCGATAAGTAGAACAACTAATGGAGTTTACTCACGTGTCGATAGTTGTTTATTAAGTAAATAGTTGTACAAGTATCCTTAGACTTGAGATCGTTAGAGTAATCTCGTACACAATGATTTATGCTTTGGTTTAGTCCTTAGTCTCTAGGACATTCATTAGGTCCATTCTGGGCATAATGATTTGTGTATGGAGATAGTTAACGGATCAATAAAGGATCTGCCCCTTCCAGTAAAGGAAGTGAATATCCTGTGTTATTCTTAGATATGCAAGTTCAGGAATCTCTGGCCAGAGTGAATGAAATTAGAAAGAGTTTCTAATTTGCATTAAAAGGAACTTTGCATTATGAATAAGAAATCATATGATTAAATTAGATAGGCTTGACACGAGTTCCATGCCTTGTATTTAATCGGGATATTGAAGGGTAGAGGGAATTAATTGTACGGTAACTAATTACTGACAGGTTCTAAGTATTCTAAGCAATGATTTCGTATTATCTGGATAGTCGCGATATGTTGAGAAGCATCACTCACGATGTAGAATAAATATAATTAATCAGATTAATTATATTTAATAAATTAATAGAATTCATATAAATAATAAATAAAATGTTTATTATTATTTATTTCTACTACCGGCTTAATATTGAACCTAAAGAGTCACACTATAAAAGAGATTAAATTATAGATGAAGGAATAATTAATAATAACTAATCATTATTTATTTATGAAATAAATAATTACTTAGCAAATTTTATAAATTAATTAAATGAGATTTAATTGATTATAAATTATTTAAGATAAGATCTTAATATTATTAATTAAATATTTAATTAAAGTAATTAAATATGAAGAGAGAATAATTTTCTAAAAGAGTTTAAAAAAAGGAATTAATGATTAAAATAGTTTTAATCATTAAGTAATTAATTAATAAGATTAATTAATTAAAAAGGGAATTAATAATAAGATATTTATAGAAAATATCTCAGCTGAGATACTGGCCTATAAATATAGGATTATAAACCCTAATACTTGAAACCCTAATATTTATGAGAAATATTTTAAAAGGGAGGCAACCCTAATTTCCTCTCTAGCCTTCTCCTTCATCTTTTAGTTTGATTCTTGGTGGATATCTTTAGAGCACTCCACACTTAAGGGGTGATTGCAAGGATTGAAGAACAAGATCTTCTCTAGCTGTTGCCGGAAAGCAATCGAGGTATTCTTCAATTTATAAAATAGTTTTGTATCTATATGTATGTATACATAAGAATATATGCAAATAAATGTTATTCAATGCTTCCGCTGATGCATAAATTCCTACAATGGTATCAGAGCTTAGGTTGTATGCATATAGATTCGTGGTCAAGTTTCAGAATTTTATGAGCATGTATGTATTTATTATGATTTATACAAGCAATATCATGTTTTAATTATGATTAATATGATACTATTCGTAAAAATTGTTTTCATAATTTTCCTGGGTTCTATAAGTGTTGTAGATCGTCCAGTTAATTTTTTATAATTTTCTGATGCGTAGAATGTTTATTATGAATTTTGAAAGCAATAATAATGATTTAATTTTGATTATTTCATTACTGTTTCTCAAAATTTATTTTATATTTTTCATGTGTTCTACAAGTGTTGTAGATCGTCCAAGTATTTTTAGAATATTTTTCTGAGCAATAGATTATTTATTATGGATTTTTAAAGTTGTTTTTAATTAATTCGTAATTAAATAATAATATCAGGAAAAAAAAAGTGTAATGCATTCTTCGCATGCGTTACAAGCTAAAAAAGGGTTTTTGGCTTGTAACACATACCCGAGATGCGTGACAGGGTGTCTTGCACGCGTCTGACGCGCGTGCGCGCACGAGGATGCGTTAGAAATTTCTCGGGGTGCGTGTGGGCGCGTGGGAGCTCAGAATGGGGCGTGTAATATGCTTGAATTATCGTGAGATGATAGATTTAGGTAAACTTAATTAACATAAGGCGTATATTAGACAATCTAGAATAGTGAAATTGTTTCGTGACCTTTATTTACATATTATGAATACAATCATGAGATTTTTGTGTTTATGAAACACGTGATTAAATATGAATTTTCAACTCAAGTGAAAGAATGATTCTGTCAAACAACAGATGTTCTATCTGTAAGAAAGGGGGTTATTAAGAGACGCCTCTTCACAATGCTCCACCCCTGGCCTGGGATGACTCCAAGTATCAATAGTTGATTTGAAATATTTAATCCAATCTAAAAGAATCTCTTTAAGATATGATTATGATTGTAACATAATATAATCCCCTAAAATATAAAGAATATCAAGTAGTAATTGACCATAAAACACAAAGGGCTTGTGTTGGTCATAGCCTTCCAACATAATAGAAAGTATTTCTTGTTTTTGAAACTCTGTCGTTTCGTGCTACAGCCGAGGGCGTTGTTTCCGAAAGAAGATATACTTGTCTATAACATGAGATGTGTATGATGAATTGGAATCTTATGGTCGTTAAGTGCTACAACCGTGGGCTATTTGAAACTAGTTTAATTATACGAGATGTTGGGATTGACTTGACTTAGAATATTGAGTTTGTCATGCCACAGCCGTGACTCAAGTATTCAAGAGGCTAAAGTAAGATTAGGGAATAACATGAGATGTAGCTGACAAGAGTTGTCTGCCTATTGAACGTTACATGGCGTTTCGTGCTACAACCGAGGTTGTGTGATGGAATGTAAGATCCATATCACACTATCATTATGAATGCTTAATTTTAATAAGGGATATAAAAATTAGATAGAATAGTGGGAGGCACTTATGAATAAAGACCCGATTCATATGGTGTTTTAGATAATGAAATAGAGTATTTACTAAATGTTGTTATGTGTTTATTATTTGCAGATTTACTATATACATAATGTCTTCTACACTATCACTCCGTTGCATGCTCGATGCACACAAATTAACTGGTCCCAACTATGCTGATTGGCTTCGAAACCTGAGAATTATTCTCAGGATTGAGAAGAAGGAATATGTACTAGACTCACCTAAACCTGCTGAACCTGCTCAGGATACACATAATGATGAACATATTGTGTATCGTAATTGGATAGATGATGCAAGAGTTGCACAGTGTGTTATGCTGGGATCCATGAATGATGAGCTCCAAAAGCAACATGAACATATGGATGCTCACTCTATCCTTATGCATCTACAAGATTTGTATGATGTGGCAGGAAGGACAGCTCGATATGAGATATCGAAGGAGCTGTTCCATTGTAGGATGACTGAGGGATCATATGTGAATGTTCATGTGCTCAAGATGATCAATTTGATTGAGCGTCTTGGACAACTTGGATTTGTCATGGATGGGGAGTTGAGTGAAGATCTGGTCTTGCAATCACTTCCAGATTCATTCTCGCAGTTCGTTGTGAACTTTCACATGAACAAGTTGGATGTCAGCTTGCCTGAACTCCATAACATGCTGAAAACTGCTGAGTCGAATTTTCCCACAAAGAAGAGTTCTGTTCTTCTAATTGGTGAAGGCTCTAACCCTAAGAAGAGGAAGAGGAGCCCTCCTAAGAAGAAGAAGAAGGTAGGTGAGAAAAGGCCAGTTCCGCCAAAAGCTGAAGATCCCAAAAGCAAAGTTGTTTGCTTTCACTGCAACAAAGTGGGGCACTGGAAGAGAAACTGTAAGGCTTACCTTGCAGAATTGAAGAAGAAGAAGGGTGGTGAGACTACCACTTCTGCTTCAGGTATGTTCATGATCGAACTAAATATGTCACTTAATCAAACTTCTACTTGGGTATTAGATACCGCCTGTGGTTCTCACATTTGCAATTCGTTGCAGGGACTAAGGAGAAGTAAGACTCTTGAAGAAGAGGATGTGATCCTACGTATGGGCAATGGAGCAAGAGTTGGTGCTGTAGCTGTAGGATCGTTTGATTTACTTATGCCTACGGGCAAGACTATTATTTTGGATAATTGTTATTTTGTTCCCTCAATTGTGAGGAATATTATTTCTATTCTCATGTTAAACTTGGATGGTTTTTCATTTGTTATTGAGAATAATAAATGTTCAATTTTTAGAAATAATGTTCTTTATGGTGTTGGTATTTTAAATAATGGTTTGTATGTATGTGACGTAGAACATAGTTTACTTCAAATTGAACATAGTAATAAAAGAAAAAGAGATGATGAAAATCCCACCTACTTGTGGCACTGCAGACTTGGTCATATTAGTGAAAATAGACTTAAGACATTGCATAAGGAAGGGTTACTAGAACATTTTGATTTTGAATCATATCCTACATGTGAGTCTTGTCTGTTAGGCAAAATGACCAAATCTCCATTTAGTGGACATGGAGAAAGAGCTGCGGAGTTGCTTGGATTGGTACATATATATGTGTGTGGGCCGATGTCCACGCAAGCCATGGGTGGATTTTCATACTTCATTACTTTTACAGATGATCGATCTAGATTTGGATATGTGTATTTGATGAAATACAAATCTGAAGCCTTTGAAAAGTTCAAAGAATATAAGTATAAAGTAGAGAAACAAATCAAGTATAGTATTAAAACCCTTCGATCAGATCGAGGAGGTGAATACTTAAGTGGCGAGTTTCTAAATTATCTCAAAGAAAATGGTATAGTCTCTCAATGGACTCCTCCGGCCACTCCCCAGTTGAATGGAGTATCCGAAAGGAGAAATCGAACTTTGTTGGACATGGTTCGATCCATGATGAATTATACAGATCTTCAAGTATCACTTTGGGGTTATGCATTGGAAACATCAGCATATATATTGAACAAGGTGCCTTCCAAATCTGTTCCTCAAACTCCGTATGAGATATGGAAAGAAAGGAAACCGAGTCTTAAGCACGTTAAGATTTGGGGATGTCCGGCTTATGTCAAGAAAGTTGACCCCGATAAGCTAGAATCTCGATCCGTGAAATGTAGGTTTGTAGGATATCTTAAAGAGACTTTAGGGTATTACTTTTACACCGAACAAAGGGTGTTTGTCTCCGGACATGCTACCTTCCTGGAAAAATAGTTTATCCTTGAAGAGAATAGTGGGAGCAAGATTGAACTTGATGAAGTTCAAACTACTACAGTTCAAGAGGAAACACCTATTCATATTGACCAACCTTCTGTAGAACAGCTCATCCGTAGATCACAAAGGGTGTCTCGCCAACGTGAGAGGTATTATGGCCTTGTCATTGAGAATGACAATGAATTGGCGGTCATTGATGGAGACGACCCTATGACCTTCAACGAGGCTGTGAGTAGTGTTGACTCAGAGAAATTTCAGAGTGCCATGAAATCCGAAATGGCATCCATGTATGCCAACAAAGTATGGACTTTGGTAGAGGCACCCAAGGATATGAAGCCTATAGCGTGCAAGTGGGTATACAAGAGAAAGATTGGAGCAAATGGTCAGGTAGAGACCTACAAGGCTAGGCTCGTGGCAAAAGGATTCAAACAAAGACAAGGGATTGACTTTGATGAAACTTTTTCACCTGTAGCCTTACTCAAATCAATTCGGATTTTGCTTGCTATTGCAGCTTACTATGACTATGAGATCTGGCAAATGGACGTAAAGACGGTCTTCCTCAATGGGGAACTTGAAGAAGAAGTGTATATGACACAGCCAGAGGGTTTTATTTCCAAATGAAATGAGCATCTAGTATCTAAGCTACTACGAACCATATATGGGTTAAGGCAAGCTTCTCGAAGATGGAACATCCGTTTTGATGAGACAATCAAAGAGTTTAATTTTATCAAAAACATAGATGAACCATGTGTCTACAAGAAGGTTAGTGGGAGCGCAGTAACATTTCTTATTTTGTATGTAGATGACATACTCTTAATAGGAAATGACATACCAATGCTGCAATCAGTAAAAATGTAGCTATCAAAGAACTTCACTATGAAGGACTTGGGAGAAGCGTCCTACATTCTTGGTATGAAGATCTATAGAGATAGATCAAGAAGAATGATAGGTCTAACCCAAGGTACGTACATCGATAAGGTGCTTAAAAGGTTTAGCATGGAAAACTCCAAGAGAGGTCTCATACCGATGAGCCATGGAGTCTCCCTTTCTGACAAGATGTCTCCTAAGACACCTGAAGAAAGAGAGCTTATGAGTAGGATTCCTTATGCGTCGGCAATAGGATCTATCATGTACGCGATGTTATGTACTAGACCTGATGTTGCTCACTCAATTAGTGTGACTAGTAGATATCAGTCAAATCCAGGTGAAGACCACTGGAAAGCAGTGAAGAACATCCTTAAGTACTTGCGAAAGACTAAGGATATTTTTCTTATTTTTGGTGGGTCTGAGTTGAAAATAGAGGGTTACACTGACTCTAGTTTTCAGTCAGAGTGTGATGATAGTACATCCATGTCAGGGTATGTGTTTCCTCTAAATATAGGGGCGATTAGTTGGAGAAGTCGTAAGTAATCTACGACGGCTGACTCCACAGCAGAAGCAGAGTATATAGCTGCAAGTGAGGCTGCAAAGGAAGCTGTTTGGATGAAGAAATTTGTTTCTGAGTTGGGAGTAGTTCCTGACATAGAGGGGCCATTTGTGTTATATTGTGACAATAACGCTGCAATAGCTCAAGCCAAAGAGCCGAGGTCTCACAAGAATACCAAACATATATTGCGGCGGTTTCATTTGATTAGGGAGATCATTGAAAGAGGAGATGTCAAGATCGAAAGAGTTGACACACATAACAACATAGCAGACCCGTTCACGAAGCCGCTGTCTCAGTTAAATTTTGATCGTCATTAGGAGCGGATGAGTATTAGATACCAGAGTGATTGGCTTTAGGCCAAGTGGGAGATTGAAAGTGTTTGACCTAAAACCAATCATGTATGATGAGTTAGGAAAAACTTTCTGCTACTCTTATTTAATTTCATTTGAGAATAATAAAGTATTTATTTGTTATGTTACGGGCTTAATCTATTTGAAGTGTATTAAATAAGATGTTCCATAGTTTAGAGCAAAGCTTCTAGAATTATAATGAGATTGTAATAATGAGATCTAGAAGATAATTGCTTTAGACTTAAACAGTTCCTGATCATAGGATAACTAATTAAAAATTGGTAAATCCGTAAAGATCAGTACATACTATGCTAGCTCTCTTAGGAGGATGTCTATTCTCATAGACATTTGTGTGGTGACACTATATCTAGTATGTAGGTGCTTATTAAGGAATAAGTTCACTGAACATGACTCGATAAGTAGAACAACTAATGGAGTTTACTCACGTGTCGATAGTTGTTTATTAAGTAAATAGTTGTACAAGTATCCTTAGACTTGAGATCGTTAGAATAATCTCGTACACAATGATTTATGCTTTGGTTTAGTCCTTAGTCTCTAGGACATTCATTAGATCCATTATGGGCATAGTGATTTGTGTATGGAGATAGTTAACGGATCATTAAAGGATCTGCCCCTTCCAGTAAAGGAAGTGAATATCCTATGTTATTCTTAGATATGCAAGTTCAGGAATCTCTGGCCAGACTGAATGAAATTAGAAAGAGTTTCTAATTTGCATTACAAGGAACTTTGCATTATGAATAAGAAATCATATGATTAAATTAGATAGGCTTGACACGAGTTCCATGCCTTGTATTTAATCGGGATATTGAAGGGTAGAAGGAATTAATTGTACGGTAACTAATTACTGACAGGTTCTAAGTATTCTAAGCAATGATTTCGTATTATCTGGATAGTCGCGATATGTTGAGAAACATCAGTCACGATGTAGAATAAATATAATTAATCATATTAATTATATTTAATGAATTAATAGAATTCATATAAATAATAAATAAAATGTTTATTATTATTTATTTCTACTACCGGCTTAATATTGAACCTAAAGAGTCACACCATAAAAGAGATTAAATTATAGATGAAGGAATAATTAATAATAGCTAGTCATTATTTATTTATGAAATAAATAATTACTTAGAAAATTTTATAAATTAATTAAATGAGATTTAATTGATTATAAATTATTTAAGATAAGATCTTAATATTATTAATTAAATATTTAATTAAAGTAATTAAATATGAAGAGAGAATAATTTTCTAAAAGAGTTTAAAAAAAGGAATTAATGATTAAAATAGTTTTAATCATTAACTAATTAATTAATAAGATTAATTAATTAAAAAGGGAATTAATAATAAGATATTTATAGAAAATATCTCAGCTGAGATACTCGCCTATAAATATAGGATTATAAACCCTAATACTTGAAACCTTAATATTTGGGAGAAATATTTTAAAAGGGAGGCAACCCTAATTTCCTCTCTAGCCTCCTCCTTCATCTTTTAGTTTGATTCTTGGTGGATATCTTTAGAGCACTCCACACTTGAGGGGTGATTGCAAGGATTGAAGAACAAGATCTTCTCTAGCTGTTGCCGGAAAGCAATCGAGGTATTCTTCAATTTATAAAATAGTTTTGTATCTATATATATGTATACATAGGAATATATGCAAATAAATGTTATTCAATGCTTCCGCTGGTGCATAAATTCCTACAATGGTATTAGAGCTTAGGTTATATGCATATAGATTCGTGGTCAAGTTTCAGAATTTTATGAGCATGTATGTATTTATTATGATTTATACAAGCAATATCATGTTTTAATTATGCTTAATATGATACTGTTCGTCAAAATTGTTTTGATAATTTTCCTGGGTTCTATAAGTGTTGTAGATCGTCCAGTTAATTTTTCATAATTTTCTGATGAGTAGAATGTTTATTATGAATTTTGAAAGCAATAATAATGATTTAATTATGATTAATTCATTACTGTTTCTCAAAATTTATTTTATATTTTTCATGTGTTCTACAAGTGTTGTAGATCGTCCAGGTATTTTTAAAATATTTTTCTGAGCAATAGATTATTTATTATGGATTTTTAAAGTTTTTTTTAATTAATTCGTAATTAAATAATAATATCTGGAAGAAGAAAAAAAGGTGTAACGCATTCTGCGCATGCGTTACAAGCTAAAAAAGGGTTTTTGGCTTGTAACGCATACCCGAGATGCGTGACAGGGTGTCTTGCACGCGCCTGACGCGCGTGCGCGCATGAGGATGCGTCAGAAATTTCTCATGAGGGTTTTTGGCTTGTAACGCATACCCGAAATGCGTGAGATGATAGATTTAGGTGAACTTAATTAACATAAGGCGTATGTTAGACAATCTAGAATAGTGAAATTGTTTCGTGACCTTTATTTACATATTTTGAATACAATCATGAGATTTTTGTGTTTATGAAACACGTGATTAAATATGAATTTTCAACTTAAGTGAAAAGATGATTCTGTCAAACAACAGATGTTCTATCTGTAAGAAAGGGGGTTATTAAGATACGGCTCTTGATAATGCTCCACCCCTGGCCTAGGATGACTCCAAGTATCAATAGTTGATTTGAAATATTTAATCCAATCTAAAAGAATCTCTTTATGATATGATTATGATTGTAACATAATATAATCCCCTAAAATATAAAGAATATCAAGTAGTAATTGGCCATAAAATACAAAGGGCTTGTGTTGGTCATAGCCTTCCAACATAATAGAAAGTATTTCTTGTTTTTGAAACTCTGTCATTTCGTGCTACAACCGAGGGCGTTGTTTCCGAAAGAAGAGATACTTTTCTATAACATGAGATGTGTATGATGAATTGGAATCTTATGGTCGTTACGTGCTACAGCCGTGGGCTATTTGAAACTAGTCTAATTATACGAGATGTTGGGATTGACTTGAAAGAAAGTTTTCGTGTAATGAATACCAACATTGGAAATTGTGGAGTATAATTATGGGACAATGATGTCCAGGAATGATTTTTAAGTATGATTATGAGAAAGGATTTCTAAATTTTATATAATATTGTAGAACTGTTTTAACATGTATGGTTACTTGCTGAGCTTTTGTGGCTCATTATTTTATTTTATAACCTCTACAGCTTTTGAGAATCATGGTGCGTCATAAGCAGACTACCAGGAAGAACATGTCTTTCATTAACTATTTTAGGCTGGCCGCCAGTGAACAGGTAGGATCGAGGACGAGCTAGCAGGAAAGACTTTGTTAAGTCTTATACTTTTGTTAATAGATTTTGAGATGTTGCAGAAGTTGTAATAATATTATTTTGTTATTATAAATGTAAATGAATGTAGATGTGTGCTTGTTTCATACCAATACCTTTAAAGGTCCAGGGTAGTAGTCGGGGTCGTGTATATGTGTATATTCTGTTATTATTATTTATGGTGCATGCATATAGGGTGTTAGTGACTCCCCGATCTAGACCCCGGGTCAGGAGGGCGTCACAGATGTGGTTTCAAGTAGAAACTTCATTAGTAGCTAGTCTATTGGAATATTAACTTTTGGTCTCTAATAACTATAACTTAATGGATTTAACGACTCTGATGTAATATTTAAATTCGTGTCTGAGACTATAATCTGTGTGGTGTGAGTTATTATGGAGTTATAGCATGTGTCGTTCGAGTATATAATTCAAGCATAAGTGTCATAATTGGAAAAAGGAGTGTGTGATGACCTGGATCTTCAACCCCAGATCTAGGGCGTCACACTATTCATAGTTGACCTTGACTCGGTTAAAGAGGACAAAGTTTACTGCTTCTACAGTAAAGCCTCAACAAATGAAAGTTGGTTGTAGCACAAGAAGCTGTGAACTTCAAGGCAATGAACCACTTGATGAAAAGAGAGTTAGTGAAAGGCCTTCCCCAACTTGAATTCTGTCAAGAAGGATTATGTGAGGATTGTCAAAAAGGGAAGCTAGGAGAACTACTCACAAAAGCAGTCCTAGTGGTTCAATAAATGAAGCTTTTCAACTTATTCATTTGGACTTATTTGGACCTGTGAATGTACAGTCACTGGCAAATAAGAGATATGTCCTGGTGATGGTTTATGACTTTTCAAGATACACTTGGGTAAGGTTCTTGACAACCATGGATGATGCTACATAAGAAATCATTGATCTTGTTAGGGTTCTTGATAAAAACCCTAAGTACAAAGTGCAGACATTAAGGAGTGATAATGGTACTGAATTCAAAAATAATATCATGAATGATTTCTGCAAAGACAATGACATTACTCAATAGTTCTCTGCACCAAGAACACCTCAACAAAATGGTGTTGTGGAAAAGAAGAACATAACTATTATTAAAGCTGCAATGAATATATTGAGTGAAGCAAAGCTTCCTAATTACTTTTGGGGTGAGACCATGTAAAACCTAATGTAACGTAATATGTAATAGTGATAACGATAACTCAACTAAGAAACAAAGACAATCAAATAATACTAATATGCAGAACATGAATCCAGAAGGACATGTAAACAGGAATCATACATACATCACTGCAGAGCAATCAAGATGAAAGACTTACTGAACGTCAGCGAGAGAAGTTCATTAATATGTTCAGGCCTCAACAACAACTAAGAATTCGGAAGATTTCATATTAAAGACAGTGTAATGATTTGAGTATAAATGTCAAAGGGTTTCAGTGATCAGAAGCAATGCAACAGTCCAGGGTTAATCAGCTGGAACATAATAGAAGTTAAGGGAATTCAATTCAGTGTTAGTCGTTTGTGAACCAGACCAGTGCACTAAGCGTCATCACAACAAGAAAATAATTGTCTTGATATATGAGAATAAAATCAGTTGATCAAGCCAGAAGAGTGAAAACCAAGTAGTAAATACTTCAAGAATTCAAGATATTATTTAAGGCAAGTATTACTACATTTGGTGGTTCCTACACTCTTGAAACCATGTGTCAAGCGCAACAAAACTCAAGCCAAGGCGTAACAAAGTAAATGGACATGTTTGTGGTGTTAGTATTGGTGTCCTAGAGACAATACTTTTAATGTTTTATTGAAAACAATTAACAATTATGTTATGTAATTATTTAATTAATATTTATTATGTCTTTATTTACTGCATCATAAATTGAAAGAATAATAAATGTCCTTGGAATATTAATACGTAATATATGTATTTAAGTATGTAACTTAAAAATGAGATTATATGAATAATATTTTATTCCTAAAATTCCCTAGTCAAGTATTATTATTTAAGGACAATAATAATGTAATAAGACTAGTATGATTGTTGACAGATGACCACATCTCATTGGTCATAGGTATGGTGATACTAAAGTCAAGAACATAAGCGTATGTATCAATACATTACACTGGAAAGACCCGCCGTGAGATTCTACATATTAATAACTGTCATAAGAAATCTCACAGTGATAATGATGTAATGATCCTCTGACTTGAAATCATTATATTTCTATACGAGAATTAATATACTTTGATTACACTCAAAGTTACCTTTAATCGGGTAACGATAAAGGTGGAAATTGGGTATGCTATGAATTCTATGAGGAATATGAATGATAGATATAGTATTTAACTCTCCAATTCTAGGAGTGATATTATTGGCCTCTTGATTGAGTTAGACTATGAAATGCATGATCATGCTCAAATATTAATTTGTTTAAATAGTCTACTCATTGATCAAGGAAACTAAGATTAAACGTTGAAGAGGATGACACTATACATGCCTCGAGTTTGATCTATAATATAAGGTTAAAAGGATTATATTACATGGTACATTATTCGTGAAAGGTTTAATTGAATCACCAATTATTATTGTTACTTGGGTAACAATGATGTTTTACTAGATACCACACATTGTTTATAATTTTATTATTAGATAATAAAATTATTGTCAACGTAATAATAACCTAAAGGGTCACACACAAACAACGTCAGAATGGAGGTTTATTTAAATTATGAATTTGGATATATTATTGTTTATTCAAATTTAATTATTGAATTAATTAAGTGGGACTTGATTAATTATATTAGAATTCGGATTTAATAATAAGTATTATTATTTACTCGAATTTAATATTGAATTAATTAAGTGGGACTTGATTAATTATATTAGAATTCATATTTAATAATAATAATAACCCAAAATCAGAATGGGTTTTGGAAATCACATGGATTAGGGTTAGGCCTAAAATCTCTCTTTCCCCTATATATACATAATGATGTATAGTATTATGTTTAATCATCAGATTTCGGTTTTAGAGAAAAACCCTAGATGCTCAACATCAAGAGAGGCTAGAGAAACGAAGAGAGAGAGGAAGAGGCAAGCAATTCGGCTAGTACCGACTCCAGTGATCGTAGGACGATCGGGCGTTCGTGTGGACTTCTTTGGAGAGCAGATCTTTGCAACAAACAAGTCCCTATGGCGCAAGGAACGTTTTCTTAGCATTTCTGAGTATTTGGTGGCGCCTACACACGGCATGCAGAGTAGAGGCGCAACAAACCTTGACAAGGGGCAATGAAATAAGTTCAAGTAATCCAAGAGCTTTGTGGTGCCTATACATGGCACTCCTAGTGCAGGCGTAACAAACCTTCTCTTTGGTGCAACTAAAATATTGATGCGCAACAAACACATTTATTGGCGCCTACACACTGCAGTCACTCTTCAAGCACAACAAAGGACTTGCATTGTTGGAAAATCAATTCATTTGATTTCCAAAAGTCTACACAAATATATATGGGTTTAATTCGAAAGAATCAATGTGAATCTTCTTTAGTAAACTCAATAAACTTACAGGAGCTCCATTAAAGCCAAGCATTAAACACACACCTGTATTTTTGTTATAATATTGGTTAAACCCATAGAAGCTAATCATTTGATTAGAAGTGTACCACCTCAGAGATTTAATAATATATCTTTATTTCCCCGAATCGTTGTGTTTCATTTACTACCATTTTTATATCTCAAGAACACAAACACTTAATTCGCAATTAAACAAAAATCTACCAACATCATATTCAACCCCCTTTCTATGATGATTTAGAACCTAACAATTGGTATCAGAGCTTGTTGATTGAAGTTACAAGTCAAGATCCAAAAATAGTTTTACGAAAAAGTGCATTTTTATATCTAGAAAAATTTATATTGAATTTTTTTTATTTTTAAAGAAAATTATATTTGAATTTTTTAAAGATTTTAAATCCACTAATTTTAAAAGTTATTAATCATCAAGAATTCGAATTAAAATTTTATTTCACGAAATTTAATTTTTATTCGAATTAATTTTAATTTTTAAGAAATTAATTATTTCTTGAGATTTAAAATTCTTCGTAACCATGAGTACCCTAAAACTTAGTAGCATCAAAATCCCAGCCTTTGATAAAAATGAATACATTTTATGGAAGAAAAAGATGTCCACTTTCATTAAATCAACTAATTCTCAATACTTGGGAATTTTGGAAAATGGACCATATGTTCCTCAGAAGCTTACACCGGAATCAGTTTACGATGACGGTGAACGGATTCTTCAAGGATTTACCCCAAAGGAGCCTTCAGAGTACACTAACACTGATAAAGATAGAGTTGCAAGGGATAATCATCTTCAATGTATCCTAATGGATTCACTGGATACTACAATGCTGAATCAAGTGTCTAGTTGTACTAGTACGAAACAAATGTGGGATATGATTGATCTGCTAATGGAAGGTACAACAGAAGTGAAGGAGAACAGGCTGGATATTCTTACATCACAGTATAAAGCTTTCAAGTCAATACCTGGAGAAAGTATCACTCAAGTTTTTGAGAGATACAGTAAATTTTTGAATGACTTGTCACTGCATGGAAAGACCTACTCACGTAGGGAGATCAACAGAAAATTAATGTTGACACTACCAGTGCATCTTGAACACAAAATCTCTGCCATTAGAGAGAGAAGTGACATAAATGACATGTCCATTGAAATTCTATATGGAAAGCTCAAAACTCATGAAATAGAGCAAGTGCAAAGAAAGATCATTTATGGTTCAGGAATAGTGGACAGTAAGAATGCAGCATTATTGAAAACTACAGCTCTTGTAGCTAAAGATTTTGTTGTCACAGAGACCAGCACAGTAAAGCCTGTAGTTGAGAAAGAAGAAATTCTGGAAGCTAAATTTATAGAAAATACTCAACCAGGTGATGAAGATGACTTCTACTCAATGGAAGAACTTGAATAGTTGGAAAATAAGACAATGGCCTATATGTGAGGGAAGTTCAAGAACCTCAGGTTTAGAAGGAACCCTAAGTATAAATTCAAGAGTAACACCAGTTACAGTGGTTCCAGCTTCAGAAACAACAACCGAGGTGGTTTGTCTTCAGGGTCTTACAGTAAAGGAGGTTATAAGATGGGAATGGTAGACCGCAGTAAGTTCAAGTGCTACAACTGTGATGAACCCAAACATTTTGCTACAGAATGCCGAAATCCTAAGCGACAGAAGGAAAGAAATGATTCGTATGACAAACTCAAGCATAAGTATGATGCACTGGTGAAGAAGCATCAGGGCAGAGCGTATATAGCCGAGGGAAAAAGCTGGGATGATTCAGACAACGATGAAGAAGAGACTTATGGAAATGTTGTTCTAATGGCAAACTCTTTAGAGACATCACCTCAGTCATCGAAGGTATCATTTCTTTCCACGGTTGACATGTCTAATACTGATTATAAGAAAACTGTAGAAGATCTTAGTGTAGAAATGTTTAACATTCACACAAGCATGCTAGCATCTGAAGAAGAAAAAGTTAAACTAGTTTTAAAGAATAAAATGCTAGAAGCTAGAAATGAAGAACTAGAGCTTGCATGTGTTAACTTAGAAGATCTAAAACTGTTGGGTCCCGAAGTATCGTAGAAGGGGGGGTTGAATACGATACTCACAATAATTTAAATTCTTTTCGGAATTTGCGGATAAATAAATTATTGCTTCAGAGTGGGTTTGGCCATTTGTAGTGTTTAGGTGAGCTGCCTACTAATTTTATGTGTGTCCGGATAAATCAATTAGGTTCAAGAAAATTAGCAAGTAATTAAATGAGACAAGTTTCCGGGAATATATCTTTCGTATATAAACCTAGAGGGGTGCTACACCCAGTTAAAAATATAACTGGCTTCCAAAGAACAAATTAGTTCTTTGCTACTAACACAAAAATATATGGCTCAGTTCCTATACAAATATATCTGAATTAGTACAAGGAAAAACTGAGTCCGTAAGGAGTGATATCTAGGAGCCCTGAGCATTTTTCATTAAAGAACCGGGTCCTAATATCTGACCGGAAGCAAGGTATGGATGTGTATAATTTATTCTCTTGCTCCGGCCATGGCAGTGGCTCTCTACATTTTTTGTGTTGTTGGAGAAGATTACTCTTTAATTGGTGTAGACTTTAAATCAAATAAAGTAGCTGCTATAATTTGATTGGCTGAGGGCTGAGTGGGGCCAAGAAATAATTGTTGCGCCTGAATATTTTGTGGCGCCTTAATTTTGTTGCGCCTGAATTGTTTATGGCGCTGCTACACGGAGTATAGAGGGGAGGCGCCACAAAACAATTGCCTTAGAAAAATATAGAAAGTTTGTTGCGCCTGCTTTTTTTGTTGCGCCTCTAGAGTGCAACCCATGTGCACAATTTAGTGGCGCCATTCAGTTGATTAACTGCCCTAGTTTTTTTTCAGAATGTTTGTTGCGCCCAATTCTTTTGTTGTGTCTTTGACTTTGTCTTGGTCAAAGTGCAATTTGATCACTGCACTTTGACCTTCTTCTCATTCCTTGACTGAAGTTTACCAACTTGCATTTCTTGTACCAAAGTCTTGCCACATTACACCCTGTACCTTGAGCTGTTTCTGTTCTTCGACTGTAGTTCAGAAACTTTCACTTTTCGTACCAAGGTTGTGACACTTTGCACTCTGCACCCTTTGAGCTGTTTAGCTGTTTAGTTGTTTGGCTATTAGCTGTTTAGCTGTTTGGCTGTAGCCTCTACAAATTACTTTTCGTACCTTAATAAATAACCGTTCTTTTCAAGTACGTTCTTCAACTTAACAATTCTTCAATAGTTAATACTCAAATTCCTTTCACAGACTGCTGACGCCTAGTGCAATTGGTCTGGTTCACAGACGACTAACTTCGATCCAAGTCTTCGTATTATTGCCTTATGTGCATTGTTAAGTTTGTAGCAACTTCATTGCTTCGAACACTGACTGTAAATAAACATTGTAACTTCACTAAAATCTTTTCTGGTACTTAGACAACGTCTCCATTATTACCACATTCATGAATACTTCATTCTCTGTTCTTCACTGACGTTTGAACATATAAATGAACTTCTTTCAGTGAGTATAACTTCAAGACTGCAGTTGTCTTCTTTAACCTTTGTCTTCACCCTTCTAGATTCCTATGCTTCGAACACTGTCTATTTTCAATCAATGACTTTACACTGAAATCTTCTTGTGGCACTTCTATAATGAATCTTCAACACTTCTGAAACCCTGAAAGTCTTTACACATTATTCTTCACTGAGGCTTGAACATATTAATGAACTTCTTTCAGTGACCTGTAGTAGACTTTAAAACTTCTTCTAATGTCTTGATTCACTGTATCTGCCTTGTCTTCATTTCTTCCTGATTTCTGTGTAGGCGTAGTATTATTTACTTGTCCTGTTCTAGTGTTAAGTTATCACGATTACTATTTATACAGCTTCGTAATCTCACCAACAATCTCCCCCTATTTGATTGTTAAACTTAGCAAACAAATCTCATAGAGAGGATAACTCAACTAACACCTAGAAAAAGTAATCGTCCGGGACTTGTAAATAATGCTACTGGTTTTTTCTGGATCAGATACTGCATTTCCAGAATTCTTGAGTAACTGAAACGAAAGATGTTTGTTCCTCTAGCACTGAACTGATATTCAAGTAGTATCACCTTCATTTCTGTCTGTTTGAGCTTTCTCTGCTTCAAAATCCTTCATAGTTTGAACTTAAAGAACTTATCATGAACAGAGCTTCATAAGAATTCAAATTCCTGGGAACGTCTTCTGTTGAACATAGAACATAGCTCAATTAATGTTCTCCCCCTAAGAATGTGATTCTTCTTCTTTTTCTTCTTCTCCTTTTAGATAATCAATGGAAGTGTCAATTCTTTTCTGTACATCGCACTTGGATGAGGAATCCTCTTCTGACAACTCCTTTCAAGTATAGGATACAGTTTCTTGATTCTCCCATATTTCTGCTGTTTCCCCTCAGGATCAGAGGATAAGATTTTATTTTTCTTGTCTAAAATCTCCCCCTAAGGAAATTAATTTCTCCCAAGGATACGAACCCCCTTTTTCTAAGAATCTTCCCTTAAGGATCTAGGATACGAACCCTTTTAGGATATTAACTTTTCCGAAGGTTACGAAGATAAGACTTTATTAACTTCTCCTTTTTCTTACTATAACTTCTCCCCCTTAGTTGAGGAATCCTCCAATGGCCCACTTTTGAATGGTTTGTCTTCCAAATAAGGTTCTCGTCTGTCGTTGATCGGGAAAAATATAGTAGCAATTCTTTCAGAAGTAGCAAGTAGCAAGGGTAAGTGTTTGGCTTATGGTTTCCTCACTTCTACTACGTTCTGTTGGTGTTTACACTTAAGTGTCGAGCACTTTGAAGTGTTTCACTCTTTCTCTCCCTATCTCTCACTCAAGTGTATCTTTCCCTCACTTTCACTTAAATGTTTCTCTCTCTCACTTTCACTCTGCATTCTAAATATAGCCTTTTGTACCTGCAAGTGAAATCCGTCAATTCATATATTCTCATCACCTGATTCATCAGAATGAACTGAATCACTATCAAGTGGAGAATTGCCTCGTAGAGGTGTTCTTGATCTATCATGCATAAGAACTGACTCAACACCAGACTCAATAGCAATTGCTAAATCACTGTCTAGTGGAGCCTCACCTCTTTGAGATGGGTTATCCTAAGATATTAATATCTGTTAAGGAATCCTGCCTTGTTCTATCAAGGAGTTGCCTCACACCTTCTCCATAAATGGGAGGTGGACATCCTTTTCAGGATCTGGAAATGTTCCTTCCAGGAGGGTCAACGTAGTAGACAATGTAATGAATGGCAATTTAGAGCCTACGTTTCCCTCGTAACCCTGTGACGGGAATTTTGTATAAATACCCTACTTGACTCATCCGAAGAATTCTTGTCAAGCAGTTGCCTCTCAAGCCCAGATAAATCTGAACAAGAGATCTCCCTTTCGGGATGCAGAAGTTTAACTTCTGTTTGAGGTAGATACCCTGGATAATGTACTGTATGGCTAGAGTCCGTATCTCCTCTGAACACTTATACCTCTCACTGTGCACGCCTTGCAATGTGTTCCTAGAATTTATCTGTTTAGGCTTACCATCAGCTTGATTGCTAGTGGTGTGCTTGACTCATTACAAGATGCTCTGGCTGACGAGCGAATTTCAATGGACTCACCCTATTTAGAGAATGATTCCAGAGACAGTTTTATTGCCTTTTCAGCTCTGCATCCTTTTGAGAAGATGCAGATGAGCTTACAGTTACCTCAGTTTATATACTACTTTACTTCTCTGGAGGTAGAGCTGTGGGTGCACTTCCGACTTCATCCTTATTTGCTGCATTAAATGCAGTTTCTCCCTTATCACCCTCTGACTAACATGTGTTCCTTACATCTCCAAGGGTTAATATATGGAAGTGGATGAATGAGTGTTTGGTATTATGGCCTGGGTAAGAGATTGATGGGTTTTCAACCTCTTGGCCAGCTTTTGTAGCCACTGGGGGCTAAACAGATAGAATCAATTAAGATTAAAAGATAATCACCTTAACATTCCAAAATATATTTTTCATCTCAAGGAGAAAGAAAAATATAAGAAGGAATGATAATGGATTGCATTAAAGCACTTTTAATAAAAGAGTTTTGTCGGTTCTAAAGATTTATCATTTAAGAACATGATACCAATATAAATTTTCTTTAAGATACTTATCCCATAATAAAACGCGAGAAAGTGTATCAGAGAAAAATTTTATCCCTTGTGAATTTCTTATAAGGCAAACTTCCCATAATAAAACGCGAGAATTTACACCAAATAAGAAACTCAACTCTTTTACCAAATTTTATCTTAATTAAAATGACTCTTTTCCTTTAAAACCTAAGCACTGTATGTTTTGAAAACAGTTTTGCAAAACATCCTTATCAGATAGAGGACTATGATTTTCTAACTCATAATGCAATTATGATTTACATCATTTTCATCCATCTGATAGCATCCCCGACTTAAAATAAAAACATGACAATTAGGGTGAATGTATGCTTAACAATACAGCACTAGGCCTTCAAAGCAACAACCACTGTTTTGGTACTTTGAATCAATGTGAAACATACATTGAAACAAGTGTTTGAAAATAAATCAATTTACAAGTGATTGGAACCTCGAAGTAAAAACAATTTCTCCAAATAAAATAGCAGTCACAAAGTTTCTGCCATTTTAAAAGGAAAAATTAAGAGAGAAAAGGGTTTTGTAAATATAGCATTTAAAACTAGCTTTGGAGAGAGGATAAAATATTTTGAGATTTAAAGAAAGATTATCCTCAAGAAAAGTTTAATTCACATCCTAGGTTTGGGAAAATAAAGTAGGGCTGTAAATCAAAAGTTTTTCAAAAGAGAAGTTTTGAAAAAGAATTTGATGTTTTCTTCTATAAGAATGATAGAAAAATGAATGTATCTTCGAATAAAACGTTTTGAAAAAGAAATAGACAAGAGTTTCTTTTTAATACATTCAAGTTTAAAATTCAGTCAAAGAAACAAAACTAATAGTAATACTTATGTAATACTAAACAGTTACCACAGTCATGCATATATATAAATCAAATAACATGTGGCAATTATTCAGTAGAACAATATGCATTTAAACATATTTTTATTATTAGTGATTTCAGATAAACAACTTGTGTTATCACTAATATTAAAAATATCACAATGTTTTCCCAGTTGTACAAGTAGAAGGGGGGGGGTTGAATACTTGTATGTCTTTTCTGCCCGATTTAAAATCAAATTAAGAACAAACTCAAACACAAAAATATGAATAAGTACTGTTTTGTATTATTGATTTGTGAATACAAAACTCTCCTAGGGTGTACACAAACCCTAGCAGCTTCTCTGTTTTTATCACAACAACTATCTCTATTTCTATGCTCTCACAAAATTTCACTCAGATGATTATGTTTTGACTTCAACACTTTTACAATTAGGTTACATAGAGTTTATATAGAGAGCTGCCTATCAACTAATAACAGAAAGATAAATTACAATAGGAATAGAATTCCTAATTATTAGTTGACAGTTTCCTTCTAGAATTCTCTTTCTTTCCCATAGCATATCTGCAATATATTTATCTTGATCTTCGAAGACTTTCCATTCCTGTGATCTTCTTCCAAATTTAACCTCAACTGTATAGACTCTAAAATCTTCAGTCTCTGATGATCTTCAGACTCTGATAGATCATAGACTCTGATAGTCTATAGACTCTTATCACCTTCCAGACTCTGATCTTCATGCAGACTCTAGTTTCACTTTCTACAGAAATTCTTCTAAGTACAAGTAACATGAATGTTGACCATCTAGACTCTGATTATTCATTTCAGAGACTAGAAAGACTTATTACAGATAAACTAATCTAGACCCTGTTCTAGTATTTTGTACATCATCAAATGAATATATCCCTAACAATCTCCCCCTATTTATGCTTTATAAAATGTAAGCATAAATCAAGGTTTGATGATGTCAAAACTAAAGAATAAAACTAATAATCTAGAACAGTATAAAAGAATTAAAAAAGAAAAAGAATTACTTCTCATTTAATCTTCTCAAAGGCTGGATTGTTCTTCAAAAATGAGTTTAGCATATTTTCTTCCACAATTGCAAGAGCTTCACCAACAAACTTCTTTAATTTCTTCATTTCTTCATTTGAACATTTAATTTGACAGTAAGATGCTCTCAGATCATTTGCACTGCTTTCTTGATCTTTTAAGTCCTTCAACATCAGAACACTAACTTTCCCACTCATAGGCTGAAACCCAAAGTAATGACCCACACTTTCTTGAAATTTAATCTGTTTTTCCTCCAATGGCATGACTTGTTCATTTCCCTCAGTATCAACATATTTTAAAGAAAATTTGCCCATTTGTCGATTTGCCTGTCTGTGCAAAATCAGCTTCCTATCAATCTCCTTGAACCATTTGTGTGTGACAGCTTCTTTGCTCTTGTTAACTTCATAAGCAATTTGAAGTAGGAATCTAATATACTGTAGTTCCTCAGCCTGTTTGAAAAAGATAAAATTTGACTGACTAATCCATCTTACACTTCCACCTTCTAAGAAGTAAACCAGCATCTCATTCTTCACCTTTTCTGTACCTCCATGACCTCCTTGTATCTTCGTTTCAAAAACATTATACACAATTTGAGCAGACACCACTTTATTTAAGTGCTTCTGAGTGATCTTCTCAAACTGCTTATCTGTCAAGGATTGAGGATCCCTGGTTAGAGTATATGTTCTGTCAATGTCAGATTCTTCAAATCCTCCAAGACCTATCTTCTTTTTAGCTCTAAGTTGCAGATTTGATTGACTGCATTTCCAGTATGAAGGTTCTTGAGTTTGATCAGAGTCTGACTTCTTTCTTTGCTTATCAGAGTCTGACTTAGACTCTGATTTCCCATGTCTAGTCCCTGACTGATGTGTTGGAGTTCTTACTACTCCAGATTGCTTTTGTTGCACACCATCGGGACCCTTAGAACCATGAGAACTATCTCCATCATCACCATCTCTCCTCCTTTTAACTCCCCTTGATTGATTCTTGCATCCCTCATCCTTATGTCTCCTGGAGGACTCACCTTGCTTCACCTTTTCCCCCTTTTTGACATCATCATTACTGGTGACAGCCAAAAGAATCTGCTCAAGAACAGTGGAGATATTGGCCTGGGCTGCAATAACTGAATCAACCTTAGTGGTCAAATCAGAAACTGTAGTTTGAAGAGAGGCTTGAGTGGTAGTGATAGCAGCTAGAGCATCTTTAAAAGCGACCTCTTTGGATAATTGAAGGGAGTGAATTCTGTCAAATCTTGTATTGAGCAGAGAAGTTGTATTATCAACACCAGTGAGCTTTGTATTAATATGAGAAATATCCTGGACCACACTAGATAATTGAGCAGCAACATCAGGCAGCTTAGCTTTAACAGCTCCATCTAAGACTTGATCTTCTTCACCAGGATAGTAACCATGTTCCTGTTGAAAAGATTTTTTCTGAAAAGCCTTAAGTCTCTCAGAAAGATGAATATCCAAAATACACTCAAAAGAATCTTTATCATTGATGCCTCGTTGCTGTGCAGACTCCCAAGACTGAGGAAACACCTGATCAAAATAGATAAAAGAAGGAGTATCATGATCATCATCTGCAGAAGTGCATTCCTCAGCAACAGGCTCTAGCTTTGTGAATGGAGGTGTAGACTCTGGTGGTGGTGTAGACTCCGAAACTGCAAACGGGACTATAGACCCTGACTCCTCCTGAGAGTGATCAGAGACTGTAGACTCTGGAAGTCTAGCCCTTATAGGCATTATTAAAAGAGGTTCTTCTGACTTCAATGTTGCAGCCTCAGTGAAAATGACAGGGTTATCCACCAAAGCCTCCATGACTCTATCTGCTCTCCTTGCTAGAGAATCCACCAGGTGAAGTTGGGGTCTCTGTGTAAATGATTTCTGAGCAGCAAGAGCCTCCTCCTGTTTGCCAATCTTCACAATCAGACATAGTGAATTGTCATCCATCCCCTGCTCCAACTCATTGGACCAACTCTTTGGAAAATCTTGATCCCAATAAGTAAAGCTAGGTTCAGGATACCCTATTCTCTCATGCTCACAGTGGGGTTGGACACCCACTTTCTCAAACTCACTCAGGCTCTCTACAGCTTTTTCTACCTCTCCTTTTGCCTGGTCCAGTGCCAGCCTCTCAGATATTTTTTCACTCAATTTGGAGGGTGCACTCAATAAACCTACAGAAGAGGGGTTGAGAGATAAAAATGGTGCTTCAATACCTGAACCACCTTGATGGAGGGGAACCCCTTCAAATGTCTGAAGGCTAGGGGTTTCCACCAAGGGGTGAGCATCAACAGATTCTGAACCCTTACTAGCATCTTCTCTCTTTTCAGAGTCTGTTGGCTCCAGTATTCCAGTCTCAGGGTCTACTTCAGACTCTGACTGCTTCAGTATGACTTCATTAGAAGCCAGAGTCTGAGTGTTACCATCTTTGACTGTTTGTGCATGAGACTCCCCCTCAAGGTGGATAGACTTTGATAGAATAGATTGGGAAATTTCTTCATGAGCATCCATCAGAGTCTGTCCTCCCATATCACTGGGGTTCTCATCAGCTCTTTGGTGAGTTGTCAAGGAGGGCTCAACAGCATACTCCCCTGCCCCACTATCACCCAACCTCTGACTAGGTGGTTCTTGTGTGGGTGAGGCAGACTGAGCATCTTTATCACTAGTCACCACTGGTGCACTAGTCCCATCCTCCAACTGCCTTGCACCACCTGCTACCTCCTGTTGTTCTTCAAGAAGAAATGCATCCAACTTGTGATGAAAGGCCCTGAGATGGATTGCATTGATTGCCTGAGCATCTGTGAGATTGAAGAGGTCCTGCAGTTCCTTTCTTACTCTTTGAAAATATGTGCCCTTAAATTGATCCAGTCTACTTTGGTAGGTTGGATAGATGTATTTGTTGGCAATTGTACCTATATTATGGAAAAGATAGTCAGCCACCTATCTTGACAGAGGTTGAATTTGAGAGATCCATTGAATGGCTGTCCTGTAGGTAACTCCATTATCCCAAATTGCTTCATAGTTAAAAACTGGTTGCTCAATCTCAGTTTCCAACTCAGCAACAGACTCTGTTGCTCTCCTTTTGTGGACCTTAAGCTTTTTAGGCTTCTTTGTAATTTGCTGTTCAGAGTCTGGCACACCTAGTGCTTTGAGAACTTCATTAGTTCTTCCTTCTATGAGCCCAGCTGCTTGTTCTTGGAATGAAGAGTTGAATAGGTAGCTGTAAAGATTTTTGACCACATCCTGTGCAGACATTTGTAGCTCCTGTTCCATTCTCTTCCTTAGGGCTTCATAGGTTGAAAGAAAATCCAAGACTTGAGATTTAGTCTGATATTGCTCTGGATCTTCAACTGATTCCACCAAAGGATATAAGAATATCAGTGCCTCATCACTTGGAGTAATGATCTCATCAATTAGGCATGAGGCTGCATCCAATGGCATTCCTTCCCAAAATGTGTCATGATCAGAGTCTAAAGGCAGTCTAGACTCTGACTCAACATTAGACTCTGGTTCAGGTGTTTTCTTGATTTCAGAGTCTGGCTCTGCAGGAGCCTTGGGAGCATCTGTTTCCTGCAAAACAGGGTTAGTAATAATAAAAGGCTTGTGTGTGTGCAGAATAAGCCTTCCTTAACCTTCTGTACTTCTTAGCAAAAGATTTATCGGGAGACTCAATGTGAGAATCCTGAGGTGCTTCCCTAGGTTTTTCAGAGTCTGTAGCCTTTTGAGAGTCTACAGACTTGGCTTGAAGGTTAGAATCAAGTGTATCATGACCTTCCTTTAGCAAAGAAAGTCCTTCAACAACTTGCTTCTCTAGTGGATTGAGCTCCTCATCACTGTGCTCATCTATAAGCCTAGATTGAATCAATTTTCTCCTCTTTACAACTGGTGCCTGTTGAGAGACACCAGAGGTTGGTTTCTTTTTGGATTTTGGTTTGGAAGATTGTATAATTGAAGGGGATTGGGTGACTTGGGTAGGTGCAGGGGGACTCTCCATTACTTGTTCCTGCACCATTTCACCACCAAAAAATGAAGCATTGTAGATAGAAGGTTTGTAGGATGAGAGTTTTACCTGCATTACCTGTGGATATGTCATTGCAGGTAGACTCTTCTTTTTGTCATCAATTCTCTTAATGTCAGAGAATATCCTCCTTTGCTATTTGTATGCCTGCACACAGCAATCATCTGCCAACTTGGTTGACATGTCAGGAATGAAGTGATTGAGGAGAATCATAAGAAATCTATGATAGTAGACTTTCTTTCTCCCCTCATGCACATTATTTAATTTTGCTCCCATTTGAGTGAGCAACATATCACCAATGTTGATTATTCTATCAAATAGGAGACTATGACCAATTTGATAAGTAATAGCAGTAATAGCATCAAATCCACTACACTTACCAGTAAAACACTTAGCAATTTGATCGAAGAAAAATGACCATTCTTTCCTTAAGTAAGGCCTAGTTATCTTGCTCATGTTATCTAAGCTAACAGAATAACCTATTGCCTTAAACATGCTTTTAATGTCATCATCAGATACAATTTCATCAAAAGTAGACTTAACAGGCAGTTTAAACACAGAATTAAGCACATCTGCAGTGACATCAAATGTAGTCGAACCAAAGGTAAACATTATTTTACCTGGTTGATCCTGAGAAGGATCAACTACCTTTGCAGTGCTCCATGCTTGTGATACAGCATTCATGTGAATGACTGGTGATGCCTTGAGAATGTAGTGTAGCTCGGATTGTTCCAAGAAATCCATCACAGGATAGTAGTCAGCGTCTACCCCTTTCTTATCTCCAAGAGCAGCAACATGATTTGTGGTCATGAACTCGAAATCCCCAAATGTGAACGCAATCGCCTTGGGTCCTCTCATGACAGTAGAAACGGCAGCCATTAAAGTTGTTGAGTTGAGAGTGATGGAGAAGCTTGAAGAATTTAGCTAGGGTTCGTAAAAAGCTCTGTGAATATTTTTGCCTTAGAAATCAATTGCAATAAACAAGTGAGTAAATTGTATGAAAAATTCTATTTTGTTCAAGTTGCATACAATACACACGAGTCTACAGCCTGTCGCCGGTCAAAAAATAACTGTTACCGCCTATTTCAAGTCATTTGAACATTTTAAATGCAATCAGAGTCTGCAGGCGCGAATTTTAACCGTTTCAGAGTCTAGGCGATAATTTTCTCAGAGTCTACTGACTTTCAGAGTCTACAGACTCGTCAGAGTCTAGACTCTGTCAAGGTAAAATACCAAACAAAATGTTGCACTAACAATTAATCACAGTGTGTTAAGACAGGGACTATAATTAAAGTACATACCTTGCTTCTTGTAATTTTTGATCACTTATATATTTAACATACCTAATTCACCTACCAGTCTGAGAAAGGTAGACTCATCAAGTGGTTTTGTTAAAATGTCTGCAATCTGTCTGTCAGTTGGAACATAGTGAAGTGTCACAGTACCATTTTCAACATGTTATCTGATAAAGTGATACCTGACATCAATGTGCTTTGTTCTGGAGTGTTGGACTGGATTCTCTGCAATTTTAATAGCACTAGTATTATCACAATACATAGGAATATTTGAGAATGTTAGTCCATAATCAAGTAATTGATTTCTCATCCACAGGATTTGAGCACAGCAACTTCCAGCTGCAATGTATTCAGCCTCAGCTGTTGAGGTTGATACAGTCTGTTGTTAATTACTAAACCAGGAAATTAATCGGTTGCCAAGAAACTGGCACTGTCCTGTTGTGCTTTTCCTATCTACTTTGCATCCTGCATAGTCAGAATCTGAATAGCCAATTAGTAAAAAATCTGACTCTCTAGGATACCAAAGTCCAAGAGTTTGTGCCCCCTTGAGATATCTAAAAATTCTTTTCACAGCTATTAAGTGTGATTCTCTAGGGTCAGCTTGAAATCTAGCACACAGACAAGTTGCAAACATTATATCTGGTCTACTAGCAGTTAAATATAACAATGAGCCAATCATACCTCTGTAACTGGTGTTGTCAACTTTCTTACCCTTTGGGTCAGAGTCTAGCTTAGTAGCTGTTGACATGGGAGTTTTAGCAGATGCAGAATCTTGCATATCAAACTTTTTCAACAGTTCTTTTACATACTTTGTTTGATTGATGAAAATTCCATCATCATTCTGTTTGACTTGAAGCCCTAAAAAGAAGTTTAATTCTTCCATCATGCTCATTTCATAATTTGACTGCATTAGTTGACTAAACTTTTCACAGAGATTATCATTAGTAGATCCAAATATAATATCATCAACATAAATTTGGACAAGCAAAATATCACCTTTATATTTTCTAATAAAGAGAGTTTTGTCAATGGTACCTCTTGTGAATCCATTTTCAAGAAGGAATTTTGAAAGAGTTTCATACCATGCTCTAGGTGCTTGCTTTAATCCATATAGTGCCTTGTCTAACCTGTAAACATGATCAGGAAACTTTGGATCAACAAATCCTGGTGGTTGCTCCACATAGACTTCTTCTTCCAATTCTCCATTTAAGAAAGCACTTTTCACATCCATCTGATACACCTTGAATTTTGAATGAGCTGCAAAGGCTAGAAACATTCTAATAGCTTCCAATCTTGCTACTGGTGCAAAAGTTTCATCATAGTCAATTCCTTCCTCCTGTGAGTATCCTTTTGCAACTAGCCTTGCTTTATTTCTTACTACAGTTCCATTCTCATCAAGTTTATTTCTATACACCCATTTTGCACCAACCACTGATCTATTTCTAGGTCTTGGTACAAGTTTCCACACTTTATTTCTCTCAAATTCATTCAATTCTTCTTGCATTGCAATAATCCAATCAGGGTCTTGCAAGGCTTCCTCAATTTTCTTGGGTTCATTCTTTGAGAGAAAACAGCTATAAAGACATTCATTTTGAGTGGTTGTTCTTGTTTGTACACCAATCTCAGGATCACCAATTATTAAATCAGGAGTGTGAGTCCTTGTCCATTTTCTAGCAGGTGGAAGATTGGTTCTTGAACTTGAAACTCCCTCTAAGTCATTTGCATCTTCTGTATTTGAGTGAAATTCAAATGAAGAGGCTCCCCCTAAATTGCTTGACTTTGACAAGAGTTTAGAGTTGCTTGATCCAGACCCTGATGAGTTAGACTCTATCTGTCTAGACTCTGTATGGATAGACTCTGTCTGGGTAGACCCTGACCTGTTAGACTCTGAATTATTTGGAGTTGAATTTTCTGGCTCCCCCTCAGAATGTGCAGGTTCCTGTGTTAGTTCAGGATTTATTCTAGGGTCTTCATCCTCTTCTTCTTTATTTATCTCAGAACTTTTTAGATTTTCAAATTCCAGTGTTGTAGACTCTGACTCATCCTGCAATTCTGTAAACTTTTTATCATCAAATGCAACATGAATAGATTTCATAACAATTTTGGTTCTGAGATTAAACACTCTGAATGCTTTTGTGTTCGATGCATATCCAAGAAAGATTGATTCATCTGCCTTGGCTTCGAATTTGCTTAGATTTTCAGGATGTACTTTCAGTACATAACACTTGCATCCAAATATGTGAAAGTGTTTTACACTTGGCTTCTTGTCCTTTATCATTTCATAGGGAGTCTTTCCATGCATGTTTATTAGAGTGCAGTTTTGAGTGAAACATGCTGTATTGACTGCCTCAGCCCAAAAATATACTGGCAGCTTAGACTCTGCCAACATTGTTCTGGCAGCTTCTATGAGTGTCCTATTCTTCCTTTCCACAACTCCATTTTGTTGAGGAGTTCCTGGTGCAGAAAATTGTTGAGTAATTCCCTTTGATGCACAGTGGTTCTCCATGATTGAATTCTTGAATTCAGTACCATTGTCACTCCTCAGAATTCTTACTATTTTCTTTGATTTTCTTTCCAGAAAAGTGATATGATCGATTATGTGTTGAGAAGCTTCATCCTTTGAATGTAGAAAGAAAACCCATGTGAATCTTGTAAAATCATCTACAATAACAAGAGTATATTTATTTTTGTTGATTGACATAACATTTACTGGACCAAATAAATCAAGATGTAGTAAATAAAAGGGTTCAGAAATGGTATTTATTGTCTTGCTCTTGAAGGATGATTTCCTTTGTTTTCCAAGTTGACATGCTTCACAAAGTCCATCTTGTACAAAATCAACCTGTGGTAATCCTCTTACAAGATTCTGTTTAACCAACTTGTTGAGTGTTTTGAAGTTGATGTGTGACAGTTTCTTGTGCCATTTCCAGCTTTCTTCAGTTGAGGCCTTGCTGTATAGACATGTGACTTCACTGTTTATGCAATCCTCCAAGCTGGCTTCATAAATGTTACCATGTCTGTGTCCTTTGAAAACCACAATGCCTGTTTCTTTGTGAGTCACAAGACACTCTTTGTTGTCAAAGCCAGTATGGTAACCTTTGTCTCCAAGTTGACTTATGCTTATTAAATTGTGCCTTAAGCCATCAACTAGAGCTACTTGTTCAATGATGACATTCCCAAGTACAATCTTGCCATATCCCAGTGTTTGTCCTTTGTTGCCATCTCCAAAGGATACTTCTGGGCCAGCCATTTCCTCAAAGTCTGTAAGCAGGGATTTCTTTCCAGTCATATGTCCTGAGCATCCACTGTCAAGGATTAGGGTTACTTTCTTTACCCTAGTTCCCTGCATACATAAAGCAACTAGTTAGATGTTTTGAGGACCCAAATAGTTTTGGATCCTTTTCTACTAATTTTAGGAGGAACAGGCTTAATAATTTTCACATTTGGCTTACCTGTCTCTTTTGTTGCTCTAGACTGTGGTGGAGTCTTAACAGTGTCATACCAACTTTTATCAATAGAAGATTTTAGCTCATAAAAATTGTAATACAAATCATGATAGTCCCTACACATATATATAGAATGAAATATGCTACCACAGTGATAACATGGTTTCTGTGGTATGTAGTGACTTTTCAGAGTCTGAGAAGGACTAGACTCTGATTTCTTCTCAATTTTTGTTTTACAATCTATGGCTAAATGGTTTTGGTTGCCACATCTATAACACTTCTTTCTAGGAGCATTAGGATCTTTTTGATAATTATTAGCCTTATTGATGTCTTCCTTACCATTCCTATTTCTCCTAGTTTTGATGGACTCTGATAAGTTCTCTAGCCTTTCTTTCAACTTAGACTTAGACAAGTACCCTATGTTTATAATTTTCTTAGAGTTATTTGCCCCTGTTTCATCTGTCTTTTTGTCAACAACAGGGGGACTATTGACAGATGAGTTTGTGGGTTCAGTTTTTTCTTTAGGGATCACAAACTTAACAGGAACAAATGTACTTTTGTCTTTAGTCTTATTGATTTTGCTAGCTTCTTTATTGTTATCATTCTCAACAATAGATCTTTTGTCTTGACTCTTGTCATAGCCTAGACCAGCAGTTTGACACACGTTTTGATTATTGAGAATTTCTTGAACTTTTCTTCCAGAGTCTGTCCAAACTTTAAACTTAAACCTTTCTTCTTTTAGTTCTTTCGTGACATAGTCATAGGCTTTCAAAATTTCAGTGTAGTTATGACTATATTTCTCAGAATCCTTTTTGTATTATTCCATTAATAATAACTCAGATTCTACATGACAATTCCTTTTAGTTAAGGTTAAATTTTCTTCTCTCAACCTTTCACTTTCACTAGTGAGAGACCTACATGTTGTCATTATTTTATTAACCTCACTTTTCACAATCTCTATGCCATCAGAGTCTAAATTAATTAAGGATTCAGGAGTAAAGATTGATACTTGAGTTTTAGGAGATGAGGGTTCTTTGGGAGACTGTGATTTTCTTGAGGAGGATGCCATTAGTGCTAGATTTTCATAATCAATTTCATCCTCTGAGCTTGAGTCTGCCCAGTCCTTTCCTGTTGATAGAAGTGCTTTTCCTTGACTTTTTGACTTTCTGCATTCACTGGCAAAGTGCCCCAATATTCCACAGTTGAAACATTTGACCTTTGCTTTGTCAAGTTTGATAATTGTACTCTTGCTCTTCTCAACCTTTTCATCTTCCTTCTTGAATGATGGCCTTTTGCTAAATTTGCCAGTTCTTTTGTTGAATTTCATTCTTTTGAAATTTTTAGCAAACATAGCCATCATTTGACTAAGATCAACCTCTTCATCAGAATCAGAGTCTGTGTCAGTAGACTCTGACTCCACAACAGCTTTACCCTTCTTTCTTGAATCCTTGATTCTTGCTTCTGTTGATGGTTCCTGTTGTTCTTTCTCAGATTCCATCAAGAGTGCCACAGATTTTGTCTTTACAGACTTCTTATTCTTTCTTTGTTGCATCTCCAAATCATATGTCTTGAGTCTGCCATACAATTCTTCTAGAGTTAGTTCATCCAAATCTCTAGCTTCTCTTATGGCTGTAGTCTTATTGTCCCACTCTTCAGGAAGTGCTCTCAGAAACTTGGTATTCGTATCTTCAGAATCATAAACCTTACCAAGCATAGCCATCTCATTCAAGAGTTTTGTAAACCTATCATACATCTCAGTGATAGATTCTCCAGATTTTGCTTCAAAGTACTCATACTCTTGAATGAGCAAAGACCTAGCATTCTTCTTGACATCTTTAGTCCCTTGACAGTGCACCTCAAGTTTTGTCCACATCTCCTTAGCAGTCTTGCATGATATGACACAGTTAGTTAGAACAGAATCTAAACTGTTAAAGAGAATGTTCTTTACTTTTGCCTCCTTAAGGACATTTTCTTTGTCCTCTTTTGTCCATTCAGCCTTTGGTTTCTCAACGAGGTGTTCTTCAGTTATTTTGCCTTCCTCATTGATTTGAGGCACAATTTTTAAGGGCACAAAGGGTCCTTCATTAATCCTGTCAAGATAGTCAAGGTCTGTTGCTTCCAGATGGTGCAGCATCTTAACCTTCCAGTGGGTGAACTCGTTTCTCTTAAGCATAGGAATCTTAGAATTGCCATCTTTGTTTCCAGACATCTTTGATCGATTTTAAATGTTAGGCTCTGATACCAATTGTTTTCCCAGTCGTACAAGTAGAAGGGGGGGTTGAATACTTGTATGTCTTTTCTGCCCGATTTAAAATCAAATTAAGAACAAACTCAAACACAAAAATATGAATAAGTACTGTTTTGTATTATTGATTTGTGAATACAAAACTCTCCTAGGGTGTACACAAACCCTAGCAGTTTCTCTGTGTTTATCACAGCAACTCTCTCTATTTCTATGCTCTCACAAAATTTCACTCAGATGATTATGTTTCGACTTCCACACTTTTACAATTAGGTTACATAGAGTTTATATAGAGAGCTGCCTATCAACTAATAACAGAAAGATAAATTACAATAGGAATAGAATTCCTAATTATTAGTTGACAGTTTCCTTCTAGAATTCTCTTTCTTTCCCATAGCATATCTGCAATATATTTATCTTGATCTTCGAAGACTTTCCATTCCTGTGATCTTCTTCCAAATTTAACCTCAACTGTATAGACTCTGAAATCTTCAGACTCTGATGATCTTCAGACTCTGATCACATGTACACTCTGATAGATCATAGACTCTGATAGTCTATAGACTCTGATCACCTTCCAGACTCTGATCTTCATGCAGACTCTAGTTTCACTTTCTACAGAAATTCTTCTAAGTACAAGTAACATGAATGTTGACCATCTAGACTCTGATTATTCATTTCAGAGACTAGAAAGACTTATTACAGATAAACTAATCTAGACCCTGTTCTAGTATTTTGTACATCATCAAATGAATATATCCCTAACACACAATTAATTGCACGCTGATACCAATTATTCGATATTTATCAATAATTTCAAGATGCAAGAAATTGTACTTCTTATATTTTATCAAATCAAAATTATGAAACTGATAATCATTGTATTGCTTCAATCCATAATTTTAATAGGATAAAATAATTTCGCTAAATACTAAAATATTCATAAGATTGAATATTAGCATCTAACTTCCTACACTATATCTAATAATTGTCACTCTAGTAATTACAATTATACTCATAACAATTATTATTGATATATGTAAGCTCGAGAAAATATTTGAATAGAAATTCACAAGTCCTTTAAATATAGACATTTAACACTTGTGTTCCTAATTGCAACTTCTTGCAACAAAAACAAATTTAGAAATATTTTCTAAGTATATAAAATATTGAGAATTTTATAAACATAACTTAGAAAATACTTCGTCTTCTAATATTAGTGAGTTTTGAAGTATGCATTATTTATTTAGAACAGAAATTCTAAATACTATCACTAATATTAAAAGTATCACAATTATTTGTAATAAAATATTTAAAAATATCAGAGCAAAATATCAGAGCAATTAAGCAAGATATCATTGACTAATATTCATCAAATATTTAACATACAAATAATTATGCTACTAACTTTATGCTAAATCATTTAACTACCACATATGCATATAACATTGTAAGCATGATAATTAAACTAATAGCAATAAGCATGAGGTATTGGATTTAAAATAAATTCACAAGTCCTTTAAATATGGAAATTTAATACTTGTGAACTCATTCGAGACTTCATTGCAGATGGGATTTTCAACAAATATGTAAATAAATAATATCCCAAATTCACTAACCAACTTAGACAAAATGAATTCATCAAGTTGTTTAACAAATATCTGCAATTTATTCTACTAAGGACAATCTCAAAAGAAATTATACCTGGTGTTCATGCGCTTGCTCCATACGTGGTGTGAAGAGATCAACAGAGTTGCTGGAAATAATGACAGCTTCTAGGAATGACTTCCCTTTCTTTCTTACAACCTGCATTATCTATATCTATATAGCCAATTAGGTTAAACCTAATATCTTTAGGGTCCCAGATTTCAATAATTGGTGATCCCCTAAGATATCTAACAATTCATAACTTAGTTATAAGATAATATTCTCTAGTATCCACTTGGAAACTTGCACATAGGCATATCGAGAATAAAATATATATGGTCTTTATGCACTTGAATAAGTAATGAGTTGATTACCTCTATAGCTTGTCACTTCAGTTCATATACCTGATTTGCCCTGATCAAGCTTAGTGGTCTGTTGGCAAGAAGTCTTGGCAGGTCTAGAATCTTCCAAATTGCGCATCTTTAAAAGATCCTTGACTTACTTTAATTGCCATCATTCTTTCGAATTACTTATAATCCAAAAAGAATTGCAACTCTTCCAACATGCTCATGTTGTACCTACTCTGCATTAACTTAGCAAATATCTCTTGCCAAATTTTCATTAGTAGATCCACATATAATATAATCATGGTATACTTGCACATATAATACATTGTGTGTGCCTTGTATTCTAGAGAGATATATGTGTATAACGACTCTACCAAAATCATTTTCAAGTAATAAACTAGTTAGAGTGTCATACCATGTCCTTGACGATTTGCTTGATTTCTTACCTCCGTCATAGAGAGCTTGTGAAAAGAATATTCTCTAGTAGAACATTTCTATGTAGAATATTCTACTTAATGTTCTAGATAGAACCTAAGTAGAAATTCTGGAGTTAGAAATATTTTCTAAGTCAGAAGTTCTACTTAATGTTCTAGATAGAACCTAAGTAGAACATTTCTATGTAGAATATTCTACTTAATGTTCTAGATAGAACCTAAGTAGAACATTTCTATGTAGAATATTCTACTTAATGTTCTAGATAGAACCTAAGTAGAAATTCTGGAGTTAGAAATATTTTCTAAGTCAGAAGTTCTACTTAATGTTCTAGATAGAACCTAAGTAGAACATTTCTATGTAGAATATTCTACTTAATGTTCTAGATAGAACCTAAGTAGAACATTTCTATGTAGAATATTCTACTTAATGTTCTAGATAGAACCTAAGTAGAAATTCTGGAGTTAGAAATATTTTCTAAGTCAGAAGTTCTACTTAATGTTCTAGATAGAACCTAAGTAGAACATTTCTATGTAGAATATTCTACTTAATGTTCTAGATAGAACCTAAGTAGAAATTCTGGAGTTAGAAATATTTTCTAAGTCAGAAGTTCTACTTAATGTTCTAGATAGAACCTAAGTAGAACATTTTTATGTAGAATATTCTACTTAATGTTCTAGATAGAACCTAAGTAGAAATTCTGGAGTTAGAAATATTTTCTAAGTCAGAAGTTCTACTTAATGTTCTAGATAGAGCCTATGTAGAACATTCCTATGTAGAAGTTCTACATGGTGTTCGAGATAGAGTCTATGTGGAACATTCCTATGTAGAAGTTCTACTTAGAGGGCTGTTTCAACATGACACATGGCTACATAGTTTAACTTTTATTTAAAACAAAAATTGTTTTTCTCTCAAATTGTTTTTAGTTTAATAATTAATTTAATAATTAAATTTGAATTTAATTATATAAAATATTTTGAAAATAATTTTTAAATTTAAATAATTTATTTTTCAAGTTTATCTTACATCTTGGAAAATATTTTATTTTCTTTTAAATTTTGGAGTCAAATATTTTATATTTTTAATATTCTTAGTTAAGAATTTTATTAATTTGAAAACTAAAATTAATCTTAAAATCCAATTTAATTTCTTTTGAGTTTAATATTCTTAAAAGTATTTTGAGAATTATTTTTGAGGTTTAATAATTTATTTTTCATAAAACTTTAATTATAAATTTTATAAAACTCTTTGGAAAATATTTTTGGATTGAAATAATTTATTTTCATGAACATTTTAAATGTTTTGAGAATTTAGTATTTCTATTTCAAAATTATGTTTTCGAGTTGTTTTATTTTAATTATAATTTAAGCTTGGAAGTTTTAATTATAAATCTCATAAAACTTTTTGGAAAATCATTTTGGTTGAAATAATTTATTTTCAAGAATATCTAAGATGACTTGAAAATTTATTATTTTTATATCAAACTTATATTTTCAATCTGTTTTATTTTAATTATAATTGAAACTGTTTTGGATTATAAATTCTATAAAATTCTTTGGAAATTAATTTTGATTTGAAATAATTTCTTTTTCAGGATTATTTAATATACCTTGAAAATTTTGTTATCTCTATATCAAAACTTTCTTTTCGAATTTTATTTTATTTATAATTTGAAATTGAGAAATTTATTATTATTTATCAAAAATGCATTTTCAATTTATTTTGATTATTTAAATTCCTAAAAAAAATTAAATACTTTTGTTTGAACAAAATGTTTTATTAAACGAAACAACAGGAGTTGATTCTTCGTTTGTTGAGGACAAACGAACTGACTGAAGAACATTCTAATGGAGTTGAGACCTGATCTTACCATTGGAGATGTATTTCTACATCGGTCTACTCAGTGGATCATTTGGTTATTGAAAGGGGATAAGTTCATTTAGGGGAGAGTCTTCGATCAGTGGTTTTCGAATCAATATCTGAAGAATTTGAGATTTTGAAAAGGAATTCAGTTTAACGGTCAAAGAACCAAAACAACAATTGAAGATTTGGTTAAAGGACATCAGTGGCAGAAATACACAAGGTTTGATTATCACTGACATATGATAATCAAGGGGTTATTGCTACACATACAAAGAAGAGTGATCTTTTCAAGCAGAACATGAGACATTCTATGTCGGGGTCTTTAAGCAGAACAATCAGGTATCAGTTTGAGTTGAAGCAGGAACATCATTGGTTATTGAGGTCAAATGCAAGGATACTTCCATGAGTGTCAGTAGAATGGAAATTGATTTGGATCAACTGATTATCACTCGAGATGGAATGCTAAGCATCGCTCAGGTATACTTTCTAACTAGTTTATACTTGTTTGATTTAATTATAGAGTATTAAGTGCTGAACTGCATTATATTATAAGTTTGATGTAATGCATGTCTCACCTTGATTTCTATATAAATTAGATAACTTATGCTAGTTTGTTAGTGTTGCTTGTTTATCAGTATTTGACTTCATGATTAGATCTTGTGTGATTTAATGCTTGCTTTACGATAATTGATCATGTTAGCATATAGAGTCTTAGGTATTTGTAGGGGTACATTTACCGGAAAGAGTATTTGCTGCATGCTAAGTGCCTTGATGTTTACATTGTCTATAATCTGTTTATACTCGCATGGTTGTATTAAATGTTATATCTGATCATGTGCTTGTTAAGATGAGTTTGTTTCTAATTTGGGAATTGCCTAGGGGTCAGTATAATAAACCATGAATTAAATTTTTTTAAAATTTAAACTGACTCAGGTAATTAGAGATAATATAATATTAAAGTGAACAACAAAGGTGATTTAGAAGAATTAGGAATCTGAGTGATTGATTCTTCTATGACTACATATATGTACGACATGATTCTTATAGACTGCTAGTCCACCTTAAGTTAGGTTGGGATCACTGAGCTCATAGCCAAGACTACTTGGTGAGGCTGATATAGATGAGGAGTGATCAGTCAGATAAGAATGAGCATGTTGAACTTGAATGCTTTGTTGTTAACTATGTTTAGAAATATCTCTAACCCTTGGACTCAATCAAATTGAGGACCACGTGTCTTAATCATTTGTGAATGCAGAGTATCTTTCAACATGTACAAGTTATATATCTCTGACATTTTCATGTTCGAGGCATGTAACTACTTTTGCTTTGGTATTCAAATGGTTAAGCAAGGTTACCTATTTTTCTTCAATGATCTGAAGCACAATATTAAGGAAGACCTAGGGAATTCTTTGCAAAGGGTTTCCTAATATCAGTTCGAGGATGAACAATATTGATCGGGGTCAAGAGAAATAGAAGCTCACTCTACTGGAAGTGAGGTTATTGCTGACACAAAATGTAATGCTTATGATAAAGTCAACTATTCGTTGAAGTTTATCAGAATGGAGTTAGCTGCAACAACAAATGATGCTCTCACACTTGGTTTATCAACTAATACTTGGTTTATCAAGATAACGAATTCGACGGTAAAGATGAAGTTTGTGAGAAAGGACTACTTCTAATGAAATTCTTTTAAGAAGGACATTAGCGAAGTATGTTAGTTGAAGGGAAGTCAAGTCAAAGGCTACCCTGTTTAGTTTTGGTGTTTGTTCGTGCATTCGATAGATGAAGCATCTCAGTGATTAATCACATTCAAAGGATTAGGCAGATTGCTGTAAGAACACTTTGAGGGCAGGTAATAGAATTTGTTGACGAATGAAGTTCTATGTTATGTCTGCACTCAAAGGAGTATTCTAGAGTAAAGTTCAGTTTTCAGACTTCATGACCAAATGGAGGAGTTAATAGGGAAATCCAGACCTTGAGTGAAATTAGAAGGATAATGGATAGACTTAAGGTTTCCTATTCACTACGACTGAATCAGTTGACACAGCAAGTCTAATCAGCAAATATGAAGAGAAGACATCAAATGCAGTGAACATCATCATCAAGCTCCCTAGCATTCGTTTGATTTTAGCTCTGAATTTCTAAAGGTTGACATCCTGTTTAGGGCTCAAGATCAGATGACACCAGATGAAGAAAAGCTGCAAGTAGCATCACAGGGGGAGCATTAGTAAGTTGGATCAACTAGTCATGTTTGATGTTCAAAGGCTAGCAGTGCTCATTGAGTAAGAGTTGAGATTCTTAGGAGCACTGAGTGATCCAGATTGAGTGATTGCATATTAGAAAGGAAATTATCAATTTAAAAATAATGCAAGATGATCTCAATCATATTTGAAGAAGTCTACTCTACCCACTGAAAATCTAAGGAAACATTAAGGACACATCTGTCATGACAAAGGGTTTTGTGTAATAACATTTCCTAGAGTCAGTTCTTGATGAATCTGGGTAGTAGAGTAGTGATTGGTAGTCCCGTGCATGAATAAGAGTATTTCATTAGTTTTTCTGAGTGAATTCAATGAAGATTGAAGATGCACTAACTAATCAAGATTGAGTAGGGTTCGAATCAAGGAACTAACTCAATTAAACTAGAGGCAGATACACTTAGCGCAAGGAATCAATCCACATGAAGACTGGGTATTGATACAGAAGCTGAAGGGTAGTTCAGAGTTTTTTTTAAGGTTCTACTCTGCTAGTGTCAAGACTACTAGTTTCTAGAGTGCTGAGTTTAGTGAAGCTGCTGCCAAGACCAATATCTACAAGGAAATATTTGGGTGTTGAAGGTAATGCAGTTTCCGTCTGGATGAGCGTGGTATTGTTTCGAGGAACAATGTTAACTGGTAGCTGAAAAGTTATTCCTGTCTAAATGGAGTAAACGTTCGATCTCGAAAGAAGTAAACGTTCAATCTCTCGGGCAAAGAGGAGTAATTGTTCATTCAACGATCATACACCAGTAAAAGCTCTATTGACTAAGGTATGTCACTCTAGTCTAATGTTGATTTATTTAAACATAATGTTTATAGAGAGTGTTCATGCTATTTAGATGTCTACGATCTCTAGGAACTGATTAATGTTTGGCGTGTGACCACCCGGGACCCAATTTTATCGCTATGAGATTACCTATGATTACCCGGGACCTAGGGACCTAACAATGTAGCATCTCTTTGTATAGTCAATTTATATCCAGGACCTCGTACTTTGTGCTGTCATATGTTATTCATGCTATATATATCAAATTTTTCAGCATAAGTATTTGTATATATTAATTAATTGTAATTTTATTTACTTTTAATTGATTAATGCTAATATTAATGGAACCACTTAATATGTAGTTTAAGTGATGTAATTCATGTCTTTTGTAAAATCCATTAATATTAGTTGTCATTCTTTTGATATTAGTGATGCCACTTAGAATTTCTGCACTAAGTGACAAAAAGATTATTTTAAAAACACTGATATTGAAAGTAATTTACTACATCGCGAGGGGTTGTCAAAGATCATAAATTTTAGCATTAATATTTAAAGGTATTTGATCTCTGATGCAACTAGTACCTCGAGCTTACATACATTCTGATTGTCATGAGTATTTTCAATATGCTTATGTGATAATTGTTAAGATGTAGTGTAAGAAGTTAAATGTTGTCATTCGATCAATGTATGTTCAGTGTTTAGCGGATGCTTATGCTTTATGCTTTAGAATTACCATGATCTATATTGCAAAATGTGTTTGTTTCAAGCAACAAATGGTAATTGTCTAGCATAATGTAAGTATCTTATGTGCTTGATTATTTTGTAGTAAGATGCATCTTATTACAAAATGATTGAATGATGTTAGTACTTTTGAATGTATTGTCACTCATATCTTTGATAATTCATTAGTATTAACATATGTTTTTCATTCTTAGAACTTGAATGCATAAAGAAATTTCTTGTCTATTTCTTGTGAAAAATGTTTTATCTAAACATGCATTCATTTGCCAGAGAATGAAAAGCCACTAAAAGTTTTTTTTCTTTGAAAGAGAACATTTCTTGAGGATTATCTTTCTATTTCAAAATCATATATCCTCTCTCTCTCTCTAAATGTTTTGTAATGAAAACTGTTTTCTCTCCACGATTTGTTTAAATAAAGTTACTTGATAACTTGTAACTTAGGTTGCATGGTATCAGACTATTTTATTTGAGTAAATTGTTTTGATCTTGAGGTATCAATCATTGGTAAAACGTTTTTCAAAACTCTTGTTAATGTCTGTTTCACATTGACCTGTAGTATTAAAACAATGGTTGTTTGCTTTGGGATTAGTGCCTTGGACTGTATGACTAAAGCATTCATTCGATTTTTTTTAAATGATTTATGTTTTAAGTCGGAGATAATATCCGATAAGAATGAATTGCAAAACAATTTCTGAAAACATACAGTGAGTAAGATGAAATAGATTTGAGTTATTAATCAAAATGTTTTTGTTAAAAAAGTTGAATTTCAATTGGATATTTGTCTAAGAGAAATTCAAAAGAACACTTTTGTTAATCTGTGAATTTTTTTTTCAAAATTGTGAGTTTATGAAATTTGGCTTAATATTCTTTTACCTATTCTTTATTAATTCCCACATTTTAGCTCTGGTGCATTGTTTCTTGAGGACACATTGCTCCGATGCTATATTTCTGAGAAGGAATAGAGAATAAGTTTAATCATACTCTACCAAATTTTATATAGCTCTGATCAACTCTATCTATTTAGCCGTAATGGCTTGGCCTAAGTGGCTATAGGGGAAGGTCAAGAAGTTGAATAATCCATCAATTTCTAACCAAGGCCTTAGTACCAAACACTATCATTCTAATTCAAACTTTCAACCCTTGGTGATATAAGGAACTTATGTAGATTAACGATTGTTAAGGGAGAAACTGCACTTGATGCAACAAATAAGGATGTGTCAGAAGTGCACCCACAGCTCTACCTCTCGAGAAGGAAAGAAGTATACAAATTGAGGTAACTGTAGCTCATCTGTATTCTCTCAAAAGGATGCAGAGCTGAAAAGGCAATTCAACCGTTTCTGAATGAACTCTCTTAACAGGGTGATTTCATTGAAAATTCGCTCGTCAGCTAGAGCACCTTGTAATGAGTCAAGCACACCAAAAGCATTCACGCTGATGGTAATCCTAAAATTTTTGCTTTTAAGGGATGTTATAGGACCTAACAGTTCTCTAGCCTCTCTTGGGACTAACACTTGTGAGGACACATTGCAAGAAGTGCACATTGTGAGGTATAGGTAAAACCCCTAAACTTCTTTGTTTACCATTCATGGTGAATGAAGTTGTTGAGCCACCTTTACAGGTATTTGAGGGAAACTTGGATTTCTTGCCATATATTAGAATCCTTGTCAACCTTCCTAGGAGGAACAGTCCTAGTTCCCTAACGGGATTTCACATCCGCAGAGCAATCTGTTGATGTTGATAAGCAATCACTAACAGTTTTCCATGACTGAAAATAGTGAGTTAATTCATCTTTACAGGTGATTGAGAGAGACGTTTGTACACGTCTACTCTCCCAGGAATTCAAATTCTGGAATACATGGATCGCTCAAAGCTTAAAAGCATATCACCGTCAACGATCCAGTGCATGGATTTGCATATGGGGAGTCGGTTGATGCTTAGATAGCTGCTAGTACGCATGCCACATTCAACGATCCAGTGCATGGATTTGCATATGGGGAGATTGTTGATGCTGAAAGTAGCTGAGCAACAACTCCTAGACTATGATTCAGTTGGTTTACCAATTTGATGAGTCTTTTGAGGATCAGGGTGTTGGGATTTCAGTCACTCCTGGAATGGAGGAGATTCCAATTTCAGAAGGGTTATTCCCCGACGACGAACCACGTGTGCATGGATTTGCTCATGGTGAGTTGGGTGACGGCTTAACTGAAACCCTGTCTGAGATTCCATCTCAGAACCTAGATCTTTAGTGATCGACAACATGCTATAGTCAACGATCTACAATATCTTGATGAGACTAGCATGGATTTACTTGCAGGTACAAATTGCTATAAATGGAATGAGTGCAAGTAAGGGAGAGAAACACTTGAGTGAAGTGAGGGAGTGATACACTTGAGTGAGAGAAATAGGGAGAGAAATGAGTGGAACACTTACGCTTGAAAGTGTAAACACTAACAGAACGTAGTAGAAGTGAGGAAACCATAGACCAAACATTAACCTTGCTACTATGCTTGAATCCTGTTACTGAATTTTCTAGCTCTGGAATGTTGACGAGATTCTTTTCTGGAAGACAAGCTGAAGAAGAGTCTAGCTGAAGCTTAGTGGGAATGTCCAAACTATTACCTTTGGGTCTATTAATTCATGTTATTCTCAATCTCAAAGGGGGAGACATTAATTTTTAGGCTTAAGGAGGATTTTATGTTCAATTGGAGGAGAGTTTCTTATTCGATTGGATGTAGATAATACTTTTATTGTTTTAAAGGATATTCTCAACTAAGGGGGAGAATTTGGTGATATAAGAAACGAGATCTACAAGAAACGAGATCCGTCAATCCTATCTTGTGGAGGTTACTTAGAGGATATCTAAAGACACAAGGGTGGATTGGAGCTTGTATGAACTAAGGGGGAGAATTAGATGAAATTTAAACCTTAGTGATGCAAGGGAGAAATTACTAAGGGGGAGTTTCTTAGTAATTGGTTGGAGCCTAATTCCTAAAGGTGTTGTAGATTTAACCAATTTTTCATCTGAAGTGGAGAAGTTAATTTTTGTCAATTGAGAAGAAGTTACTTGTCGTACTAAGGGCAGAAGTTATGGGGAATCTTAACATCTTGGTTTGCAGTGCTATATCTTATTCTGAAAAGATATCTAAGGGATTGTGCTCTATTTGTTTGAAGATCTGTCCTTGGAACATTCTTAGGAGAGGTTCGGCAGAAAAATTCTTTCTAGCACGATCAATGAATGAAAATGAAGATTTCTTTGAAGAGTATCAACTCAGGGGGAGTTTTTGCTAAGTAGAAGTTTTCTAGGTAAAGAAGAATGTGAAGGAGATTTTCAAGGGGCATCTGAGAAGTGTCCAAGTGTGTTCTATTTCTTGTTTCAGTGATAGATGAAGTCAGTGGAGTAGTGCAGGGAAGAAAGAAAAATATGTTTCCTGGAAATAGAATATCCTGAAGAAAAAGAGGAAGTGACTTTCATTCCAAGAGAGAACAACCTTAAGGGGAGAATGAGTTGACCTCTTATGGGGAACATAGAGAGCTGTATGTTCTAGTTCGAATTGCAAGATGAACAAGAATGATTGGTCAGAAGTCTTTACTAATGATTTGTTTCTTTATTGAAAGAACCCCATCTTTGAAGAACATTGAAGTGGAGGAAGCTAAAGGAAAATGAAATTCAGAAATTCATCATTCCTTTTCAGCAACTCAGGAAATCTGGATTTAACTGATTATATCTTTCCAGAACCTTTTGTATATTATTTTCATGTCCAGTACTTTAATTGTTTCTTGTATATTAGTTGAGTTATCCTCTAGTAGCTAATTTTATTTAATTGCTTTTGGGGGAAATTGTAAATGGAAATAGTATTTGATTGCTATTCCATATCAACCAAATAGGGGGAGATTGAAAGGGGAGATAGGAGTGAAGGGAAGTAACTCACTGCACTTTCATGTGTACTAGAAATGCTAAATGTAATCTCTATGTAATGGTTGATGATAACTCATCAATAGAACAAGACATGTAATAATATGCAGGTGCACAGAAATCTTGGATCATAGAGTTCAGTTAAGACAAAGTATCAAAGGATCATCTACAGACTTGAAGCCCACCGGAAGAAGTTCATTAACATGTTCAGGCCTCAGTGGAGAATAAAAGATGTTGACATCTATTCAAGGATGTGGAAGCTACAGAAGATTGTCTTAGTCTATGAAGATTTTAGTGCATTACAATCGAAGCAACAAGTAAGGTTTGCAAAGAAGAATGTGGAATCATGTTCGGAATCAAGAGCCCCTATCAAGACTAGTCACTTATGAACCAGACCGTTGCATCAAGTGTCAGGACATTGGAGGCAAGCTCTCGTCGGTTAATATGGTTTTAATCATTCTAAAGTTGTTGGTTTTCTTGAGTCAAGTGGAGGATCAACAAAGGTGGTAAATCAGTGTTGGAGAAATGCCAACCTAATGGATAAGGGACAGTCGGCACAACCTGATTGGATCTTACTAAAGCTTCACAGATTAGAAGGCCAAATACTTGGACGTGGTGGAGTCACGTATACGGGGCCAAGTATTTGGATAAGGAAGTCTACATAAATTGAAGAGTGGAATGGAAATATTTAATTTAATTAAATAAAGTATTTATTTAATTATTTATATATTTTATAAATAAAGATATTCTTTATTTATATTTTATATATTTATTAAATATTACTTTTACATTAAATATTTCCAAAGGTATGCTTGACACATGACTTTGAAGATAAGATTTGGGTGGACATGAGCAAAAGGAGAAAAAGTGAAAAAGTAACCTTTTTCACTTTGAATAAAAGTCTTCCATACTTGTTTTTTTTGTAGTGTGGGTGCAGGAGAAGAAAAGGGGAGAGAGAGAAAAATTATTATCTCCCCATGGCCGAACTAGATCTTGAATATATTTTGGAGCCATGATTTTCTTTATCTACACCACTCCTCTATCTTTCTTTTGTAAACACTTGTTAAATCTTGTTTAGAAGATAGGGCTGATTTTTTTGTCTCCTAGATCTACAAAATGTAATAGTTTTAGAGGAGACAAAAATCACTTCTTTGTTGTGTTCTTGAGCTTATGTTCTTGAACTTGTTTGTAGCATCTACCCCACTTCAATGAATATAAAGTTATATTCTTGGATCTTGTTGTGTTGTGTGTTTTGGATGATTTACCGTTCATTATCTTGGTTATTTTAATGGTGTTCTTGAGATTGAAGAAGATGATGAACAGTAACCGGGTTTGAACCAAAGTAATTTTTATGTTGTCCCAAAAATTATTAATAGTCATATTTAATTTGGGAATCGTATTCACCCCCCCTCTACGATCTCCGGGACCCAACAAGAATTCCCTAGTGCCCTGTAGATAGTGCTTAAGTCCTTCCACAAGAAAGATGCTTCCATTGATGACAGTTCTTAAATCATGATAGCCATATCCCTTGTACATCCTTTGCTGTCATCTCCAAAGGTAACCATCGGGGAGGCCTTTTCAACCAACTGTGATGTCAGAGCTTTAATCTTAATCATATGCCTCGAACAATAAATGTCACGAAGTCACATAACTTTTGCCTTTTGTTACACACTCTGCAATCACAAATGATTAAGCTTCTTGGTACTCAATTTTAATTGAGTCCAGATGGGTTAGAGATATTATCAAAGGTAACAACATCTTCAATATGCATAAAGCACATGTATAGAAGAACTAACAAATTAATTACTAATTCTGTCTAATCCATTTTTGTCATTGTCTAACATTTTTAACTATCTCTAATTACCTAAGTCAGTTTTAGATTAATCCTCGAATCAATAAATGTTAGTGACTACTTAGATAATTCTACCATTTCTTATTATTCTATCCCTAACAAGCAATACATGATATGATATGACATTTAAGTGCAACTATGTGAATGGGAGCAAATCATGTGAAAATAAGCAGATAAATAATTTAAGAATATGCAGAATATTTGAATAAAACATTATAAGCAAAATCAAATTCCACATATACTTATCAAGTCATTTATCACAATAAGAACAAATATAAAATATATGATCTATGACCTGTTTGTCTATTTAGCAATTTTCACAACATTAGTAGAGGTATTAAATCATAGAATATTTAACTCAAGTTCCAGCAAATATTTTAGGGATACACCTAACCGTCTAGAACACCGTATCTAATTCTCTAGATATTCATTTTACTGCATTTAAAATCAAATATGAAATGTACTTATTTAAACTCATGAATCCTAGCATGCAATCTTATTCTTAGCAATCAATTAAGCATTTAAGTCCTAAAATGCTAACATGCTGACATGAATATAATACATTTCTATACCTAATCATTATACAGTCCTGAATTAGATAAACTTATACTAGTTAGAATGTGTACCTGTGAAGTGCTTAGTGATTCATCTCCAATGTTGGTCATTGATGCCAGATATCCATTTGGTTCATCACTGTCACTGATAGAATCAGCCTTGCATTTAACTTCACCAATAAATGCTTTCCCTTGCTGCATCCTCACTAATGCCTGAGATTCCTACTTCAACCCAACATAGTGTCTGTCATCATTTGCTTGTACAGGTTTCTTCAAAATGTGTAGCAAAACCCCTATCTTGTCTTTCAAATATAAACCATCCCTGTCTTGCAACCGCCTCTTGAACTGGTCTTGAAAATCTCCTTAATGGAATCTATAGGTAATGACCTTAGATTTAGAATTTGGATTCCGTCTGAATCTGATGTCACTGAACTTCATGTTGCCCTGCAGGCTTGAGTTGCAGTCCAGTTCTCAAGTTATTCCAAAGTGTAAGATTCACATGCAACACCTTGACCACTACCTCGAGCTACTACATCTTCAATTCAGCTTCTAGGATCAATTCGTTTCTGTATAGAGGTTCTCAACCTTGACGTCAATCAAATTTGGTTCCTGGGTCACAAATACAGAGGATATGCTAACAACCTGCTTTACCAAATATTATCTTCTTCAGCTCTTGTTCTAGTTCATAGGCCTTCAGCACATACAGGTCTTTTACAGACAATGTGGTTGTATCATTATATCCCTGTTGGCTGTAATCCTGTGTTCCAGATGATCTGCAGTGTTAGCACGAACTTCCTGTGATCTCCCTGTAGAATAATCTTTAAGGCTTTTACTGAGATGTCAGGTAGTTCAGTCTGTTCTCCTTCACTACTTCAAACCCCTAAGATTTTTCATCAAAAAATACAACTCAAATTAACCAAAAACTGTACCCAAATTAATCTCTTTTTTTGCAGCTTCCAAAATATTAGTGGGATCCTATGGAGTAAACCTCTGAAGAAATTAATACCACAACTTCTTCAGCCTGTTCCAGAATAAGCTTCATTGGATAATCTTCAGTCAATTTTTGTTGTCTTCAATGCTCGGAAAAATCTTCAACTACTAACCCTTGAGTACCTTCGAATTAATATTTAAGAAAAATTTAGATTTACAGAATTTTTAATTTTCTTAGAAAATAAATTAATCAAAAATAAAAATTTACAAATAATTAATTTTCAAGAATATTTGAAATTTCTCAAAAATTAAAAATCCGTAAATTAATATTTTAAGAAAAATTTTAGTTTTAAAGAATTTTAATTTTTCTGGATAAATAAATAAATCTGAAATAAAAATTAAAAATTAAAGGATACAAAACTTGGGATACCAAACTGCAATTGAGGGTTTGTGGCGCCTAGCATTTTGTGGCGCCTGTACAGTGGAACCCCTGTACAGGCGCAACAAAAACTTGAATTCATTGTGCCAACTTCTTTTTTTTCTTTGTGGCGCCTTACACATCGTTTTCAGAGGAGAGACGCAACTAAACATGTGTTGCGTTTCACTGACTTCAAAACATGTTAGTTTTTCCGCGCGTGCAATACATCACATATGTCATTCAAGTCTGCCACTTTGCTGTACATGCTGAGCAAGTCAACTGCGTTTAGAAAATGGACCACCAAAAAAGAATTTAATAAATATAAATTGTAAACTTTATTTAATTTATAAAATAAACTAATTAAAATTTATAATATAAACTTATAGAAGTTTATAAAACAAATTTTATAAAAGTTTATAAAATAAATTTAATATTAACTTTATAAGATAAACTAATTAAAATTTATAATATAAACTAATAAAAGTTTATATAAAAAAATTTATAAAAGTTTATAAAATAAGTTTAATATTAATTTTATAAAATAAACTAATTAAAATTTATAATATAAACAAATAAAAGTTTATAAAATTTTTTTATAAAAGTTTATAATTAAACATATTTATTAAGGCCTCCTTCTGAGTAAGCAGTTTTGGCATGGTGAGCTTCACTGGGTTACGGATCCTGATTTGTATACCAATCAGTCAGCTCTGATACCAATTGTTGGGTCCCGAAATATCGTAGAAGGGGGGGTTGAATACGATACTCACAATAATTTAAATTCTTTTCGGAATTTGCGGATAAATAAATTATTGCTTTAGAGTGGGTTTGGCCATTTGTAGTGTTTAGGTGAGCTGCCTACTAATTTTATGAGTGTCCGGATAAATCAATTAGGTTCAAGAAAATTAGCAAGTAATTAAATGAGACAAGTTTCCGGGAATATATCTTTCGTATATAAACCCAGAGGGGTGCTACACCCAGTTAAAAATATAACTGGCTTCCAAAGAACAAATTAGTTCTTTGCTACTAACACAAAAATATATGGCTCAGTTCCTATACAAATATATCTAAATTAGTACAAGGAAAAACTGAGTCCGTAGGGAGTGATATCTAGGAGCCCTGAGCATTTTTCATTAAAGAACCGGGTCCTAATATCTGACCGGAAGCAAGGTATGAATGTGTATAATTTATTCTCTTGCTCCGGCCATGGCAGTGGCTCTCTACATTTTTTGTGTTGTTGGAGAAGATTACTCTTCAATTGGTGTAGACTTTAAATCAAATAAAGTAGCTGCTATAATTTGATTGGCTGAGGGCTGAGTGGGGCCAAGAAATAATTGTTGCGCCTGAATATTTTGTGGCGCCTTAATTTTTTTGCGCCTGAATTGTTTATGGCGCTGCTACACAGAGTATAGAGGGGTGGCGCCACAAAACAATTGCCTTAGAAAAATATAGAAAGTTTGTTGCGCCTGCTTTTTTTGTTGCGCCTCTACAGTGCAACCCCTGTGCACAATTTAGTGGCGCCATTCAGTTGATTAACTGCCTTAGTTTTTTTTCAGAATGTTTGTTGCGCCCAATTCTTTTGTTGCGCCTTTGACTTTGTCTCGGTCAAAGTGCAATTTGATCACTGCACTTTGACCTTCTTCTCATTCCTTGACTGAAGTTTACCAACTTGCATTTCTTGTACCAAAGTCTTGCCACATTACACCCTGTACCTTGAGCTGTTTCTGTTCTTCGACTGTAGTTCAGAAACTTTCACTTTTCGTACCAAGGTTGTGACACTTTGGACCCTGCACCCTTTGAGCTGTTTAACTGTTTAGCTGTTTGGCTATTAGCTGTTTGGCTGTAGCCTCTACAAATTACTTTTCGTACCTTAATAAATAACCGTTCTTTTCAAGTACGTTCTTCAACTTAACAATTCTTCTATAGTTAATACTCAGATTCCTTTCACAGACTGCTGACGCCTATTGCAACTGGTCTGGTTCACAGACGACTAACTTTGATCCAAGTCTTCGTATTATTGCCTTATGTGCATTGTTAAGTTTGCAGCAACTTCATTGCTTCGAACACTGACTGTAAATAAATATTGTAACTTCACTAAAATCTTTTCTGGTACTTAGACAACGTCTCCATTATTACCACAATCTTGAATACTTCATTCTCTATTCTTCACTGACGTTTGAACATATAAATGAACTTCTTTCAGTGAGTATAACTTCAAGACTGCAGTTGTCTTCTTTAACCTTTGTCTTCACCCTTCTAGATTCCTATGCTTCGAACAATGTCTATTTTCAATCAATGCCTTTACACTGAAATCTTCTTGTGGCACTTTTATACTGAACCTTCAACACTTCTAAAACCCTGAAAGTCTTTACACATTATTCTTCACTGAGGCTTGAACATATTAATGAACTTCTTTCAGTGACCTGTAGTAGACTTTAAAACTTCTTCTAATGTCTTGATTCACTGTATCTGCCTTGTCTTCATTTCTTCCTGATTTCTGTGTAGGCGTAGTATTATTTACTTGTCTTGTTCTAGTGTTGAGTTATCACGATTACTATTTATACAGCTTCGTAATCTCACCAACAGAAACAGAAGATATAATATCTGCAGAATAGAGACAAATACAACCAAGAAGTAGAAACTGCACTTACGAATAAAATTTCTGAGTTAGAGTTCAAACTTCAGGCTTATAAGAAATCTGCTAATCTTGTTAAGGAGGCAATAGACAAACAGGTTATAGGTCAAAAAATTGGAATAGGAGTTGACTATGATAAAAAGGCAGGAAAGAGACATGATAAATCATTTGCTGAGAAAAGTCATGTGAAACAAGACATTGCACATGTATTAAAAAATGTCCCTAAGCCCCTATACACGAAGTTTGTCATCGAACCCTTATATGAATAACAAATCTTAATGAAAGAAGAAATCCTTGCTGAGGATCAAAAGAAAGAGGAAGAAGATAAACAAAAGAGGCCTAAGAAATCTTTAAAAATTAAAGAACCTAAGTAACAGATTAAAACTGAAATAGACAACAAAGATGAAAAGAAGAAAGCTAACAGAAATGGCAAGATAGGTGTTAATAAGAAAAATGATTATGCCTATTCTTCCCACCTATTAAAAAAGTTTGTAACAATTGTAATTTTACTGGTCATCTTACGTATGCATGCAAAAAGATAGAAGTAGTAAAAATAAAAACTTTTAATATGTCTGCCATGCCTTCCATGGCTATCCTTCATCAACCATGTGGTAAAGTAGGATGCATGCCATGTGCTTTCAACATCATGTCTGCATACATAAACTTGATAATGCATCATCTAGTACTTTAATTAATATAGATGTGAACATGAATAGAAAACATGTTAGGGCAAAGACTGTTAGTCCTCCTAAGTCTAGGAAGGAAGCCCCTGCTCCTAAGCCTAAAGACACACCTGTCAAGGCTAAACCAAAGGGCAAGGGCACAGTCGATGAGAAAGAAAAGGACCAGAAAATTTCTGTAGCTAAATCTTATTACTTATCTAAGCCTCTTGGACCCAATCAAATTTGGGGGCCAAAGAAAAAGTAATCAATCTGTGATTGCAGGGCATAGCAAAGAACAAGCGTGTCATGTGGATTCTCGACAACGGCTATTCTAGGCATATGACTGGTGATAAAGCCCTGCTATCAGATGTGATTGAGAAAGCTGGCCCGATAGTGACCTTTGGAGATAACAGCAAGGGTTTCACAATGGGATATGGCAATTTGGAAATTGGAAATGTTATCAGAGAAAATATCTATCTTATGGACGGGATTAAAGCACAACCTTCTAAGTATCAGTCAGTTCACTAACAAGGGCTACAAAGTAACTTTCAAAAAGGAAAGATGTGCAATCCAAAACAGGAAAGATGCGAAGCTTGCTCTTCAAGGAGTGAGAAAGGAGAATCTCTCTGTGGCTAACTTATTTTCTGCAAGAAAATGTTAAGTTCAATGTTTTTATAGTAAAGCTTCAACAGAGGACAATTGGTTATGGCACAAGAAACTTTCACACCTGAACTTTAAGGCAATAAACTCTTTAGTTAAGAGGGAATTGGTTAGAGGTTTACCTGAGATGGAATTCTGTCAAAAAGGTTTATGTGAATCATGTGAAAAAAGGAAGTCAAAGAAAGCATCTCACCAAAGCAAAGATTCATCCGACATTACTGAACCTCTGTAACTTCTGTATATGTATTTATTTGGTCTAGTCAACATCATGTTTATGTCAAGGAAGATATATACACTAGTAATTGTAGATGACTACTTTAAGTACACATGGGTGTTCTTTCTAGCCTCAAAGGATGAAGCCCCTCAAACAATTATTGATCACATAAAGAAGATAGAGTTAGAAGATGATTTTCCTGTCAGGAAAATAAGGTCTGACAATGGAACAGAATTCAGGAATGTAACCCTGAATGATTTCTGTATTGAGAAAGGGATATTAAGACAATATTCAGTGCCCAGAACTCCATAACAAAATGGAGTAGTAGAAAGGAAGAACTTAACTCTAGTTGATGCAACAAGAACAATGCTGAATGAAGCTAAGTTACCTCTATACTTTTGGGATAAAGCAGTCAACACAGCTTGCTACACTCAGAATCGTACCCTGGTTAATAAAGATCATGACAAGACTCCATACGAGTTGATGGCTAACAAGAAATCAACACTAAAATACTTTCATGTGTTTGAAGCAAAGTGCTTTGTACTGAAAGATGATGAGCATCCCGGAAAGTTTGAATCCAAGGCTCATGAAGGCATATTTCTTGGCTACTCTCTAGAATCTAAAGCATACAGGGTTTATGTGATTGAACACAAAAAGGTCATTGAAAGCATGAATGTAACTTTCAAAGATCTCAAGCTCCCAAGTTTGCAAAGAACAGATAACACTGAAACTCTGCAGTTTGAAAATATGAACTCAGAAGAAGGTGAAGTAGAACCTAAAGCTACAACAAAAAATCAAGCACCAAATGAGAATAACAACAATGATGATTCTAACCCTAGTAGTGGAAACAGTGGAAGATTCACAGAAACTACTAGTAATGGTAGAGAATCTCTTTCTCAACTAAGCAACAACTCAGGGAGAGCAACTGAAGGATCTACTAACAGGACTCAACACTTTAATGATAATCAAGATGAATCATCTAGGGTAAATCTACCTAGGCATAGGGTGTGGAGTAGAGATCACCCCTTTGAGTTGATTCTAGGAGATCCAGATGCTGGAGTTCAAACAAGACGTGCTTCACAGAATGAATGTTTATTATCTGGTTTTCTATCTGAGATAGAGCCAAAGAAAGTTGAAGAAGCACTAGAAGATCCAGATTGGTTTATTGTTAGGGAATAAGAACTCAATCAATTCGAAAGACAAAAAGTTTGGAAGCTGGTACCCTGGCCAAAGAACAAGTCTATTATTGGCACAAAGTGGGTATTCAGAAATAAACTGGATGAAGATGGCATTGTTACTAGGAACATAACCAGACTAGTTGCTAAAGGTTATTCCCAAGAAGAAGGAATAGATTATGATGAAACATATGCACCAGTGGCAAGGCTTGAATATATTAGGATGTTTCTGGCATTCGCAGCACATTCCAACTTTAAAGTATATCAAATGGATGTGAAGAGTGCATTCCTGAATGGGGAACTTGAAGAAGAAGTGTATGTGGAACAACCCCCATGGTTTGAAGATCCAGAATTTGTTGATTTTGGGTACTTTCTCTTCAAGGAACTCTATGGCTTAAAGCAAGCACCTCGGATATGGTATGACACTCTATCTATATTCTTACTTGAAAATGGTTTCACTAGAGGTGTCATAGATTAGGCTATATTTCATCAAATGCATAAAAATGACTTGATATTAGTATAAGTATATATGGATGACATTATATTTGGTTCTACTAATGATCAGTTGTGTAGTAAATTTGCTAAGTTAATGTAGAGTAGGTATGAAATGAGCATGATGGGTGAGCTGAATTACTTTCTTGGACTCCAAGGAAGCCAAAGGAAAGATGGAATTTTCATTTTCAAGACCAAGTACATCAGAGATCTATTGAAGAAGTATGGTCTTGAAGATGCATCATCAACCAAAACCCCTATGGCAACTGCCACTAAGCTTGATAAAGATGAACCTGGTAAGAGGGTAGACATCATAAGCTACAGAGGTATGATCGGCTCATTACTTTACTTAACTGCAAGTAGGCCAGATATTAGGTTTGCTACATGCTTGTGTGCTAGGTTTCAGTCTGACCCTAAAGAATCACATCTTATAGCTGTTAAATGCATTTTTAGGTATCTTAAGGGAAGTCTGAATCTTGGAATTTGGTACCCTAAAGATACAGGTTTTGACCTTATTGGCTATACAGATTCTGATTATGCAGGTTGTATGATTGATCGAAAGAGTACATCAGGGAGTTGTCAATTTCTTGGTAGAAGATTGGTGTCTTGGTATAGCAAGAAGCATCATTCAGTTGCAATATCAACAGTTGAAGCTGAATATGTAGTTGCTGGAAGCTGCTGTGCACAAATATTGTGGATAAGGAACCAACTTCAAGACTATGGGTTGTTGCTAAGCAAAATTCCAATATTCTGTGACAACACAAGTGTCATAGCAATCACAAACAATCTTGTTCAGCAATCGAGGACCAAGCACATTGATATCAGGTATCATTTCATAAGAGAGCATGTCATGAGTGGTACTGTAGAGTTATATTTTGTGCCTACAGAGCAGCAAATTACAGACATCTTCACTAAACCACTGGATGAAATCACTTTCACTAGATTGGTTTGTGAACTTGGGATTTTAAATTCTACTAACTAATTAGTTAGTAATCAATAACTGCAATTTGAAGCTGATAAATTCACTAGTTAATTAATTTCAATATTTTTAGGACTTGTGAATTTATTTACCAAATTATTTCCAGTTATTAAGATTAAATATTAGATAAATACCTTGTGCATGCCTGCTAAATTTATTAATCTGGTATTTATTTAATTTTGGTCTTAGAAAAATATTTAAGTGCTTATGTTTAAATAATAAATTCTTAGCACTTATATATTTAAATATTATTTGAAATTATTTTAAATGGAAAGAATGGATATTTACATTTGTTCTCAATATTTAAAATAAAAGTAAAATAATAAGGAAGTATAATTTATTTATGATAATAATTTTAACAATTAATGTTATTAATAAATATGTTGTGAAATAATATTTATGAGTAATTAATTATTATTGGTTAATTATTCAAATTATTCATAAATATTATTATTTATTAGTAGAAAAATCAAGGAGCAACTTGAAATTTTAAAACAACAAGTACCTTGTTGCGCTGTATTTTTTGTGGTGCATATACAATGGTTTACCTGTATAGGCGTAATAAAAGTCAGCACAGGTACTTGAAACATTTCTTAAAAATCTTGTTGCGCCTGTAGGTTTTGTTGTGCCTACACAGTGTCACCACTGTAGAGGCGCAACAAAGTACTTAAAAATTTTGTTTGTTTGGTGTTTGTTGCGCTAGTCAGCTTTGTGGCGCCATTACAGTGAATACACTGTGTAGGCGCAACAAAAAATGACATCCATCTATCTTGTTGCGCTAGTTAGTTTTATGGCGTCATCACAGTGCATGCACTGTGTAGGCGCAACAAAACAACTTAGCATTTTTTTTCTTTTCACATTAGTATATAAAGCCTAGTGTGTTAATGTTATTTTTCATTTCTTAGCGGCGATACATACACATATACACACTATGTTAAGAGACTAAGGCGCAACATAGATCTACAATTTTTAATCGAACTAAAACTAGTCAATTCTTGTCCGATTTTTAATCTAAAACCAGTTTTATGAAATCCACGATCATACTTTTCAATTGCAAGTGGTCTCATTAATTTTGGTTAAGGTTTTAAAATAATCATTTTCTCAAAATCTCGAACTGATTGGCTAGGTATCTCATAGTTTTAATCGATTAAAAATTAAAATAAAATTAATTGTGTGCCTAAAATTACTAGGAGTTCATCATATCTTAATTTCAAGTCAATCCAAGTAATTTTTAAAATTAGGGTTTAGTTCGTAATTTACTAAATTAATTCGACTTTAATTAGTATTTTTAATTCGTAAAAATTACCTTTCACTTTAATTAAATGGCAGGTCATTTTTAGATTAAAAAAATTAATTATTTATCTATTTTAGTAGATGACTGGACTAAAGCTGGTGAGTTAGGAAAATGGGCCCAATTTTAAAATGAAAGTTTTATGGTCCGTTATGCTCTAACTACTAATGTTCCTTTGAATAGAAATCTTCTTAGACAGGTGTACAGGTCTGCTAAAAACACATCTGCAGATGGGATATCAGCTTTCACTTTCAAAATTCAGCGACAAAAAGTGCGAATAACAGAAAATGACATCAATCAAGCACTTAATTTGCCAACTGAAAACTTTGAAGATGAACCATCTCAAGTAGACCTAAACAACTTCTTCATGTTTCTGCACTGCACAAGGGAAAACAATAATCTCCCGAAGAAGATCTATAAGCATCATCTACCCAAGGAGTGGAATTTGTTTTTTAACATCTTGTCTCATGGTTTTGCACCAAAGACAGGTGGCTTCCACGGGATAACTCAATTCAACAAGGTGATTGCTTATGTAGTGGCTTCAGAGGTCAGAATCAACTTTGGAAGATTGATCATGGCTGAGATCTTAAAGAACTAAGCAAAAATGGAGAACTTTTATTTATATCAAAGATTTTTGTAGTTGGTGTTGAATCAAGTACTGAACGCAGATCAACTTCAATCGTTTCAGAATAGTCCTTTGGAAGAATCACCATCACTATAGTTCAAAACAATCTTGTTGCTACAACATGAGGCTGACTACCCAAACAGGTTTACTCCTGCTCCGATGACTAATTCTATTCGAGATTACTTTACTCTTCTTAGACAGGCTGAAGAAGAAGTTGCAGAAGAAGAAGAACATGTTTCTCAAACTGATGAGTCAACAAGTGAAGAAGAAGAAGAAGAAGAAGAAGCCTCTCAGGAAGAGACTGAAGCTGAAACATCAGATGACTCTGGAAGCAAAGAAGCATCTCAAGAAGAAGATCTAGAAACTGAAAGAGAAGATGAAATCATCGATGAAGCTGGTTCTGAGAATGAACAAGAACTAGATTCTGAAAAATAACAATAAAGGCAAAGTCCTGAAAATGCACAAGAGGAAGTAGCTATTGAGAACGTAGTAGAAGAAACTCATACCACAGATGTGTACATCCCTAACCTATCTGATGAAAAAATGGAATAAGGTACACTTTTGTATTTTAAATTTTCCACTTTTCTTCAAGATGAATTTGTCACAATATCTACTTCTGTGCCTTAAATGGCAATGCACACACTTGAGCCCTCAATGGCCTTTGAAGCTGGAAATGAACTTGGCGACCAACCAGTTCTAACCACTGCCAGAGATCAATAAACATTTCTTATATCTCCTCAAACCAAAAAAAGATCACTTGATATAGATGATAGGAGTGAATCCCTACCGAATCAAGAAATTTTTGAAATATCCCCTATAGCTCTTCCTTCTCGAAAATGTCAAAAAATGAATTTTAAACCTAAGGCAACTGTGAGCCACGAACCTGATTCTCCAATCTCTGAAATCTTTCTTTTCTTCGTGATCTCAATTCTGAAATTGACAAATTCCTGAAAGGTACGGGAATAGAAAAAGAGATGGAAACACAATCAGCTACTTCAGTAGCCAGTACTGTTTTGGTTAATCCAATTTAGAACCTGTCTTCACATATAGAAGGGGGCATCACTGACTCTCACGAGCCATTAATTACATTGTCAAATGTAATGACCCCCTGGACTTAACATCTCCAGATCCTAATAAGGATGTTTTCCCTCCCCAAGTGGGTGAAGTGGAAAGGCAACTCTCCTTTAGAAGGGAAGAGGTCTTCATTCATGAGGAAGCACCACAGGCTCTCATTTGGTATTGCCTTCACAGGTGCTGCGGGGTACACAGGCTCTCATTTGTCACTTATTACATTGCCTGAGGTGGTGACCCCCTGGAGATTACAAATCCAGCTCCTTCAAAGGAGGTCCTCCCCGCCTTTTCAGGTTAGGTGGAGGGACAACACACCCATAGAAGGGATGTGGACTCTATACTTAGAGTATCTGCTGCTTCGATAGTAGAACCTGTTCAGGGTGTCTTTGAGCAGGTCAGGCTTTCAATAACTTTAGCTGGCATCACAATTTCTTCAACTCTGCCAATCATTACAGAATCCATAGTGGTGACCACACTAGGTCTAATTCCCCCAGTTCCTGAAAAAAGAGTTCTCCCCACCCAAAGCGGTCCGGCGGAGAGGCAACCTACCCATAGAAGGGATAAGGATTTTAATGCAGGTACAAAAGATCAGGATGCTATAAATGAGATGAGTGAAATAGTTAACCTGAGTGATCTTCAATTCCCTAACCCTGATCAACCGAGTGTGAGTGTTGAGGGACGTGCACAAACAGTAATAGTGAGCATTGAGATAACCACTGACCAAATAAACACCCCACTCAATCACACATATCGCACAACTAAAGGATTATAAATCTAGAGGCCCAAGTCACTGAAATTTATTATTCTATAAGGAAAATCTTGGAAGTGTAAGAGCAGCAACGCAATGAAATGAAAGAAATTAAAGATTTAGTGCAACAACAGCTGGCTCAGAAAAATCCTATTACTCATCAATCAACTTCAACAGCTCAGATAACTCTGGTCGAAAGGGAGGATAACCCAACTGAGGGGGAGAGAAGAGAGCAAGAAACAGTTGGAGCAGAAATGATAATGGAATACACAACTCAAGGGGAGACATATATCTTTTACAGTCCTAGAGCAAGGAAACTGGAGGAAGGTGAAATCTTTGAACCCTATGTGCCAATGGATATTCCTACTGAGAATGAGATAGAGGAAACAACAAAGGCTGCAGGTATAGATGTCGAGGAGGAATTTGCTGAGGAGTATGCATTTGATAATGAATGTCTTCTAGTTGGTGTAGATGAAGTTGTTACTCAAGATATCGTTCAAGCTCAAGAGTTAATCAAAAGAAAGTGGAGACGAGTTCAACATGCAATGTAAAGAAGAAATAGAATCAAGGACATCGAAACTAAAGCTGGTCCTGAATGGGATGAAGCAAGGAGTATGTTGGAGAACAAAGAACTAACTCTAAGTCAGAAGAAAGACAGATAAGTCCTTGACCTTTTCAGAACCATAAAGGAAAAATTTTAAGATGTTCATGAGTTCTATGTTGTTCTATCGGAGGAAATAATAAGCATGTCAGTCAGTGCATTCAAATCTGGTTGGAAGATATATATCAATTCAACAACACTTGGTTCGAGAATCTTGTCGACAAAGAGCTTCGAGAAAATGAATATAGTGGGATTGTATGTGCTAAAGAGGAAAGTCATCTTTGGGGGACACAAGTCAAATGAGATACTGAGAGATCAAATTGAAAATAAGATTATTGAGATCGGTGTCGAAGCATTTGAGAAGCCTCTGGTGGTCAAGTACTACAAAGCAACAACTTTACACAATCTGACTTTGTCTGATAAAGGTCTGGAGTCAAGCCAAGTGATGTTCATGCAGTACGTAGAGGGAAGACTTAGAAGCAAGAAGAACAGAACTAAAGAATATCTTAAAGCTGCTGAGTTAATCTATACATTCAGGTTGAACAGAGTTATCAAAACATCAAGAAGATATCTAATAGAGACAATCAGATACTATCAGAATCCAGTATATGTGAGACAGGAGGATGTCACTGAAGAATTTGAAACCATTAAGGATTCTGAACCTTGCATACAAACTGAACCAAATGGAACAAAGTACTTCTTGTTCAAGGATATTCCAACTGAGATTGAGAAACTGGGGGAAGGAGAAATATTTGAACCCTATGTGCCAATGGATATTCCAACTGAGATTGAGATAAAGGAAACATCATAGGCTGTAGGTATAGATGTCGAGGAAGAATTTGCTAAAGATTATTCCTTTGATAATGACTATCTTCTAGTTGGTGTAGATGAAGTTGTTACTAAAGATATAGTTCAAGATCAATAGTTGATGAAAAGAAAGTGGAGAAGAGTTCAACATGCTATGGAAAGAAGAAATAGAATCAAGGACATCGAAGATAAAGTCGGTCCTGAATGGGATGAAATAATGAGTCTGTTGAAAAAGAAAGAATTGACTCTAATTCAGAAGAAAGACAGAGAAGTCCTTGACCTTTTCAGAACCATAAAGAAAAAATTTCAAGATGTTCATGAGTTCTATGTTGTGTTATCATATGAGATAACAAGCGTGTCAGTCAGTGCATTCAAATCCGGTTGAAAGATGTATATCAATTCAACAACACTGGGATCAAGAATCTTGTCAATAAAGAGCTTCGAGAAAATGTATATAGTGGAGTTGTATGTGCTGAAAAAGAGGGAGACACAAGTCGAATGAGATACTGAAAGATCTAATTGAGAAGAAGATTATTGAGATCGGTGTGGAAGCATTTGAGAAGCCTCCGGTGGTCAAGTACTATAAATCAACAACTTTACACAATCTGACTTTGTCTGATGAAGGTCTGGAGTCAAGCCAAGTGATGTTCATGCAATATGTAGAGGGAATACTTAGAAGCAAGAAGAATAAAACTGAAGAAGGTCTTAAAGTTGCTGAGTTAATCTATGCATTCAAACTTAACAGAGCTATCAAAACATCAGGAAGATATCTAATGCAGACAACCAGATATTATCAGAACCAAGTGTATGTGAGAAAGGAGGACGAAACTGAAGAACTTGAAACCATTAAAGATTCTGAACCTTGCATTCTAACTGAGCCAAATGGAACAAAGTACTTCTTGTTCAAGAAAAATGGAGTAGAGAAGAAAAAGGAACTGTCAAAACTGAAAAGGAACAATTCTGACATCATCAGAAAAGTCTTTTCCAGGGTTAAGAGATCCACTTTCAAATTAGATAAGAAGGCTTTGAGGATCATTCAAGATGTTTTGATGGAGTAAATAGCAGAAGAGTCTATGAATGACACTGACAGAGTGAAAGGATTTCCAAAAATAATAACAGTGTTCGTGTTTTTAAAAATACAATCACTGCCCTTCGAGTCTATCTCAAAGATAAATTCAATTGCATTTCTCACAGAAGTTCTGAAGAAACAAGAAGATCCACCTCCTGTCAACACTCTTGAAGTTGAAGCGAGGGATTTGGTAAAAGCAAGATTAAAAGAGAAGGAAGAAGAGCTGAGGAAACATTACTTGGAGACAAGATCTAAAAAGAAGCAAGATTCAAGTCAAGCAAGCAGAATATCATAGAAATATATGTTCATGCTAGAGGAACAAACTTCTCTTGTACTTGTAAACAAATCTGATAATGTAAAATCCAATCCAGAATGTAATTAATATTATTTTCTGTCTTTCTGCACTTTACTTTTTCTTGTAAGTATCAGTTGAGTTATCCTCTCACAGGATTTGCTTGTCGAACTCTAAAAACCAAATAGGGGGAGATTGTAAAGCATAATGTAATGTAATATGTAATAGTGATAATGATAACTCAACTAAGAAACAAAGACAGTCAAATAATACTAATATACAGCACAAGAATCCAGAAGGACATGCAAACATGAATCATACATACATCATTGCAGAACATTCAAGATGAAATACTTACTGAACGTCAGCGAGAGTAGTTCATTAATATGTTCAGTCCTCAACAACAAATAAGAATTCAGAAGATTTCATATTAAAGATAGTGTAATTATTTGAGTATAAATGTCAAAGGGTTTCAGTGATCAGAAGCAATGCACCAGTCCAAGGTTAATCAGCTGGAACATAACAGAAGTCAAAGAAATTCAATTCAGTGTTAGTCGTTTGTGAACCAGACTAGTGCACTAAGCGTCAGCATAACAAGAAAAGAATTATCTTGATATATGAGAAGAAAATCAGTTGATCAAGCCAGAAGTGTGAAAACCAAGTGGTAAATACTTTAAGAATTCAAGATATTGTTTATGTCAAGTATTACTACATTTGGTGGTTCCTACACTCTTGAAACCATGTTTGTGGTGCCTATACAGTGTGTCTAGAGTATAGGCGCAACAAACAAGTCACTATGGTGCAAGGAAAGTCTTCTTAGCATTTCTGAGTATTTGGTGGCACCTACACACGGCATGCATAATAGAGGCGCAACAAACCTTGAAAAGGCGCAAGGAAAGAAGTTCAAGTAACCCAAGAGCTTTGTGGCGCCTATACAGGGCATTCCTAGTGCAGGCGCAACAAATCTTCTCCTTGGCGCAACTAAAATATTGAGGCGCAACAAACACATTTAGTGGCGCTTACACACTGCAGTCACTCTTTAAGCACAACAAAGGACTTGCATTGTTGGAAAATCAATTCATTTCATTTCCAAAAGTCTACACAAATATATATGGGTTTAATTCGAAAGAATCAATGTGCATCTTCTTCAGTAAACTCAACAAACTTACGGGAGCTCCATTAAAGCCAAGCATTAAACACCCACCTGTATTTTTATTGTAATATTGGTTGAACCCATAGAAGCTAATCATTTGATTAGAAGTGTAGCACCTCAGGGATTTAATAATATATCTTTATTTCACTGAATCATTGTGTTTCATTTACTACCATTTTTATATCTCAAGAACACAAACACTTAATCCGTAATTAAACAAAAATCTACCAACATCATATTCAACCCCCCCCCCCCCTTCTATGATGATTTAGGACCTAATAGGCCATTAACACAACATGCTACACTCAAAACAGGATTGTGGTTCGCAAAGCTTTTGGAAAACACCTTATGAGCTAATTACAGGAAGGAAACCTACTGTCAAGTATTTTCCATGTCTTTGGAAGCAAATGCTACATCATCAAGGATTCAACTGAAATTAAAGGTAAATTTGATACTAAAGCATTTGAAGGAATATTCATAGGATATGGATCTGAAAGAACTGCATATAGAGTCTATATCATTGATCACAAGATTATGGAAGAGAGTGTAAATGCCACTTTTGATGAATCTAAGTTTCCTGGTATTGAAGGATGTCTAGAGACTAAGTCATTAGCCTTTGAGAATCAAGGCTACCTAGAGGAGATTGAATAAGAGTCACCAAGGATGGAACACACAATTTCTGGACCAACCACAATCCCCTCTCAACCATAAGAAAATGAAGAAACTGCTCAATCCACAAACTTTTCTAGAAATATTCCCATGTCTAGTGGACTTGAGGAAATTTATGTTGTCAACAGTTCAAGAGTAAAAGATGTTGTCACCCAACAAAGAGAACCAAACTCAAATGATCCACTAAGAGAAACAAAGTGGAACAGGGATCACACAAATGATCTAATAATTGGTGATCCAAGACCAGAAGAAATGTTGCATATGAATGCATGTATTCCTGTTTCCTCTCTCAAATTGAGCCCAAAACTCTGGATGAAGCTCTACTTAATCCAGATTGGATAAATGTCATGCAAGAAGAACTCAACCAGTTCGAGAGAAGCTGTGTATGAGAATTGGTACCTAGACCAAAGAATAAGTATATGATTGGTACCAAATGGGTCCAAGATGGGTAACAGTGGAATTGTCACTAGAAACAAAGCAAGGCTGGTAGCAAAAGGTTACTGTCAACATGAAGGAATTGATTATGTTGAAACATTTGCACTTGTTGCCAGACTTGAAGCCATTTGAATTTTCTTAGCCTTTGTTGCATTCAATAACTTTAAAGTCTTTCAAATGGATGTGAAAAATGTTTTTCTAAATGGAGAAATGGAAGAAGTATATGTTGAACAGCCCCCAGGCTTTGAAGATCCAAAAATGTAAAATTTTGTATACAGACTTCTCAAAACACTGTATGGTCTAAAGCAAGCACCAAAGGCTTAGTATGATACTCTTTCCAAGTTTCATCTTGAGAACAATTTTACAAGAAGGATTGTGGAAAAAAATTATTTTCTATAAAAATCATGGAAAAGATATCATTCTAGTCCAAGTATATGTTGACATCATTTTTGGCTCAAAAAATGAAAAACTGTGCAAGAAATTCTTTGAGTTAATGCAGAACAAATATGAGATGAGCATGATGGGTGAATTATTATTCTTTCTTGGACTTCAAGTCTATCAAAAGGAGTATGGAATATTCATTTATCAAACCAAATATGTCAAGGATCTTCTGAAAAAATTTGATATGAAAGACTCATCAACTGCAAAGACTCCAATCTCAATAACAACTCAACTTGACAAGGATCCAAAAGGAAAGAAGGTAGACAACAAGATGTATAGATGAATGATTGTTTCTCTCCTCTATTTAACTATTAACAGACCTGATATCATTTTTGCTACAGGTCTATGTGCAAGGTTTCAGTCTAATCTAAAAGTGTCACATTTGATGACAGTTAAAAGAATCTTTAAATACTTAAAAGGTACTCAAGATTTAGGCCGTATCCTAAAGAATTTGGATTTGACTTGGTGAGATATTCATACTCAAACTATGCTGGTTGCAGAATAGACAGAAAGAGTACAACAGGGAGCTGTCAATTTTTGGGAGAAAGATTGGTCTCATGGTTTAGCAAGAAGCAGCATTATGTGTCAAACTCAACTGTAGAATACATTACAGCTTGTAGTTGCTGTACTCAGTTACTTTGGATGAGGAATCAATTGTTGGACTATGGCTTGATATTGCAAGGAATTTCTATATTTTGTGACAACACAAGTGCAATAGCCATTTCTGAAAATCTTTTTCAACATTCTAAGACTAAGCACATTGACATCATACATCATTTCATTAGTGAGCATGTGGAGCAAGGTACAATTAAGCTAATATATGTGCCCACAGGAAAGTAACTTGCAGACATTTTCAATAAACAATTGGATGAAAAGACATTTAATAGACTAGTGAGTGAATTGGGTATGTTAAATTTACCCTGTTAATATATTTCTGTAGAAAGTTGATTTAGTGATCAGAATTATTAGTTAACTGAAATTCACTGTGAATTAATGGCCTGTTAAGGCATTTTGATTTCTATCATAGTGGATACACATGATGAAATTTCACTAAGAGGTTAACTAATTAATTTTAATAATTTAGTTCATATAGTGTTACTAAAAAAATACTGTCAAGTGTCTTGACAATATATTTTATCTATACTATCATATCGTGATAAGTTCATGTCGGTCACTTGAGGAGTATTGACAGTATAGTATGCGGGACTAGAAGTTACTGTCAAAAACATACTGTCAGAATTCATTGGTTCCATTTCTTCAAATCCCCACATAACATACTGTCAGCAGTTAAATTAGGATTTGTTGTTTATTTTTTATTTTTCTAACCGCTAATGTTACTGTCAAGAGTGTTTTGATTTCTAGCACATGAGTTACTGTCAAAATGGAATGGATCTAACATACATTTGTCAATTCAATCGATTGAAATTCCTCATTGACAGTTTCTTTTTCATTTCATATAAATAAAAACTGTAAATTCACTCTCACTCTTTACTTCTTCTAAAACTCTTTTACACTCAAATGCTCTAAAACCTCTAATTATCTCTCTGCAACTTCGTCTTCTTCGTTCTCTTTCCTCTCTAAATTTATTTATCTTTCTTTTCTCCAACCATGTCAAGACCACAAATCATTTGTTCTCTTTCCCAAACCAACTTCACCATTATGGCTTCTATGGGTGAAGCTGGTGAAGCCTTCAAACCCTTTGTTGGCTTCATGCATAACTCTTACCTCTCGTATGCACTAAATCAAAGCCCTATATTAGAGATTCTTAGACTGTCACAGTTGTGGACCTCTGCAACTTGTGAGGGGAAGCAGGATGCAAGAACTATCACTTTCCAAATCAACAACACTTCTTACACTATCAACTAAACACACATGAATGTCGCTCTCCATATAGAAGCTAAAATAGGTTCGTTCTTACAGGAGCCTGCAAGTGAAGCTCAACTTGCAAAATTCTATAAAATGGTTAGGTATACTAGACCCAAGACAAGCCATGATTCTGATGATTGATATCCTTTCGGTGGAATGGATAGAAAGTACTTGGTGAAGGAGTGGAGCATGATAATGGATGCTGTCACTTGAGCTATGTCAAGCAAAACAAGTGAATGGAATGAGGTCCCAACCTACATAAGGAAGATTATGCATTCCATGGTGCACAAATACATGATTGATACGGGCAAGATCATGATGCCATTATTCATGTTAGTGCTTGGTAAGAGGTATAGCAGAAAGTAATCTACTATCCTAGATTCATTATGCTTATTATCATCTCTATAGTAGGCATAATTAATCTTGATAATATAGATTTCATGTAGTCCCTCACTTCAAAGAAAAACACACACTTCATTTTAACTAGCAAACCCCTAAATTCTGAATTGGGTTTGTTTATTACTGACCATATGCAGTCTATAATAAACTTACTCAATTTAAGAATTGTGGGAGATTTTAATGTTTCTCTTTGAGTGATGAGAATGGTGTTGACCTCACCATTCCTAACCCACACTCTAAACCTTTTAAAGGAGATGGACCTTTTAGAGTCTCCAAATCTATTAGTCAAGAACTTGGTTCCTCTCAAAAGGACCAGGTTACTAAAAGGAAGAGAACCTTAACCCCTAGGTTAGAAACTGTTACACAGATAGGTAGTAAAACTACACTAGATGCAATAAATAAGGGTGGTAGTCAGATCATAGAACCCATAGAGGGCCTTGATATGCCTAAGAGGAAGAAGGCAAGGGTACCAACCTCTGTGGCTCAGTCCGTGTTCTCTCAAAAGGACATAGAGCTTAATAGGGACAATAGTTCTCCTCTAGGTGTCTCTTGTCAACAGGGGGCATCAATCGAAATTGGTCAGTCCCCCATACATCCTGTACAGAGTCTGCACACCATGTTGAACACATTCAGCATGAGCCAACTCTTAAAGAAAGATACAGTATATGGATAAAAAATGTGGAACACAGCTCATTCAACTTTGATGTTTTTCCCTTTGACATTTTTGAGGAGACAAATGTCAATTCTTTATTTCAAAGTTTGGATGAGTCTACTATAAGTAATCTACAAGAAAATTATACTCAGATGGTAGAAGATATTACTGTCACAGCCTCAGTTGTTGTTAATGACATAGGAAAAATTGATGTCACAACTGACAGTAACATTCCTTTAAAGGAATCTGTCACAACCTCAGTTATTATTAATGACACATTTCTTGTCACTCCTCCTGACATTAACTTTCAAGCTCAGGATGCTGTCAACACTCCAAATCCCGACAACACCTCTCATACTCCTGTAGCTCAACATATGGACGAGGCATAAAGTAGTGATTTTATTCCTCTCTCCACAATTTATAAGGTAAAATCTAAATCAAATGTCCAAGGTGTACCTGTCAGTCCCTTGCACCTAAGTTAAGTGAGGGAGAGAAAAATAAGAGAAGTAAAAAAGAGAGAAGTGAACATAAAAAAATTGTGAGGCAGAGAAAGGCCCTGACAAAAGGAGAGGGCCTTGAGCATGGCCAAGAAAAAATAAAAGAGGGAACCTGTTAGGACCTAAATCATCATAGAAGGGGGGGTTGAATATGATATTGGTAGATTTTCATTTAATTGTGGATTAAGTGTTTGTGTTCTTGAGATATGAAAATGATAATAAATGAAACACAATGATTCGGGGAAATAAAGATATATTATTAAATCCCTGAGGTGCTACACTTCTAATCAAGAGATTAGCTTCTGTGGGTTCAATCAATATTACAACAACAATACAGGTGTGTTTAATGCTAGGCTTTAATGAATCTACCGTAAGTTTGTTATGTTTACAGGGGACGATGCACACTGATGCTTTCGAATTAAACCCATATATATTTGTGTAGACTTTTGGAAATAAAATGAATTGATTATCCAACAATAGCTTAAGTCCTTTGTTGCGCCTTGTAGAGTGTGGACAGTGTTTAGGCGCCACCAAATGTTTTGTTACGCCTTTAATATTTTGTTGCACCTAGAGATACATTTTATTGCGCCTCTACACCCATCCCCTTGTATAGGCGCCACTATTGCCTTAGAATGATCATCATAAGTTTCCTTGTGCCTAGTGACTTATTTGTTGCGCCTTGTACTCTATGAGCCTTGTGTAGGCGACACCAAACTTGGATTACTTGGAACTACAAGGTTTGTTGGGCCTGTACACTTGATTCCTTGGGCAGGAGCTACAAACGTCTTCCATTTAATTTTTGTTGTGCCAAGACTTCACTAAACACCAAGTCAACTATTTTGTTGAGCCTCTACACTTGATTCCTTGTGTAGGCGCCACCAACTGTAGAAATACTCACCTTAAACAATATCTTGAATTCTTGAAGTATTTACCACTTGGTTTTTACTCTTCTAGCTTGATCAACTGATTTTCTTCTTATATATCAAGACAATTCTTTTCTTGTTATGCTGACGCTTAGTGCACTGGTCTGTTTCACAAACGACTAACACTGAATTGAATTCCCTTGACTTCTGTTCTATTTTAGTTGATTAACCTTGGACTTTTGCATTGCTTCTGATCATTGAAACCCTTAGACATTTATACTCAAATCATTACACTGTCTTTAATATGAAATCTTCTGAACTCTTATTTGTTGCTGAGGCCTAGACATATTAATTAACTTTTCTCGCTTACGTTCAGTAAACCTTTCATCTTGATTGCTCTGCAATGATGTATGTATGAATCCTGTTTACATATCCTTCTGGATTCATGTGCTGTATATTAGTATTATTTGATTGTCTTTATTTCTTAGTTGAGTTAGCGTTATCCCTATTACATATTACGTTACATTATGCTTTACAATCTCCCCCTATTTGGTTGTTAGAGTTCGATAAGCAAATCTTGTGAGAGGATAACTAAACTGATACTCACAAGAAAAAGTAAAGTGTAGAAATACATGAAATAATATTAATTACATTCTGGATTGGATTTTACATTTCCATATTTCTTTACAAATACAAGAGAAGTTTGTTCTTCTAGCCTGACATATATTTCTATGATCTTCTGCTTGTTTGTACTGTATCTTGCTTCTTCTTAGATCTTGTCTCGGAGTAATGTTTCCTCAGCTCTTCTTCCTTCTCTTCTAATCTTGCTTTTACGAAATCCCTCACTTCAACTTCAAGAGTGTTGACAGGAGGTGGATCTTCTTGTTTCTTCAGAACTTCTGTGAGAAATGCAATTGAATTTATCTTTGAGATAGACTCGAAGGGCAGTGATTGTATTTTTAAAAACACGAACACTGTTATTATTTTTGGAAATCCTTTCACTCTGTCAGTGTCATTCATAGACTCTTCTGCTATTTACTCCATCAAAACATCTTGAATGATCCTCAAAGCCTTCTTATCTAATTTGAAAGTGGATCTCTTAACCCTGGAAAAGACTTTTCTGATGATGTCAGAATTGTTCCTTTTCAGTTTTGACAGTTCCTTTTTCTTCTCTACTCCATTTTTCTTGAACAAGAAGTACTTTGTTCCATTTGGCTCAGTTAGAATGCAAGGTTCAGAATCTTTAATGGTTTCAAGTTCTTCAGTTTCGTCCTCCTTTCTCACATACACTTGGTTCTGATAATATCTGGTTGTCTGCATTAGATATCTTCCTGATGTTTTGATAGCTCTGTTAAGTTTGAATGCATAGATTAACTCAGCAACTTTAAGACCTTCTTCAGTTTTATTCTTCTTGCTTCTAAGTATTCCCTCTACATATTGCATGAACATCACTTGGCTTGACTCCAGACCTTCATCAGACAAAGTCAGATTGTGTAAAGTTGTTGATTTATAGTACTTGACCACCGGAGGCTTCTCAAATGCTTCCACACCGATCTCAATAATCTTCTTCTCAATTAGATCTTTCAGTATCTCATTCGACTTGTGTCTCCCTCTTTTTCAGCACATACAACTCCACTATATACATTTTCTCGAAGCTCTTTATTGACAAGATTCTTGATCCCAGTGTTGTTGAATTGATATACATCTTTCAACCGGATTTGAATGCACTGACTGACACGCTTGTTATCACATATGATAACACAACATAGAACTCATGAACATCTTGAAATTTTTTCTTTATGGTTCTGAAAAGGTCAAGGACTTCTCTGTCTTTCTTCTGAATTAGAGTCAATTCTTTCTTTTTCAACAGACTCATTATTTCATCCCATTCAGGACCGACTTTATCTTCGATGTCCTTGATTCTATTTCTTCTTTCCATAGCATGTTGAACTCTTCTCCACTTTCTTTTCATCAACTATTGATCTTGAACTATATCTTTAGTAACAACTTCATCTACACCAACTAGAAGATAGTCATTATCAAAGGAATAATCTTTAGCAAATTCTTCCTCGACATCTATACCTACAGCCTATGATGTTTCCTTTATCTCAATCTCAGTTGGAATATCCATTGGCACATAGGGTTCAAATATTTTTCCTTCCCCCAGTTGCCTCGCTCCAGGCCTGTAAAAGATATCTGACTCCCCATGAGCTGTATATTCCATTATCATTTCAGTTCTAACTTTTTCTTGTTCTCTTCTCTCCCCCTCAGTTGGGTTATCCTTCCTTCCGAACGGAGTTATCTGAGCTGTTAAAGTTGATTGAGTAGTAGCATGAACTTTCTGAGCCAGCAGCTGTTGCACTAAATCTTTGATTTCTTTCATTTCATTGCGTTGTTGCTTTTGCACTTCAAAGATTTTTCTTGTTGAGTAATGAATTTCAGTAACTTGGGCTTCCAAATTTAGAATCCTTTGGCTGTGTGCTGTGTGTGCATTATGTGGGGTGTTTATTTGGTCAGTGGGTATCTCACTACTCACTGTAACTGTTTTTGCACGGCCCTCAACACTCATACTCGGTTGTTCAGGGTCAGGAAATTGAAGATCACTTAGGTCAATTGTATCACTTATCTCATGCACAGCATCATGATCTTCTGTACCTGCAAGAAAATCCCTATCCCTTTTATGGGTAGGTTGCCTCTCCGTCGGACCACTTCGGGTGGGGAGAACTCCTTTTTCAGGAACTGGGGGGTTTAGATTCAGTGTGGTCACCACTATGGATTCTGTAATGATTGGCAGAGTTGAATCCGTTATGCCAGCTGAAGCCATTGAAAGCCTTACTTGCTCAAAGACACCCTGAACAGGTTCTACTACCAAAGCAGTAGATACTCTAAGTATAGAGTCCACATCCCTTCTATGAGTGTGTTGTCCCTCCGCCTAACCTGCAAAGGTGGGGAGGACCTCCTTTGTAGGAGATGGATTTGTAATCTCCAGGGGGTCACCACCTCAGGCAATGTAATGATTGAAAAATTAGAGCCTCTGGTACCCTGCAATGCTTGTGAAGGCAATTCCACTTGAAGTGGTGATGCTGCTGACGCAGCTACTCCATGAATGGAGACCTCTTCCCTTCTAAAGGAGAGTTGCCTTTCCACTTCACCCACTTGGGGAGGGAAAAATCCTTATTAGGATCTGGAGATGTTAAGTCCAGGGGGTCACCACTTTTGACAATGTAATGAGTGGCTCGTAAGAGTCAGTGATGCCCCCTTCTGTCTGTGAAGACAGGTTCTGAATTGGATTAACCAAAATAGTACTGGCTATTGAAGTAGCTGATTGTGTTTCCATCTCTGTTTCTATTACCGTACCTTTCAGGATTTTGTCAATTTCAGAATTTAGATCACGAAGAAATATAAAGGTTTCAGAGATTGGAGAATCAGGTTCCTGGCTCACAGTTGCCTTAGGTTTAAAATTCATTTTTCGTCATTTTTGAAAAGGCAGAGCTGTAGGGGATATTTCAAAAATTTCCTGATTCGGTAGGCACTCACTCCTATCATCTATATCAAGGGTTCTTTTTCTGGTTTGAGGAGATATAGAGAGTGTTTGTTGATCTCTGGCAGTGGTTAGAACTGGTTGATGGCCAAGTTCATTGCCAGCTTGGAAGGCCACTGAGGGCTCAAGTGTGTGCATTGTCGTTTAAGGCACAGAGGTAGATATATTGATAAATTCATCTCGAAGAAAAGAAGAAAAGTCAAAATCCAGAAGTGTACTTTCTTCCATTTGTTCATCGGATAGATTAGGGATGTACACATCTGTAGTCTGAGTCTCTTCTACTACATTCTCAATAGCTACCTCCTCTATTGGATTTTCAGGGCTTTTCCTTTATTGATCTTCTTCAGGATTTGGTTCTTATTCATTCTCAGAACCAGCTTCATCCATAATCTCATCTTCTTTTTCAGTTTCTGGTTCATCTTCTTAATATGCTTCTTTATTTGCAGAGTCATCTGATGTTTCAGCTTCAGTTTCCTCTTGAGAGGTTGCTTCTTCTTCACTTGCAACTTCTTCTTCTTCTCCTGGAGCTTCTTCTTCAACCTGTCTAAGAGGAGTAAAGTAATCTAGAATAGAAGTAGTCATTGGAGCAAGAGTAAACCTGGTTGGGTAGTCAGCCTCATTCTGTAGCAACAAGATTGTTTTGAATGGCTGTCCTGTAGGTAACTCCATTATCCCAAATTGCTTCATAGTTAAAAACTGGTTGCTCAATCTCAGTTTCCAACTCAGCAACAGACTCTGATGCTCTCCTTTTGTGGACCTTAAGCTTTTTAGGCTTCTTTGTAATTTGCTGTTCAGAGTCTGGCACACCTAGTGCTTTGAGAACTTCATTTGTCTTGCCTTCTATGAGCCCAGCTGCTTGTACTTGTAATGAAGAGTTGAATAGGTAGCTGTATAGATTTTTGACCACATCCTGTGCAGACATTTGTAGTTCCTGTTCCATTCTCTTCCTTAGGGCTTCATAGGTTGTAAGAAAATCCAAGACTTGAGATTTAGTCTGATATTGCCCTGGATCTTCAACTGATTCCACCAAAGGATATAGGAATAGCAGTACCTCATCACTTGGAATAATGATCACATCAATTAGACTTGAGGCTGCATCCAATGGCATTCCTTCCCAAAATGTTTCATGATCAGAGTCTAAAGGCAGCCTAGACTCTGACTCAACATTAGACTCTAGTTCAGGAGTTTTCTTGCTTTCAGAGTCTGGCTCTGCAGGAGCCTTGGGAGCATCTGTTTCCTGCAAAACAGGGTTAGTAATAATAAGAGGCTTGTGTGTGTGTGCAGAATAAGCCTTCATTAACCTTCTGTACTTCTTAGCAAAAGATTTGTCAGGAGACTCAATTAGAGAATCCTGAGGTGCATTCCTAGGCTTTTCAGAGTCTGTAGCCTTTTCAGAGACTACAAACTTGGCTTGAAGGTTAGAATCAAGTGTATCATGACCTTCTTTTAACAAAGAAAGACCTTCAACAACTTGTTTCTCTAGAGGGTTGAGCTCTTCATCACTGTGCTCATTTATCAGCCTAGTTTGAATCAATTTTCTCCTCTTTACAACTGGTGCCTGTTGAGAGACACCAGAGGTTGGTTTCTTTTTGGATTTTGGTTTGGAAGATTGTGGAATTGAAGGGGATTGGGTGACTTGGGTAGGTGCAGGGGGACTCTCCATTACTTGTTCCTGCACCATTTCACCACCAAAAAATGAGGCATTGTAGATAGAAGGTTTGTAGGTTGAGAGTTTTACCTGCATTACCTGTGGATAGTGCATGGCAGGTAGACTTTTCTTCTTGTCATCAATTCTCTTGATGTCAGAGAATATCCTCATTTGCTGTTTGTATGCCTGCACACAGCAATCATCTGCCAACTTGGTTGACATATCAGGAATGAAATGGTTGAGGAGAATCATAAGAAATCTATGATAGTAGACTTTCTTCCTCCCCTCTTGCACATTATTTAATTTTACTCCCATTTGAGTGAGCAACATATCACCAATGTTGATCACTTTGTCAAACAGGAGACTGTGACCAATTTGATAAGTTATAGCAGTAATAGCATCAAAACCACTACACTTACCAGTGAAGCACTTAGCAATTTGATCAAAGAAAAAGGACCATTCTTTCCTTAAGTAAGGCCTAGTTATTTTACTCATGTTATCTAAGCTAGCAGAATAACCTATTGCCTTAAACATGCTTTTAATGTCATCATCAGAAACAGTTTCATCAAAAGGTGTTCTTACAGGCAATTTAAACACAGCATTAAGTACATCGGCAGTTACATCAAATGTAGTGGAGCCAAAGGTAAACATGATTTTACCTGGTTGATCCTGAGAAGGATCAACAACCTGTGCAGAACTCCAAGCCTTTGACACAGCATCCATGTGAATCACTGGTGATGCCTTGAGAATGTAACTGAGCTCAGAGTGCTCCATGAAATCCATCATTGGGAAGTAGTCAGCATCTACACCTTTCTTATCTCCAAGAGCAGCAACATGATTTGTAGTCATGAAATCAAAGTCCCCAAAAGTGAAAGCAATCGCCTTGGGTCCCCTCAGGACAGTAGAAATGGCAGCCATTGAAGTTGTTGATGTTGAAAGTGATGGAAAAACTTGAAGAAATTAACTAGGGTTCGCAAAAAGCTCTGTGAATATTTTTGCCTTAGAAAATAATTGAAATAAACAAGTGAGTAAATTGTATGAAAAATTTTCTATTTTGTTTGAATTGCATACAATACACACGAGTCTACAGTCTATCTCCAGTCAAAAGATAACTGTTACCGCCTATTTCAAGTCAATTGAACCGTTTAAAAGCAATCAGAGTCTGCAGGCGCGAATATTGACCGATTCAGAGTCTAGGCAATATTTTTCTCAGAGTCTACAAACTCTCCGAGTCGACAGGCTCTCAGAGTGTACAGACTCGTCAGAGTCTAAGAACTAGACTCTGTCAAGGTAAAGTACCAAACAAAATTTTACAATTTTAATTAATCATAGTGTGTTAAGCCAGGGACTATAATTAAAGTACATACCTTGCTTCTTGTAATTTTGATCACTTACATATTTAACATACCTAATTCACCTACCAGTCTGAGAAAGGTAGATTCATCAAGTGGTTTTATCAAAATGTCTGCAATCTGTCTGTCAGTTGGAACATAGTGAAGTGTCACAGTGCCATTTTCAACATGTTCTCTAATGAAGTGATACCTGACATCAATGTGCTTTGTTCTGGAGTGTTGGACTGGATTCTCTGCAATTTTAATAGCACTAGTATTATCACAATACATAGGAATATTTGATAATGTTAGTCCATAATCAAGTAATTGATTTCTCATCCACAGAATTTGAGCACAGCAACTTCCAGCTGCAATGTATTCAGCCTCAGCTGTTGAGGTGGATACTGTTTGTTGTTTCTTGCTAAACCAAGAAATTAATCTGTTGCCAAGAAACTGGCATTGTCCTGTTGTGCTTTTCCTGTCTACTTTGCATCCTGCATAGTCAGAATCTGAATAACCAATTAGTGAAAAATCTGACTCTCTAGGATACCAAAGTCCAAGAGTTTGTGCCCCCTTGAGATATCTAAAAATTCTTTTCACAGCTATTAAATGTGATTCTCTAGGGTCAGCTTGAAATCTAGCACACAGACAAGTTGCAAACATTATGTCTGGTCTACTAGCAGTTAAATATAACAATGAGCCAATCATACCTCTGTAGCTAGTGTTGTTAACTTTCTTACCCTTTGGGTCAGAGTCTAGCTTTGTGGCAGTTGACATGGGAGTTTTAGCAGTTGCAGAGTCTTGCATATAAAACTTCTTCAACAGTTCTCTTACATACTTTGTTTGATTGATGAAAATTCCATCATCATTCTGTTTGACTTGAAGCCCCAAAAAGAAGTTTAATTCTCCCATCAAGCTCATTTCATAATTTGACTGCATTAGTTGACTAAACTTTTCACAGAGTTTATCATTAGTAGATCCAAATATAATATCATCAACATAAATTTGGACAAGCAAAATATCACCTTTACATTTTCTAATAAAGAGAGTTTTGTCAATGGTACCTCTTGTGAATTCATTTTCCAGAAGAAATTTTGAAAGAGTTTCATACCATTCTCTAGGTGCTTGCTTCAATCCATATAGTGCCTTGTCTAACCTGTAAACATGATCAGGAAACTTTGGATCAACAAATCCTGGTGGTTGCTCCACATAGACTTCTTCTTCCAATTCTCCATTTAAGAAGGCACTTTTCACATCCATCTGATACACATTAAATTTTGAATGAGCTGCAAAGGCAAGAAACATTCTGATATCTTCCAATCTTGCTAGTGGTGCAAAAGTTTCATCATAGTCAATTCCTTCCTCCTATGAGTATCCTTTTGCAACTAGCCTTGCTTTGTTTCTTACTACAGTTCCATTCTCATCAAGTTTGTTTCTGTAAACCCATTTTGCACCAACAACAGATCTATTTCTAGGTCTTGGTACTAGTTTCCACACTTTATTTCTCTCAAATTCATTCAATTCTTCTTGCATTGCAATAATCCAATCAGGGTCTTGCACGGCTTCCTCAATTTTCTTGGGTTCATTCTTTGAGAGAAAACAGCTATAAAGACATTCATTTTGAGTGGCTGTTCTTGTTTGTACACCACTCTCAGGGTCACCAATTATTAAGTCAGGAGTGTGATCCCTTGTCCATTTTCTAGCTGGTGGAAGATTGGTTCTTGAACTTGAAGCTCCCCCTAAGTCATTTGCATCTTCTGTATTTGAGTGAAATTCAAATGAAGAGGCTCCCCCTAAATTGCTTGACTCTGACAAGGTTTCAGAGTTGCTTGATCCAGACCCTGATGAGTTAGACTCTGTCTGTCTAGACTCTGTCTGTCTAGACTCTGTCTGTCTAGACTCTGTCTGGGTAGACCCTGACCTGTTAGACTCTGAATTATTTGGAGTTGAATTTTCTGACTCCCCCTCAGAGTGTGCAGATTCCTGTGTTGGTTCAGGAGTTGTTTGAGGGTCTTCATCCTCTTCTTCTTCATTTATCTCAGAACTTTTTAGATTTTCAAATTCCAGTGTAGTAGACTCTGACTCATCCTACAATCCTGTAAACTTTTTATCATCAAATGCAACATGAATAGATTCCATAACAATTTTGGTTCTGAGATTAAACACTCTGAATGCTTTTGTGTTTGATGCATATCCAAGAAAAATTGACTCATCTGCCTTGGCTTCAAATTTGCTTAGATTTTCAGGATGTACTTTCAGTACATAACACTTGCATCCAAATATGTGAAAGTGTTTCACACTTGGCTTCTTGTTCTTTATCATTTCATAGGGAGTCTTTCCATGCATGTTTATTAAGGTGCAGTTTTGAGTGAAACATGCTGTATTGACTGCCTCTGCCCAAAAATAGACTGGTAGCTTAGATTCTGCCAGCATTGTTCTGGCAGCTTCTATGAGTGTTCTATTCTTTCTCTCCACAACTCCATTTTGTTGAGGAGTTCCTGGTGCAGAAAATTGTTGAGTAATTCCCTTTGATGCACAGTAGTCCTCCATGATTGAATTCTTGAATTCAGTACCATTGTCACTCCTTAGAATTTTAACTGTTTTTGTTGATTTCCTTTCCAGAAAGGTGATATGGTCTTTTATGTGTTGTGGAGCTTCATCCTTTGAATGTAGAAAGAAAACCCATGTGAATCTTGTAAAATCATCTACAATAACAAGAGTATATTTCCTTTTGTTAATTGACATAACATTTACTGGACCAAATAAATCAAGATGCAATAAATAAAAGGGTTTAGAAATGGTGTTAATTGTCTTGCTCTTGAAGGATGATTTTCTTCGCTTCCCAAGTTGACATGCTTCACAAAGTCCATCTTGCACAAAATCAACCTGTGGTAATCCTCTTACAAGATTCTGTTTAACCAACTTATTGAGTGTTTTGAAGTTGATGTGTGACAGTTTCTTGTGCCATTTCCAGCTTTCTTCTGTTGAGGCCTTGCTATATAGACATGTGATTTCACTGTGTATGCAATCCTCCAAGCTGGCTTCATAAATGTTACCATGCCTAAGTCCTTTGAAAACCACAATGCCTGTTTCTTTGTGAGTCACAAGACACTCTTTGTTGTCAAAGCCAGTATGGTAACCTTTATCTCCAAGTTGACTTATGCTTATTAAATTATGCCTTAAGCCATCAACTAGAGCTACTTGTTCAATGACGACATTCCCAAGTACAATCTTGCCATATCCCAGTGTTTGTCCTTTGTTGCCATCTCCAAAGGATACTTCTGGGCCAGCCATTTCCACAAAGTCTGTAAGCAGGGATTTCTTTCCAGTCATGTGTCCTGAGCATCCACTGTCCAGGATTAGGGTTACATTCTTTACCCTGGTTCCCTGCATACATAAAGCAACTAGTTAGATGTTTTGAGGACCCAAACAGTTTTGGATCCTTTTCTACTAACTTTAGGAGAAGCAGGCTTTACAATTTTTACCTTTGATTTACCTGTCTCTTTTGTTGCCTTAGACTCTGGTGGAGTCTTGACAGTGTCATACCAACTTTTATCAATAGAAGATTTTAGCTCATAAAAATTGTAATACAAGTCATGATAGTCCTTACACATATAGATAGAATGAAATATGCTACCACAGTGATAACATGGTTTCTGTGGTATGTAATGACTTTTCAGAGTCTGTGAAGGATTAGACTCTGATTTCTTCTCAATCTTTGCTTTACAATCTATAGCCAAATGATTGTGGTTGCCACATCTATAACACTTCTTTCTAGGAGCATTAGGATCCTTTTGGTAATTGTTTGCCTTATTAATTCATTCCTTACCATTCCTATTTCTCCTAGTTTTGGTAGACTCTGATAAGTTCTCTAGCCTTTCTTTTAATTTTGACTTAGACAAGTACCCTATATTAATATTTTTCTTAGAGTTATTTGCTCCTGTTTCATCTGTCTTTTTGTTAACAACAGGGGGACTAATGACAGATGAGTTTGTGGTTTCAGATTTTTCTTTAGGTGTCACAAACTTAACAGGAACAAATGTACTTTTGTCTTTAGTCTTATTAACTTGGCTAGCTTCTTCACTGTTATCATTCTCAACAATAGGTCTTTTGTCTTGACTCTTGTCATAGCCTAGACCAGCAGTTTGACACACATTTTGATTATTGAGAATTTCTTGAACTTTTCTACCAGAGTCTGTCCAGACTCTAAACTTGAGTCTCTCTTCTTCTAGTTCTTTCTTAACATAGTCATAGGCCTTCAAGATTTCAGTGTAGTTATGACTATGTTTCTCAGAATCCTTTTTGTATTGTTCCATTAATATTAACTCAGACTCTAAATGATCATTCCTTTTAGTCAAGGTCAAATTTTCCTCTCTCAACCTTTCACTTTCACTAGTGAGAGACCTACATGTTGTCATTATTTTATTGACCTCACTTTGCACAGTTTCTATACCATCAGAGTCTAAATTAATTAAGGATTCAGGAGTAAAGATTGATACCTGAGTTTTAGGAGATGAGGGTTCTTTGGGAGATTGTGATTTTCTTGAGGAGGATGCCATCAGTGCTAGATTTTCATAATCAATTTCATCCTCTGAGCTTGAATCTGCCCAATCCTTTCCAGTTGATAGAAGTGCTTTTCCTTTTCCTTGACTTTTTGACTTTCTGCATTCACTAGCAAAGTGGCCCAATATTCCACAGTTGAAACATTTGACCTTTGCTTTGTCAAGTTTGATTATTGTACTCTTGCTCTTCTCAACCTTCTCATCTTCCTTCTTGAATGATGGCCTCTTGCTAAATTTTCCAGTTCTTTTGTTAAATTTCATTCTTTTGAAAATTTTTGCAAACATAGCCATCATTTGACTTAGGTCAATCTCTTCATCAGAATCAGAGTCTGTGTCAGTAGACTCTGACTCCACAACAGCTTTACCCTTCTTCCTTGAATCCTTGATTCTAGCTTCTTTGGGTTGTTCCTGTTGTTCTTTCTCAGACTCCAGTAAGAGTGCCACAGATTTTTTCTTCACAGACTTCTTATTCTTCCTCTGTTGCATCTCCAAATCATATGTCTTGAGTCTGCCATACAATTCTTCTAGAGTTAGTTCATCCAAATCTCTAGCTTCCCTTATGGCTGTTGTTTTATTGTCCCACTCTTCAGGAAGTGCTCTTAGAAACTTGGTGTTTGTATCTTCAGAATCATAAACCTTACCAAGCATAGCCATCTCATTCAGAAGTTTTGTAAACCTATCATACATCTCAGTGATAGATTCTCCAGATTTAGCTTCAAAATATTCATACTCCTGAATTAGCAAAGACCTTGCATTCTTCTTGACGTCTTTAGTCCCTTGACAGTGCACTTCAAGTTTTGCCCACATCTCCTTAGCAGTGGTGCATGATATAACACAGTTTGTAAGGACAGAAACCAAACTGTTGAAGAGAATGTTTTTGACTTTTGCCTCCTTAAGGACATTCTCCTTGTCCTCTCTTGTCCATTCAGCCTTGGGTTTTCCAATGAAGTGTTCTTCAGTTACTTTACCTTCTTCATTGATTTGAGGCACAAGCTTTAAGGGCACATAGGGTCCTTCATGAATTCTTTCAAGGTAGTCAGGGTCTGTTGCTTCCAGATGGTGCAGCATCTTAACCTTCCAGTGGGTGAACTCGTTTCTTTTAAGCATAGGAATCTTAGAATTGCCATCTTTGTTTCCAGACATCTTTGATCGATTTTATACGTTAGGCTCTGATACCAATTGTTTTCCCAGTTGCACAAGTAGAAGGGGGGGTTGAATACTTGTGTGTCTTTTCTGCCCAATTTAAAATCAAATTAATAACAAACTCAAACACGAAGATATGAATAAGAACTGTTTTGTATTATTGATTTGTAAATACAAAACTCTCCTAGGATGTACACAAACCCTAGCAGATTCTCTGTGTTTATCACAGCAACTCTCTCTATCTCTATGCTCTCACAAAAATATTACTAAGACAATTATTTTCCCACTTCCACTCCTTTACAATTAGGTTACATAGAGTTTATATAGAGAGCTGCCTATCAACTAATAACAGAAAGTAAAATTACAATAGGAATAAAATCCCTAATTATTAGTTGACAGCTTCCTTTTCTGTTAAACTCTGTCGGTTGATAATCTCTGATAGAGCATTCTCTGTTAGAGTAAACTCTGATCGACAGCTTCCTTAATTTTCGCTTTCCTTCCCATTGCATATCTGCAATATATTTGTTTTGATATTCGAAGACTTTCCTTGAAACTAGTTGTTTGAATCAACCGAATACTCATCTCCTTTAAGCTTCGAGAAGTTAGGCTGTGAGCTAATCAATCGAGTACTTGTGAGACTTCTCGATTGGTAAATATCCGTTAATGACTTCTCGATCAATAAATATCCGTTGATGAGTTCTCGATCAGGAAATATCCGTTGATGAGTATATATCCGTTGATGAGTTCTCGATCAATAAATATCAGTTGATGACTTGAGTTCTCGATTGATAAATATCAGTTGATGACTTCTCGATCGATGACTTCTCGATTTGCTTTATCAGTCGATGGCTTATTATCAGTTGATGACTTATCGATCGATATTTATAAGTCGATTGCTTCTTGCAGATAGACTGTGCTAAATCCTGTTCTAGTATTTTGTAAATCATCAAATTATTATATTCCTAACATGGTTGATATTTATAATATCAGATCTGAACCAAATATTCCGCGACACATACAGATTTCAAAAATTATTTTTAATTCGAAATAATTTTTTCACCAAAAATTATTTCTGATCGAAAATTGTTTTCAGTCAAAAATTAAAATATTTTTTGAAACACTTAATTTTTAAATCTTATTAAGATGAGTACCCAGAAAGTGACTAGTATTAAAATTTCACAGTTCGACAGAGAACACTACAATCTGTGGAAACATAAAATGCTACTGTTTATCGGGATTGCAAATTCCAAGTATGCATTAGTCATGGCCAAAGGTGTTGAGCCCCCTATATCAGTTATTCTCGAACATACGGTTGATGGGGTCGTAATTCCCCACAGACAGTTTCTGAAAAGTCCGGCAGACTATACAGATGAGGAAGCAGAAGTTGTGTCCCTCGATAATAACTTGAAGCTTATATTAATTGAATCCCTGGACTACGTAATGTACAATCAAGTAGTCAATTGCAAAAATGCAAAACAGATCTGGGAAACAATTGAAATTATCAATGAGGGAACTGAAGAAGTAAAGGAGAATAGACTGGAAATCCTGACCTCCCAATATGAGCAGTTTAGATCCAACCCTGGTGAGGGTATCTCTGAGGTGTTTCAGAGACTAAACAAACTAATAAACGAGCTTAACATGAATGGAAAGTTTTATCAGAACCAGGAGGTGAACAGGAAGTTTTTGCTGACCTTACCAGAGCATCTGGAACACAGGATTGCAGCCATCCGGGAATCTAGGGACATGAAAGAGGTAACCCTAGAAAGTCTCTACGGAGTTTTAAAGACTTATGAGCTGGAACAGATCCAAAACAGAGAAATGTACGGGAGAGGTAAGGTACTGAGTTCCTCCAAGGCTCTAATGGTAGAAGCACCAGAGAAAGTAGAAGTGAAGGCGGTTGCACCTTCTAACAGTTCAATAGAGTATGTGGTTCCAGAACTTGGACATACTTCTGACAAACAAGAAGATGGTGAGTTCTACTCGCTGGAAGAACTAGATCAGCTAGAAGATGAATCTCTGGCTATGGTTGCCAGGAGGTTTGACAACATGAGATTCCGAAGAAACTCCTTATTCAGAGTTAAGCCTAATTTTGGAAGATTCCAAAAAGGAGGTTCTTCGACAGTGTTATCAAAAAACGGCTACAAGACCGGCTTAGTTGATAGAAGCAAGTTTCGTTGCTTCAACTGTAATGAGCTAGGCCACTTCGCAACTGAGTGCAAGAAGCCTAAGCAAGGGAAAAAGAGAGAGTCTTACGAAGAGCTCAAAGAGAAGTATGATGCTAGTGAAAAAGCATCAGGGAAAGTCCTATCTGGCAGAGGGCAGAAGCTGGGATGACTCAGATAATGATGATGAGGAAGAGCTGGGAAATTTTGCTCTTATGGCTTCATCCGAGGAATCACTATCTCCCACCCGTCAAGGAGGAATAGAGGTATATCCTTCGTGCCTTAAACTGTTTGCTCTGCTTGGAAAAGAACTAGATGGCGAAAGAGATAAAGTTAAGAAACTCAGGCTCAAAGTCAAAGAGTTAGTTGATGAGACTGAAGTTCTTAAACAGTTAAAAAGAAATCATGACAAGTTGACTGTTAAGTTGACTGAAGACTTAGCTGTTCAAGTCAGTAAAGTCAGTTGTCATGTTGTAGTAGAAGCTAATCTTAGAAACCAAATAGAAGAAGAAAAGAAGAAGTGTCTTGCATATAAGAATTCATCATATATTGTAAAGAACCTAGTTGACCAACAAGAAATTAGTCGTAAAGTTGGAATAGGCTTCGAGTACAATAAATCTGTAGGAAAGCCAAGCAACATAACCCCCTTCAGGAAAAATACTACTGAAAGGGGTATCCCACATGTTGTTAAAGATACACCTAAACCTCTCTTCATAACACCGATAGCTGAACCCATCCTTGAGAGATCTGTACTGATTATATATGAAATGCAGTTAGAAGATCTTGAGGAAGAGAAGAAGAGAGGAGAACAGGTTAAGGACATAAAAAGAGTTAATGTCCAGAAAGAGAAGTGTGCACCGGAGACACCAGTGAAAGATGAGGGAACTTCTAAGTCGCCCAATCCTGGTATAGGTGCAAAAGACTTAAAGAATAAAATGAACAGACCCAACACGTTTGTGAACAGTAGGAACAGTAACAATAAATTTCATTCTACTGAAAACTTCAAATCTGCTGATAAAATTGAAGTAGAATCTATTAATCCCCCTACTGTATTGAATAACATGCCTACTATTGATGCTTTCCATAAACCTTATGGTATAATGAATTGTATGTTATGTGCTTTTAATGCTATGACTGCTTACTTTAAACGCATGATAGCTAAGAAAGATAACATGACACCTAGACAGCACATCAATAGTAAATTTGCTAAATCCAAGACTGCGACTCCTTCAACTGAGAAGAAGGAATCATATATTCCTAAGTCTAAACAGAAAGTTGTTAAGACTGTTTTTAGGAAGGTAGGAACAGTCAAGGAAGATACTAATGTTATTCGAAAAGGATCTGTGGTCAAAGCAGACAAAGGTCAATTCTTTAAGTATACCGGGCCCAATCAATATTGGGCTCCGAAGACGAATTAATCCGTTTGATAATTGCAGGGAGTTAAACAGGTAAACCGAGTTATATGGATCCTGGACAGCGGATCTTTAAGGCATATGACTGGAGATAGAGCCCTGCTATCAGACGTGGTTGAAAGAGCTGGCCCAATCGTCACCTTTGGAGATAACAGCAAAGGAATGACTACGGGATATGGCAAGTTATATATTGGTAATGTTATCATTGAAAACGTCTCTTTAGTGGAAGGACTTAAGCACAATATACTTAGCGTCAATCAATTTTGTGATAAAGGGTACAAATTAAACTTTATCAAGGAGAAATGCTTAATAGCTCATTCTAAAGATGACAAACTGGCCTTGCGTGGAGTAAGGAAAGGAAACTTGTACATAGCCGATCTCAATTCAGGAAATGAAGATGAAGCAAACTGTTTCTACTCAAAGGCTTCATCAGAAGAAAGCTGGCTATGGCACAAGAAACTCTCACATCTAAACTCCAAAACAATGAACTCTTTTGTTGGTCCCTGATATTGTAGAAGGGGGGTTGAATACAATATCTGAAAATTAATCGCGGAATAATTTGGATTAAAAATATTGTTTTAATTACTCGCGAAATATTAATTGGAATGAAATACTGTTCAAGTGAAAGATATAATTTTAACTTGATTAGTATTATAAAATTAATATTTAGAAAACTGTCATATAATTGATAAAAAGTCTAGAACGAATTCGACATGAAGTGTTCGTGTTTAATCAATTATATTCAAACTCAGCACAGAAATTTTAAAAAAAAATTCTGATTTTAAAATTTTAAAAAATTCTTAGTCTGATAAGAATATTTTTAAATCGGAATTTTAAAATTTAAATCGGAATTTTTTTAAAATTTTAAAATTTTAAAATTTTAAATCGGAATTTTTTTAAAAAAAATTTTAAAATGGGAATTTAAAAAAAAAAAATTAAAATCAGATTAAGATTTGAAAATAATTTTTTTAAAAAAATTTTTAAAATCAGAATATGAATTTTTTCAAAATTTTAATATCAGAATTTTTTTTTCAAAATTTTAAAATCAGATTAAGATTTGAAAATAATTTTTTAAAAAAAAATTTAAAATCAGAATAAGAATTTTTTAAAATTTAAAAATTTTAAATCGGAATTTTTTTTAAAAAAAAATTAAAATTAGATTAAGATTTGAAAATAATTTTTTTTTAATTTTTTAAAATCAGAATAAGAATTTTTAAAAAATTTAAATTTTTTTTTTTAAATTTTAAAATCAGATTAAGATTTGCCACGTCACCTCCACATCACTTTCCGTTAGTCAACAAGTCAAACTAACGGCTATGTCATCACTGTCAACTAGAGTGGTGCAAATGAGATGCCAATAACTAGAGTGACTAATTTGATACCAGGCTCTCACTTCAGTGAGCACTTTGAGATTTAACCCTTATAAAATTAATATTAAGAAAACTGTTATATAATTGATAAAAGTTCTAGAACAAATTTGACATGGATTTTTCGTGTTTTACAATTATATTCCAAACTCAGCACAGAAATCTGTGAATATTACAATGCAGACAAATTACTGAATTTGAAATGTTTTTCTGTTCTTAACAACTGAAATAATGAGAGCAACTCCTCATATTTATAGAGGTGGAAACTCAGCATGACTCATCCCAATATGACCTTTTTCAATTAAAATTAACCCTTGTATGACTCATAAAAAGGCTGGGTATGACATATTCTGGTCGGTATGACTCTTCAGAATTCGGTATGACTCATTAAACATTCGGTATGACTTGCCTTTAATAAGCTCGGTATGACTTATCAAAAAGGAAGGTCGGCAGAAGCTCGGTATGACTCCTTGTAAGTCATATTCGAATTTTCTTTAATTAAAATAAGTCAGAATGACTTATTTTAAAGGAAAGAAACTCGGTATGACTCATCTAAGAATTCTACTCGGTATGACTCATGAATTCTGTTCGGTATGACTCATGAATTCTGCTCGGTATGACTCATATTTCAGCAGCTCGGTATTACTCATATTTCAGTAGCTCAGTATGACTCATATTTCAGCAGTTCGGTATGACTCATATTTAATTCATATTGAATCATTTCTTTTATAGTAAATCAATTCTACTTAATTTAATTAAATAATTTATGAATTAAATTAAATTCAGACTTGAATTAATTTAATTAAATAAATTAAATAATTAACTTAATTTTAATTGTAGAATTAAAATACTATTAGGACTTATTTAACTCTGTAGTCCGCTCTGAGGTCTTTCCGTCTTTTCTTTGTCTTCTGTCATAAAACCACTTGAGCTAACTGAAGAATAAATATTATTATAGATGACACACAAATGTACTGTCTGGTTCATTTGTGTCATTCTAATAAATATTCTTCAATTATTAACTTTTAAACTGTGGTCTTCTATCATTCTCATGCTTTACTTCATTATTTCATTTCTTGGAATCTCTTTGTAGTAGGCACTTGGAATCTTCTGTATCTTCTGAATTCTTCTAAAATACTGCTTCTCCATAAATCCCGACGCTTGAACATATTAATGAACTTCTTCCGGTATAGAGTAGCAACTTCATTAGAACACTTCTGATTTTTGGATTCTTTGTGTCTAGTTGACATTGTTCGTCTTGATTCTTGTTAGATATTTATTATTTACCACTGTTTCTAGATTGAGTTGAGTTGTCATCTAATTATTACAAATAGGCCTAGTCATATGCCTTTCAATCTCCCCCTATTTGTTGTTAAACATTTAACACACAAATTCCTAGATGATAACTCAACTAACAACTAAGAAATAAATATGACATTTAAGAACTGTAAATAATAAATTGTTCTCTGGATTATATAATACATTTCCAGATTTCCTGATTTAACTGAAATGAAAGATGTTTGTTCCTCTAGCACTGAACATATTATACATGTAGTATTATCTTCATTTCTCAGACTCATCACTACTCCCCCTTAGGATGTCAGAGATGATGTTTGTTCTCTTCTTACCACTTCTCCTTTGTTTCTCCAACTCCTGTCTTCCCTTCTCTTCCAAGGTGAATTCAATTTCCCCTTACTTGAATTATCCAACCATTTTAATAGAGGTAACAAACATGGCATACATACAGCATTAAACCATCGCAGATATAAAAAATGCAAACTATGACATGTTATGCATTTTAGAAAATCCGGTTAATCATATTTACAAGAATCTTCTAAAATCAAATGGAATAAAATCCAAGCATGTTGTTATATACCCCTTTTTCTTGTTCAACAATTGAGTAATCCTCTTCTGGAAAAAGCCTTTGTTTACTTCTCCCCTTTTTATCTACTCCCCCTTAGTTGAACACTTTAACATTTTGGAGTAATCCTCTTAATAATTCTCCCCCTTAGTTGAGTAATCCTCTTAATAATTCTCCCCCAATTGTAGATAGGTAACAATTGTTGGTCCTTTTCTGAAGAAATTTCCACCTTGGTTAAGTAACATTTGAAATCTGTAACAGGGAATAGGGAAAGGGATTCGGTAAGTGTGCTAGTGTGTGATTTTACTTTGTGTTCCTCACAAGTGTTTCGCTCATATACTCTCTAAGTGTTTCACTCATAGAATATATATTTTCACTCTTTCTTACTTGTGTTTCACTCTTTTCTCACATCACTATATCTCTCTCAGTACGGATGACTCAGTCTTTTGTACCTGCAAGAAAGATCACCATAGCCCCTTCAAGAGAGGTCACTGGTGGTGCAATGGGGTTTCGTAAATCCCCGTCCTCAATTGAATCTATTAAAATATTTGATTTTTATAAACTGAATTGCTTCAGGAATAGATTCAGTGAGTTGCTGATCATCTAAGATGATCTATTCCGTTAGGAATCCAGATATGTTCCATCTGGGGAGGGTGACACGGATCTATAATGTAGCACATGATCCAAGTTTCCTCCTGACGCCTGTGAAGGCATGTTGATTCAGTCAGAATCATCAATCATTCTTCCTTCCTTGATATGGAAGTTTAGAATAATTGTTACCGTCAATTCATCCTTCCTATGACAATTCAACTGCTCCTTCTTGGTCCCTTTTTGGTCCCAAGTAAGTCCTTACATTGTTGGTCCCTTGGTGTTGGTCCCTAAAATATAAGACAAATTTTATGGTTTCTTGAAAAAATGTCAGATGAAATTGACTTTTTGCAAGTGGCCTCGGCTGACAGGCCGAATTCAATAGACTCACTCTGTTGAGAGAATGAACCTAGTAACAGTTTTGCCTTTTCCAAGTCTGTATCCTTTTGAGAGAACACAGACGAGCTAACAGTTGTCTCAGTTTATATATGAATCACCTTTCTGGAGACAGAGCTGTTGGATCACTCACAATACCAACCTTATCAAATGCAATCAAGGCATTGACTCCCTCATTCTTAACAATTAGGTATTCTGTTTAATGGTTTAGAGAGACGGATGTGATTGTGTTTGTGTGTTTGGTTCTAAGATCTTGGATAGAGATTGATGCCAATGTTTGGGATCTAACTATTAGAAACAATTGGATTATCAATGCTCATAGATCTTTCCTACTTCCCAAAAGAGACTTGAGAATAATCAACACATATTTATATAGAAATAAACATAAAAATAATAAAAATAAAGATGCCAAGTTGTAAAACAAATAAAACTATACATACTTAAATATACCAATTGTTGATACCAATTGTTGAAAATAATAAACAATATATACTAATTGTTGGAAAACAAACATAATATAAAATTTATTTACAGTATAGATGCCAATGAAATAACAACTGTACAAAAATAAGGAAAATCTTTTTGAGTTTTCTTTTTCAATTTGTTTGTTTGTTTTTGAAATATTTTAAGGAATATATACAGTGTATTTACAGTGCTTGCTTAAAATTAAATATGCAATTTAAAACATCATGCAATACTTAGTTCATGTTTAACATCCCTAACTCACTAACCAACTTAGAGAAAGTGGATTCATCAAGTGGTTTCGTGAAGATGTCGGCAATTTGATCTTCTGTGGGTACAAAATGTAACACCACAGTTCCATTCATGACATGCTCTCGGATAAAATGATACCTTATGTCTATGTGCTTGGTTCTTGAATGTTGTACAGGATTGTTGGAAATTTCTATGGCACTTGTGTTATCGCAAAGTATTGGAATTTTAGTTAACGCAAGTCCATAATCATTCAGTTGATTCCTTATCCACAAGATTTGTGCACAACAACTACCTGCTGCAATGTATTCTGCTTCGGCTGTCGAGGTAGATACTGAGTGTTGTTTCTTGCTGTACCAGGAGATCAACCGTTGTCCTAGAAACTGACAGCTTCTAGAAGTACTTTTCCTATCCATCCTGCATCCTGCATAATCTGAATCTGTATAGCCTATTAGTTCAAAACCTGTACCTTTAGGGTACCAAATTCCAAGATTCGGTGTACCCTTCAGATATCTAAAAATTCTTTTAACAGCTATAAGATGAGATTCTCTAGGATCAGATTGAAACCTTGCACATAAGCATGTTGCAAACATTATATCGGGTCTACTAGCAGTTAGATATAATAATGAGCCTATTATACCTCTATAGCTTGTGATGTCCACCTTCTTACCAGTTTCATCTTTGTCAAGCTTTGTGACTGTTGGCATAGGGGGTTTTGCCGGTGTAGAATCTTCTAGATTGTATTTCCTTAGAAGATCCCTTATGTACTTTGATTGGCAAATAAAAATCTCATCTTCCTTTTGCTTCACTTGCAATCCAAGGAAGAATGACAGCTCACCCATCATGCTCATCTCATATCTACTCTGCATTAACTTAGCAAATTTCTTGCACAAGATTTCGTTAGTAGAACCAAATATAATATCGTCAACATAAACTTGGACGAATATCATATCTTTATTATGTAATTTGTAAAAGAGAGTTTTGTCTATGACACCTCTAGTAAAACCATTTTCAAGTAAAAATATAGAGAGAGTGTCATACCATGTCCTCGGTGCTTGCTTGAGTCCATAGAGAGCTTTGAATAGAAAATACACAAAATCAGCAAACTCTGGATTTTCAAAGCCAGGGGGCTGCTCCACATATACTTCATCTTCTAACTCTCCATTAAGAAATGCACTCTTCACATCCATTTGATAAACTTTGAAATTAGAATGTGCTGCGAATGCCAGAAATATCCTGATGGCTTCAAGTCTTGCAACTGGTGCGTAGGTCTCATCATAATCAATTCCCTCTTCCTGAGAGTAACCCTTAGCAACCAGTCTGGCCTTGTTCCTTGTAACAATGCCATCACCGTCTAACTTGTTCCTGTATACCCATTTCGTGCCAATAACAGATCTATCTTTAGGCCTGGGTACCAGTGTCCATACTTCTTGCCTTTCGAACTGATTGAGTTCTTCTTGCATGGCAAGAACCCAATCTGGATCAGTTAGAGCATCTTCAATTTTCTTTGGTTCTTCTTGAGATAGAAAAACCGAAAATAAACATTCATTTGAAGTTGCACTTCTGGTTCTAACACCAACATCTGGATCACCTATGATCAATTCAAAAGGATGATCTTTGCTCCATATCCTTTCCCTTGGTAGGTTTGATCTTGATGATTCACCTCTATATTCATTGTGATGTTGTGTTGTGCCAGTTGATCCTTCATCTCCCCCTGAGTTGCTACCAAGTTGACTTGTTGATCCACCACTGGTATTAGTAGTATCTCCAGTGTTTCCATTGTTTCCACCACTATTACCTGGATCATTACCATCATTATTGTCATCATCATTTCCTGTTGCAACCTCAGGCTCTTCTTCATTATCCGAATCTGAGTCTGGATGATTGTCAAATTTTAATGACTCAGAAGGATCTTCAGTTTGGATGCTCGGGAGTTTAGTGTCATCAAAAGTAACGTTGACACTTTCTTTTACTTGGTGCTGATCAATTATGTACAACCTATATGCTCTTTTTGAGTAGCCGACAAAAATTGCTTCATGTGCCTTGGCCTCGAATTTGCCACGATGTTCATCTCCATCTTTTAGCACAAAACATTTGGCTCCAAATACATGAAAGTACTTGAGTGTTGGTTTCTTGCCAGCCATTAATTCATAGGGAGTCTTCATATGTTCTTTATTTATTAAAGTTCGATTCTGGGTATAACATGCTGTGTTTACTGCTTCAGCCCAGAAGTAGATAGGCAACCTTGATTCACTTAACATTGTTCTTGCAGCTTCAATCAGGGTTCGATTATTCCTTTCTACTACTTCATTCTGTTGCGGACTTCTTGGCACTGAGAATTGTCTTGTTATCCCTTTGTCTGAGCAGAAGCTATTCAGAATTTCATTCTTGAATTCTGTTCCATTATCTGATCTGATTGCCCGGACAGGTAGCTTTGAATCTAACTCAATCAACTTTACATGATCAATCACCAATTGTGGAGTTTCATCCTTAGAGTTCAAGAATAAAACCCACGAGTACTTTGTGAAGTCATCTACAATCACTAAGGCATATCTTTTCCTTGACATTGACAGAATATTGACTGGACCAAATAAATCCATATGTAGCAGTTGCAGTGGTTCAGTAATATTAGTAGAGTCTATGCCTTTGTGAGTTGCTCTTTTTGACTTCCCTTTCTGACATGCCTCGCACAAACCTTCTTGTGAGAATTCCATCGGAGGCAGTCCTCTCACCAAATCCCTCTTGACTAGAGAGTTCATTGTTTTGAAGTTCAGGTGTGAGAGCTTCTTGTGCCATAGCCAACTTTCTTCTGTTGAAGCTTTTGAATAAAAACAGTTTGCTTCAGCTTCAGGTCCTGAGTTGAAATCAGCTACGTACAAGTTTCCTTTCCTTACTCCACGCAAGGCTAGTCTGTCTTCTTTAGAATGAGCTATTAAGCACTTCTCCTTGATAAAGTTTACTTTGTAACCTCTATCACAGAATTGACTGACGCTGAGTAGATTGTGCTTAAGTCCTTCCACCAAAGAGACGTTTTCAATGATAACATTTCCAGTATTTAACTTGCCATATCCCGTAGTCATTCCTTTGCTGTTATCTCTAAAGGTGACAATTGGGCCAGCTCTCTCAACCACGTCTGATAGCAGGGCTCTATCTCCGGTCATATGCCTTGACGATCCGCTGTCCAGGATCCATACAATCCGGTTTACCTGTTTAACTCCCTGCAAATATCAAACGGATTAGATCATCTTCGGAGCCCAAAATTGATTGGGCCCGGCATACTTAAAGAATTGACCTTTGTCAGCTTTGACAACAGATCCTTTTCGAACAACAGCTGCATCCTCCTTGACTATACTTACTTTCCTATAAACAGTCTTAACAACTTTTTGTTTAGACTTAGGAATATATTTTTCCTTCTTGACAGGTGAAGGAATAGCAGTCTTGGATTTAGCAAATTTATTATTGATGTATTGTCTCGGTGTCATGTTCTTTTTATTAGCAGTCATGCGTTTGAAATAAGCAGTCATAGCATTAAAAGCACATAACATACAATTTAACATACCACAAGGTTTATGGCATCCATCAATAGCAGGCATATTATTCACAGCAGTAGGAGTTTTAACAATTTCTACTTTAACTTTCTCAGCAGTTTTAAAGTTTTCAGTAGAATGACATTTATTGTTACTATCCCTACTTCTAACAAACTTATTGCTAGGTCTGTTCAAATTATTCTTTAAGTTCTTAGCACCTATACCAGGTTTGTGGAAATCAAAAGTTCCCACAACTTTCACTGGTGTCTTGGGTGTAGCTTTCTCTTTTTGGACATTTACTCCTTTTATGTCCCTTGCTTATTCTCCTCTTTTCTTCTCTTCCTCTTGATCCTCTAATTGCATCTCATAAGCAATCAGTATAGAGCTCTCGAGGATGGGTTCAGCTACAGGTGTAATGAAAAGAGGTTTGCGTGTGTCTTTAACAACATGAGGAATACCCCTTTCTTCAGCGCTTTGCTTGAATGGGGTAATGTTGCTTGGCTTTCCTACAGATTCATTGTACTCGAAGCCTATTCCAACTTTTCTGTTTATTACCTGTTGGTCAACTAGGTTCTTTACAATATACGAGGAATTTTTATATGCTAGACACCTTTTCTTTTTTCCTCTATCTGGTTTCTGAGGTAGGTCTCAACTTCAACATAACAACTGACTCTATTGACTTGAAAAGCTAAGTCCTCAGTTAATTTCTTAGTCAACTTGTCACTATTTCGTTTTAACTGTTTTAAGACTTCGAGCTCATCAACTAGATCTTTATTTTCGAGTCTTAGTTGCTTAACCTTACTTCTTTCACCCTCTAGTTCTTTACCTATTAAATTAAACATTTTAGGGCAATAAGGATTTACCTCTATTCCTTTTTGACTATTAGGAGACCTTGATTCTTCGGATGAAGCCATAAGAGCAAGATTTCCCAGCTCTTCCCCATCACTATCATCTGAGTCATCCCAGCTTTTTCCCTTTGCCAGATAGGACTTTCCTTGATGCTTTTGCAAAAGTGCATCATACTTTTCCTTGAGCTCTTCGTAAGACTCTCTCTTTTTCCCTTGCTTAGGCTTCTTGCACTCCGTTGCAAAGTGGCCTAGCTCATTGCAGTTGAAGCAACGAAACTTGCTTCTATCCACTAAGCCGGTCTTGTAGTCGCTCTTTGATTCAGCTGTTGAAGACCCTCCTCTTTGGAATCTCCCAAAATTTGATTTAACTTTATAGGAGGGATTTCTCCGAAATCTCATGTTGCCAAACTTCCTGGCAACCAAAGCTAGAGACTCATCTTCTAGCTGATCTAGTTCTTCCAGAGAGTAGAATTCACCACCTTCTTGTTTATCTGAAGTATGTCCAATTTCTGGAACAACATACTCCAGTGAAGGTACAACAGCCTTCATTTCCATCTTCTGTGGTGCTTCCACTAACAGTGCTTTGGAGGAACTCTGAACCTTGCCTCTCCCATACATCTCTCTTGTCTGGATCTGTTTCAGCTCATATGTCTTCAATACTCCGTAGAGTCTTTCTAGGGTTACCTCCTTCATGTCCCTAGACTCACGGATTGCTGCGATCCTGTGCTCCAGATGCTCGGGTAGGGTTAGCAGAAACTTCCTGTTGATCTCCTGATTCTGATAATACTTCCCATTCATGTTGAGCTCGTTTATCAGTTTGTTCAATCTCTGAAACACCTCAGAGATACCCTCACCAGGGTTGGACCTAAACTGCTCGTACTGTGAGATCAGGATTTCGAGTCTATTCTCTTTGACTTCCTCAGTCCCCTCGTTGATAATCTCTATTGTATCCCAAATCTGTTTTGCATTTCTACCATTGACTACTTGATTGTACATGACGTAGTCTAGAGATTCAATCAATATCAGTTTGAGATTGTTGTCCAGGGACACAGCTTCCTTTTCTTCAATTGTATAGTCAGATAGACTTTTTGGAAACTGTCTGTGAGGAATTACGACCCAATCTACTATATGTTCGAGAATAACTGATATAGGGGGTTCAACACCATTGGCCAAAATATTTGCATACTTGGGATTTGCAATCCCGATAAACAGTAGCATTTTATGTTTCCACAAATTGTAGTGTTCTCTGTCGAACTGTGGAATTTTGATACTGGTCACTTTCTGGGTACTCATCTTTAATAAGATTAAAAATTAAGTGTTTCAAAAAATATTTTAATTTTTGACTTAAAACAATTTTTGATCAAAAATAATTTTTCGAAAAAAAAAACTATTTCGAATAAAAAATTATTTCGAATTTAAAATAATTTTTGAGATCTGTATGAGTTCGCGGAATTTGATTTGGATCTGATATGAAAATATATCAACCAGCTCTGATGCTAATTGTTGGTCCCTGATATTGTAGAAGGGGGGTTGAATACAATATCTGAAAATTAATCGCGGAATAATTTGGATTAAAAATATTATTTTAATTACTCGCGAAATATTAATTAGAATGAAATACTGTTCAAGTGAAAGATATAATTTTAACTTGATTAGTATTATAAAATTAATATTAAGAAAACTGTTATATAATTGATAAAAGTTCTAGAACAAATTTGACATGGATTGTTCGTGTTTTACAATTATATTCCAAACTCAGCACAGAAATCTGTGAATATTACAATGCAGACAAATTACTGAATTTGAACTGTTTTTCTGTTCTTAACAACTGAAATAATGAGAGCAACTCCTCATATTTATAGAGGTGGAAACTAAGCATGACTCATCCCAATATGACCTTTTTCAATTAAAATTAACCATTGTATGACTCATAAAAAGGCTGGGTATGACATATTCTGGTCGGTACGACTCTTCAGAATTCGGTATGACTCATTAAACATTCGGTATGACTTGCCTTTAATAAGCTCGGTATGACTTATCAAAAAGGAAGGTCGGCAGAAGCTCGGTATGACTCCTTGTAAGTCATATTCGAATTTTCTTTAATTAAAATAAGTCAGAATGACTTATTTTAAAGGAAAGAAACTCGGTATGACTCATCTAAGAATTCTGCTCGGTATGACTCATGAATTTTGCTCGGTATGACTCATGAATTCTGCTCGGTATGACTCATATTTCAGCAGCTCGGTATGACTCATATTTCAGCAGCTCAGTATGACTCATATTTCAGCAGTTCGGTATGACTCATATTTAATTCATATTGAATCATTTCTTTTATAGTAAATCAATTCTACTTAATTTAATTAAATAATTTATGAATTAAATTAAATTCAGACTTGAATTAATTTAATTAAATAAATTAAATAATTAACTTAATTTTAATTGTAGAATTAAAATACTATTAGGACTTATTTAACTCTGTAGTCCGCTCTGAGGTCTTTCCGTCTTTTCTTTGTCTTCTGTCATAAAACCACTTGAGCTAACTGAAGAATAAATATTATTATAGATGACACATAAATGTACTGTCTGGTTCATTTGTGTCATTCTAATAAATATTCTTCAATTATTAACTTTTAAACTGTGGTCTTCTATCATTCTCATGCTTTACTTCATTATTTCTTTTCTTGGAATCTCTTTGTAGTAGGCACTTGGAATGTTCTGTATCTTCTGAATTCTTCTAAAATACTGCTTCTCCATAAATCCCGACGCTTGAACATATTAATGAACTTCTTCCGGTATAGAGTAGCAACTTCATTAGAACACTTCTGATTTTTGGATTCTTTGTGTCTAGTTGACATTCTTCGTCTTGATTCCTGTTAGATATTTATTATTTACCACTGTTTCTAGATTGAGTTGAGTTGTCATCTAATTATTACAAATAGGCCTAGTCATATGCCTTTCATCTTTAGTCAAGAGGGATTTGGTGAGAGGACTGCCTTCGATGGAATTTACACAAGAAGGCTTGTGTGAGGCATGTCAGAAAGGGAAGTCAAAGAAAGCAACTCACAGAGGCACAGACACTTCAAACATCACTGAACCACTTCAACTCATTCACATGGATTTATTTGGTCCAGTAAATATCCTGTCTATGTCAAGGAATAAATACGCCTTAGTGATTGTGGATGACTTCACAAAATATACGTCAGTTGAATTCTTGAACTCTAAGGATGAAACTCCACACTTGGTAATTGATCATATAAAGATGGTTGAGCTAGATTCGAAGTTAACTGTCCGAGCAATCAGATCAGATAATGGAACAGAATTCATAAATGAAGTTCTGAATAACTTCTGCTCAGATAAGGGGATAACAAGGCAATATTCAGCGCCAAGAACTCCGCAACAAAATGGAGTTGTAGAAAGGAAAAATAAAACCCTGATTGAAGCTGCAAGAACTATGCTAAATGAATCAAAGTTACCTATCTACTTCTGGGCTGAAGCAGTAAATACAGCTTGTTATACTCAGAATTGAACTCTGATCAACAAAGATCATATGAAAACTCCCTATGAATTAATGGCTGGCAAGAAACCAACTCTCAAGTACTTTCATGTATTTGGAGCCAAATGCTTTGTGCTAAAAGATGGAGATGAACATCGTGGCAAGTTTGAGGCCAAGGCACATGAAGCTATTTTTGTCGGATATTCAAGAAGAGCATATAGGGTATACATAATTGATCAGCACCAAGTAAAAGAAAGTGTCAATGTAACTTTTGATAACACTAAACTCCCAAGTATCCAAACTGAAGATTCTTCTGAGTCATTAAAATTCGATAATTATCCAGACTCATATTCTGATGACGAGGAAGAACTTGAGGTTGCAACAGGAAATAATGATGACAATAATAATGATGATCCGGGTAACAGTGGTGGAAACAATGGAAATACTACTAATACCAGTGGTGGATCAACAGGTCATCCTGGCAGCAACTCAGGGGGAGATGAAGGATCAACTGGAAGAACACAACATCACAATGAATTTCGAGGCCAATCATCAAGATCAAACCTACCTAGGGAAAGGATATGGAGCAGAGATCATCCTTTTGAATTGATCATAGGTGATCCAGATGTTGGAGTAAGAACCAGAAGTGCAACTTCAAATGAATGTTTATTTTCAGTTTTTATATCCCAAGAAGAACCAAAGAAGATTGAAGATGCATTAATTGATCCAGATTGGGTTATTGCTATACAAGAAGAACTCAATCAGTTCGAGAGACAAGAAGATTGGACACTGGTACCCAGGCCTAAAGATAGATCTGTAATTGGCACGAAATGGGTATACAGAAACAAGTTAGACGGTGATGGCATTGTTTCAAGGAACAAGGCAAGACTGGTGGCAAAGGGTTACTCCCAGGAAGAGGGAATTGATTATGACGAGACCTACGCACCAGTTGCAAGACTTGAAGCCATCAGAATATTTCTGGCATTCGCAGCACATTCCAAATTCAAAGTCTATCAAATGGATGTGAATAGTGCTTTTTTGAATGGAGAGCTAGAAGAGGAAATATATGTTGAACAACCCCCTAGCTTTGAAAATCCAGAATTTGCTGATTTTGTGTATTTTCTATTCAAAGCCCTCTATGGACTCAAGCAAGCACCGAGGACATGGTATGACACTCTCTCTGTGTTTTTACTTGAAAATAGTTTCATTAGAGGTGTCATAGATAAAACTCTCTTTTATAAATTGCATGAAAAAGATATGATATTTGTCCAAGTTTATGTTGACGATATTATATTTGGTTCTACTAACGAAAACTTGTGCAAAAGATTTGCTAAGTTAATGCAGAGCAGGTATGAAATGAGCATGATGGGTGAGCTATCATTCTTCCTTGGATTGCAAGTAAAGCAAAAGGAAGATGGGATTTTTATTTGCCAATCAAAGTACGTAAGGGATCTTCTGAGAAAATACAATCTAGAAGATTCTTCACCTGCGAAAACCCCAATGCCAACAGCCACCAAGCTTGACAAAGATGAAACTGGTAAGAAATTTGACATCACAAGCTACAGAGGTATGATAGGCTCATTGTTATATCTAACTGCTAGTAGACCCGATATAATGTTTGCAACTTGCTTATGTGCAAGGTTTCAATCTGACCCAAGGGAATCTCATCTTATAGCCGTTAAACGAATTTTTAGATATCTGAAGGGTACACCAAATCTTGGAATTTGGTACCCTAAAGATACAGGTTTTGAACTAATAGGCTATACAGATTCAGATTATGCAGGGTGTAGGATGGACAGAAAAAGTACGTCTGGAAGCTGTCAGTTTCTAGGAAGTCGGTTGATCTCCTGGTATAGCAAGAAACAGCACCTAGTGTCTACCTCGACAGCCGAAGCAGAATACATTGCGGCAGGTAGCTGTTGTGCACAGATCTTGTGGATAAGGAATCAGCTAAATGACTATGGACTTGTATTGAACAAAATTCCAATTTTCTGCGACAACACAAGTGCTATAGCTATTTCCAACAATCCTGTACAACATTCACGAACCAAGCACATTGACATAAGGTATCATTTTATCCGAGAGCATGTCATGAATGGAACTGTGGTGCTACATTTGTACCCACAGAAGATCAACTAGCCGACATCTTCACGAAACCACTTGATGAATCCACTTTCTCGAAGCTGGTTAGTGAACTAGGGATGTTAAACAATGGCTAATTTTTTTTCTAGGAATTAATTTAAGCTCATAAATATTAAATGTCAATATTTAAAGAATGTATGAGACTTGAATTAATAAAATCCCAGGGCTTATGAATTTTTAAAAAATTATCTTAAGATTAAATTAATATTCTTAAAAGATAATTATTTCAATTATAGCATAAGTACTAATACATATTTTAAGCATTTGTATGTAAATTAATGTTTATTTTACAAATTATTATTGTACATAAATATAAATGATTATGTTATTAATTAGTCAATTAATTTACTCATTAAATTAATTCAAATATGAGTTAATTTAATTCCTAAATTAATTAGTAAAATTAATAATAAATATTTATTATATGTCTTTAATAATTTATTAGTATGTAAATTGTTGTTATTTGTCTTAAAGTCTCTAAAAGAAAATTGTTTATTAATATTTATTGTATAATTAATAATTTATCTAATATTCGAGTAAGATTTTTATTATTTTATTTCAAATTTAGAAACAATTATTAATATAAGTAATTATTCTATTTTAATCTATAATTGTTCAGCACGACTTATTTAAATTAGGAAAATCGGCATGACTTATTTAATTAAGAAATTCGGCATGACTTTTTATTTAAATAAAAAGTCATACCGAGCTTTAAATTGAATAAGTCATACCTATTGAAAAACTCGGTATGACATTTAATAAGTCATACCGACGGGTTTTTGTCATAGATTTTTCGGTATGATTTTTTAAAAAGTCATACCGAGTTTTTTTTTCTGATTAAAAGTTGTTTTAAGTTTTCTTTCTTTCATTTAAATAAGTCATACTCGCATATCAGTCCATATACATACATTACACACGATCATCTGCATCCTACTTGATAAAATCGATCGATTTTTCCTCAAAAACAACTGCATCAGTTGATTGTTCTTGATTTATCACAAGCCTTGCTTGCTTATTACTGTTGTTAATCAAGTAAAAGCAACGAAACTCTGCTCATTTTTCGTAAAAACGAACTGACTGTTCGTGTTCTTTGACAAAATCGAAGCACGTGTGATTTTTACTGATTAAAGGTCTGCTGTGTAATTGTTAACTGATTGGAATCGACCTGAAGAATTAATAGCAATTAGGGTTTTAATTTTTACGTGTAATTTTCGTAAATTTGGACTTGTAGTTTTTATTTTTAATTGTATTTGCACTTTGTAATTTGTTTAATTGTAATAGTTTAAAGATAAATGGTTGGTTTTTGCGAATTAGTAAAAACTAATTTTGTAGGATTCTTTAATCCGGTGAATTGTTCAGTCGAGAGGTTTCGACCATGGATCGTGTTTATGAATGAACATTCATTAGTCAGAACTGCAATCACTCTAGACGCCCCATTGCAAGTGTATTCCACTGCTAAGAACAAGAGTACTGCAGATAGAGTTCAATTCTCATTCACCATAGGAGAACGAGAATACATGGTGTCTGAAGAGGATGTGAACAGGATCTTAGGCTTTCCAACTGACAATTTTGAGGATCAACCCACTGTACCAGATATACTAGAATTTTTCTATACCATTCGATATCAGGGTGAGATCAATTTGGTAAGATTGTCAAAAGCCAAGTTGGTAAGCGAGTGGGACTAAATCTTTGACACGTTAGCCAAGGTGTTTGCACCCACTACAAAGAACAACTTCAACAATATATCTTCACTACTGCAAATCATAGGGTTTTCTGTGGCCCACAACCGGAGGATAAATTTTGGAAAGTTGATTCTAAAAGAGATAATCAAGAAAATGGGGAAACCAGAAAGCAGGGAACAGAATGTACAAGTCTACTATCCGAGGTTCCTGATGCTATTCTTGATTGACTTGTTGTTGGATGAAGATAAAGCCTTATTTCAGAATAGTCCTATAGAAGAATCTCCAACTTCTCAGAATAACTTGTTTGCAAGGCTTCACAACAACCCCAAATTTCAAAATGTGCAAGTGGTAAGGACAGATTATATGGCTGGGATACTAGATCATATTATTAATCCTGTGCAGGATCAAGAGCTAGAAAAAGTACCAATACAAATGGATCATCCTGTGCAACTTCTACTTGAAGCTGCTGCCAGAACAAGAGGCACTGGATCAACAGGTAATATCTCAATCACTGACTTCTAGTTCACTACCTATAAATATATCTACTGCACTTTTAGATTTATCTGTAGCAGACTATGATGGTGTTCTTACACTCCAGGATATCAGCTACGAACCTGAAAACACACAGGTTCTGTTCCAAGCTGAATTAGAGCCTCAAATAGTTTCTCCTTCATCCTCCTCTTTGGTACAAGTCAGAAAAAGGAAGAAACCTGTCAGAATAATTAGGGGTCTTGGTACTGATGTGAGTGAACCCGCAGCTCTGTCTCCTCCTTCAAAAAAATCTAGATTTGAACCTAAGACAACTGCAGCCTCAACCTATTCCGGTCAATGGGATATGGATTTTGAAATGGCCATCCAAGATTCTCTAGATACACTTGTTCAACCAGGTGATCTAATTCGCTGCTCGGCTACAGCATCAGGTAGTGAGGAAAACACACTGCTAGCAATCACACTAGCAGGACCTTCACTTGAAGACATACAAACACAGGAGGGCACATTTGTTGAAGAAAATGTTTTTAATAAAAACTCGTCGGATGCCACCTATGTTGTGGACCATGACATTTTCGATGCAGTGCAGCATCAAATACCCTCCGAGGTACTAAGGAGCACCACAGACTCTCAAGAGCCTGTCATTACATTGTCTAAGGTGGTGACTTCACTGGATTTCTTTCATCCAGTTCTCTTACGAGAAGGTCTCGAATTCACTAGTGGATTTGAGAGGCAACCACTCTTTAGAGGGAGATGGGATTTCATTCACGGAGTAGCTACGTCAGTAGCGGAGCCAATGCAAGTTAATCTTGTTGAGGACGCGCCTTCACAGGCATCAGAAGAGCATTTTGACTCTTCAAAAGCTATTGTTGTATTTATAGAACAGCATCTGGATCTGGAAAAGAGCTAAACACTAGTGATGTGAGGCATACACAGAGTGAAACACATGCATAGAATGACAGTGAGTTGAACAGGAGTGCAAGTGAGATGAGTGCACACACACATAGTGAACTATTATCCAAGATGGAAGCTCTCCAAAAGGAAATGCTGATTGTCCAAGCTGAATTGATAAAAGTTAAAGCACAAGCAGAAGAGAAGTCTACATCTGCCTCTGTAACACAGCAGCTGACAATAGTACGAAAAGATGTTGATGATGTCAAATCCTTCATTCTACTAAAAACTCAAGATATCCAGAACGTACAGAATCTTATTGCTGAAGACATGAAAGAAGTGAGCATATTACATGAAAAGATTGATGAAGTTGAGAAAAGCTTGACCTTAACAATCATTGAAAATGAAAAGATCTCTACTCAACGATTCAGCAAACTGGATGATGGAATGACACATTTGAATGAAGGAATGAAGCAAGTCTATTTGACTATTCAGAAACTGATGACATCTTTTGAAGCCTCTAAAACTCAAGAGGATCCCTCAACTAAGGGGGAGAAATCAAAGGAGAAAGTAGCTGGAGATGAAGGGGCTGCTACTCAAGACAAAGGGAAAGCTAAGCTGTATTCTGAAGATCAATTTTAATCGTATGATCCAGAACTAGAAAAACAGTATTATGCTCAAGAGCAATTCATTGATGACAGTGCTCATGATGAATCAAACATTCCTGACTACTGCAGAGCTGAGGAAGAGACTGCATTTGATGAAGATTTTTTGTTTCCAAAAGAAAAAGAAGTTGATCCAGCCTATGAAGAGGCAATGAAGAAACTAAAAGAAGACATCAAGGCAAGTCATGCAAAGACTGAAAATCTGAAAGCTCTAGTCTTGGAAAGAACAAAGGCTGAAAAAGAAGCAAGCCAAGAAAAGCAGAATCTCTGGGCCATAGCAGTCAGAGAAAAGAAGAGATTACAACTCAAGATTGGGAAGAAATGGGATACTACAAGAGAAATAATGGACAAACAACAGAAGGGTCCATTTGAAGACAAGCATCTGAAATCAATAATTGAGCGTCTAGAAAAGTCAAATGACAACATTGACAACTTCATGAAAGCTTTGAAAGAGGAAGTGGACTACATCACTATCCTAATGGATCACATTCTTGAAGACTGGCAGATTCTAGTCTACACTCACAGGAATGGAACATTCAGAATTTTCTTGGTGTTTTTCAGGCAAAGAAGCTTATCTGTAATATGGACGTTATTGAACAGAGTAAAGAGAAGCTCAGAAGAAAATGAACTTCTCAGGGATAGACTTAGAGTATTTGCAACAGCTGTTAGTCTTCAGATCTTATTTGATCCTCACGAGGTAAGATTTTTCTCAAACAAGTTGTATCAAATCATGCAGTTAAATGAGGAATCTTTTAAGGGCTACACAGTTAAGTACATGATTCAAGTTGAAAGGATCCTAAGGTCGAAAGGATTCAGATCCCAAGCTAAGATGGATGCTGCAGAAAAGATAAGAAACTACTGTCTGTCGAAAAGAATTCCTTCATACATCAGGCAAATACCAAAGATAGATTCAACCCAACCATATGATGTAGAAGAAGAGATAGTAGATCCTGTTGAATAGGAAGTATTATGGCAGTTAGTAAGAGCTGAGCAAAGGAGGTTGTATGGAGAAACCACTACAACAGACCAATCAGTATCTGAAGAAGTACCGAGGACACCAGTTCATAAAGGTTCAATCCTAGAATAAGGTGAAGTTGATACATCAGAAGACTGAAGACTTATATAGAATAAGATAGAAACTTTATAATATTTGTTCAGTGCTAGAGGAACATCTATCTTGTATTTATCTTTTATGTATGAATCTGGAAAATTGTTAAATATAAAACCAGAACTTTTTTTTATTATTTACAGTCATTACATGTCGTACTACTTTCTTAGTTGTTAGTTGAGTTATCCTCTAGAAATTTGTGTGTTAAATGTTTAACAACAAATAGGGGGAGATTGAAAGGCATATGACTAGGCCTATTTGTAATAATTAGATGACAACTCAACTTTAACTAATAAAGAGAAATAAATAATAAGCACCAAATAGGAATCAAGACGAAGACAGTCAACTAATCACAAAGGATCTAAGTATCAGAAGTATTTTGTGGGATTGCTACTCAACACTGGAAGAAGTTCATTAATATGTTCAAGCGTCAGTGAAAATAATAAAGTGGTAGTACTTCTAAAGAATACAGAAGATATAAAAGATTTCAAGTGGTTACTACAGTAGATTCCAGAAGAAGAACATAGACAGTGAAGCAGAAGAATGACAGAAGTCCTCAACTTAAAGTATTAATAAATGAAGAATATTTATTAGTATAACACAAATGAACCAGACAGTACATTTGTGTGTCAACTAAAATAATATTTATTCTTCATTTAATTCAAGAGGTTTCAAGATCAGAAGACAAAGAAAAGACAAGAAGATTTCAAAACTGACTGCAGTTTGATCAGATCTCTATAGTATTTTTAATTCTACAATCTAAGTTAATTATTTAATTTATTTAATTAAATTAATTCAACTTGAATTTAATTTAATTTATAAATTATTTAATTAATTTAAGTAGAATTATTTTATTATAAAAGAAATGAATTAATATGACTTTTATATATATATATATATATATATATATATATATATATATATATATATATATATATATATATATATATATATATATATATATATATATATATATATATATATTTCGAATGACTTAATAATAAGTCATATCAAATGACTTAGAATAAGTCATACCGAGATTTATATATATATATCTATAAAATAAGTCATGCCGAGCCTTTAAAAGAAAGTCATACCTAAGATTAGTTGAAAAGATCATGCTGGAACAAATGGAAGAAAGTCATACCGATTTTTAAATGAAAAAGTCATGCTGGAGCAAGTGAAAAAAAGTCATACCGAGTTTCTTTCTTTTAAAATAAGTCATTCTGATTTATTTTAAATAAAGAAAATTCGAATATGACTTACAAAAAGTCATAACGAGCTCAGAATAAGTCATACCGAACATATTAAGTCATGCCCAGTCTTTTTCTAAGTCATACAAGGCTTAATTTCAATAAATTAAGTCATATTGATAAAGGTCATTATAAGCATTTTCAACCTTTATAAATATGAGGATTGTGCTTCACTATTTAAAAGTTAGAAAATTAGTTCAAATTCAGAAATTTGTCTGCATTGTAATATTCACAGATTTCTGTGCAAGTTTGAATATAATTGATTAAACTCGAACACTTCATGTCGAATTCGTTCTAGATTATTTTATCAGTTATAAACTCTAATCCTCAGATAAATTTTGTAATACTTTTCAAGTTAAATTTATATCTTCTACTTGAACAGTATTTCATTAAAATTTATATTTCGTGGTTATTTAAAATAATATTTTTAAATCCTAAATATCGCGAAGATTTATTGATATTGTATTCAACCCCCATTCTACAATATCAGGGACCAACAACTACTCCATTTTGTTATGGAGTTATGGGTGCTGAATATTGTCTTAAAATCCTTTTCATAATACAGAAATCATTCAGGGTTACATTCCTGAATTCTGTTCCATTGTCAGACCTTATTGTCCTGACAGGCAAATCAGCTTCTAACTCTATCTTCTTTATGTAATCAATAATTGTTTGAGGGGCTTCATCATTTGAGGCTAAAAACAACACACACGTGTACTTAGAGAAGTCATCTACAATTACTAGTTCATATCTCTTCCTTGACATAGACATGACATTGATTGGACCAAATAAATCCATATGTAGAAGTTGTAGTGGTTCAGTAATGTCTGATTAATCTTTGCTTTGGTGAGATGCTTTCTTTGACTTCCCCTTTTCACATGCTTCACATAAACCTTCTTGACAGAATTTCATCTCAGGTAAACCTCCAACCAATTCCCTATTAACTAAAGAGTTCATTTCCTTAAAGTTCAGGTGTGAAAGTTTCTTATGCCATAACCAATTGTCCTCTGTTGAAGCTTTGCTGTAAAAACATTGAACTTCGCCTTTGCTTGCAGAGAATAAGTCAGCCACAAGGAGATTCCCCTTTCTCACTCCTTGAAGAGCAAGCTTCGCATCTTTCCTGTTTTGGATTGCACATCTTTCCTTTTCAAAAGTTACTTTATAGCCCTTCTCAGTGAACTGACTGATACTTAGAAGGTTGTGTTTTAATCCTTCCACAAGAGAGATATTTTCTATGATAACATTTCCAATTTCCAGATTGCCATATTCCGTTGTGAATACCTTGTTGTTATCTCCAAAGGTCACTATCGGGCCAACATTCTCAATCCCATCTGATAGCAGGGCTTTATCACCAGTCATATGCCTTGAACAGCCGCTGTCAAAAATCCACGACATGCTTGTTCTTTGCTATGCCCTGCACCCACAAATTTATTACTTCTTCTTTGGCACCCAAATTTGATTGGGTCCAAGAGGCATAGATAAGTAAACAGATTTAGCTACAGAAATTTTCTGGTCCTTATCTTTCTCATCGACTGTGCCCTTGCCCTTTGGTTTAGCCTTGACAGGGGTGCCTTTAGGCTTAGGGACAGGGGATTTCTTCCTAGTCTTAGGAGGACTAGCAGTCTTTGCCCTAACATTCTTTCTATTCATGTTCACATCTGTATTAATGCAAGTACTAGATGATGCATTCATCAAGTTTATGTATGCAGACATGTTGTTGAAAGCACATGGCATGCATCCTACTTTACCACATGGTTGATGAGGGATAGACATGGCAGGCATGTCAGACATATTAGAAGTTTTTGGTTTTACTAATTTTATCTTTTTGCATTCATGCGTAAGATGACCAGTAGAATTATAAATGTTACAAACATTTCTAATAGCTTTGGGAGGATAGGCATAATAATTTTTCTTATTAACACCTATCTTGCCATTTATGTTAGCTTTCTTCTTTTCATCTTTGTTGCCTATTTCAGTTTTAATTTGTTTATTAGGTTCTTCAATTTTTACAGATTTCTTAGGCATCTTTTGTTTATCTTCTTCCTCTTTCTTTTGATCCTCAGCAATGATTTCTTCTTTCATTAAGATATGTTCTTCATCTAAGGGTTCGATGACAAACTTCTTGTATAGGGGCTTAGGGACATTTTTTAATACATGTGGAATGTCTTGCTTCACGGGACTTTCCTCAACAATTAATTCCTCATGTCTCTCTGCTGCCTTTTTATCATAGTCAAATACTATTCCAATTTTTTGACTTATGACCTGTTTATCTATTGCCTCCTTAACAAGATTAGCATATTTCTTATAAGCTTGAAGTTTTAACTCTAACTCAGAAATTTTATTCCTAAGTGCATTTTCTACTTCTTGGTTGCATTTGTCTCTATTCTGCAGATATTATATCCTTTATTTCAGATCTTCTAAGTTAACACATGCAAGCTCTAGTTATTCATTTCTAGCTTCTAGCATTTTATTCTTTAGAACTAGTTTAACATTTTCTTCTACATATGCTAGCATGCTTGTGTAAATGTTAAACATTTCTACGCTTAGATCTTCGACAGTTTTCCTATAATCAGAATTAGACATGTCAATTATGAAAAGAAACGATACCTTTGATGACTGAGGTGATGCCTCTGAAGAGTCTGCCATTAGTGCAACATTTCCATATGTCTCTTCTTCATCATTGTCTGAGTCATCCCAGCTCTTTCCCTCGGCTATATAAGATCTACCCTGATTCTTCTTCACCAGTGCATCATACTTTTGATTTAGTTAGTCATATGACTCCTTTCTTTCCTTCCCTTGCTTAGGCTTCCGGCATTCTGTAGCAAAATATATGGGTTCATCACAGTTGTAGCACTTGAACTTACTGCGGTCTACCATTCCCATCTTATAACATCCTTTGTTGTAAGTCCCTGAAGACAAACCACCTCGGTTGTTGTTTCTGAAGCTGGAACCACTGTAACTGGTGTTACTCTTGAATTTATACTTAGGGTTCCTTCTAAACTTGAGGTTTTTGAACTTCTCTGCCATATAGGCCATTGTCTTATTTTCTAACTGTTCAAGTTCTTCCATTGAGTAGAAGTCATCTTCATCACCTGGTTGAGTATTTTCTGTAAATTCAGCTTCCAAAATTTCTTCTTTCTCAACTACAGGCTTCACTATGCTGGTCTTTGTCACATCAAAATCTTTGGCTACAAGTGTTGTAGTTTTCAACAGTGCTGTATTCTTACTGTCCACTATTCCTGAACCATAAATGATGTGTCTTTGCTCTTGCTCCATTTCATGAGTTTTGAGCTTTCCATATAGAATTTCAATGGACATTTAATTTATGTCACTTCTTTCTCTGTTGGCAGAGATTTTGTGCTCAAGATGCGCTGGCAGTTTCAACATAAATTTTCTGTTGATCTCCCTACGTGAGTAGGCCTTTCCGTGAAGTGACAAGTCATTCAACAATTTATTGTATCTCTCAAAAACTTGAGTGATACTTTCTCCAGGTAGTGACTTGAAAGATTCATACTAGGATGTAAGAATATCCAGCATGTTCTCCTTCACTTCTACTGTACCTTCCATTAGTAGATCAATCGTATCCCATATTTGTTTGGCACTAGTGTAATTAATCACTTGATTCAGCATTGTAGTGTCCAGTAAATCCATTAGGATACATTGAAGATGATTATCCCATGCAACTCTATCTTTATCAGTGTTAGTGTACTCTGAAGGCTCCTTTCGGGTAAATCCTTGAGGAATCTGTTCTCCGTCATTTGAAACTATTTCTGGTGTTAGCTTCTGAGGTAATGGGTCCATTTTTCAAAATTCCCATGTATTGAGAATTAGCTGATTTGATGAAAGTGGACATCTTCTTCTTCCATAAAATGTATTCATTTTTATCAAAGACTGGGATTTTGATGCTACTAAGTTTTGGGGTACTCATGGTTGCGAAGAATTTTAAATCTCAAGAAATAATTAATTTCTTAAAAATTAAAATTAATTCGAATAAAAATTAAATTTTGAGAAATAAAATTTTTGTTCGAATTCTTGATGATTGATAGATTTTTAAAATTAGTGTATTTAAAATCTTTAAAAAATTCAAAATTAAATTTTCTTTAAAAATAAAAAAATTTCAATATAAATTTTTCAAGATCTAAAAATTCACTTTTTAGTAAAACTATTTTTGGATCTTGATTTGTAACTTCTATCAACAAGCTCTGATACCAATTGTTAGGTTTTAAATCATCATAGAAGGAGGGGTTGAATATGATGTTGGTAGATTTTCGTTTAATTACGGATTAAGTGTTTGTGTTCTTGAGATATGAAAATGATAATAAATGAAACACAACGATTCGGGGAAATAAAGATATATTATTAAATCCCTGAGGTGCTACACTTCTAATCAAGAGATTAACTTTTATGGGTTCAATAAATATTACAACAATAATACAGGTGTGTTTAATGCTAAGCTTTAATGGAGCTCCCGTAAGTTTTTTGTGTTTACTAAGGACGATGCACACTGATGCTTTCGAATTAAACCCATATATATTTATGTAGACTTTTGGAAATAAAATGAATTGATTATCCAACAATAGCTTAAGTCCTTTGTTGCGCCTTGTACAGTGTGGATAGTGTGTAGGTGCCACCAAATGCTATGTTGTGCCTTTAATCTTTTGTTGCGCCTAGAGATACATTTTGTTGCACCTCTACAACCATCCCCTTGTATAGGCACCACTACTGCCTTGGAATGATCACCATAAGTTTCCTTGCACCTAGTGACTTATTTGTTGTGCCTTGTACTCTATGAAATTTGTATAAGCGCCACCAAACTCGGATTACTTGGAACTTCAAGGTTTGTTGCGCCTGACACTTGATTCCTTGTGTAGGCTCCACAAACATCTTCCCTTTAACTTTTGTTGTGCCAAAACTTCACTAAACACCAAGTCAACTATTTTATTACGCCTCTACACTTGATTCCTTGTGTAGGCGCCACCAACTATAGAAATACTTGCCTTAAAATATCTTAAATTCTTGAAGTATTTACCACTTGCTTTTCAATCTTCTGGCTTGATCAACTGATTTTCTTCTTATATATCAAGACAATTCTTTTTTTGTTATGCTGACGCTTAGTGCACTGGTCTAGTTCACAAACGACTAACACTGAATTGAATTCCCTTGACTTCTGTTCTATTTCAGCTGATTAACCTTGGACTTTTGCATTGCTTCTGATCATTGAAACCCTTTGACATTTATACTCAAATCATTACACTATCTTTAGTATGAAATCTTATGAACTCTTATTTGTTGCTGAGGCCTAAACATATTAATGAACTTCTCTCACTGATGTTCAGTAACCCTTTCATCTTGAATGCTCTGCAATGATGTGTGTATGATTCCTGTTTATATGTCCTTCTGGATTCATGTGCTGCATATTAGTATTATTTGATTGTCTTTGTTTCTTAGTTGAGTTATCGTTATCACTATTACATATTATGTTACATTGTGCTTTATAGAACCACATCATCTAAGGCATTCGGCCTTGAGAGTGAGGATGTGAGGGATGATGAGATCATCCAGAAAAAACAAGAGAGTGTGCGAACCCTAAAAGCCCCAAAATCCAAATTTGCAACTAAACAAGCTAATGGAAGGTTGAAATCCATTTCAAAGATGGTGTCAAAATTATAAACGAAGGTAGAAACTGTAGGGAGGAATCAAATAAAGATGGTGGAAAACATGGAAAGTTTTGAAAATCAATGAATGAAGGTTTCTAGGTTGTCTTTTATAGATTGAAGGAGTTTGATGCGAAATTCACAATCCCTTCAGCTGCCAACTCAACTAAGGGGGGAAATGATACTATGTTTGTAAGTACTGAGATTATTGGGAGTGATAAGGTGGCTGATGATGTAAGTAAGAAAGTAAGGAGTGATAAGGAGATACAAGATGCATCTCAAGGAGAGAGCCAATTGGCATTGTTGTCCAAGGTGGCTACTGAGATGGCTGAAAATTTTGGAAGCAATAAGGAGAAGAAATATGTGGAGAGTCTTATAGATTAAGGCATTGTGATTAATGAGGGAGTTGTGAAGGCTTCTATAGTTCATATAGCTGGTAAAGGTAAGGATAAATTCTTTTATGCGAATAATCATGACTTAATAGGTGAAGAAAGAGAGGATTTTGATGATGAACAAGCTTCCTTGCTTATGATGGATGAAAATGAAAACAACAAGGTGTTTCAAGATGCCAGTTTCAATAAAAGAATCAATGACATGAGAATCTCATCTAACAGGGACCCCAAGAAATTCTCTGAAGCTATGAGACAATCATCAGTTGGAGCTGCTGTGATGGTGTCAAAAAGCAACAAATGGGTGATCTCTGTCAAGGCTGAAGGTGGATTCAGCTGGTACATAAGTATGGGGTACTTGAGTAGACAATAAATAGCCGTTATTGATGCCATCAAACTCAAGATTAAAACAAACAAGTCCTGGTTGAATGAGAATTTGAAAAGAATTTTGCAGAGAATGGTAGTTGAAAAATTGCCTGAAATAACTTATCACCCTCTATGCATAAAATTCAGCAGCTCTACAGATGGCAAGTACAAATCTATGAACCTTGAAAAGGTAAGCTTGTGTAAACCAAGGTCTGTAAAAGAAGATCTCAATTACTTTAAGCAACTTCCAATAAATGAAGAAAGAAGTGAAGTTTTGAAAGTATTGGAAGCGAAGATAAAGTGACTTAAAGAAAAGAGAACTAAAAAGTCAGAGAAGAAAGATCAAGGAGGAGAAACAAATGATGATAATGATGATGGAAAGCCTGATGGAGGTGCAGGTAGCTCTAAGTCCAATAACAATGGTGATGAAGGAACCTCTAGGGATGGGAATAAGGATGGAGAAGCAAATGAAGATAAAAATAAGTTTACAGATGAAATTTAAAGTTGAGTAATGAAGCTGGTGGTTCTGGGTTTTAAAGCTGACAAGAAAGATGTTGTCATGTAAGATGTTGTCAGAAGTGATAAGGTGGAACATACGGTCACAGAACCAGAGCCTATTGTGAAAGAGCCTGAACACACTGTCACAACTAATTTGACTGCAACTTCCTAAGATACTGTCAGGAGTGATAAGAGGGAAGGTATTGTTAAGAGGATGAAGGTCAAGGCAAATGCAAACAGGTCAATTAGAGATGAAACTTACAGGTCTGGTTTAACCAAGTTCATGGCTAGCAAAGAAAGCTAAAAGAACATGCTAATCATGTGAAGATTAATTCTGAAGCCTACATTTGTAAATGAAGAAAATTTGGATGTAAGGAGGCCCACAATCAATAATTTGGCTCAAGCCATGGCTGAATCAATGACAAAGGTTGTTGTTGAGTGGTCTGAATTCAACTCTTTAAGCAAAGTAATCATTTTCTACTCAAATGGAGAAATGGAGGAGATGGATTATAAAATGGAATGTGCAAGTTATTTCTTGATCAGAAAAATGTTGCTAATCATCCATGGCTCAGATATCAAGACTCAAGTCTTTAGGGGGATTCTAATTAGAAAATTTCTAGAATTGATGGACTCATTCAAGCCTCATTCTTTAGATGGTGTCGAAGTTGAAGAGCCTGAACCAATCACCTACTCTGATGGACTGATGTTTGAAAATGATGAATGGATAAAAGAATTCTGGAGTATGGATTCTTTGCAGGATAAGAACTCTGGATTACTAATCAAGTTGGAGGAACAATTATCTAAGTATCCTTATCCTGAGGAACAAAAACTCATTCCTACAATCCAAAGAATTATCAAGTCAAAAAAGAAGAAGAATGAATATTAGAAGAAGGTGGATTATGAAAGGACTCGACAATGTCTTCTAAGAAATCCAGAAAAAATTATATTCTATGATACAGGTGGATCAGCTAAAGAGACCACCTTTGAACATATGAGGACATTAGCTGAGAAGGAGCCTCATATCACAGAACTCATCAAGAGACAACTTCTCAACATAACAAATTTTGAGATATTTGATCTCAAAAACAAAGCCTTGGAGATATGTGATTTTAAGAAGAAGGACTCTAGGGAGAAGAAGAGAAAATTTGATGCTGATGCTGAAGCTACTAAAAAGGAGATTGACAGGATCAATAGGTAGATCAATAAATCAGAAATTGATTTGAAGTGTGCAAAGCTGAATGATCAATTCTCAAGAAAGCCTAATTATGTGTCTCATGTCTTATCTAATCCTTTAAGGATCATCATCGACAACATTGAAGTAAAGGTTGTAGATGTCAAGACCCTCAACACTGAAAATCTAAGAAGAATCTACAAACTCACCACATGATCTGTTCTGGAATCTAAAAGAAACCTGAGTACTCTGGTCGGAGAAATCATTAAGACTAGATCTCACGAGGATGCTGAAACAAACAGGATGAGGGTGAAACAAATTTTCTCATCTTCAAAGGACAAATTCATTGCAGATTAATTTAGAATTAAGTATCTATGCATTTCTAAAGGTCCTGTGGAGAACCAGTACACTTACAAAGATTTGAGAGATCTATCCTACAAGTTGGTGAAGTTAGCTCTTAACTGTGTCTCTGGTTATGCCAAATCTGATGATGAAAAGAAGGTCCTGAAAGCTCTTGAAGACTTACTTGAAATGATGACTCCCAAGAAGAGATAAGGATGTAAGCTCAAGCTAAAATTGAAGATTTGCTCAGTCTAGAGGAGTTCTTAGTTTGAGAAAAATTATACATATAATTTTCTGCATGTTTCTCTGTACAAAAATTTCAGTTACGTTAGTTTAGTTAGCATTTATAATTTACTTTGAATTTGTTTTTATTTTACATAAAAATAAATTGGGGGAGATTATTAGGGATTGTGGTGTTAACAGTATAATCAAATAAAAGTTACTTAGTGTTAATTTATAATAAGCTAAGTAAAATGTACTATCATAATATATTGACAGTATGTTTAGATAGTCACTTGAAAGAGTATGTTTAACAAAGCCAAATAGGTGATAGTAAGTTTAATAGTTATTGTCTTTTACAAATGTAATAACTTGATCCATGGAGTAAAAGTTCACAAAGTGTTCATGCACAGCATGGTTCAAATCCACAACAGTAATAGTCAACACTCAAACCTATGATAGCATATTCCAGTGACAACACAGTGGAACAGGCGACAACAACTATTCCCTTGACAGTAAACTTGGCAGAGAATGAAAAATTGAAGACAACAAGTTTTACTGACAGCAACATTGGCGGGGATAGTTGACAGCAGCTTTGGAGATAGTATGTTTTAGTAGACCATCAAAACTTGATAGCAAAGTATGTGTAGCCGAAAATACTATCACCATAGAAGAGCTAAAAGTTGACAGTAAACTTCTAGTGAAGATGACAGTCTGTTCTTGGTAGTAGACTAAGATAGTGAAAACACAAGGAATGATTTGGACATGTCTATCTAGTCTGTGAATTCTACTACTGCAACTTGGGAGAAGACAAGCAAAAGATAAAGCGTGCTCAAGGAGTCAAAGATCTCGGCGTATCTCAGAGCTGTTTTATCTATAAGTGGAATGAAGAAAAAGTTGAACGAGAAAAATACAATTTATATTTCAAGCTTTGTTCTAGGACCAAGGAAAAGTGCACATGTAAGTGGGATATGTGTTTCAGTATAAATAGACATATCTCACAAGTACTTTTTTCGCATGCAACTGAGCTAGATTTTCTCTCAAATATAGAAACATTAGCAAATTCATTGTTATTATTTTTATTGAACCTGGAATCCATTTCCAATCAGTTGTAGCAAACCAAAAATAATAAAATTATTTTTGAAAGTTTAAAAATACTATCTTCTTTATCTACTTTGATTGTTTGCATATTAAACTTGTTAATTATAAATCTTGTTTGTTGTTAGCAAAAACTATTTTAGTTAATCAAGTTGCATTCAACCCCCCTCTGCAACACTTATTTTACTTAATAACAAGGAATTCTAAATCACTGTTACAATCCATTTTATCAGTCGATTAATAACAACTCCAACTGATAAATGGTTCCCTAGTCAATGGATATTTATAGGTCATATATCCATCGACTAGTTACAAAATTAAAATCAAACTTATGATTCTAAGTAATTTGTTATCATCATACTACATGATTCCTAACAGTGTCTTTCCAAACACTTTGTTTACCACAGTCCAGTTTTGAGTGTAACAGGCTGTGTTTATGGCTTCACCCCAAAAATAGGTAGGAAGTTTTGCTTCACTCAACATAGTCCTTGCAGCCTCTATTAGAGTTATGTTTTTCCTCTCCACAACACCATTTTGTTAAGGAGTCCTTGGAGCAGAAAATTGTTGAGGTGTCTGCACTTTATACTTGGGATTTTTGTCAAGAACCCTTACAAGATCAATGATTTCTTATACAGCTTCATCCTTGGTTGCAAACAACCTCACCCAGGTGTATCTTAAAAAATCATCAACCATTACCAGTGCATATCTTTTCTTGGCCAATGATTGCACATTCACATGACCAAATAAGTCTAAATGAATAAGTTAAAAATCTTCATTGATTGAGCCACAAGGACTGCTTTTGTGAGTAGTTCTCCTTAGTTTCCCTTTTTGACAATCCTCGCACAATCCTTCTTGACAGAATTCAAGTTGAGGAATGCCTTTAACCAACTCTCTCTACATCAAATAGTTCATTGCTTTGAAATTTAGATGAGACAACTTTTTGTGCCATAACCAACTTTCATTAGATGAGGCTTTGCTAGAGAAACAATAGACTTTATCCTTTTAACTGAATCAAGATTAGCTATGAATAGGCTTCCTTTACTTACACCTTTAAGGGCTTCCTCTCCTATCTTCTTATTGACAATTGAGCATCTGTCTTGATCAAATCCCAACTTGAATCCTTTTTCACATAATTGAGTTACACTCAATCAATTGTGCTTCAAACCATTTACAAGAGAAATCTTTTCAATATTTATATTTCCAACTTTCAAATTACCATAGCCCATTGTGAAACCAATGTTGTTGTCTCCAAAGGTTACACAAGGGCCAACCATTTCCTTGAACTGTGATAACATGGCTTTATTACCAGTCATGTGTCCTGAACATTCACTATCAATGATCTACATGATTCCTTTTTTTCCTATTTCCATGCAAAACAAAATTTTCAAGTTGCTTTTAGTACCCAATCTTCATTGGGTCCATCTGGCTTAACTAATTCATAGCTTAAATTATTTTCAATCAACTTGTTTTTCTCTGTTTTGAGCAAGACTCATGTGGCTACCCATTTAGTTTTGATAACTTATTTAGGAGTTTTATTTTTGGGTGGCTTGCCTATCCTAGCTTTAGGAGGGCTTAAAGTCTTTGCCTTTTCAATTTTGACAGATTTATGCACACATTCATTGTTAGAGGTAATAGGCATGTTAAAACAGATACTTAACATATTCAACTTATATGGCATGCAATAAATACTACCACAATGAGATTCTTGTCTGTCTAACAAATGAGTATTATGTAAATTTCCATTAACAGAGGTAGCATGCTTAACTTCAGACTTTTTCTTAGTACAAACATGAGTTAAGTGACTAGAAGAACCACATTTGTTACACAATTTCCTAGGGGCATTAGGGATGTAACCATAGTTATTCTTTTTGTTTACTCCTAATTTACCATTCATGTTCTTCTTAGTCTTGGTTTTGATGACAGCATGTTTAGAAGTTACTGTCTCACTTGTGTTGAGAGTAAGTTGAAAAGGTACAGTTTTGACAGTATGATTAGATCTTACTGTCTTGACAGCATGCTCAGAACTTACTGTCTTGCTAATGCTGACAGTATCTTTGGGACACCTGAGTACTGTTGATAGCAAAACCTACTGTCTTGGGATTTTGGACAGTCTCTTTTGACTTGGCATTTCTAGTGACAGTAACATTGTCCTAATCATCTAACTCTTGATTAAGGATTAAGTATTGTTCATCAAATTCAAATTCAGCCCTTTTGAACATATGATTCTTAACATTTTTAAGAATGAAAGGTCTGATAGTAATTTTTTCAGCATTGATATTTTCTTCAGTCACATACTTCTTTCCATTTTTCTTTTCATAGTTAAAACCTATACCTACTTTTTGATTTTTATTATTTTCTTCATGATAGGATTTTAACAGAAAAGAAGAATTCTTGTAAGTTTTGATTTTGAGTTCACTTTCAGAAATATGTTTTCTCAGAAATTCTTCAATTTGAGAAGCACACAAAACCTTGTTTTTTAGGATCTCATTTTCTTGACTTAAGGATTCAAAGATACTTTATTTAAGTTCTAGTTCTTTATTCTTACATTTTAATGATTAATTAGCACAAGATAATTTAGTAATCTATTCATTTGTAGCTAGCATGCTAGTATGAATATTAAAAATCTCAAAATTAAACTTTCTATTATTTTCTTATATTGAGAAGCAGTCATGTCAACAGTAGTGAGAAAGGGTACCTGTCTTGATGATGGAAGTGACTCGTCTTCAGAGTTTTCCATAAGAGCTAAGTTGCCATACTCTTCTTCTTCATCATCATTAGATTTTTCCCAACATTTCCCTTCATCTACAAATGCCCTTCCTTGTTATTTTTTGTGCAAGGCATCATACTTTGCCTTGAGTCCTCATAATCATTATCATTTCTTCTTACTTGCTTTGGCTTTTTGCATTCAGTTTCAAAATGCCCCATCTCATTGCAATTGTAACACCTTATCTTGGATCTGTCCACCACTCTAGTCTTGTAACGACCTTTTCCACTTCCTCTAGGTTTTGAAGTATTTCCTTTGTTGAACCCGAAGAATTGACCTTTTGGCTTGAATGACCTATTTTTCTTGAACCTCAAGTTTGAGAATTTCCTAGTCATATATAAGCCATGGTTTTGGTTTCCATGTTGTCAAGTTCTTCTAGAGTGTAGAACTCATCATCATCACCATCTTTGAGTTCAAGAGTGATAATTTCATCTTTATCAATAACCTCTTCAATCTTGATTTGTTATTGATGTTGTGGCACTTGTAACTGCAGCCTCTTGGGGTCTTGAGCAACTAGAACATTTGAAGTATTTTCCATTTTTCCTCTTTGGTCAGACTGAATGACTCTCTTTTGCAACAAATCTAACTCATAAGTCTTTAGAATTCCATAAAGGGTTTCAAGAGATACTTTTGCCATGTCTCTTCCTTCTCTTATGGCAACTACTTTGTGCTCAAGATGGTCAGAAAGTGTTAACATAAATTTCATGTTCACTTACTTCTTATCATAAAACTTTTAATGCAGTTGCAAGTCATTTATCAGCCTGTTGAACCTTTCAAACAACTCAGTCAAACCTTCACTTGGTTTGGCCATAAAAGCCTTATACTGTGACACCAATATTTTCTTTTAATTGTCTTTCACCTCTTTAGTTTCCTCACATAGCACCTCAATGGTTTCCCATATTTTTTTGGAACTTGTACAGTTGATAATATTATTGTACATAACATTGTCAAGTGTTTCAATGATTATGAACTGTAGACAATCATCCAAACCCACTTTTTCCTTTTTAGTGTCATTGTACTCTGAAATCTTTTTAGGAACCCAGTAGGTAGGTACAGTTTCACCTTCTACTGTGGTTTCAGTTACATAAGTTTGGGAAATAGATGGACCATTTTCAAGAACACCAAGATAGAGAGGATTAGCTATTTTTATGAACAACATCATTTTTCATTTCCAGATATTATAATTTTTTTTATCAAATATGGGTATCTTTATACTGCTTAATATATGTGCACTCATTTTGGATCTTTCCAGGTTAGATATATTTAACCTGCCGCTCTGATACCAGTTGTTAAACAGAATGAGTGTTGTAGAAGGGGGGTTGAATGCAACTTGTTAATATTCTACTTATCACTCAATTTTTACTGACTCTTACTAACAATAAATAGAAGTTTATATCTTAGTAAGTATGAAAAATAAATAACTAAAGCATATGTAATGGACAGAGTGTTTAAATCAAAATTAATATATTATTAATTTTGTTGCTACAACTCTATTGGAAGTGATTCCAACTTCTAAGTTATTAAAATAATGGATTTTGCTATTGTTACAAAGCTGGAGAGAAAATAGACAATATAATCTAAGTTGCTTCTTGAGGAAAAGTGCTTTTGAGATGTGTGTATTTATACTGAAACCTAAATCTCACTTACAGGTGCACTTTTCCTTTGTTCTAAGACAAAGCTCAAAATAGAAATATTACTTTTGCCATTCAACCTTGGCTTCATTCCTATTGTAGATAAAGTGGTTCTGAGATATGTAGACTTCTTGACTCCTTGAATACACTTTGTCTTTTTGATTGTCTTCTCCCAAGTTGCAGTAGTAGGCTTGACATAGCAGATTGAAGTGTCAAAATCATTCCATGTATTTTCACTATCTACCATGCTACTAGGAACAGGCTATCATCTTTACTAAAAGTATATTGTCAACTCTTAGCTTCACTTTCTGTTACAGTATTTATGGCTCCGCAAACTAAGCTATCAACCTTGATGAGTCTTCCATACATACTATCTTCTAAAGCTGCTGTCAATTATTCCGCCAAACAAGCTGTCAGTAAAACTTGATGTCTTCGATCTTCATTTTACTGCCAAGTTTATTATCGAGGGAATAGTTGTTGTCAGTTGTCCCTTTGTACTGTCAGTTTGAATGTACAGTCATAGGCTTGAGTAATTGTCTTGAAGATGCTGTCTAAGTTTGAAACATATTGTGCATAAACACTTTTTAAACTTCTACTTCATGTATCAGTTTATTCTTTTTACATGTGACGGTTTCTATCAAACTTATAGTCGCCTATTTTAACTATGATATTTGTACTGTCAAAGTGAACTGTCCTAAAGAAACATACTATCAATATACATATGACATTATATTTCACTTAGCCTAATTTATATTTAGACTAAGTAATTGAAAGGCATAGGTGTACTAACTTGTAACACTTAATTACTATGTAACTCAACTAGGTAAAAGATAAAACAACAGCAAAACAAGGGAAACTGAAGAAGCATATGGAATCAATCTACTGAAGAAATGGTAATGATACTTGGTAACTACAAGTAACTAATTTGGTTAATCAAGAATGCCTAAGTGAGAAGAAGTTCAATCTCAGTATTTCTCATGCCCTAACATACCTAATGGAGAATCAAATTAATGTCAAAGAAGTATCAAGAAGACCAAAGTGATTTCATGTAATGTATCTCAACAACTGGATAATGTAAAGGTTAATCAACAAATGAGAACTGACATTCAGAAGCAAGAACCCCTACAAGACTAGTCACTTATGAACCAGACCATTGCATCAAGTGTCAGGACATTGGAGGCAAGTTCATGTCAGTAATAGAAGATCTCATTTGAATTGAGTGAGGAAAAGAAATTGAAGAAGCTAGGGAAACTTGCTCATAAAGGTTAATCCACAATTAGTCACTAAAGAAAGTCAACATTGGATGAGTGCATATTTGCTAAGGCAAATGTCGATCCACAGCAGATCGAGATGCGGATCGAGATTGATAATTGAAGAAGAACATTGCAAGGCAAATCTCGATCCACGGCAGATCGAGATTCACACAGATCGAGATCGAGATTCTCATAGATCGAGATCGAGATTTTCACAGATCGAGATCGAGATTCTCATAGATCGAGATCGAGATTTTCACAGATCGAGATCGAGATCGAGATTGTCGACCAAGATCGAGATCGAGATGGGTCCAGGCCGAGATCGAGATGCGGGTCGATATATAGCATTTAATGTTCAAGGGACAAGTGGCTTATTATGAACGGTTGATCCAGAATGGTTGGGAAAGTACTTTTTGTTGTCAAGCCCTGATTGGGCCACATACACAAAAAGGACAAGATCAAGACTACACGACATTATAAAAGCAGCACTTTGTTTTCATTTGTATTTGACTTTTATCCATCTCTGTATTTTCTACGATATTTTTTAAGAGAGGGCATTTACTGTAAAACAATAGTGAGAGAGAGGATCAGTTGAATCAAGCTTTAATTGCTGTATTTATTGTTCAACTGATCATGATGCTTTTATGAATGTTGTAGCAAATCCCTCAATGAATATAAAGATATATTCTTGAAATTCTGTGTCATCATTTATTACCTGCATATTTGTATATTTTCTCATTACTTTCAAACAGTTGTATTCACCCCCCCCCCCTCTCTACAACACTTTGGACCTAACAATTGGTATCAGAGCTATCAGAGATCCTACCGTGTTATTTGAGTTGGTTCTTGAAAATCCCAGATCCAATTTTTTTTAAAGTTTGTGCCGAAAGCTTTTATTTGTGTCTTCTTGAAAAGTTCATAGATCTAAAAAGTTCTGAGTCATGGTGTAAGGAATATTTGTACAACATTCCAAAACGTTGTACTTTAGAGCTTTGTGGGTTTTCTTGTGGTCAAAAATCTGGTTATAAAAGAATATTTGATTGGTTGACTAGGTAACTTGAATCAACTGTTTGACTGAACAAAAAGGACATATTTGAACTTCTATCAACTAGAAAGTGGACAACTTTTTGTTTGGACTTGAAAAAACTGGTGGACCCTGCTACTGTTCCTGTGATTAGAACTAACTTGCTTGAATCTTAAGTGCAAAACCCATTGGATATTAAGTGTTGGATATTTAAAGTGAGATAATTAATTTTTCAAGTAAATACAATTTATTGTAATTTGAAAAGTGTATTATCTTAATTTTAAACTTTATTAAAATGGCCGCCACACACAGATTTAAGATACCTCCGTTTGATGCACAACATTATGACGAATGTACCGGAAGGATGAAAGCCTACCTTGAATCAATAAACAAGGTATACTTGAGAATATTGGAGAACGGTCCATACATACCCATGAAAATTGAGCCAGAGCGAATGGAAGGAGGGATACTAATACCATCCCGGTCTGTTCCTAAAGAGGAAATGGAGTTTTCAGACGCAGATAAAGAATTGGTTGGTATGGATGCGTCGTTACGCAACGTCATAATTGAATCCCTAGACTCAGAGTACTATGTTCAGATAAAGGGATTAAAAACAGCTAAAGCCATGTGGGATAAACTGGCTGTAGTGATGGAGGGGACCGAGGAAGTTAGAGATAATCACAAGCGCATTCTGATATCTGAATATGAATCGTTCAGATGCGAACGAGGAGAAAGTGTAGCGGATGTTTACAAACGTTACAGTAAACTGCTTATCGAGCTGAGTATAAGAGATAAAGTCTATCCACTGGCAGATTCAAATATCAAGTTTCTCTTGAATTTGTCTAAACATCTGGAACACAGGATCACTGCCATTCGAGAGTCAAGAGACTTGAAAAATACTTCTCTCGAAAAGCTGTATGGTGTTTTAAAGACCTACGAGCTGGAGCAGGAACAAAATGACAAAAGAAGATCCTACAATAGTGGAGAATACAAAGCGGTAAGTGAGTCTGGACTTGTAGCTGAAGAGTCTGGTGTAAAGGCACTTGCAGCTGTCTCATTGAAAACTGCTAATCCTGAAAGGGTGGTTGTTAGGTCCAAATGATTGTAGAAGGGGGGGTTGAATACAATCTTTAATAAATATTAAAATCTGTTTCGGATAATTTTTGATTAACCAATTTAAATTATTATCACGAAATAATAATCAAAGAAACACAGTTCAAGTAAAATACTTATATTAAACTTGAGGTGGGTTACAAGATTTAAATCAGATAAATATTCACTAATTTAGCTCTTAAAATTCTAGAGAGATTTGACATTAACTGCTCTTGAATTTTTGTTTAAGCCGAATAGAATGTTAATAGAAGTACTGAATACTACTGACCTAATCTGCTATTTATAGACAAAATCAGATGCTGGAGACTTTTCTGGCTCGGGGAGACTCTTTCTCCTCGGGGAGACTTTCTGAAATTAAATAAAAATTCATTTAATTGTTGAGGAAGACTTCTGCAGCTCGGGGAGACATATTAATCCATGTGAGACTTATTAATAAATCGGGGAGACTTTTTGAAAAGTCTCCGGGAGACTTTTCAAAAGTCTTCCCGAGAAGTGAATCAGTCGACCTGCTTGATTTCTTCAAATGTATATCTTCTGACCATTTCCATTTATTTTGTTTTCAATTTAATTTAAATTCTATTTGTTTTATTATATATCTTATACATTAAATTAATTCTCTTTGAATTAATCTAAGTAAATAGGATACATAATAAATTATCGTTTTGATAATAGAATTAAATTAAAATCTTCTTCATTCTAAAATAATTCTAAATTAATTAATTTCTTAATCAATTTAAGAAATAAATTAATTCTGATTGAATTAATTTACCAATTAAATTAACTAAATAATTTAATCAATTAATAGAGAATTAAATTAGAGTCTTGACTCCACAGCTGTTGATGATATAACTTTAAATCTTCTGTCTTCTCACCAATGTCTGTAGCTGACCATTTCTTCTGTAGTAAAGAACCTTCTTTGTATTTTGCCAACACTCTGTGTACTGTCTGGTTCACGAGTGATTCACAACAAATAATATTCTTCACTTGACTTTTATAATGGTTCACTTCTGCTCCTTCTGACTTGACTATATTTGTTGTCACACAAAATTGAAATCTTCTGACACTGTAGCTTCTTCAAACTTAAATACTCCACTGAGGCATGATCAATTAAATTGAACTTCTTTCAATGTAGTACTGCTTCAAGTCTGTAGATTGACTTTGATCTTCTTTTTCTTGTCAGATAATACCTACTGAAGATTCCTGTGACAGATAATATATTTACTTACAAATTATCTATGTTTGAGTTGAGTTGCCATCTCTCTAAACAAATAGGCTTCTAAACATATGCCTTTCAATCTCCCCCTATTTGTTTGTTAAACAATAACAAGCAAATCACTAGAGGATAACTCAACTAACAAACAAGAAAAAGATATAACAATAAAACTTGTAAATAAACAAACTTAGTTCTGGTTTATATTAAACATTTCCAGATTCAAACATTAATGATAAATACAAGATAGTTGTTCCTCTAGACTGAACAAATAGTACAGATTTCTATCTTGATCTATCCTAGTTCTAGTAACAAAAGATGTTAACATTTCTTCAATTCTGATCATCTTGAGACTGTATTTCACCTTCTTCTGCTTCTTCAACACCAACAATAGGTGTGCGTGGTTCTGGTTCAGGTACTGTCTGAGAGCTTCCAGAAATACCATACGCCTTGTTTTGTTCTGATATAGAAAGTCTATACAAAACTTCATTATCAAGAGGATCATGTGGAATTGAAGTTGGTTGCTTGAACTCTTCTAGTCCTTTCCATTGCTTGTAAAAATCAATATCTTTAGACATACAGTAGTCTTGGATATAATCAGCAGCAACTGATTTAGCTTGACTTTGAAATCCTTCAGACCGTAGCATTTTCTCTACGTCTATTAAGTAGTTCAAAGGATATCCAGTCATAGACTCTGAATTGAGACGAATTATTTGATATCGATTATTTTTCACAAACCTTACTTCATAAGGTTCAGGTATGATTTCTGGACTCCTTAGAGTAGCAAAGTCTCGAATGTGATCTCGGAGTATTTCATTCATCTCTGAACTTCTTTTTACTTTACACAGCATAACCCATAACTCAGAGGGTGTTCTTGTTCTGAAGAAGTCCAACGAAACTTTGTAGAAACCATAATTATCAAGATGAATTATGATATGCCAGCCATCTATATTTACTTCAACTGTGATATACCTGACCTCTAGCTTTAATGCAGCCATGTAAAGATCTACAGTTGTATTGGCAGTGAATAGTTCACCTATCATGCCGGATACCTCTCTGTCTTGATATGTGCCAATCTGAGGTTGATCCATGATCATTCTAGCTTGATCCCATTTTGGTCCAAACTTTCTTTTAATGTCTTCCCTCTTGGCAGTGATTGCAGCATCCCATAGCTTTTGCTTTTGTGCAGCTGCTTCCTTGTTCTCCTTGGATTTAACTTGTAGGAGAGCCTTAAGCTTATCAAGCTTGTCTTTTCTTGCTTGAGCTTCATTTTGCATTTCAAGAATCCTTGCATCTAACTCAAAGTTTTTCTCTATGGATTCTTCTTGAAATCTTCTAAGTTCTTCATCTAGCTCAGCATTTCTTTCTGTTTCATCAGAGAAAAGAAATTCTCTGTCAAACTCACCTGATTCAGCATCACCAAAATTTGATTTTCCAGGAGTTTGTTGTTCTGGTTCAAAGAAAGAAAAATCTTGTTCTGCTGCATAGTAAGATTGATCTGACTTGTATTGATCTGTAGCAGCTTCTTGTACTGTGTCATGCATTTTCCCTTTTCCTTTGACTGGAGCTTTTTCTTGTACCTTCTCCCCCTTAGTTGAGCGATCCTTGACTGAAGTCCCTTCAAAGAATTGTTGTTGTTCTGGGATGGGTCTAGTTCCAGACTTTACCATGTTGTAGACATGCCTCAAACCTTCATTCAGCTGATCTATGCCTCTTTCAATCATTGCAAATCTCGAGGAATTAAGAGCATTGTACTGATGATAATCATTTTCTAGAACATCGATACGATTTGAGATCTTATTTATCTCTGTGAGATTATCAGCAATTTGAATTTGATTCTGTCTTAAGTCCTTGATATCAGCTGCTATAACACCTTGCGTTTGATTCACATCATTTGTTTTGAGAAGCACAGTTGCCTTTACTTCTTCAAGATCCTTTCTAATAAGAGAAAACTGATTTGTAACTGGATCTGAAGAATTTTGAGCATTTACTTGAGCTCGAAGTTGTGCATTTTCTGCTTTCAGTGCATCCATCTGTTGTTGAAAGGACAGTAACATATTTTGCATCTCACTTTCTGTGCCTGTGTGTGCACTCATTTTTCCTATTTGCAAGAGTGTTTCACTCACCTCACGTGTAGGTGTATCACACAGTGTTTGCCTTTCTTCGCTCGTGTTTAACTCAAAATCCGAGCCTTCAGATGTACCTGCAGTATAGATCACCAAAGCCCCTGCATGAGAGGTCACTGGTGGTGCAATGGAACTTTGCAAGTTCCAATCCTCAATAAAGTCTTGCGTTTCTTTTGGAATAGAAAACTGAGTTGCCTCAGGGTAAGACTCAAAGAGTTGCTGATCATCTTGAGATGATGAGTAGATCTTTTCAGATTCCGGATATGATCCATCCGGGGAGGTAGGCAAGGATCTAGGAATCAGCGAGAGATCCAAGTTTCCCCCTAAAGCCTGTGAAGGCACTTGATGTTGTGAAGCATCATGTTCTACCATTACTAGGGTAGATGAAGTACCAAGCATTTGCTTCTTCTGTGGAGCAGGAATCAAGTCTTCTTCACTCCCTAACTGTGTATGTTTTCTCTTCTGTGTTTGGGAGAGAGATTGTGATGACGAAGTAGCAGTGTATGGATCTAAGACCTGTGTCAGAGACTGTTGGATTTCAGACTCATGATCTATCCTAATAGCCACTGGGGGCTTAACACTGATATAATTTAAGTCAAGATTTAAGTCAAAATGCACAATAGAAGAATTCCTTACCTGAGTACTTACTGGAGCAGAGGCAATTTGTTCTGGTTGAGCATGATGTTCTTCAAGTTGTTCAAGTTGTTCATCTTCATCTTCACTTGGAGGAGCAGGAATCATTTGTAGAGGTCCTGCATCAAACACTGGTGCTGGTGCTTGATTTTGTTGTTGATGAATGAATTGAGCCATGTATGGTGTATAAATTACAGGAACACCTGGTAGTTTGTTTGCCTTCGACAACCTTGTAAAAAGATTTCTTTGTGTGGAAAGCGATCTTACTATAGGTGAATTGTTAAATAACACTTTGTGTTCATTAGTTAGCTTGTCATTCAAAAACAAAGTCAGAAATCTTGGATAGTAGCAATGAACTGTATGATCTTCTGTAAGACTTCTGCTTGAAAAAGTACCCATTTTCCTGATTATCTCTTTCAAAATTAATTTCCCAAAATTTATTCTCCGGTTATGTGTCACAGCAAATCCTATGTTTTGTAAAAGCAGAGGAATGTTGTGAAAACTATTCTTCAGACATGGAGAAAATACCTTGGCCAGTGTATCAAAGATGTAGTCCCACTCACTTACTAGATGAGTCTTGGACAGTCTAACCATATTAAATTCACCTTGATACTGGATGGTTTGAAAGAATTCTATCAGCTCCTGTGGTGTTGGTAGTGGATCAAAGTTGTCTGTTGGGAAGCCTAGAATCCTGTTTACATCAATATCTATCACCCAGTAATCTCTTCCTCTTACTTTGAATGCGAAGCGAGTTGACGTGCTGGTTGAGCAATTAACAGCTGTAGAGTAGAGAGCCTTCAGTGGATCAATCTTCAGAACAGGGTCCAGGGTTATTGAAGTTCCGATCATAGGATGCTCATTGAGAAATCGAATCCAGGGAATGAATCTGGGTTCTGGACATCTTGTAGGATCAAAGTACCCTACATAGTTAGTCTTGCAGATTTCAAAGACAGCGGCCATTATAATTTATCTGCGTAACAAACAATGTAATTTATTAGAAAATAAATAGAACAGGTGAAATTAAATAAGTGATCAAAAATTTTACAATTGTTTCTAAACCCATTAATCAGTTAAATTTAGAAGAAAGAAAAAAACTGATTAAGATTTGGTAAATAACTAATTATAAAAAAAACTTACACACACAATTGTTTAATAGAGAGAAAAATTTGCAAGAGTTTGATTGGGTTTGGCAATTAAAAAACGGAATAGAATAGGATTAGATAGGATTAGAAAATGAAAACTGAACATATATATATAGGAAAAGTCTCGGGGAGACTTTTGAAGGTCGGGAAGACCTTTCAAAAATCTCGGGGAGACTTTTGAATAACAAAAAAAACATTAAATAATAAAAAAAAAATTCGGGGAGAGATTGATAGATCACGGAGACTTTTAAAATGTCTCGGGGAGACATTTTAAATTCTCGGGGAGACTTTTAATTTTGAGCAGAAAATTTTAAAATTGAAATAAAAGTCTCTCCTGATTTATTTTATTTTACATAAACTAGTATATAACATATATAATATAATATATATATATAAACAAAACTCGGGGAGACATTTTGAATATCTCGGGGAGACTTTTTCAAAAGTCTCTCTGAGAATCAAAAGTCTTCCCGAATTACATATATGTATATATTAAAAACAAAATATAATATATATATATATATATATATATATATATATAATCCGAAATATTTTTAATAATATACTAAAATATAATAACACAAAATATTGAATTATACTAATAATAACTATACTTAAATATTTGATTATTTTCTCATAAAAATAATTTTCACCAAAATTCTAACTTGTAAAATTTTGATTAAATTATTTTAAAGATAATAATCTAAGATTACAATATAGTAGAATACAACCAAAAAATAGATAAAATAAAATATTATAATAATTTACACTAAACACACATTCGAGAACTAGAATTTAGTAAAATAAATTCACAAGTGTTATAACACATATTCACATAACAAGCACTTGAAATTTTATTTAAGAACATAATGCATATGTGAACTGGGATTTAAGATGAAGAACTATTTAACATCCCAAGTTCACCAACCAACCTGGTGAATGTGGATTCATCAAGTGGCTTAGTAAAAATATCTGCAGTCTGTTCTTCTGTGGGTACAAAGTGTAATTCCACAGTACCATTCATAACATGTTCTCGAATAAAATGATATCTGATATCTATGTGCTTTGTCCTCGTGTGCTGTACAGGGTTGTTGGAGATTGCAATGGCACTTGTGTTATCACATAAAATAGGAATTTTATTTAACATAAAGCCATAATCTCTGAGTTGATTTCTTATCCATAAGATCTGAGCGCAACAGCTTCCCGCAGCAATGTACTCAGCCTCTGCTGTAGAATTGGAAACTGTTTGCTGTTTCTTGCTGTACCAGGAAATCAATCTTCTCCCTAGGAATTGACAGCTCCCTGAGGTGCTCTTCCTATCAACAACACTACCTGCATAATCAGAATCTGTATATCCTATTAGATTAAAACCAGATTCTTTAGGGTACCAGATACCAAGATTAGGTGTACCCTTAAGATATCTTAAGATTCTTTTCACAGTAACAAGATGAATATCTCTAGGATCCGCTTGGAACCTTGCACATATACAAGTGGCATACATAATATCTGGTCGGCTTGCAGTTAGGTAAAGTAGAGATCCAATCATACCTCTGTAGCTTGTGATGTCTACCTTTATTGAGTTTTCACATAATCCAAGCTTGACAGCTGTAGATGAGGGAGTTCTTGCAGATGCTGAATCTTCCATGTGATACTTCTTCAGAAGTTCTTTAAGGTACTTGGACTGACAAATGAATATTCCATCTATTCTTTGACTCACTTGAAGTCCAAGGAAGAATTTCAGCTCTCCCATTAAGCTCATCTCATACCTACTCTGCATTAACTTAGCAAACCTCTTGCACAAGTTATCATTAGTAGACCCAAATATTATGTCATCAACATATACTTGTACCATTATTAGATCATTATTGTGTTTCTTATAAAATAAGGTTTTATCTATGACTCCTCTAACAAAAGCATTTTCAAGCAAGAATTCTGAAAGAGTGTCATACCATGTTCTGGGTGCTTGTTTGAGACCATAGATAGCCTTGAAAAGAAAATATACAAAGTCCATGTGATCTGGATCTTCAAAGCCTGGGGGCTGTTGTACATATACCTCTTCAGCTAACTTTCCATTCAGGAATGCACTCTTCACGTCCATTTGATAAACTTTAAAATTGGAGTGAGCTGCGAATGCCAGAAACATCCTGATAGCCTCAAGTCTTGCAACTGGAGCGTAGGTTTCATCATAATCAATTCCTTCAGCTTGGGAATAACCTTTTGCAACCAGTCTGGCCTTGTTCCTTATCACAATGCCATCTTCATCCAACTTGTTTCTGAATACCCATCGTGTGCCAATTACAGTCTTGTCCTTAGGTCTGGGTACTAGTTTCCAAACTTCTTGAGATTCAAATTGATTGAGTTCATCTTGCATAGCAATCACCCAATCAGGATCAGACAGCGCTTCTTCTACTTTCTTAGGTTCCATTTCAGATAGAAACCCAGAATAATTGCATTGATTCTGTGTAGCACCTCTTGTTCTAACACCAACATCTGGATCACCAATGATTAGCTCAAAAGGATGAGCTCTACTCTAAATTCTCTGACTTGGCAGATTAGATCTTGATGATTCGCCTTGAATTTCATTGTGATGTTGTGTTTGATTTGCTGATCCTTCATCTCCTCCCCCTGAGTTGCTGCTAGGATCTCTTGATGAATCTCCTTGTGTGTTAGTGGTATCTCCAGAGTTTTCACTGTTTCCACCACTACCACTTGGATCATCAGCATTATTAACATTGTTGTTTCCTGTTGCAGCCTCAGGTTCGTTTTCATCATCTGAGTGTGAGTCTGGCATATTGTTGAACTTAAGAGTTTCAGATGGATCATCATTTTGGATGTTAGGGAATTTTGTGTCATCAAAAGTTACATTGACACTTTCTTTGACATAGTGTTGATCAATAATATACACCCGATAAGATCTTCTAGAATAACCAACAAAAATAGCTTCTTGAGCTTTAGCCTCGAACTTTCCAATATGTTCTTCTCCATCTTTAAGTACAAAACATTTAGCACCAAATACATGAAAGTATTTGAGCGTTGGTTTCTTGTTAGCCATTAATTCGTAGGGTGTCTTTATTAAGTCCTTGTTGATCAGAGTTCGATTCTGGGTATAACATGCAGTATTTACAGCTTCAGCCCAAAAGTACATTGGAAGCCTTGATTCACTCAGCATAGTCCTTGCAGCTTCAATTAATGTACGATTCTTCCTTTCTACAACTCCATTCTGTTGCGGAGTTCTAGGCGCTGAGAATTGTCTTGTTATTCCCTTTTCAGCACAAAAGTCATTCAGAACTGCATTCTTGAATTCAGTTCCATTGTCTGACCTTATAGCTCTAACTGGAAGCTTCGAATCCAACTCAATCATTTTTATATGATCAATCACTACTTGAGGAGTTTCATCCTTTGAGTGCAGGAATAAAACCCATGTATACTTTGAATAGTCATCAATAATCACCAAGGCATATCTTTTATGTGACATTGACATTACATTAACTGGACCAAATAAATCCATGTGAATTAATTGTAGTGGCTCAGTAATACTAGATGTGTCAGTGCTTGGATGTGATGCTTTCTTTGCTTTCCCTTTCTGACATGCCTCACAAAGTCCTTCTTGTGTGAATTCCAATTGAGGCAGTCCTCTCACTAATTCTCTTTTGACTAGAGAATTCATAGATTTGAAATTAAGGTGTGAGAGCTTCTTGTGCCATAGCCAACTTTCATCTGACGAAGCTTTAGCATAAAAACAATTGACTTCATCTCTGCAACCTGAGTTCAGATCGGCTACGAACAAGTTTCCTTTCCTTACTCCCTGAAGAGCAAGTTTTTCATCCTTCTTGTGAGAAATCAAACATCTCTCCTTCACAAAGTTCACTGTGTATCCCTTGTCACAAAACTGACTGATACTCAGAAGATTGTGTTTAAGACCTTCCACGAAAGATACATTATCAATGATGACATTGCCAGCTTCTAAACAGCCATATCCCTTAGTCATACCCTTGCTGTCATCTCCAAAGGTAACTACTGGGCCAGCTCTCTCAACAACATTTGATAGCAGGGCTCTATCTCCGGTCATGTGTCGTGAGGATCCACTGTCGAGAATCCAAATAACCCGGTTCACCTGTTTTACACCCTGCAATCATCAAATGAGTTAGGACTTCTTCGGAACCCAACATTGATTGGGCCCGGCATATTTGAAAAATTGTCCTTTGTCAGGTTTAACAACAGAACCCAACTTGACAAACTCATCTACTACTTTGACTGAACACTTCTCCTTGTAAACAACCTTAACATTTTTGTATGCTGGCCTAGGAGAGAATGTTTCCTTCTGTGAAACAGGAGGACTAGCAGTCTTTGATCTAGCATGCCTGTGATTTATGTGCTGTCTAGGTGTAGTATTGACATTCATAGCATGCATGCTTTTGAAATATGCAGACATGACATTGAAAGCACATAGCATACAGTTATCTACACCACAAGGTTTATGGCATGCATCAATAGTAGGCATTTTATTCACAATAGCAGGAGTCTTAACAGTTTCTACCTTAACTTTATTAAAATTTTTAAAGTTCTCAGTAGCATGGAATCTGTTGTTCTTATCCCTACTATTAACAAACTTATTAGGTTTGTTATGATTTTTCTTAAGCTCATTAGCACCTAAACCAGGAGTGGATGAACTAGCAGTGTTCACATTTTGTATTGGTTTTTTAGGTACATATTTAGCTTCCTGGACATTTATTCCTTTTATGTCCCTAACAGGTTTTTCCTGTACTTTCTCTTCCTCTTTAAGATCTTCAAGTTTAATTTCATAATCCACTATTACACAACTATCAAGAACTGGTTCTGCAATAGGAGTTATGAAAAGAGGTTTCTTAGTGTCTTTAATAACATGTGGAATACCCCTTTCTATAGCAGTCTTTTTAAAAGGGGTAATGTTACTAGCCTTTCCTACGGATTGGTTATATTCAAAACCTATCCCAACTTTGCGTTTAATCTCTTGTTGGTCAACTAGGTCTTTCATAACAAATGAAGCAGTTCTATAGGCTTGACACCTGACCTTTTCCTTTTCAATTTTATCCTTCAAAAAGGCTTCAATTTCAACATAACAGTTGACTCTATTAACTTGAAATGCAACATCTTCAGTTAATTTCTCATTTATAAGTTTCAGCTTTTTCAATTCAGAATTCTCATCTGATAAAACTTGATTTTTGAGAATTAAGACTTTTATTCGATCTCTAGCATTAGTTAAATCCTCACCCAGAAATTTAAACATTTTAGGACAGCTAGGATTTACCTCAATTCCTTGACGAGGTGGTGATTGTGATCCTTCAGAAGAAGAAGCCATTAGAGCAAGATTTCCCATATCTACTTCTTCATCATTGTCAGAATCATCCCAGCTTTTTCCTTCTGCTAAGTATGATCTTCCCTGATGCTTCTTCAGAAGAGCCTCATATTTCTGTTTAAGCTCGTCATATGAATCCTTCTTTCTTTCCTGCTTGGGCTTTCTACAATCTGTAGCAAAGTGTCCCATTTCATTGCAGTTGAAGCAACGAATCTTGCTTCTGTCAACCATCCCTGTCTTGTATCCACCTCTTGTATTGGATGAGCTAGAAGAACTACCTCTCTGAAATCTGTTTCCCATAGGCTTGAATTTGAAATTAGGGTTCCTCCTGAATCTTGTATTTCCAAATTTTCTAGCAATCAGTGCCAGAGATTCATCCTCAAGTTGATCAAGTTCTTCCATTGAGTAGAATTCACTTTCAGATGAATTCATTTGAGTTACACCAACTTCTGCAACAATACCTTGATCAATGACTTTGACTGAAGAAGATTCAGTCATAGCTTCTCTGTGTTCTGGTACTTCTGCTACAAGAGCTGTAGACTTGCTGACCACTTTGCCTGTACCATATATTTCTTTCTGTTGAATCTGCTCTAGCTCATAGGTTTTTAGTACCCCATAAAGTCTTTCCAATGAAATTTCATTCATGTCCCTTGACTCCCTGATGGCAGTAATCCTATGCTCTAAGTGAATTGGCATTGTCAGCAAAAACTTCCTATTGATCTCCTTCTTCGTATAGTGTTTGCCATTGAGATTTAGATCATTTATCAGTTTATTGTATCTCTCAAAAACATCAGAGATACCTTCTCCAGGATTTGATCTAAAATGCTCATATTGAGACGTTAAGATTTCCAATCTATTCTCCCTCACTTCTTCTGTTCCTTCATTCAGTATCTCTATCGTTTCCCAGATGTGTTTAGCATTTTTGCAATTAACAACATGATTGTACATTCCGGGATCAAGAGATTCTACCAAAATTAACTGCAGGCTGGTGTCCAAAGAATCCAGTTCCTTTTCAGTATCAGTGTACTCAGAAATTTCTTTATCAAATTGTCTGTGCGGAATAAGTACACCATCTATCATATGCTCAGGAATGATTGTTATTGGAGCAACAACACTGGTCTTTAAAATATCTTTGTACTTAGGGTTTGCAGTTCGAAGAAATAGTGTCATCTTCCTTTTCCAAAGATTATAATTATCTTTATCAAATGGAGGAATTTTAATGCTACTCACTCTTTGAGTACTCATATTAAAATATTGGAAGATTAAAAAGATTTGAGATTTTTAGGAATTAAAAATTTTCGAATTTCTAATAAATTAAAAATTTCGAATTTTTTTTTTTTAAAGAATTAAAAATTTCGAATTTTTAATGAATTAAAAGTTTTGAAATTTTTAGGAGCTAAAGAGATTTCAAATTTTTAAGAAATTAAAAATTTTAGAAATTTTAATAAATTAAAATTTTTGAAATTTTAATAAATTAAAATTTCAATTTTTAATAAATTAAAAGTTTCTAATTTTTAATAATTAAAATATTAGGATCTTGATTTTTATGTCAATCAGATGGCTCGGATACCAATTGTTAGGTCCAAATGATTGTAGAAGGGGGGGTTGAATATAATTTTTAATAAATATTAAAATCTGTTTCGGATAATTTTTTATTAACCAATTTAAATTATTATCACGAAATAATAATCAAAGAAACACAGTTCAAGTAAAATACTTATATTAAACTTGAGGTGGGTTACAAGATTTAAATCAGATAAATATTCACTAATTTAGCTCTTAAAATTCTAGAGAGATTTGACATTAACTGCTCTTGAATTTTTGTTTAAGCCGAATAGAATGTTAATAGAAGTACTGAATACTACTGACCTAATCTGCTATTTATAGACAAAATCAGATGCTGGAGACTTTTCTGGCTCGGGGAGACTCTTTCTCCTCGGGGAGACTTTCTGAAATTAAATAAAAATTCATTTAATTGTTGAGGAAGACTTCTGCAGCTCGGGGAGACATATTAATCCATGTGAGACTTATTAATAAATCGGGGAGACTTTTTGAAAAGTCTCCGGGAGACTTTTCAAAAGTCTTCCCGAGAAGTGAATCAGTCGACCTGCTTGATTTCTTCAAATGTATATCTTCTGACCATTTCCATTTATTTTGTTTTCAATTTAATTTAAATTCTATTTGTTTTATTATATATCTTATACATTAAATTAATTCTCTTTGAATTAATCTAAGTAAATAGGATACATAATAAATTATCGTTTTGATAATAGAATTAAATTAAAATCTTCTTCATTCTAAAATAATTCTAAATTAATTAATTTCTTAATCAATTTAAGAAATAAATTAATTCTGATTGAATTAATTTACCAATTAAATTAACTAAATAATTTAATCAATTAATAGAGAATTAAATTAGAGTCTTGACTCCACAGCTGTTGATGATATAACTTTAAATCTTCTGTCTTCTCACCAATGTCTGTAGCTGACCATTTCTTCTGTAGTAAAGAACCTTCTTTGTATTTTGCCAACACTCTGTGTACTGTCTGGTTCACGAGTGATTCACAACAAATAATATTCTTCACTTGACTTTTATAATGGTTCACTTCTGCTCCTTCTGACTTGACTATATTTGTTGTCACACAAAATTGAAATCTTCTGACACTGTAGCTTCTTCAAACTTAAATACTCCACTGAGGCATGATCAATTAAATTGAACTTCTTTCAATGTAGTACTGCTTCAAGTCTGTAGATTGACTTTGATCTTCTTTTTCTTGTCAGATAATACCTACTGAAGATTCCTGTGACAGATAATATATTTACTTACAAATTATCTATGTTTGAGTTGAGTTGCCATCTCTCTAAACAAATAGGCTTCTAAACATATGCCTTTCAGTGGTATTAGACATTGAAGATCCATCCGAAGAAAGTGAGGATGAATACTATACCCTTGAAGAGCTGGACAAATTAGAAGACAAGTCATATGCTTGTATTGCTCGAGAATTTGCTCATATCAGCTTCAGGAAGTCAAGAAGAGGTAAAGGACGATTTGGTAGTTCTTTCAGCCGAAGAGGTAGCAGCAACAGAGGCAGTAGTGTAAGTGGTCGGGGAAGTTACAGCGGTCGAGGTAGCACATCTGGTAGTGGCTACAGACCTAACCTGGTAGACAAGAACAAGTTCAGATGCTACAACTGCAATGAATTGGGGCACTTTGCAACAGAGTGCAAGAAGCCCAAGTACGTTCATCCCAAGGAATCCTATGCTGATCTGAGAAAGAAATATGATGCCTTGGCTAGCAAGCAACAGAAGGGAAGCCGTGCATATGTTGTGACTGAAGGGAAGGGTTGGGACGAGTCTGATGAAGATGAAGATCAGGAACTATGCAACTTCGCTTTAATGGCAAGATCTTCAGAACAATCAGAGGTACCAATTCTAACCGTAAATGAAATGTCTATTTCTGAGTACCAAAATGAATTAGCTGCCATGACTAAAGACATGTACAATCTCCAACTGAATCTAATCGCTGTTAATGAGGAAAATGCTAAACTCTCCCTTAAAAATAGACTTCTCGAGGCCAGGGTAGAGGAATTAGAATCAGGAGAAAGTACAGAAAGGCAGTTAATGAATCAGGTAGATGTTTTAGAACACAAGCTTAAGATTAGGGAAGACCTTAATGAAGAACTTAAAAATGAATTAGCTGAGCTTAAAATAACATGTCAATCTTTTAAAGAAGCAGCTAATAAAGTTTTCATAGAAAGGGACATGTACATGAAACTGGCAGGCAAGAGTAAAAATGAAAAAGTAAACATAGGACTTGACTACACACAGAAAAAGAAAAATAGGGCTGCTGAGTTGTTAGAGCCAGTGTTAGTCAAAGAAGATGTGCCTGAGGTTCTAGTGAATGTTAGAAAACCTATCTTTAAGCAGTTTGAGCCTAGGACCATAGATCCTGTTGCTATTAAAATTGAACATGAGATTAAAATGGAAAAAGATTCAGAAGAAAAAGTAGTAGAACCTACAACTTCTAAAAGAGCGAGTAAGATTGCTTATGCTAAGAGAGGTGTAGGAACCAAGGAGGCTAAGACGGTGTCACATAAACAATGGGTAGCAGGGTCAGACCAAATGAAAACACCTGTAGAGGCAGTTAAAACTGAACCTGTATATGTATCTACATCTACACGAGCTAGGAAGGCATTCTATATCTGTAATCAAACTGATCATTTATCTTACTATTGACCGTCCTATGTAGAGGAAGAAAAACCTGTTGGTTGTAATACCATGCCTGCAACTACTGCTTTGCCTAACATGTATGCAAATCATGCCAAATGCAATAATCCTAATTGTATGCCATGTGCTGTAAACATCATGCATGCTTATTTTAATTTGATGAATACTGCTAGTGCATCTGTTGAACATACATTTAGTAGTGGTAAGAAAAATCATGCTGGGTCAAAGGCTAAGACTTCAAGTCCTCCTAAAGTTAGGAGTGACCAGTCTACTCCCAAACCTAACAAACCAGTCAAGGTTGACAAGGGAAAAGACAAAGTCAAGATGAATGCCTCTGATGGTAACAAGGCAAAGCCTTCTGTATCTGAAAAGAAAAAGAAAATTATTGATGCCGGGCCCAAACATCATTGGGTTCCGAAGAACGCCTAACCTTTCTGGATTTGCAGGGCAGTGAACAGGAAAAGGATAAAGTCATATGGGTGCTGGACAGTGGAGCATCAAGGCATATGACCGGTAATAAGTCCCTGCTAACAGATTTGGTGTTGAGAGCCGGCTCCGTGGTTACTTTTGGAGATAACAGCAAAGGTTACACCCGAGGATATGGCAAGATTGTTTGTGGAAATGTTATCATTGAGGACGTGTCTTTTGTGGAAGGATTGCGACATAATCTTCTCAGCGTTAGTCAGTTCACCGACAGGGGTTTTGGCGTCAACTTTGGGAAGCATGACTGTTCGATTCGAAGCAAAAAGGATGGAAGCCTTGCTCTCAAAGGAACAAGGAAGTCAAATTTGTTCATAGCCGACATGAATTCTGCTGATCAGTCTGAAGTCACGTGTTTCTACAGCAAGGCTTCTGCTGATGAAAGTTGGCTATGGCATAAAAGATTATCTCACCTGAACTTTAAAGCAATGAATAATCTCGTAAGGAGAGAGTTGGTGAGAGGGCTGCCGCAGATGGAATTTACTCCAGATGGACTCTGCGAAGCATGTGAGATGGGAAAATCGAAAAGAGCCTCGCATAAGGATAAACAAGTGAATAGCATTACCGAGCCCCTACAACTTCTTCACATGAATTTGTTTGGACCCGTTAATGTTATGTCAATGTCAAGGAAAAGATAAGCGCTGGTGATTGTCGATGATTTTTCCAAATACACATGGGTGATGTTTGTGACATCGAAAGATGAAGTGCCACATGAGATCATTAGGCATGTACTGGTAATTGAAAACGTAGCAAGTCTGACTGTGAAGACTATCCGATCCGACAACGGGACAGAATTCAAGAACTCAGTGTTAATGGAATTCTGCATATGTAAAGGGATCAGACGACAGTATTCAGCACCGAGAACACCGCAGCAGAATGGGGTGGTGGAAAGGAAGAATAGGACACTGGTTGAAGCAGCTAGGACAATGCTGTATGAGTCACGACTTCCTTTGTATTTTTGGGCTGAAGTAGTTAGCGCGGCTTGTTATACACAGAACAGAACCTTGATTATAAAGGACTATAATGAGACGCCGTATTATCTGATGAATAAACGAAAACCATCTATCAAGTACTTTCACGTGTTTGGTGTCAAATGCTTTGTGTTAAGAGACAATGCACAACTTGGAAAGTTTGATGCCAAAGCAGATGAAGGGGTTTTCGTTGGATATTCTCTTGAAGTAGTAGCAACGTACAGGGTGTTTGTGCTTAATGATCGCAAGGTGGTTGAAAGCCTTAATGTCACATTCGACGACTCAAAGCTCCCTTCTATACTAAAGGAAGATAGTGAGCCCACTTCCCTAAGATTTGAAAATATGGATATTGATGAAGTGGATACAGTTCCTAAGCCTGTAGTGCAGGGTAGTGATCCAACAATAAATAATGTAATTAATCAAGAGTCTAGTGTTTCGCCAATACAAAACACTAGGGCTGAGGGATCACCTTCGGTTAGACCTGGTACTAACTCAGGGGGAACAGCTCACTCAGGGGGAGCTAGTACTAGCTCAGGGGAAGCTAGTGGAAGTGCTTCTAGACTAAGTCACATTCACTTACAAGATCAAGCTGCGTCATCAAGAACATTTGCTAGGGATCGTACTTGGAACAAGGACCATCCGTTTGAGCTAATTATTGGTGATCCAGATACCGGAGTGACTACTAGAGGAAAAGCTAGAGCTGAAATTGTCACTGAGAATGAATGTCTATACTCAGTGTTCCTTTCCCAGATGGAACCTAAAGTGGTGGAAGAAGCTCTAGATGACGCTGATTGGGTGATTGCTATGCAAGAGGAACTCAATCAGTTTGAAAGGCAGAAGGTGTGGAAGCTGGTACCCAGACCAAAGAATAGATCTGTTGTTGGAACAAAATGGGTATTCAGAAACAAGCTGGATGAAAACGGACTTGTAAAACGAAATAAAGCTCGCCTGGTTGCTAAGGGTTATACTCAAAGAGAAGGAATTGATTATGATGAAACCTACGCACCAGTAGCAAGGCTAGAGGCAGTAAGGATGTTCTTAGCATTCGCAGCACATCATGGTTTTAAAGTCTATCAGATGGATGTCAAGAGTGCATTCTTAAACGGTGAACTGGATGAAGAAGTGTATGTCGATCAACCTCCCGGGTTTGTCGATAGCAAATACTGTGATTATGTTTATCGTCTCTTCAAATCAGTATATGGCCTTAAGCAGTCTCCGCGGAAGTGGTATGAAACTCTGTCAGACTTCTTACTAGAAAGTGGTTTCACCAGAGGAGTAATCGACAAGACGCTTTTCTACAAGAAATGCAAAGATGATCTAATAATTGTGCAAGTATATGTGGATGACATTATCTTTGGGTCTGCAAATGAGAAGCTGTGTGCTAAATTCGCAAAGTTAATGCAATCGAGGTATGAGATGAGCATGATGGGAGAGCTGACGTTCTTTCTGGGTATTCAAGTTAGTCAGAAGAAGGACAGGATATTTATCTGCCAGACCAAGTACATTCTTGATCTAGTGAAGAAGTATGGTCTCGAATATGTATCACAAGCTAAGACTCCTATGGCAACAGCCACGAAGCTTGACGAGGATAAAGCGGGTAAACCTGTAGACATCTCAAGCTATCGAGGTATGATCGGCTCACTTTTGTATTTAACTGCTAACAGACCTGATATTATGTTCTCTACATGCTTATGTGCAAGGTTCCAAGCGGATCCTAGAGAGTCACATCTCATAGCCGTAAAGCGTATTTTTAGGTATCTCAAGGGAACATCAAATCTCGAGATTTGGTACCCAAGTGATACAGGATTTAATCTTGTTGGCTATTCGGATTCATATTACGCAGGTTGTAGAATAGATAGGAAGAGCACTTCAGGAAGCTGTCAGTTCCTTGGAAGAAGGTTGGTGTCTTGGCAAAGCAAGAAACAACACACAGTATCTACCTCGACAGCTGAAGCAGAATATATTGTTGCTGGAAGCTGTGTGGCCCAGATACTGTGGATGAAGAACCAACTCAAGGACTACGGTGTGGAAGTATCTAAGATTCCTATCATGTGTGACAACACAAGTGCTATTGCAATGACCAACAACCCTGTGGATCACTCCAGGACCAAGCACATTGATATCAAGTATCATTTTATTAGAGAGCATGTAGAAAATGGAACTGTAGAGTTGCATTTTGTGTCTACTGAACTTCAAATAGCAGATATATTCACTAAACCTCTAGACGAATCAACATTTTCTAGATTGGTTGGTGAATTGGGGATGCTTAACACCTGTTAGTTTTGTTACCTATCTGTTATAATTCAGTTTATGTACATATTATTGTTGTGCATGAATATTCATAATTAATAATGTGTACTTAATTTCAAAAATGTATGTGTTGCATGTCATAAGGGGGAGTTAGAAAGTTTCATGAAATTAATCTTGTGCTGATCTGTGTATCTATATGATTAATGTCAAATGAAGTGATGGGATTTAATGCTAGACTTAATTTTGAAATGCATAATTTATTTGCTAAATTCCCTGTTATTTCAAAATTGTAAGTTTCTAAAATGGTGTGAAAATTTGTGGTGAAATCTTACGAATTTTACATATAAATGTTTAATTCCTGTAATTTCACTGAAATTTTCTAAGGAAAATCTCGATCTGTTTCTGGATCGAGATCGAGACCGACTTGCGAAAATTGCTTAAAAAGTTTAAGGTAAATCTCGATCTGTCCACATCGAGATCGAGATCGAGATGTAGATCGAGATCGACATCGAGATGTAAATCGAGATGTAGATCGAGATCGACATCGAGATGTGGATCGAGATGCGTATCTCGAGATCGAGATGTGACTTGTCTTTTCAGTTACCTTTTTAAGTGTGCATATATATATATATATCATTATATTAACTGTTCATTATTTCCATTAACTTTCTCTCTCTCTTTCAAAAAGTTTAAGTTCATTCATATACACACGCATATACATACATACACAGCATCCTCTTCCCTGCCATTACACCAAGTTTTCTTGTGATTTTCTTAAACAAAAATCACTAACTGTTACTTGAAAGCATTAATCACTAAAACAAAACTCTGCCAAAATGTTGTTTAAAATAAACTGTTGAACTCTTTGCGCTTTTTCTACGTCATTCGTGTTCTTGCAAATCGTTCTTTAGTTTTCTTTTCATTCGAGTGAGTTTGTTTTTTTTGGTTTCGTGCTTTCTTGTTCTTCATTTATTTTGTGTTCTTGAGTGGAATAGTTGTGAGTATTACTGTTTAATCCATAAAGTGCAACTTAACCGCCCTGTTTTGTGTTTTTCCGAAATATAAGTTTTTTTATAGCTAAAACAACAAAAACGGTTGTTCACTTTAATTTTCTAAAACTCAACCGTCAATCATTAGTGGGGAGTTAAGTGGTCATTAGTGGGGAAGTTAATTTGTCTTAAATTGTGTCACTAATTACGTGGGGTAATTAGTGGGGATAGTGTACGTTTTTTTTTTGTTTAAATTTAGAACTTGTTCTCTAAATTTCCATTGCAAAACCTTTTCAGAACATTTCTTTTCTCAAACACAAATTTAAAATGGCAAACCCAAATTTCACAATTCAAAAAACCAACTTTGTTAATCTCTCTGCTGATCGAGCAACTTGTAGATTCATTCACTACCAGTTCTGGATTGAGTCCCTCAACAACACATCCATAATAAGTCATGCTTTAACCACCTCTCCCATCTTGAATATCGAAGCCCTTCAAGCTGCTTACTCAACATTAGAGATTCAGGGTGGTAAAGCAAATCCAACAAGCTTATCCTTCACTATCGGTGGTGCTAAATATGAGGTTAGTCTGCAGAAGTTCAATGAGATACTCGGGCTTCCTTCAGAAAATTTTGCTCCGGAACCCACTATGAAGGATATGTTACAATTATTCACGGAGATAGGTTGTCGCCCTCCCACGGGTCCTATCAAGGTAACAAAGGTTAACACCAGTATGCTACCAACTGAGTGGGATTATGTAGTTCAAGCCATTCAACGCTGCATGTTCCAAAAGGACAAAGACTGCAGGCCAATGAACAACAGCTGTCGGGTAATACTATATGGAGTGGCCAACAACAGGAAGGTGAATGTGGGCAAACATCTGTTGATTCAGTTGCTTGAGAGGTGGGCATTGGAAAAGAATGCATCTAGGAATCCGGAAGATGGACCAGTCAAATGCTGGATGCCAAGATTCCTTCAGATGGTTCTGGATGACATGCTTTCAGAGGAGCACAGAAGAGTATTTCAAGGCTCTGAAAGGATGGCATGTTTTGATATGACCTTAAAGAATATCTCCACCATGGAAACCCAGCAAAAGTCAAGACTTTTTGAGTTGCGCCTGACTCCGTACTTCCAGGATCTGCAAGATGAGTATGCTAGGATGCACGCTTCTCAGTTTACCACAGTAGAAGCTGAGAGTAGCGGTAACGAAGCTGCAGGTGGAGATCAAGTGTCTGGAAATTTGGGAGAAGCAGGTGTGGATGTTGACATGGCCGATGCAAATGTTGCAGAAGCTAGAGCCGACAAGGATGACGATCTTCTGAGTCAGGTACCTATTCTTGCTGATCTTGACCAATCGTCAATTCAATCAACCCCTGTTTTCTACAGTCGTGGGCCTGAAAACCCCCAGGCTCTATCCCAGGCTGCAAGCCCTTCTGTTCACAAACATACAGCCAGCCCTAAAACTGGTGATAAAAGGAAGGCAAGCTCATCTGAGTCGAGTGAATCGAGTGGAGGGAGTGTCGGAGTTGAGAGAGTAGTCACATCAGCAGCTCTGCCACTCTCAAAGAAGCAAAAGGTGGATTCTAACCCAGTGGCAACTGCGCAACCTGTTATGGATAGTTCACCTCTCACAGCCACCACACCTCACGCTGGTGGCTCACCTCTCCAAAACATTCCAACACGTTCTCACTCGCCTAGGCATATTGGTGAGAGTCAAGGAGGGGGTCCAGCTCAACAGCCAATAGGAGCTGGCCCTACCTCTCCAGAGTTGTCCGCTCAGGGCTCTTTGAGCAATTTCTCGGAATAGGAAAGGCAAACTGAGACTCGCCCTTCTGATGCTAGGATCTCAGGAAGTTTATATGTGAAAGAGTATGTCGAATCCAGTACGGATGACTCTTCCTCATCTGAATCAGAAAATAAGTTGCTCGCAGAGCAACGACATCTGGTGACTGGTGGGTCTACGCCTCCAGAACAGCCCAGCGAACCAGAAAAGGTTCTTGGTGAACAAGGGGATGACATGGTCATAACGCCATCTCCTAACGTAGACACAGCGCTTAAAGGTTCAGTCTCACTGACCGATATCGCCGACCAACTCACCGCTAGTCCCCAGCGACTAGTAGATGAGGCTCTAGTACTGTTAGGCTCTAAACACGAGGGAGAGACAGGGAGAGTAGATCCCTTCTCTTTAGGGATCTTGAGTGAAACAGAACCCGGCGAGAGTAAACAGTTTAACCCAAGCCAAACACCGTCCCCTAAATTGCAGGATCTAGTGAAGAAGGTGGAGGCTTTGGAGGCTGGAGTTGCTGGTGTTACTGCTGCTGTCTCTTCTCACTCTGGAAGACTGGAGGTCGGAGCTCAGTACATGGAGAACCTGATTGCAGTCCAAAATCAAATGATTGAAAAGATAAACAATCTTGGATTGGTACAGGTGGAGGTTGGGCGGTCAGTCGATGATGTCACTCATGGCATGTCTCAGGTCTGGACGAAGCTGAATGAACTACTTGATGCTGTCTTTGGACGTAACAGGGCTGGACCTGGTCCTTCAACCGGTGGTGGTGGTGGTGACGATAATAATGATGATGATGCTCCTGATGAGGATAACCCACCTAAGGGGGAGAAAGAGGATCAGGGTCTGAAAAAGCTGACTAGTAAGGGTCCGGTGATCGAGTTCTCAAACAAATCTGGTAAAAAGGTGGAGGAGGCTCAACCGGCTCTTAAGGACAAAGGCAAGCAGAAGATGGTAGTTGAAGAAGAAGCAGAGAAAGAAACACCTCTCGTCGATGTATTTATGGGAAACTTTATTGAAGATTCTGATGATGATGAGATGGATGTAGAAGCCTTAGTGGCAAGGAGGTCGAGACTCGAGCAACGGGCAAAAGAGTGGGAACAAGAAAGAGGTCTAAATCCTGGCGGATCCGGCGTAGGAGTTGTAGGTGATGCAGGAGACCACTCAGTTGCTGACGAGCATGTGCCAGAAGAAGAAGTTGATGAAGTAGTGAAAGAAGCGAAAATGCAAGAAGAGATTTTCAGGGAAGCCAGAAAAAGAGTGAATGAAGAAGTGCTTCAAGGAATAGTGGAAAAGGAACTAATGGCAAAGGAGAAGAGAGCGGCACAGAAAACTCAGCATGAGTATGAAATGAAAAAGATCAAAGATCCTAAGGTCCAGGCTGACATAAGGAGGGAAGGTCCCGAGTGGGACAAGGCTAGAGAAGCCTTAGCTGGACCAAGAGCCTATGCTCCTGACTCAGAAAGATTGAGTTTCCTTCTCCACAAGCTAGAAAATCTAAACCCTGGGCTGTTGAACTATCTAAACTGTATAAGACAGGGATGCACCTCCGTACAAGTCATATTCAAGGAGAAGGCATGGAATCTGATGATTACTTGGACACCCATAACAAGAATCGAGCCGTGTATGGTCGATGAATCTTTCTTCCATGCAAGGGGTGCAAGTGAACTGGTAGAATTCGCTCACAAGGTAGACACCTCTGTCAAGGCTGGAGTGCTGTTTAAAGAGAAACTGTTGAAGATGGCTGAAGACAGAGGGGTTGACATTATCCTAAATCCCTACCAGATCAGATACGTCCATGACAAGGTCTTGAGGATCGTAAATCTGCATGACTCGAAACTTACCCCAAGCGGAAATGTACTGAAGGCAGTTGCAAAGCTAGTCCTCTCAAATGGTTTTCTAACAAAGGAAAAGAAGCTGGTGGCTAAGGACTTGGAGAAGTTGATAAGAAGGCAAGATGTTAGATACAAGTTGCCTGAAGCCAAACTACCAGTGGTTAAGAAGGAGTCTGAAGACTATGCATTCGAGCAGCAAGAAGAGGCAATAAAGGAGTATGTGCAGAGATACGGAGATCCAAGATTAGACATTCCTGAAAAAGGAGAAATTAGGGAGGAAGTTAGTGCAGTGGTTGGTGCAAATGTCAAGTTTGTCAAAAGCAAAGCTGAGAATGAGAATGATCTACTGATCTATACAGACAAGCATCAGGTGGAAACCGTCATTGAGATCAAGTACGATATCTTTGCAGAACACAGTCATGAAACACTGTGTATCATAAGGGAATTGATTGATGAGATGGATGATGTTGACGAGTTTGATCAGGATTATCTAAGGGTCACGTTTGATAACTTTTATAAGAGAAGACAACAACTTGACATTCAGAGGCTACAGCAATGCACCACCGCTATTGTCATTGGATACCCTAAGCAGCTGGTCATAAGGAAGAAAGGGGAAAAGGGGTATCCTGAAAAAGTCACTAAGCTGAGGTTTGAAGACATTCCCACGAAGCTTACCACTCGCAGCATGGTTGAGAGGTGGTTGAGGTTGTTTCGAGACTACAAGATCAGAAATCATGTGGAAGCGGAAGGACTTAATCTTCTCAAGAAAAGGATGGATGAAGTCTGCAACCCTGAGTTCATGAAGAAAGAAAAAGCAGCCAAGAAGAAAGCTCGTGAGGAAGAGGAGCGCAAGAAATCGAAGTTTTAATGTATTATGCTTGTAATGTTTCTTTGCGTTGTAATTTGTTTTCTTGTTTTCCTGCATTGTAAGTATATTATCTGTTTTCTTGTGTAGTGTAAGGTAGAAGTTAGTTAGCTAAGTGTCTTGAAACTGGTTTATATTAGGTGTCAATTATTTCGCGAAGTTCGGCGGTGGTAATACTGCTAAAAGGACTTCAGAAGGATAATTGAAGATTGAGTGGACCGTGCTCTTAAGTACTTAGAGAAAATCTCTAGAAGAGCATGAAGCCATTTGATCGAGCCAACAGGTGTCCAATTTTGGCACTTGAAGTATCAGTAATAGACATGAAGCTAGTTAATCAAGCCAAGCATTATGCAAGTTGACATGATCTTTTATGAATGTTATTTTATCTTTTTCAGTCCCTGGTTAGTTGAGTTATCCTTATTGTGAATTTGGTTGTCATTGTTAGACAATCAAATAGGGGGAGATTGAAAGGCATAGGTGTACTAACTTGTAACACTTAATTACTATGTAACTCAACTAGGTAAAAGATAAAACAACAGCAAAACAAGGGAAACTGAAGAAGCACATGAAATCAATCTACTGAAGAAATGGTAATGATACTTGGTAACTACAAGTAACTAATTTGGTTAATCAAGAATGCCTAAGTGAGAAGAAGTTCAATCTCAGTATTGCTCATGCCCTAACTTACCTAATGGAGAATCAAATTAATGTCAAAGAAGTATCAAGAAGACCAAAGTGATTTCATGTAATGTATCTCAATAACTGGATAATGTAAAGGTTAATCAACAAATGAGAACTGACATTCAGAAGCAAGAACCCCTACAAGACTAGTCACTTATGAACCAGACCATTGCATCAAGTGTCAGGACATTGGAGGCAAGTTCATGTCAGTAATAGAAGATCTCATTTGAATTGAGTGAGGAAAAGAAATTGAAGAAGCTAGGGAAGCTTGTTCATAAAGGTTAATCCACAATTAGTCACTAAAGAAAGTCAACATTGGATGAGTGCATATTTGCTAAGGCAAATGTCGATCCACAGCAGATCGAGATGCGGATCGAGATTGATAATTGAAGAAGAACATTGCAAGGCAAATCTCGATCCACGGCAGATCGAGATTCTCATAGATCGAGATCGAGATTTTCACAGATCGAGATCGAGATTCTCATAGATCGAGATCGAGATTTTCACAGATCGAGATCGAGATTGTCGACCAAGATCGAGATCGAGATGGGTCCAGGCCGAGATCGAGATGCGGGTCGATATGTAGCATTTAATGTTCAAGGGACAAGTGGCTTATTGTGAACGGTTGATCCAGAGTGGTTGGGAAAGTACTTTTTGTTGTCAAGTCCTGATTGGGCCACGTACACAAAAAGGACAAGATCAAGACTACACGACATTATAAAAGCAGCACTTTTTTTTCATTTGTATTTGACTTTTATCCATCTCTGTATTTTCTACGATATTTTTTAAGAGAGAGCATTTACTGTAAAACAATAGTGAGAGAGAGGATCAGTTGAATCAAGTTTTAATTGCTGTATTTATTGTTCAACTGATCATGATGCTTTTATGAATGTTGTAGCAAATCCCTCAATGAATATAAAGATATATTCTTGAAATTCTGTGTCATCATTTATTACCTGCATATTTGTATATTTTCTCATTACTTTCAAACAGTTGTATTCACCCCCCCCCCCCACTCTACAATACTTTGGACCTAACAGTAATATTAAATGATTACAATGTTAACACCACAATCTCTAACACTTCTCGACCTAGAATTGTAATCGATTTTGAATGATCGAGAAATCACGAAGTGTATAAAGTACCTTTAGTAGAGAACTGTCAAAAGTTCAGTTGAGAACTCACAAATGTGTGGTCGAGAACTGTTCCATTCGAGAACTCAGTTTCATAATCAATCAAGATCTCTATGATAAAAAGTTGTTCGAGAACTCAGAATATATATAGTCGAAAACTGTTTCATTCGAGAACTCAGAAGATGTATAGTCGAGAACTCACAAAAGTGATTCGAGAACTCTATTTAATGTATTATTCGAGAAATCTAAAAAGGATGGCAAATATAACACAAACTCCAATTTTTGAATTTTACTCTATTTTCACTTGGAAAATAAAATAAAGAAAAATTTATCAAAAACACTTTTTATATTAAATTTAAATGTAATTAATTTAATCTGTAAATAAAAATGTTTTTGTTGAATATTCCTGCATAACAGAATATCACACTTATTATTTAAAAATTTACAAGTATAATAATTCTTTTGAGGTTTTACTTAGAACAATAAAAATAGTTCCAAGCTACATTTTGATTTTGATTTTTCAAAAACAATGTACAATAATATGACTGATATATTTATAAATATATACCAGTTTACTTCACTTAGATAAATCTTTGATCATTCATATCTATGAAGTGATTGTTGTAACAGTTGGTTATATATATTTATTTAGTCACTTAGACAGAAGAATTTAGCATTCCAATCTCACAAACCAACCTGTTGAAAGTGGCTTCATCTAGAGGTTTAGTAAATATATCAACCAACTATTTTAATGTAGGAAAATAGAATAATTCTATTACTCCATTTTCTGCATATTTCCTTATGAAATGGTACCTTACATCAATGTGTTTTGTCTTTGAATGATTTACTGGATTTGTAACAATGGATATGGCACTAATGTTGTCACACATAATAGGAATCCTTTCCGGAACTAGTCCATAATCCCTTAATTGATTTCTTATCCAAAGCACTTGAGCACAAAACTCCCAGCAACTATGTATTCAGCTTTAGCTGTGGAAGTTGAAACTGATTGTTGGTTTTTGCTTTACCATGACACCAATCTTTGTCTAAGAAATTGACAGCTTCCTGAGGTGCTCTTCCTGTCAACTCTGCATCCAACAAAATCAGTATTAGAATATCAAACTAGGTTAAATCATGTTTCCTTTGGGTACCATAATCCTATCTGTGTTGTTACCTACTAGAAATCTACATGTAAATTGATGATAACTTTAAACTTAGAATCATAGATATTTTAATTGTTGTAACTGATCAATTGATATGAAAATTATAAATATCAATTAATCAGGAAACTAGTTATCAGTTGAAAGGTTTATGTGAATCAACTGATAATTGTATTATAGCATAAGTGTACTTAGTCTATTTCAATCGATAAGGTGTAAGTCAATTGATATTATTCTCATCAATTGATAATAGAATCGATTCATATAGGTCATCAACTGAGGTATAACTTAGACTGTCAAATTGTAATTATTTGAAGACATGAAACTATACAAGTGAAGGATGATCATTTGTTATTGAAGCATCAATGGATAGAAGATCAATTGAAGAAACCAAGTCAAGCATTGAAGACCATCAACTGATGTGAAGACCCATCCACTGATATATCGATTGATAACATCTATCAATCGATGAGTCATCTTTTATCAATCGATGGATACAAAGATCATTCGAAGAAGAATATCAGTTGATGGATAAAGGGAAAGATCAATTTATATGCTTGACAGTAAATTATCAATTGAGTGAGACAACACAAGTTCACAAGTTGAAAGACAAAAGCACACCTATGGAAGATAGTCTACGTTAACTGTGAAGACTCAAGTTGAAGCTGTCTTTCCAAGTCTGAAGACTTTTCCCAAAATGGAAAAAGGCAAGAGGAATGATATATCAGAAACAATCCTAATTTAGATTAATAATTTTATACTCTTTCTAGGTATTGTAAACTCACTTGTGGTATATAAACAAGTGTAGTAGCATTGTTAGAAAAGAACAAGTTAGACAATATTTCTAAAATCAATTGTTCAGCCTTAGAGCACTTTGTAAGAACAGTTGGTTTATTTTCTACCCTTGTAAAAATGAAGCTGGGTTTTATTAACCTAGAAACATTGAGCAAAAATATACATTGATGGAAAACCCAATCCATCAGTAATTTTAAATACCTTTGTTCATTATATTTTCAGTTTCATTCTTATTTATACATATTCTCTAAAACACTCAAACATCAAGAACAAATATTAAAACATACAAAAAGTTTTGAATATTTGTATTCAACCCCCCCTTCTATAAATATGGACACTGTTCTGGGAAATAACAATTAGCGAAGGCTTTCAACATACAGAAAGTTTAATGATCAAGAACAGTCAATATGGGCCAAAAGGATTCAGGTGTGAAAATTCCAGTGTTAGAAAAAGATGAATATTTTGCATGGAAAGTGAAAATGAATATGCATCTACTTTCTCTTGACCCTTCCCATGTTCACTGCATAAAAAAAGGTCCCCATGTTCCCGTGAAGCTAGTCACAAGTGTAAATCCTGATAGAACTCCTGCATTTGACAAACATGTTCCTAAACTCATCACTGAGTACACAGAAAAGGATGAAAAGGAAGTTCTTAAAGACAAAAAGGCCATGAATATTTTGTTCAATGGTCTAGATAAAGATATGTTTGACAATGTAATAAACTGCACTTCATCAAAAGAAGTATGGGATACTCTTCAAACTTTGTGTGAAGGAACTGAGCAAGTAAGGAAAAACAAGATGCAACTCTTAATACAAAAATATGAATCATTTCATTACAAGACTTGAGAGTCCATCAATGACATCTATAGCAGATTCCAGAAGTTGTTAAATGGATTGAAGCTATATGGTAAGGTTTATGCAACTAAGGATACAAATCTAAAATTTCTTAGATCTCTTCCAAAGGAATGGAAACCAATGACTGTCTCCATTAGACAATATCAAGACTTCAAGGATTACACTCTTGAGAAACTTTATAGAATTCTCAAGACATATGAGTTGGAAATCCAACAAGATGAAGAGATTGAGAAGAATCAATGAAAAGAGAAAACTGTGGCCTTGATGTTCAAGGGAAATGAAGAGAAGAAAGAAAAAGGCTGTGTAGAAGGTTCTGTCATGATGGCTAGTGAAACTAATGAAGAGTCGTCCAAAGTAAAAGGAAAGGGCAAGTATGAAGAAAATGAAACATGCTCTCAGGATGATTTGGATGAGATTGATGAACACCTTGCATTTCTATCAAGGAAATTCTCAAAGCTAAAATTCAAGAGGAATCCAAATGCTCAAAGGCCTGGATCCTAGTTTAGAAGTAACGATCAAAACAAAAATTTGGTTGATAGATCAAAATTCAAATGCTTTAACTGTGGATTGGCTGGTCATTTTTCAAATGAATGCAGAAAGCCAAAACAAGAAAAGGCAAAGTCATATGATGGCATTGACTATAAAAAGAAATACTTTGACCTGCTTAAACAAAAAGAAAAGTCTTCTGTTACTGAAGAAAAAGACTGGGCTGCTGAGGATAGTGATTCTGAAAAATTCATCAATTTAGCTCTAATGGCCAACCATGAAGATGAAGAAGCTAGTTCATCATCAAATCAGGTACTAGCTACTAAATTTTCTGAGCTTACAACTGATGAATGCAATAGTGCTATTAATGAAATGTCTAATGAATTGTACAATTTGCATGTCACTCTAAAATCTCTAAACAAAGAAAACCTCAAGCTAAAGAACACCATTGATGCCTTAGCTGAGAGGAATGCTTTTCTTGAAAATGAACTTCTATGTCTAGATAGATTCAAGAAGGAAAGTAAAGATGCTAGAGATGAACTAGTAAATAGTTTGAGAAGAGAAGAATTGTTAAAAGAACAATTGGCTGGAGAAATTGAAACCATTAACAAATGGAATAGGTCTTCTAAAAGTGCAAAACAAATTATTGATGTGCAGGGTTTAGATACTCGAGGAGAATCTCCTAAATCAGTAGGCAAGCCATTGGTTGATACTTCAATAGATAAAGATCAATCGACCGCTAATCCTTTATCGACTGATAAGGATTATCAATCGATTGATGATGAATCAATTGATAAGCATCCATCAACAAGTAAAGTATTAATGGTTAATAAGAAGAACAACTTTAGCACCCCTATCAAGTTTGTTAAGGAATCCAAGGATTAAGTTGAGACTAAGGTTGAAAAAATCAACATTGGTAGCTTATCTAAGAAACAATTGAAAGAGAAATTAGAAGGGATACCACCTATTGAGATCATTCACCCTAAGTCTGAGAAAAAGAAGAAAAATAGGAATGGGAAAGTAGGCATAAACAAGCACAATAATTATACTCCTGATATGTATGCACCTAAGAAGGTGTGTGCTAAATGTGGTAGTGTAAATCATGTGTCTATGCAATGCAAGAAAGAAAAGAATTTCATATCTTCAAATGATTTTAATGCACATGCCATGTCTGCTAATGCCATGATTACCAATCTTATCCTCATGAGTGCCATGTCTTCTAATTTGGTTGCACCCAATGTTCATACGCCTTATGCACAATTTTCATACATGTATAATCCATTCTTTGCATATGCAAATATGAACATGCTTGGAATGCCATGGAACATGCCTAATGTAGATAATTAAATGCATGGAAAATCTGCCAAGAGTTCCAAGGTGTTTGAGCCACAAAAGCCAACTCTAAAAGTTAAAGTGGATTTAAACACACCAAAACAAAAGGAATCAAAGTTTGCAACCAAGGCCCAGGCTGCAATTAATGAAAGAGGACCCAAGGCAACTTGGGTACCAAAAGCAACTTGATTGTTTTATGTGTGTACAGGGAAATAGGAAAAAAAAGTTGGTATTTGGATAGTGGATGTTCTAGGTACATGACTAGAGATTTGTCCCTGCTCACAAAGTTTATGGAAAAGGTTGGCCCATGAGTTACTTTTGGAGATAACAGCAAAGCTTTTTACTCTGAGATATGGCTCAATTACAAGAGAAAATGTTATCATTGAGCCTGTAGCACTAGTTGATGGATTGAGGCATAATTTACTCAGTATTAGTCAGCTGTGTGATAATGGAAATGGTGTGTGGTTCTCAACTGGATCATGCATCATAGCCAACAAAGAATCTGGTGAAATTCTTTTTAACTGGTGAAAAAAATGAAATTTCTATGTGGATGATTTTAACTCTGTAAAGGCAAATTCTATGACATGTTTACTCAGCAATCCAATACAGATGAAAGTTGAATTTGGCACAAGAAGCTAGCTCATTTGAATTTCAAAGCCATAAATTAATTGGTTAGAAAGAATATGGTTAGATGCATTCCACAAATGGAATTCAGCAAGGATGGATTATGTGATGCCTGTCAAAAGGGTAAACAAAGGAAAGCATCATTCAAGTCAAAGTCTAAATCATCAATTGATAGACCTTTGGAATTATTGCACAATGACTTATTTGGTCCTGTCAACATCATGTCAATTGCCAAAAAGAAATATGCCTTAGTAATAGTGGATGACTTCACTAGATATACATGGGTATATTTCTTACATTCTAAGGATGAGGCAAGCAAATTCATTATCAACCATATGAGGAATGTTGACAATGGCACTGAATGCAAGGTCAATAAAGTAAAAAGTGATAATGGTACTAAATTCAAGAATGCAATAATGAAAGAATTTTGTGAAGAAAAAGGTATAACTCATCATTTCTCTGCACCAAGGGCTCCACAGCAAAATGGAGTTGTTGAAAGGAAAAATAGGACCTCGATTGAAGCTGCTAGAACTATGTTAGAAGAAGAAAAACTTCCTACATATTTCTGGGCAGAAGCAATTAATACTGCTTGTTACATTAAAAATATTTCCATGGTCAATCAACTACAAGGCAAAACACCATATCAATTGATGAAGAAAAACAAGAAGCCAACAGTTCATTTTTTTCATGTCTTTGGCTACAAATGCTTTGTAATAAGAAATTAAGGTGAAAATCTAGGAAAGTTTAAAGCCAAGGCTGATGAAGCTATATTTGTTGGATATGGAATAACAACCAAAGCTTACAGAGTCTATAATCTTAGATTACACCTTGTTTTGGAGTCTATGCATGTAGTCTTTGATGATAAGAAGATTCAAGGGTTGTTTGATGAAGGATACCATGACTTATTGTATTTTAAAAATGAATCAACAAGCAATGGTGAAGAAAGTGATGATGATGTAGAAATTTTAAGAAATCAAGTACCCAGAAATACCACATCAATTGATGTCAATGCATCAACAAATAATTTATCAGTTGATAATCATTAATCGACTGATAATACATCAATTGATAACCATTCAATGGATAACAACTCTACTCAACGGTCTTCAAGCAGAGTATCCATCTCAGGGGGAGGTTCTCAAATGATCAATCACAACACTATGATCATAATAATTCCAATGATCATGAAGCATCATCTTCAAGGTCAAATTTATCACCACAAAGGAAATGGACAAAAAGTCATCCCTTTGAATTGATCATTGGGGATGCAAATGATGGTGTCAAAACTAGAAGTGCAACTCAAAATGAATGCTTGTATAGTAGCTTCCTATCTTAAGAAGAACCAAAAAGGATTGAAGAAGCCTTGAATAATCCTGATTGGATAATTGTTATGCAAGAAGAGTTGAATTAGTTTGAAAGGAACAAGGTATGGAAGCTGGTGCCCAAACCAAAGAACAAGTCTGTCATTGGTACAAAATGGGTGTTCAGAAATAAAATGGATGAATCTGGTACAGTAACAAGGAACAAAGCAAGATTAGTGGCAAAATGATATTCACAAGAAGAAGGCATATATTTTGATGAAACATTTACACCATTTGCAAGGTTGGAAGCAATCAGAATCTTTCTAGCATATGATGCACATGCTAATTTTAAAGTGTATCAGATGGATGTGAAAAGTGTTTTCCTCAATGGAGAACTAGAGGAAGAAGTGTATGTAGAACAACCTCCTGGTCTCATTGATCCTATTCATCTTGGATTTGTATACTATCTTCTCAAGGCACTTTATGGATTGAAGCAAGCACCTAGAGCCTGGTATGACACATTATCTAAATTCTTGATTGAGAATCACTTCATAAGAGGTACCGTTGATAAAACTCTCTTTCATAGAAATGTTAATGGCTCTATGATTCTTGTTCAAATCTATGTAGATGACATTATTTTTGGATTAACTAATGAAAAACTTTGTCAAAAGTTTGCTAAGTTGATGCAGAGTAAATATGAAATGAGCATGATGAGAGAACTTACCTATTTTCTAGGTTTGCAAGTCAAACAAGTCAAAGATGGCATTTTCATAAATCAAATCAAATATATTTCTGATTTATTAAAGAGATTTGATGTAAATGAATGTTCTTCTGTAAAAACTCCCATGGCCACTGCAACTAAATTTGAATTGAATACTAAGGAAGCTAAAGTGGACATTTCAAGTTATAGAGGCATGGTTGACTCATTACTTTCTTTAACTGCAAGTAGGCTAGACATAATATTTGCTACATGTCTTTGTGCTAGGTTTCAGGCTGATCCTAGGAAATCTCATTTGATTGTAATAAAAAGAATATTCAGATATCTCAAAGGAACACCAAATCTTGGAATTTGGTATCCTAGAGAATCTAGATTTGATCTAATTGGCTATTCAGATGCAGATTATGCATGTTGTAGGATTGACAGAAAAAGTACCACATGCACCTATCAATTTCTAGGAAACAAGCTTGTATCATGGTTTAGCAAGAAGAAAAATTTAGTGTCTACATCTACTGCGGAGACTGAATATATTGTAGTTGGAAGTTGCTGTGCACAAGTATTATGGATGAGGAATCAACTATTTGACTATGGATTCAACATGAACAAGATTCCTATTTTTTGTGATAACACAAGTGTCATTGTAATAACAGAAAATCATGTGCAACATTCTAGAATCAAGCACATTGACATAAGGTATCACTTCATTAGGGAACATATAATGAATGGTACAGTTGAATTACATTTTGTTCCTAGTGAAAGACAACTTACAGACATTTTTACTAAACCATTAGATGAATCTACTTTCAATAGATTGATCTGTGATTTAGGTATACTTAACTATGTCTAATCTATTAAATGTCTGACAAATTATGATCAATATTTTTTTTATTTTTTTTATTTTAACCATTGACTATGTTAATCTGTTGATTTTTCCATAATCAATTGATAAACATTTTACATATCAATGGATAGTTGTAGCTATCAATAGATAAATATATCAATTGATGATATATTTATTTATCGATGGATGTTTACAGTTTTCAACAGATAAATATATCAATTGATGATATATTTATCGATGGATAGTCGTACCTGTCGATGGATAAGTTAGTTATCAATCAATGACCTAGAATTTAAGGGGTCCATGTCATCAATCGACCTGTACAAATACTAGCCATTGATTACTTATTTTATCAATTGATTAATACATACATCTCTGTATGTATAACAGTCGATTGCCAAAATTAGTAATTTCTACTTTTCATTTTTCCTCCAACGGTCTATTAAGTTCTATTTTGAGTAAGAAATTGATTGGGAACTCAGTAAATATAAATAGTCAGATTAAAACATCTTTTAATTCATACTTGCAAATTTTACTAACGACTTCTCTATCTCTTTCTCTCTCTCAATCTACGAACTCAATCTTTAACTCTCTCTGTTCTCAATCTTTAACATTCTTAATCTCTCTAGTGTAATCTCTAATCTCCATATACAAGAAATGGCATCTTCATCTACTTCATCTTCCAAGAAGGTTTCACAAGCAGGATACTACTATGAGTTGAATAATTTCATTGCCTGCACTGTTGTAGAAGAAGTACCACAAAGTTTCCATCCAATGATGCGATTCTTGGATAGTAGCTGTGACGCCCCCAGATCCGGGGTCGGAGATCCAGGTCGTCACTATCCAATTTCCAGTATACACACACACTTGTAATCCAACAATAGCAATCCACAATATAAAAATCACAAAATAACAACATGCTGGTGACCCCAACACCTTATCACACACACACACGAGCCATAGTCTCAGAAACGGAGTTTCATAATTTACATCATTACATCTTAGCCGTTATATTGTAAGGTTATTACAAACTTAGGGTTGCACTGCTGGCTAAAGCTCCTTGAGGAAACTACGCTGCAGTCAAAAGTAGATTAACCTACATCTGTTCCATATACTTACATAAGTCATATTTATAAATAAACCTGACTAGTAGAAGCTGGAAGCCTATCCTACTAAGCCTCCCTACCTCAGGTACTGTAAAGTGGACTCTCTCATAGGGGGTCCTTGCCCTGGTGACCCGCTTGCGCAAGGTGCGGTGTACTCGACTGGGCATGGTCTGCAACTGTAAGGTAGGAACAATAACAGGAAACAACAAGCAAGAATGAGCTAAAAATGCTCAGCAAGTAATAGATAACAGTATAACAAGGTACTGAAACAATAACAGAGTACAATATCAAGATATCAATGAAACTGCCAAATGCAAGTAAAACAATACTCAAAGCAATCAACAAACTCAAAGTTGATTATGTTCCCCGTTAACACTATCGGTAACTCAGCACCTAGGCTTTCGTTACAGTGCAACGTCAAATTCCAATTGGAAGAAACGGGCTTAATCTGGAGATTTTCCGACGCCCTATTGTACCCGATGATCATTCGCATGTACAATAGAAAACTCGTCACTTTCTCTACTAGTAGAAGGACAACCCCTTATCGGGACGTCACCCTAGGCAACTCATGGGCCTTTAGGTTACGGCTGGGTCGGGCGTCATCGACCCCCTTCGCAACCTTACTCCAGTCCCTGATGAATACTTAAACATTCATCAAACCTCTAGAAGGAAAGTTCAATCAAACCTTCTAGAATAGCAGAAATCCACTCTAGGATTCCAATCAACTGTTAAGGAAGGGAATTTAATACAACCTCCCAGAACAACACAACAATCCATCACAGGATTTCAATCAACAGATAAGGAAGGGAATTTAATACAACCTTCCAGAACAACACGACAATCCATTACAGGATTTCAATCAACAGATAGGGAAGGGAATTTAATACAACCTTCCGGAACAACAACGACAATCCATCACAGGATTTCAATCAACAGATAGGGAAGGGAATTTAATACAACCTTCCGGAACAACAACGACAATCCATCACAGGATTTCAATCAATCAGATAGGGAAGGGAATTTAATACAACCTTCCAGCACAACGACCTATTGTAAGATTTCAATATCTGACAATAGCTTGGCTCCCTAACAAGGTGGGAGTACTCTCGAAACATCTGGGTTGACTCTCAGTCAACAAATTCCACAAGACAGAACCCTTGAATCAAAGAGACTCAAGAACGCGACCGGGGAGCCGCTAATACTAGCTAAAATAGACTCCACAAAACATTACCGTTTTGGAGTGAAATCAGGGCCTTAAAGGCACCAATACAACTGGGAGGAATATCGGAGCCGGACGTTACCTCCCGAACCTGGAGTTATCGACTTAGAATAAATCCAAAATATCTGAGTCATCGCTCACTATTTATTATTTAATGAAAAATAATATTTAAAGAAGTTTAGACAACTCCAGAATATTTTTTAAAGAACAAATAAATATTTTATTAATATTTAGGAGGTCCAGAATAGTCCTCGAAAAATATTAAAAGGATTTAAAAGAATTAAAATATTTAATCCCAATATAATCAAGATTATTTAATAATTAAATAATCTTAAATGGTTCAACATATTTAAATAATATTTAATCAATATTAAATAATATTTAAATAAACCAAAACGAGTTGGAAGTAGTTTATTAATAGTTAAATACTTTTAAATGCCCCAAAATATTTAAATAATATTTAATCAATATTAAATAATATTTAAATAATTTCAAATGTCCTGAAAGTATTTAATTATCCTTTAAACACTTTCTATATTCTTTAAATAATATTTAATAACTAAACATTATTTAAAACCATTAACCTCGACTAACCGTCGAGACACGCTAGACTACTCCCGGTCGACCATCGAGCACCAACAAGATATGCTCGACACCAGATTCAGTTATACAAACTGGAGAATAGACATCCTCTAACTTTTTAAGAAGTTCAGAGGATTCTCAGGGATAGGTTGCAGGAATCTAGTCCTACTCACAAGGAACTACCTTACACAACCTATGCATACATATGTCATACATTAGAATCAATGTGACAAAGTGTCAGATACTTGCCTGTAGGTTTCCGTGAATGCAAGCTCCTTCCTCGTTTCGTCCGGGTATCTACGAACAAAACATATCACCTTTAGCTATACGAGTACTTCTTAATCGTTCTATTAACACATACTCGTATAACTACCTTATTCATTCCAAACGACATATAATAAACAAGTCGATTAGCTCATAGCATTCTTATGTCATCACACAACATTTTCCGTTGAGGGTTCGTTTTCTAGTTTAGCCTCAAACATCATTTTATAAAAGGAAGTAGCTAGAATCAAAACATTAGCATTTCCCTTAACTTTTCATTCACAGCACTTGGATTCAAACAATTTTTATAAATAAGGTTTTAATCTTTTTAACCCAATTCTTCTTTTCAAGTCTTCTCACATGTGCCTACTATTTAAAATAAAAGGCTCAAGATTTATGGAGTAGCTTAACTAAGCTGATCATCTACTCCAAGTTAGTCAAAAACAGGGCAGCTGAGTTTACTGCCTAGTCTTACTATTTTGGCCATAACTTTTGACTCACAACTCCGTTTGACGCAAAATTAGCGCGCAAACGATCTAGAGACCGATATCTATCCAACCATATAAAGATATCATCAACCAATGCAGGCTAGCCCCTTCGGGTGCTATGAACAGTTAGTAGGCAGACAAAATTTTTGCATGGTCTCCTTTGTACGTTCATTGTTTACCCTGTTTTAAACTCATTCAAATCAACTCAAATGGCTACCATATATTTTACACTACTACTTGGGAATGTACTCAAGACATCCCAAGTCCAAACACAATTTAACAATACTCTCAATATTACCAATAATTCAGCCAACTGCATCACCACTGCTAGACAGCTTTTTAACATCATTCTACTACTTTCAAAACAACAATCACTTACCCTTCTTTCAACCACAATTCTCTACCAAGACACATCCATATTACATACTTATAAACTTTAACCAAATCATCACTATATTGTAAAATCATAGCCACAAAGCAAGTACCAAAGCATATATTCAAACTCATTACATAGCATGCTTTAACCGCATCAACTCCACCAAGCTAGGGTTCATATAATCAAACTTCCCATGCTTATTCACACTACCCATAGCTTAAATAACCCTTAACAAGTGCTAGCAAAACTTAAGGATTCATAAAACAAGTATCCCAGAATTTTTTCCAGGATTACAGTTACTGTTCACGTTCTTGAACTATCATAAAAATCACAGCTTCCATGGTTAACTTTGCATGTAATTAAAGTAGGTTGAACACATGGAGACTACCTTTCTTTTAAGCTTCTAACCAACACAAACAAGCAAGAGATGATGGAGCTTTGAATTTTTCTTCTTCTCCCTTCTTTACTTTGGCCGAGAGTTTCTTCTTTGCTTAGCCACCTTTGCTGATTTTTTTTCTTTCTTTGATTACTTTATGTTAAAAAAACACTTGCTTGGCTCTTGGCTACATACTTATCCCCAAAGGTCAAGTCAAAGTTGGTCAATGTTCTAGCTTCTTCTTTGACCTTCTTTAGAATACTACTTGCATTACTTATCAATTTTAGCTAAGTGCAAGTATTTGGATTTTATTTATCCATGCATAAAAAATTCGTCTCCTTTTAAATTAATTCAAGGAAATCACTTGATTTTCTTTGGTTCCGTAACGATTCGCTACGACCAATTTAATCTTTAACTCGTTCTGGCAATTTCAATAATTTAATTGCCCAACAAAACCTTATTCCATAATTATCATCCAATACATACTTTTAATAACAAGGTTTTAAAAGTACCTGGATTTTAGGGATATTACAGTAGCAAGGTGATGATAACTTTAATTGAAGCACCAAAGATTATTTGCGAATTAGTGGAGGAATTCTGGGACACTGCAGAAGTTGTCAATGACTACTCAACCATTTCTTTCATATGCAAGGGAGATAAGTACACACTAACTACTATTGTTATTCATGAATGTTTAAATCTACCTGTTAATAATACTAACACAGCACCAACAGATGAAAATATTAGAAACATGCTTAGGTCTGTTAACCATGTGAACCCTGAGATTACTCTAGGTCATGTTGTTAGGAAGCATCTTAGAAAAGAGTGGTCTTACTTCATTGATGCAATTATAAAATGCTTTAGTGGTAAGATAAGTAACTTTGATGCTATAACAACCAGTATGCAGGAAATTGCCTACAATATTCTGTTTGATAGATTTTTTAATTTGTCATCAATAATAATTAAAGAGATTGCTGTAAAGTTGGGTGATAAATCTAATAGGTCTAATCATATATATTATGCTAGATTTATTATGTTGTTTATTAACCATTTTATGAAGGACATAGAAATCACAAGAGAGACAAAGACATTTGACTGCTGGGTCCAAAACAAAAGGGTCTTTAAAGAGTTGGTAAAGATCAATCTTCACAGTAATGTGGAATTGATCTATCCACCTTTTATTTTTTTCCCTAACTTCTTTCGATCCTCAATCTTCTTTGCCTTATGTGGCTATGGATGGTAGTAGCAATGGCCCCAACCCTCCTACCGAAGCCACACAACCCATTTCAAAATCTAAATCTAAGAAGCCAACCTCAGCAGGTTTGTAAAAACAAAGAAAAGAAAAAAACCTGTCTTGGTAGATAGATTAGAGAAGGATGTAGGTGGTGAGGGAACTGGGGAACATCAAAGAACACAGAAGAACAAGGAGAGTGATGGTGTGCAACCCAAACCAAGCCACTCCACATTCTCTCAAAAGACTGTGGATGTAAATAAGGAACTTACCACATCCCTATTAGCATCCTCTCAAATGGATGACAATATTGAAAAGAGCCCACAACCAGGGGAACAGAACCAAGTTGGGGACACACAAGCCAAAACACCAAAATCATATGAAAGGAGGAAGAAAAGAGTAATCTTTGCACATGGGGAAACACACACTACAAAATCATAGAAAACTGTGATGGAGCCTTCTCAAAGTCAGTTTGATGCATCTCATATGAATGATGAAATGCAACCCAATTCACTCTCAATTCCAATCCCTTTTATTCTTCTTTCCCCACTTCATCAAATTTCTTCAGAAAATGTTCTGATAGATAATCAGGCATTTTCATATTCTCCTTCTTTGATATTCAAGGAGAAGCCAACACTCTCTCCTGAATTTTCTTCCTAGGAAATTTAGGATTCTATCTCATATGTTATCTCAAATATCACTTCTCAAATAATAACCTCAAATGTTTTTACTCCATCAATTGATGTTTCCTCATCAATTGATATCCAACCATCGATTGATACTCAAGATCAATCGATGGGTATGCATCAATCGATGGATATCCCAAACACTTCAACTGATATTTTGAATATATCAATTGATGCTCACTCAATTGATGTTGCACAAACACTCTTAGGATTGAGTGAGTTGAGTGAGAGGCAGGATTGCAACCTGGCAAAATGAGAGGGAGTGAGTGAGGTCATTCCTATTTCTTCCAGGAATGTGAGTGAAACACAAAAGGGCCCCTGTAAAGCAAAATGTAACGTTAAAGTAACATGTAACCGAGGTAACTAACTCAACACAACAAGTCGGTAACTTATATTAAAATGAAACACGGAATCGACTGCGAATCGTTTATAAGTTGAATACAAAAGACCAAATTATTAGAGGAAGCTTTGAAGACATTGAAGATCACTGAAAGAAGTTCATTAACATGTTCAAGCCTCAGTGAAGAATAAAGTTGAAGTGGATCAAAGGTTCTGAAGATGAAGAAGGTTTTACTACAGAGAAAACAGAAGATTCCAGTGAAGCTTAGAAGCACTTCTAATCAACAAGGAACAAAGTCAATTGTATTGTAAAGAAGATGTGAAGATCAAGATCGGGTTAGTCATTTGTGAACCAGACTAGTTGCACCAATCGTCAACACAAAAGAGATTGAGAATTGCATCTATGGATGAGAAGAATTGACTATTTACTGAAATGGGTAACAAGTGAAGTGGTATGTGATGAAGCTCATAATAAATCAAGTTCGAATAATCAAGGAAATATTTATTAGACTTGGTTGTAGTGGAAGAAAATATATTAAGAGCTTATCAGGTTTGAAATTGGCTAAGGAAAGAAGATTACAGAAGCTGTATCTAGAAGTCAACCTAGTCAAGCTATTTCGTCTTATTCACCAATGGTTAATAAAGCTATTTTGTCTTATTCACAGATGGTTAACAACCATCGGGTGAAAGAAAAGAAATGGTGAATAATTCAAGGGCTTATTTTGTCCTATTAGCCGATAGTTATTAACTATCGGAAAAGGAAATAAAAGCAAAGACCCCACTTCCCGATGGTTACTAAAGCTTGGAATAATTGAGTTTATTTCAGTAATTGTTTTATGTCTCCGATACTTATTCTACAGACTCATCGATACTTAAACAATTACTCAGTAAATTGTTCCCGATACTTAAGGAAAAACAGAAGTGAAGAAGCAACTAGTTTACTTGGTCCTAAAAGAACCACGTATCCTTAGTTGAAAAAGTCTACACAAAAAGGAAGCAAAACATCGTCTTTGTTATTCATTCATTCAGTTTACAGATAGAGAAATACAGAGAGCATTGAAGAGAGAAACACAGAGAGCATTCATGAGAAGTAAACACAGAAGCCATTAAGTTTGTAATCAGCTGTTGTTACTTTGATTGTTCTTATTAAAGCTTGTAACTGTAACTGTACTAGTGAATCGTTGTAACTAATCTACGGATTAGATTTGTGGAGCACCTCAGGGTTTATATAAATCAAAAGATATATTCCCCGAACTGTTGTGTTATTGCTTATCACCTGTTTGATTATATAACTATTCGAACTGTATAAAGTCCATAAAGAACCATTCCGCGAATTAGAGTTAAAATTGGATAATATCGTATTCAACCCCCCTTCTACGATATTTGGGACTAACAGCCCCACCTTAGAAGGTGCACACGGTATGAGTAAGGGAGAGGTGAGATTCCAGGATGAGATCCTGAAATAAAATAGAGATATGAATGAGAGAGATAAAACAATTCTTTTATATGCACAGGAGTTGGAGAATGAGTTGATGTCAAAAGAAGAAGGATTAAAAGAGATAGGGGAGTTTCAAATGAAGAAACAAGTGGGAGTGGAATTAACAAGGAAATTGAAGATGAAGAAGTTGATGCTGGTGACTTGGATCCATAGAATTTTGTTCACCCTGATCCACAATATCAAGGGTTGGCTATTTCAAGTAACAGGGATGCAAAGCAGTTGTTGGGAATTGAGCATACTGAACAGAGGACCAGGAATCTTAAGGAGAGTATTGTCAATGCAACAGATACATGTTATATGGCACCTGAAGAGTTAGAATATAATTCTAATGAAGAGCCATGGATGAATACCATTGATGGTTCCTTAGAAGATGCTGAAACTGAGATTCTTTCTCAACACAAGAGGGCAATGGTGGAAGTAGAAATTGAAGATCCCATTCAAAGGAGGATTGCCAACTGTATGAAGGAGTCATTAAAATTTCAGAAAATCATAGTGATAGGAGTAAGGAGAGAATTGGAGATTATCAAATGATCTATCACTTCCAATAAGCATACACTGGAAAGAAGGTTCGATGAGAAGCTTCCTATGAATACTATGGGTCAAATCATGGACAAGTTGCTCAAAGAATCCAAGAATTTTACAGCCTTGGAAACAAGAGTGGGGTCTCTAGAAAAGAAGATGGATGAAATCATTAGAGGCCAGAGTCTACATGCTTCTATTCTTCAAATATTTCTTCACAGAATGCCACCACCTCCTCAAATTGGTGATAACAAAAAGGGGGAGAATGCTAAGAAGGATGGTGATGATGATGGCAAAGGCAGTGGTGGTGTTGTTGGTTTAGTGTTGGTAAATCAAGTGGTATTGGTGGTACTCAACAAAGAAGGTTACCAAAAATGGAAGTAACAGGGATAGACAATCTTCCAAGTCATCTAACTCACCCACAGATGACCTAGAACAGAAAAAGAAGGATTTGAAGAAGTTTGAAGATAAACTAGAAGCTAGAAGAATTTCTAGGAAAAGAGAAACTCAATTGATGATTAAGAGGGAAAGGAAAAGAATTGAAGATCTAAAGAAGAGCACTGAATTGGTAACAAAGGCAGCAGAATCAGGAAACTTGGATGAGTTCATTACTCAGACAAGAATGGTAAATGAAAATGCAAAGAAGGCTGCCAAAGAAAGCAATTCAAATGCAGAAGCCTTTCTAATTGATCTTGAAGCCCTTGAAGAGAAGAAAAAGGGAAAAGCAATAATGATTGAAGAAGAAAAAGAAAAGAAGAAGCCAGTTGGCCTGAAGCTTCTTCAAGGAGCCATTTCCTCATGAATTTCAGATGCTGCAAGAAGAGAAAAGGAGAATGAAGAAATTGTTAGGCAAATGGAAATTTAATAGAATATGGAAGAGCAACAGGATGATCAACCACTAAGAAAAAGGAGAAAAATAGCCATGGCCAAGAAAAGGACTAATTCTACTCAAGAAAAAGTGGTTCAGGAAAATCACCAAATTCAACAAGAAGAAATTAAGGAGGAGGTGACAACTGAAGGATATGACATGAAAGGGATACCAGTGGTAAGTGAAAAAGGGTTGATATGAGTAAGAACTCACCCTGCAACCTCTAACCAAGAAGAATCAATGAGGTTGGAATATGAAAATGGAGCAAAAAACACTTACTCAATGAAGGTGATAATGAAGCAAAGCTACAGTATTCTAAACACTTTAAATAATTTTAAAAAGTTCAATATCATGAGTTCTCAGAAAATAGAAAGTATTACGGTTCCTCAGTTTGATAGAGCGAATTATAATCTCTGGAAAAAGAAGATGACCCTGTTTATTAAGGCTGCAAATCTGTTGTACATGGGTATCTTAGAGAACGGACCGTTTGTACCAATGAAGATGATTCATGAATCTACAGTGGACGGAGTAAGAGTTCCTCAAAGGTCTACTCCAAAGGATTCTACATAGTTCACTGATACAGAGAAAGAAATTGTTGCATTGGACATAGGCCTTCAGTTGATTATTGTTGACTCAATGGATGAAGACATGTGCCATCAAATTCTAAATTATATATCTGGAAAGCACATGTGGGAAACCATCGAACTGATTATGGAAGGAACAGAAGAAGTAAAAAAGAACCGGTTGGATATACTTACATCAAGATATGAAGCGTTCAAATCTACTCCTTGAGAAACAATCACTCAAGTTTTTTAGCGATATAATAAATTATTAAATGAGTTGAGTATCTATTAAGGGAAACGAACAGGAAGTTTATGTTGACTCTTCCACATCATGTTGAGCATAAGGTTTCTTCAATTAGAGAAAGGGACAACTTCAATGTCATGCCCCTTGAAAAGCTATATGGAAAATTGAAGACTTATGAAATGGAACAAGAACAGAGGTTGATTATCTATGGTTCCGGCTCAGTGGACAGTAAGAGTGCAGCACTAATGAAGACCACAGCTCTTATGGCAGATGAAGTTAAAACTTCTGAAGTAAAGGTCGTTGAAACCAAGATTGGTGGAGAATTGATCATTGAAGCTGAAATGGCTACAGAATCACAAGCTGAAGAGGAAGATGATTTCTATACATTGGAAGAGCTTGATGAGATGGAAGACAAATCTATGGCGTACTTGGCAGGGCGTTTCAAGCATATAAGATTCAGAAGGAATCCCAAGTACAAGAAAAGTTTTGGTAGCAGATTTCAGAAGACAGGATCATTTTCGGGATCCAACTCAAGAGGTGGTTACAAGTCAAACATGGTAGACCGTAGTAAGTTCCGGTGCTACAACTGCAATGAACTAGGGCATTTCGCCACTGAATGTAAGAAACCGAAACAAGAAAAAGACAATAAGGTTTATGAGAAGAAGAGTTCCTACGAGAAGAAAAGCTATGATGAGTTGAAAAGGGAGAATGAGAAGTTAAAACAGAGATTGGATGCTTTGGTTGTAAAACAACAAGGCAAGGCTTACATTGTTGAAGGTAGAAGCTGGGATGACACAGATTCTGAAGAAGAAGAATATGGAAATCTTGCATTAATGGCAGACACTTCAGAAGAATCTCCATCATCAGCACAGGTACCTATTCTCACCACTGTAGATATGTCTCTATCTGAATATAAAAATACTGTTAATGACTTGAGTATAGAGTTGTTTAACATTCATACAAGCATGCTAGCTTCTGAAGGAGAAAATGCTAGACTAGTTGCGAAGATTAAAAAGCTAGAATCTGGAAAGGAACAACTAGAGCTTGTAGGAATCACAGTTAATAACCTTAAGGAAAGAAATGAATATTTAGATAATAAGGTTATCTGTAATGCAGAGGTTGAGACAGCACTTAAGGCTAAGATTTCTGATCTAGAGTTAAAATTGGAAGCTTTTAAGAACTCAGCTAATATTGCTAAAGACATATTGGATAAGCAGAGCTTAGATAACAAGACATGTATAGGCTTTGACTACGATGAACATAAAAGGAATAAGAAAAAGGATAAAAGGAATGTAATTTTCAATGCTTCTAGTACTGTTCTATTAGAAAATGAAAATGTTCCTTTTGTCATTAAGAAGAGTAGTAATCCTATCTTTAAGCTCCCACTCTCAGAACCCTTAGACGAAGATACTATCGTATGGAAACAAGAAATGCTTGTTGAGGATAAGTTAAAAGAGAAAGAAGTTGAGGAAAATAATGTAGAAGAAGTTACACCTAATGAGCCAGTTAAAACTGAATCTGCTAAAACTGAATTAGGTGGTAACAAGAACAAGTCAAAGAGTAATAGGATTGGGAAAGTAGGTGTTAAAATTGCTAATTCTGTTACACCTGCACCCACTGCACCTAGGAAATTGTGTACTAATTGCAATTCTGCTGGACACCTTAGTCATGCATGTAATAAGGTTAAAGTAAAATCTAATATTCCTGTTGTGCAGAACATGTTTAGCATGAATAGTTCTCATTTGCCTTGTGGTATTACTGGATGTATGCCATGTGCTTTTAATATTATGAATGCTTATTTCAATTTGATGAATGCATCTACTTCTAGTAATTGCATAGGCATAGAAAGAAGCATGAATAAGAAAAAGGTAAGGGCAAAGACTGCTAGTCCTCCTAAAGTTAGGAAGGAGACTCAATCTCCTAAGCCAAAAGACAAATATGTCAAGGCAAAGGAACATGATTTGAGTTCAGTCAAAGTAGAACTTAAAGATGTGAAAACTGAACCTATTACACCATCTGCAAGAACCTCTAAATTTCTTGGACCTAAACAAGTTTGGGTTCCAAAGAAACCTTAATCACTTTGTGGTTGCAGGGCATAGATACTAATGAAAAAGTCATGTGGATTCTGGATAGTGGATGTTCAAGGCACATGACAGGAGACAAGTCCCTGCTGACCAATGTGGTTGAGAAGACCGGCCCAGTTGTAACCTTTGGAGATGACAGCAAAGGATTTACTAAGGGATATGGTAGTCTGGAAGTTGGAAATGTCATCATTGAAAATATCTCTCTTGTTGACGGTCTGAAGCACAACTTGCTGAGCGTCAGTCAATTTACAGACAAAGGATATAATGTGGACTTCAGGAAGGAAAAGTGTCTGATCACCAACAGGAAAGATGAAAAGCTTGCTCTTAAAGGAGTAAGAAAATGAAATCTGTTCGTAGCTGACTTAAACACTGCAAGCAGAGGAGAAGCAAGTTGTTTCTACAGTAAAGCATCTTCTGAATTGAGTTGGTTATGGCACAGAAAAATATCTCACCTGAACTTTAAGGCAATGAATTCTTTTGTTAGAAGAGAATTGGTGAGAGGGTTACCACAGATGGAATTCTACCAAGAAGGACTCTGTGAAGCATGTGAAAAGGGTAAGTCAAAGAAGGCGTCACATAGAAGTAAGGACATGTCAAGCATCAGCGAACCTCTCCAGTTGATTCATATGGATCTGTTTGGACCGGTTAATGTCATGTCAGTTTCAAAGAAGAAATATGCATTAGTGATTGTCGACGACTACTCCAAGTACACGTGGGTGTTGTTTCTACATTCTAAGGATGAAACACCTCAAATGGTAATCGATCACATTAAAAAGATTGAGGTGGAAGCTGGATTGCCTGTGCGGACAATAAGATCAGATAATGGAACTGAATTCAGAAATGCAGTTCTAAATGAATTCTGCACAGAGCGAGGCATTTGAAGACAATACTCATCCCCAAGAACTCCACATCAGAATGGAGTGGTAGTAAGGAAAAACAGGACTTTGATTGAAGCAGCAAGGACAATGTTAAGTCAGTCAAAGCTACCTACATATTTTTGGGCAGAAGCAGTCAACACAGCTTGTTACACTCAAAATAGGACCCTGATTAATAAAGATCTAGAAAAGACATCCTATGAGATTATGACCAACAGAAAGCCATCACTGAAGTACTTTCATGTGTTTGGTGGAAAATGCTATGTATTGAAAGATGAACATCTGGGCAAGTTTGATGCTAAAGCAGATGAAGGGATTTTCCTTGGTTACTCACTGGAGTCTAAGACGAACAGGGTATATGTGATTGAAACTCATAAGGTCATTGAAAGCCTTAATGTAACGTTTGACGACACCAAACTCCTAAGTCTTCAAAAAGATAAAGATTCTGAATCTTTGAAAATTGAAAATCTATCAGAATACTACTTAGGAGATGAAGACGTACCTGGTGTTGCATCTGGTAGTCATGAATACACGAATATTGATAATCTAGAGCAAAGCAGTGGAAGTGTTAGTAATACCACACAGTCACAGACTTTATCTGAACATCAGTCTGTTTCTGAACCTGCTAGCTCAACTGGAGGATCATCAAACAATGGAGGCAACAACTTAGGGGGAGGTGAAGAAGGATCAGCTAGTCACTCTCAACACAACTACGAAGAAGGACAATCATCAAGGGCTAATCTGCCTAGATAAAGGGTATGGAACAGAGATCATCCCTTTGATAGAAAACCAGAGTACAGACATTCATTCTCTGTTGCTCTTCTAGTCCTCACACCACTCTCTGGGTCATAGGATCATCAAACAATGGAGGCAACAACTTAGGGGGAGGTGAAGAAGGATCAGCTAGTCACTCTCAACACAACTACGAAGAAGGACAATCATCAAGGGCTAATCTGCCTAGATAAAGGGTATGGAACAGAGATCATCCCTTTGAATTAATCATTGGTGACCCAGAGAGTGGTGTGAGGACTAGAAGAGCAACAGAGAATGAATGTCTGTACTCTGGTTTTCTATCAGAGGAAGAACCTAAAAAGGTTGAAGATGCTCTAGAAGATCCAGATTGGGTGATTGCGATGCAAGATGAACTCAATCAGTTTGATAGGCAGAAAGTGTGGAAACTGGTACCCAGACCTAAAGACAAATATGTTATTGGCACTAAATGGTTATTCAGGAATAAGTTGGATGAAAATGGCATTGTTACGAGGAACAAGGCCAGACTGGTTGCTAAGGGGTATTCTCAAGAAGAAGGAATAGATTATGACGAGACCTATGCACCAGTAGCAAGACTTGAAGCCATCAGGATGCTTTTGACATTCGCAGCACACTCAGACTTTAAAGTTTATCAAATGGATGTGAAAAGTGCATTCCTGAACGGGGAGCTGGAAGAAGAAGTATATGTAGAGCAACCTCCGGGTTTCGAGAACAAAGATAATATGGACTTTGTGTACTTCCTTTTAAAGCTCTTTATGGACTCAAGCAGGCACCTCGAACATGGTATGAAACACTATCTGAATTTTTAATTGAAAATGGTTTTATCAGAGGTGTTATAGATAAAACTTTCTTTCATAAAATGCACAAAAATAATTTGATATTAGTTCAAGTGTATGTTGATGATATTATATTCGGTTCTACTAATGATGAGCTATGTAAGAGATTTCCTAAGTTAATGCAGAGTAGGTACGAGATGAGTATGATGGGCGAGATTACTTTCTTCCTTGGACTACAAGTGAGTGAAAAGAAAGATGGGATCTTCATTTGTTAGGCAAAGTACATCAGAGATCTTCTAAAGAAGTATGGACTTGAAGATTCAGCCTACGCCAAGACTCTAATGCCAACTGCCACAAAGCTTGATGAGGACAAATCAGGTAAATCTGTCGACATCACAAGCTACAGAGGTATGATTGGATCTCTACTTTACTTAACTGCAAGTATGCCAGATATTATGTTTTCAACTTGCTTATGTGCACGGTTCCAAGCTAACCCAAAAGAGTCTCACCTTATAGCTGTCAAAAGAATTTTTAGATACTTGAAGGGTACTCCAAATTTGGGAATTTGGTATCCTAAAGGTACCGATTTTGACCTAATCGGCTATACAGACTCGGATTTTGCAGGTTGTAAGATTGACAGGAAGAGTACTTCTGGAAGCTGTCAATTCTTGGGAAGAAGATTGGTCTCATGGTATAGCAAGAAGCAGCACTCAGTGTCTACCTCAACAGTAGAGGCAGAATACATCGCAGCAGGTAGCTGTTGTGCTCAGATCCTATGGATGAGAAACCAACTCCAAGACTATGGCTTTATGTTGAACAAGATTCCAATATTCTGTAACACACAAGCGCCATAGCTATAACCAACAATCCGGTTCAGCATACACGGACCAAGCATATTGATATCATGTATCACTTTATATGAGAGCATGTCATGAATGGAATTGTGGAGTTGCATTTTGTACCCACAGAACAACAACTTGCAGACATCTTCACGAAACCACTAGACGAATCCACTTTCTCTAGGTTGGTTAGTGAATTAGAGATGTTAAATTTAAATTAATTTTTGTTTGCGAGGAGTTGTATGGATTCACAAGTTATTGAATTTTTATATCCAAAGGACTTGTGAACTCCAGTCCAACTATTGATCTCGGGCTTATGAATATCAATATTAATTATCATAAGTATACCAGTTATGCTTTGTGGCAATTATTCGATATAGCATAAGTAGTTAACTGCTACATAAGTGTTTGTAGTTAACAAGAAGCATAACAGTCTGTGGTTTAGAATTAATTGGTTGATTTCAATTCATGAAATCAGGCTGAGAGATTCTATATCAGACAAGTTATGATTTTTAGTGAGAAATTGGTTGTACAGACTTGTTTATTTAATGTACTGGTTCTCACTAGAAAAATGTGTAGCAATTACAATTCTCAGTATTAATATGCATATCTGACTGAATTATACTTAGTATGCAGTTATTATTAATTGAATTGTGATTGGGTTGGTTTTAAATTTTTGAAAATTACAACCGCAACAGAGTATGGAACAAATTTTTTTTTGGTTTTCAAAAATCTCCAATCAACCACCTGTGTATTATATATTAATATGTATGTTATTATTGTATGCTTGTGTAATTCAAATTGAATTATCTTTAATTTTTAATTATTTCTAAATTAAAATTTTAATAATTCTATTTTAAGAATATTAACTTTTTAATTTAAGAAATCTCTATTTAATTAAGTTTATGAAAATTCGAATTTATATGTTTACATGTTTTAAATTATTTGATAAATGCAAGTTTTATTTTAATTTTTAAATCATCAGTATTTCAATTATTAATGATTTTCTAATTAAAATTAACTTACATGTATCGATAGTTGTTAACTATCGGAAATGTATTTTATTTTATTTTAAATTAATTAGATTGCATGTCCCGATGGTTAACTATGTTTTGTTTTATTATTTAAATATGCATGTATCGATAGTTGTTAACTATCGGAAAAAATATTTTATTTTAATTAATTAAATGCATGACCCGATAGTTACACACACACACACACACACACACACACATATATATATATATTATTCTTTTCTTTGCATGAGCCGATAGTTTAAAAAAAAAACCACAAAAAAAATGAAAAAAAAAACAAATGAAAAAAAAAAGAACGAAAAATTGCATGTCCCGATAGTTAATAACCATCGGGTGGTAGATGTTTTATTTGTTTACTTTAGTTTGCATGTGCTGATAGTTTGACTAGCTATATATATATTTTTTTCTCTCTCCGATACTTAGCACAGCAACACAACATATACATACATCCGACTGTTAGTTAATATCGGAGCTAAATTGATTTTTTCTCTTCAAATATCTACAATTCTAGGCAATATTTTGCATTTCTAAAACCGTGAATGTGTAGATCTGTTAACTAGCTTCATTTCCATACTAATTTTGCTTCGTTTTGTTTCGAAAAATTTCGAGTCTTTCGAACTTTGGGAATTTTTCTAGGGTTAACTAGAAGTCAAAAAATCGTAATAAAAATACTGGTGTATTTCAAATCTCTCCTAGTTTATCATATATTATTTTTAGAATTTTTGGAGAAGTTTGAATTATTGGGTATTTTTGGTTCGTATTCGAATAAACTCAGTTCGTTTTTGTTTTAGAAAAGTTAAAAATTTTGGTAATTTTTACTTGTTAAAAATGGCTGGAATTTTTAGTATCACTCGTACGAATTTAGTTGCCGAATATAATATTCAGACCCTACCTGCTGATTATCGGGCTTGGGCACGAATATTACTCGAATATTCTAGGATCCGGTATGCTTTAGTAACAGACGTTCTATTAAATCATAATATGTTGCGAGACTGTTACTGCTCTGCTACTGACTCCTCAGTTAGTGAAGTGTTGGCTTTTACTTTTCGCTTAGGCATTCGGGAAATTAGGGTTACTGAACATGATTTGAATCGTATGCTTCTATTCCCACAGAATAATTTTGTGCAAGATCCTACACCCAAACAATTAGTTGATTTCTGTACTTTTGCCAACTACTTCAATTTCGAAGTTCGTGACTTGGGTGAAATGTATAAACAACATTTTCCTAAGGCATGGAATTTCTTTTTCCATACCATTATTCAGTGTTTTTCCTTTAAGAAGACGAGCACCCATGGTATTCCTTATTTTTATCAAGCTATCGGATATGGTGTTGCTAATAATCTTAGGTTAAACTATGGTCATTTGTTAATGCATAAAATTCTAAGCGTAATGGGACTTCCGGATAACAGAAACCTCCAACTTCGAAATATGGAGTGTTTCTTTCCAAGGTTCTTACAGCTTGTTATTAATGATGTATCTACTAACGAGGAAAAGCTACGCTATTATAGTAGTCCTACTTCTTTTCCTGTGAAGCAGAAGAACAAGATTGCTACGACTTTGCAGAATAACAATGACTATCACAACAACTCACCAGCAATAATGACAGAATTTATGAGGAGGTGTGTTATTGATATGGACAGAGACGTCCCTCTTGGACCGTAAGAAGATATACAAATCCCTGAACAAGATCAAGAAGAAGATCAAGTGCCTACCCCTGAACTGGAGTTATCACAAGAAGAAAATGTTCAGGTGACCGAAGAGGTACAAGTTACATTTGGAGGAAATTCATTTGGGAATGCTAATACTCAAGATTCATATCATTCCATCTCTCTAACAGGTAGTAAGTCAGGTAGTCCTACTGAATCTATCTCTTCACTGTTTACTAATTTGCACAATTTGTATGAAGATAATGAAATGGAACTTACTGCTGAACCCTCTGTGGCATTAGGAAAAGGCAATGAATCTGCAACCCAACAGATTCTAACCCCTGCCTCAGAACCAAACACTACTCAATCCTTACCGTTATCTTCTCTTCTACCCTTGAAACGTAAAATCGTGAGTGAGGGAGATAGTGCCTTAGAAGCACCACATAAGGCAGGTGAGGGAACCCCAACAGCTCTACCTCTGACTAGAAGGAGATTAGAAGAACCTGAGGTAACTGTTAGCCCATCTATGCCCTCTCAAAAGGATGTAGAGCTGAAAAAGGCAAATAAACAATCTTTGGGGACATCCTCTCAACAGGGTGAACCTATTGAAATTCGCCCGTCAGACAGGGCATCTGAAAGAGTGTCAATAATTGAGCCTCCAACCAAGTTAAATGTTGCACTGAAAGGAGCACACACACCGGAGGAATTGACGGATGTTGCTACTATTGTAGCAGAACCTATGCAGGTAGATCTTGTACAGGTCATGCCTTCACAGGCTATTGCGGGAGTCACGGGTCCTTCATTGTTAAACATTACAGGATCCAATGTGATAAGCCCCCCAGGAGGAACATTCCTGGCTCCTAATAAGGAGGTCTCTACCACTATAACTGGAAAGGAGAAACAACTACTTGGCAATAGTTCTTCGGATGAGCCATTTAGGATTTTCACTGCAGGTACAGAAGACTTGCTGGAGTCAAGGAGAGTGAGTGAAACACCAACAGAACGTTTGAGTGATCATAATTCACCCACACCCCTAAGACCGAGCGAGAGAATTGAGAGACAAACACCTACAGAACCTGTCAGTGAGACACCTACCAGCCAAATAAATACCCTCACAATGCACACACAATCTCTAAGTCAAAGGGTTTATAACCTGGAGACTACTGTCACCGAAATGAAATCTGAATTTCACAACAATGTTATGGAAATAAAATCTATTCAATACAACATGTTGCAGGATTTACAGAATTTCAAGACTGATATGAAGAAGTTTGTTACAGATTTGTTTGAAATGTATAAATCTCAAACTACTCAAATCCCTGCTTCGGAGGATAACACAACTAAGGGGGAGATGATAGTGCGAGAGCAAGAAAAAGAATCTGGTGCTGATACGGGGAGTAAAGACAAAGGGAAAGGCAAGTTGGTAGAGGAAGAAGCAAACATTTATACATCTCAGGGGGAGCAAGATATACTGCTGGAGGTAAGGCTCACACTTGAAGAAGGAGAAATATGGGAACTTTCTCATACTGCTCCTACAGCTCAGGAAGATGATTTGTTTGATAAATTTATAAATGGTGCCGCTTATCAGTTCACTGAAACGGACTTTGTGGAAACGTTTGGTTTGCTAGATGCAAATCAATCCAGGATAAGGGCATGTGAAATTGCACGAATGTCTCAAGAGAAAGTCAGAAAAGAGCACTACAACTACTATATTGTAAGGAGACAAAGGCCGTTGGTATTATCAAGAGAAGGAAGTGCATGGGATAAGGCTAGGAGTCTTTTGCAGAAACCAGAGTTAGGAATGATTCAAAATGAAGATCAAAAAGTTCTGGAAGCATTGCAAGAAGCTCACAAGAGTCATCCATCAATAAACCATTTCTTTCATGCATAGAGACAAACAATTAAATTGATATTTATCACGCCTAACATCAATGGATGGCGGATTCAGATTCAATTCAATAATTCGACTACTAAGACCATTTCTTCAAATTTTATCAAGTTGAGGTCTCTTACAGAATTGTATGTCATGAAGATTAGAGTGGACAAGAGATCTCATGTGAATGAACTTCTTACTGATATGATTGAAGATCAAATGAGCAAAATAGAAGTTGAAGTTCACATAACTCCTTATACAGTGATATTCTACAAAGACAAGTTAGTTCAGACACTGTGTTTGAGTGATGAAAGACTAAGTCTATATCCTCTTAAGCGTCTGAAATATGTTGAAGGGCTTCTTAGGAGTGAAGGACTTAGAACAGAAGAAAAGTGGAAAGCTGCAGAGCGCATCTATGCTTATAGACTTAATGTCTTATCAAATCAATCTGTAGATATTTCCAAGGTCAGAAGAATAGATCCTTCAAATGGATCTCAACCAAAATTGCCTATGTATACAAAAGAAGAAGGAGATTGGGACTTCGAAAAAGTCAAGGCAATGAGTGAATTCAGATTTAACCATCCAGGGAAAGTGTTCGAGTATACAAAGAAGCCAGATTTTCCAATTGTCTTTCCAGATTTTGATGTAATCAGGGAGACAGAGACAATGGTGTTAAAGGATCCTCCAGCAATCAGGTACAAGAACCCCAAAGGAAAAACTGAAATAGTTGATATCCACAAGATGTCTTACATGACTTCTAAGGAACTGGGTTTTATACTTGATCAAATCAAGACTTCGACGAACCATAAAGACAAATCAGCATTGGCAGAAATCTCTAAACTTTACATGGAGAAGTTGGGAGCAGAATCACGTTACAACACTGATCGGGTTAAAGCAGTTCCAAAAAGGTTGAGTGTTAAAGGAAAGACGAAAATTCTTGAATTTACATTCGAACAGGTTAAGCAGATCAGGAGAGTAGCTGTCTTGCAAACACTTCAGGAAGCTTTGTCAGATCCCAAGCCAAGAAATATGCTAGAAGAAGAAGCGCTGGATCTAGTGAATGACCAGCTTGCAAGTCTTGTACAGTGAGAATGAGAATGACTTAATGTATATCAGTTCAGGCTAGAGGAACATTCATTCTACATTATAATTGTTTTTGAGATCTGGAAATGTACTATGTTATCCAGAATGTAGTTAATATTAGATTATCGTCTTCTATTTACTTTTTCTTGTAAGTTAGTTGAGTTATCCTCTTAAGGGATTTGCTTGTTGAACTCTAACAATCAAATAGGGGGAGATTGTAAAGCAAAATGTAACGTTAAAGTAACATGTAACCGAGGTAACTAACTCAACACAACAAGTCGGTAACTTATATTAAAATGAAGATGAAGAAGTTGATGCTGGTGACTTGGATCCACAGAATTTTGTTCACCCTGATCCACAATATCAAGGGTTGGCTATTTCAAGTAACAGGGATGCAAAGCAGTTGTTGGGAATTGAGCATACTGAACAGAGGACCAGGAATCTTAAGGAGAGTATTGTCAATGCAACAGATACATGTTATATGGCACCTGAAGAGTTAGAATATAATTCTAATGAAGAGCCATGGATGAATACCATTGATGGTTCCTTAGAAGATGCTGAAACTGAGATTCTTTCTCAACACAAGAGGGCAATGGTGGAAGTAGAAATTGAAGATCCCATTCAAAGGAGGATTGCCAACTGTATGAAGGAGTCATTAAAATTTCAAAAAATCATAGTGATAGGAGTAAGGAGATAATTGGAGATTATCAAAGGATCTATCACTTCCAATAAGCATACACTGGAAAGAAGGTTGGATGAGAAGCTTCCTATGAATACTATGAGTCAAATCATGGACAAGTTGCTCAAAGAATCCAAGAATTTTACAGCCTTGGAAACAAGAGTGAGGTCTCTAGAAAAGAAGATGGATGAAATCATTAAAGGCCAGAGTCTACATGCTTCTATTCTTCAAATATTTCTTCACAGAATGCCACCACCTCCTCAAATTGGTGATAACAAAAAGGGGGAGAATGCTAAGAAGGATGGTGATGATGATGGCAAAGGCAGTGGTGGTGTTGGTGGTTTAGTGTTGGTAAATCAAGTGGTATTGGTGGTACTCAACAAAGAAGGTTACCAAAAATGGAAGTAACAGGGATAGACAATCTTCAAAGTCATCTAACTCACCCACAGATGACCTAGAACAGAAAAAGAAGGATTTGAAGAAGTTTGAAGATAAACTAGAAGCTAGAAGAATTTCTAGGAAAAGAGAAACTCAATTGATGATTAAGAGGGAAAGGAAAAGAATTGAAGATCTAAAGAAGAGCACTGAATTGGTAACAAAGGCAGCAGAATCAGGAAACTTGGATGAGTTCATTACTCAGACAAGAATGGTAAATGAAAATGCAAAGAAGGCTGCCAAAGAAAGCAATTCAAATGCAGAAGCCTTTCTAATTGATCTTGAAGCCCTTGAAGAGAAGAAAAAGGGAAAAGCAATAATGATTGAAGAAGAAAAAGAAAAGAAGAAGCCAGTTGGCCTGAAGCTTCTTCAAGGAGCCATTTCCTCTTGAATTTCAGATGCTGCAAGAAGAGAAAAGGAGAATGAAGAAATTGTTAGGCAAATGGAAATTTAATAGAATATGGAAAAGCAACAGGAAGATCAACCACTAAGAAAAAGGAGAAAAATAGCCATGGCCAAGAAAAGGACTAATTCTACTCAAGAAAAAGTGGTTCAGGAAAATCTCCAAATTCAACAAGAAGAAATTAAGGAGGAGGTGACAACTGAAGGATATGACATGAAAGGGATACCAGTGGTAAGTGAAAAAGGGTTGATATGAGTAAGAACTCACCCTGCAACCTCTAACTAAGAAGAATCAATGAGGTTGTAATATAAAAATTGAACAAAAAACACTTACTCAATGAAGGTGATAATGAAGCAAAGCTACAGTATTCTAAAGACTATTCTACCTCTACTCAACAGGAAGTACAAACTCAATACAACAATTACTTAAGAAATTCAACACCAAATCTCAAAGCTAAGGAGATCAAAGGAAGAAGCTGAACCTGATTCACCCCTTAAACTATGGAAGTCTCAAGTTAAAATTTGGTGTTGGAGCCAAAATATGCCATGGTTTTTATAGATGTGGAGGGCAACACAAAGTTCTTTGATATTTGTAAATATTTGGACAAAAATACAGATGAAGAAATTCACTACCTAATGAGGCAACTGGGAGAGACTGATAGAGATGAAGCAATTCTGAAGAGTTCTTTCATGAGACAACTATAGGAAAATGCTGAGAAGAGAAAGAAGAAGAGGTAATGTGATTATGAAGATCATGAAGACATTGGAGTTTTTGCAAAAATTATTCATCAACTGGTACTTCCAAAATTCAAAGTGCTATTTAAATTTCTTGATTCTATCTGAATGAAAATAATTAAGGGTTTTGTTATCATCAAGTAGATTTATGCATATTCATATCACAAACACAAATAGGGGTAGATTGTTAGAAATCTATATGTAATTTGATGATAACTTTAAACTTAGAAATATAGAAATTTTAATTGATGTAACTGATCAATTGATATGAAAATTATAAATAGCAATTGATCAGGAAATCAGTTATCAGTTGAAATATTTATGTGAATCAACTGATAATTTGGATTGTAGCATAAGTGTACTTAGTCTATTTCAATCGATAAGATTTAAGTTAATTGATATTATTCTCATCAATTGATATTAGAATCGATTGATATAGGTCATCAACTGATGTATAACTTAGACTATCAAATTGTAATTATTTGAAGACTAGAAACTGTACAAGTGAAGGATGATCAGTTGATATTGAAGCATCAAAGGATAGAAGATCAATTGAAGAAACCAAGTCAAGCATTGAAGACCATCAACTGATATGAAGACCCATCGACTGATATATCGATTGATAACATCTATCAATCGATGAGTCATCTTTTATCAATCGATGGATACAAAGAGCAATCGAAGAAGAATATCAGTTGATGGATAAAGGGAATGATCAATTGATATGCTTGACAGCAAATTATCAATTGAGTGAGACAACACAAGTTGACAAGTTGAAAGACAAAAGCACACATATGGAAGACAGTCTATGATGACTGTGAAGATTCAAGTTGAAGCTGTCTTTCCAAGTCTGAAGACTTTTCCCAAAATGTAAAAAGGTAAGAGGAAGGATAGATCAAAAAAATCCTAGCTTAGATTAATAATTTTATACTCTTTCTAGGTATTATAAACTCACTTGTGGTATATAAACAAGTGTAGTATCATTGTTAGAAAAGAACAAGTTAGACAATATTTCTAAAATCAACTGTTCAACCATAGAGCACTTTATAAGAGCAGTTGATTTATTTTCTAACCTTGTAAAAACGAAGCTGGGTTTTATTAACCTAGAAACATTGAGCAAAAATATACACTGATGAAAAACCCAATCCATCAGTATTTTTAAATACCTTTGTTCATTTTATTTTCAGGTTCATTTTTGTTTATACATATTCTCTAAAACACTCAAACATTAAAAACAAATATTAAAACATAAAAAAGTTTTGAATATTTGTATTCAACCCCCCTTCTACAAATGTTGACACTATTCTGGGAAATAACATTACCTTTAAATATCTCAAAATTCTCTTGACGACAATGAGATGAGATTCTTTTGAATTGCCCTGAAATCTTGCACACAGACATGTAGAGAACATAATGTCTAGCCTACTAGCTGTTAAGTAAAGCAAATATCCAATCATTCCTTTGTAGGTCTTCATGTCTACACTTTTGCCTTTCTTATCTTCATCAAGTTTTATAGCTATAGACATTGGAGTTTTTGCAGGTGAGCAGCTTTGCATATCAAACCTTTTGAGTAAGTCATTGATGTACTTGGTTTGACTTATGAAGATGCCATATGTCCTTTGCTTATTTGAAGATCAAGGAAATAATTTAGCTCTCCCATCATGCTCATTTCATATTCACTTTGCATGAGCTTTGAAAATCTTTGACACAACTTTTCATTTCACTACACCATAGATTGCTTATAGCAACCACATGTTAAAAAATTTCTTTAAAAATGTTGCTATTGCTTGGACAATTTTGAGTAAATTAGATATATTGCAACTACTCAAAAAAACCATTACAATAGAATTGAAGTAATTAGAAAAAGTTTAAAATCTAGAATCTATGGCAATGGTTTTATATGGAGTTGCTATAGACTACAATATGGGCCCAAAAATTTTGGCGGGCTTGTAATAAAATGAATTGGGCGGGCTTTGAAAAAATTAAACAAGGGGGGGAAATTTAGCTGGATAAGAAAATAACAAAAACTCGAACCTATCTAACCTATCTCAGACACAAACACTCTCTAACCTATCTCTAATCAAATCTTGAAGAAGCTAGAAAGCAAGGAGAAATCTGATATAAATTAAAACAAGGAGAAAGCTCGAAGAAGGTCGTAGAAAGCTCGAAAAAGGTAAGTTTGTTATTCCTTGTTCTTAATTAGGGTTCTTGTTTGTTTGTTAGTTAGGGTTCTTGTTTGTTAGTTAAGGTATATATATGTTCTTAATTTGAGCATTATGTGTTAATTAGGGTTCTTATTTGAGCATTATTGTACTAATTTTAAATAGTACTGATTTTAATTTAGGCATTATTTGAGCATTATGTCTTCAACTTGGGGTTTTTAAAGAGTACTGATTTTAATTTGGGGGTTTAAATTGGGTTTGTATTTATAGTACTAATTTTAATTTGAGGTTTTTTTTTATTTAGGTGTTTTTTTATGTTTGTATGTATTTGAATTTGGGGTTTTCTAGTGTTTGTACTGTTTTAACACGTTTGTATGTACTGTGCATTGCTTGCGATAGAGTTATGTTTGTGTAAGTATAAATTGCTGCTCAAATGCTGATCAAGCAAGACAAGAGTGGAATCATATACCTTTTTCTTCTATTACTTTTGCTCCTGGAAGGGGCTCAATTGCTGGTTCGTTTCAGCATTGAAGTTTTTTATTTTTCATATTGAGCTTTATATATTTTCCTGAAAGTTAATTGAATTGCAGGTCATATTGGTGTAAACTCCATGATGAATCAGTATATTATTAGAGGCAGTGCCTCCAATGGCACTAGTGGTCATCATGATCACATATCAAGGGGACATCCTCTTTCATCTTCACATTATTTTAATAGAACTTCTGCGCAAATTACCAGAGGAAGTGGTAATGTTTATTCAAGTAGTATGGCTGCATACAGGAATGGCCTAAGCTACTCCAGTGCAAGGCATGAAGCTGTCTGTCTAGATGTGCATTCATATATAAGGAGTTCAGCTTCTAGATATACAGGGTCATTATCTGAAGGTGGATTACATAATAATTACAGGAATGTAAGATCAAGCTCAGCTCTTGAGAGAGTTCAGCCTGTTTTGGATCTGGTGGATACCCGTCATAGAACTGGTACTGAGGTGTGTACTATTGTATTTTCTTCTACTCCTTCATGTTAATACTAAAGTGCTATTTTAGTTATTTTTCTGTATTTTTGTTGAAGTTGACTGAGGATTTTGTGGCTGTCACAGACTCACAGTGATTGGCCACACCTTGCATATGTAGATCAGTGACTATTAATTTGTTTATGTTTAAATGTCACACCTTGAAGTTGACTGAGGATTTTCAATTATTTTCATATCAACATGTACTAGATGTTATCTGTGTCACTTGTTAATTACATGGTTCAATAATCATGGTGCATTCAGTGTTTTTTGTTGTTGTTATAACTCAGTTTAATGATCGGATCTATTAGTCTTTGTTTCATTCTGGTTTTGGTCTCTATGTTTATTTAATTTTTCCCCTTTGTACAAAGTTAACTAAATAGCTGTAGTAGCTATGTTTATTTAATGTTTTCTTCAAGTTTTAGGTCAACTTTTAATCTAATTCTCTGTGACCCTCCAGGTTTCCATGATAGTCGATCATTCATCCTTTTATAGTGCCTCTAGAAGTTCGTATGATCAGTATAGAGACATGAGTCTAGATGTTGACAGCATGAGCTATAAGGTTGTCAAACTGATATTCTTGCTCTTTAGTTTCTTCTTCTCATCAGGTGCTAAACTCTACTGACTTTGGGCAGGAACTTCTTGCTCTTGAGGAAACAATCGGGAATGGTATGATGAATAGAGATTTGAATAATTGTGCATTGTAATAAATTGAATCATTATTGTGAACACTTATCAGTTACTAACATAATTTTCTTTCTTATTTCACTCTATTAATTTTATGCTAGAAAAATAAGAAGACGGCTAGGAAGACAATCCCACTTTGAAGATCAGTGTTGAAGAACTTTGTGATATTTCTGTCGAGAATGGAGAGAAGTCAGATGAAGATGCATCTGCTTGACCTAGTGCCACTTACAACATATTTACTTAATTTATGACTAAGCTTTTGGTGAATGTAACTAGACTTCTACCTTAATGATGTTTTATTTTGCATTTAGTATTTAGTTGTTGAATGGTTGGTAAACCAATGTTGTCGGGATTCTTTTGATATTGTCTATGGGTCTGTGGTCATGTGTACCGACCTATGTAATCTTTTGGATTGGTGTATGAAAACCATGTTAATGGTGGCTTTGTTATGAAACAAATAGGTCATGTCAATTTGTTTTTATAAAAGCTTTGCCATTGCTACTTAAAATGTTACCATTGCCTATCTTTTGCAATACTTTTTTCCCTAAAATAATTACTGGTAAATATACATTCATTGCCATTGGCACCTAAAACATTGCCATTTCCAACTAAAACATTGTTATATCCTATCTATTGCAATGCTAAACAGAAAACAGAGTTTCAAAAGATAGGTTGCTAGTCTATTGCAATGATATTAAATCGTTACAATAGGCAGGAAAACATTGTTGTATCTTCTTATTGCAATGACATTAAAGAGTTGCTATACGGTACTAAAATCGTTGCTATAGGGGTCCATTTGTAACCCCACCTAAGTTAACGCCCATTTTTGGACAAAGCATTGCAATAGCGTATATGGCAACAGTTTTATGCCATATAGCAACTTTGTTTTTGGGTTGCAATAGGCAATCTATGGTGTAGTGTTTGTAGAGCCAAAAATGATATCATCAATAAAAATTTGAACTAGAATGATATCATCACCATGCTTCTTATAGAAGAGAGTTTTGTCAATAGTTCCTCTTGTGAACTGATTGTCTAATAGAAATTTTGATAGAGTGTCATACCATACCCTTGGAGCTTGTTTGCGTCCATATAGTGCTTTGAGAAGCCTGTATATAAAATCAGGAAACTCGGGGTCTTCAAAGCTATGTGGTTGCTGTACATAAACTTCTTCTTCCAATTCACCATTCAGAAATGCACTCTTGACATCCATTTGATAGACTTTGAAATTTGATTTGGCTGCAAAGGCTAGAAAAATTCTTATTGCTTTTAGTCTGACAACAGGGACAAAAGTCTCATCATAGTCAATGCCTTCTTCCTGTGAATATTCTTCAGCAACCAGCCTTGCCTTATTTCTTATGAAAATCCCATGTTCATCCATTTTGTTTCTAAAGACCCACTTAGTGCCAATTTTTTATATATCTTTTGGAGGTGGCAGTAATTCCCAAACACTATTTCTCTCAAACTGATTTAAATCTTCTTGCATGGCAACAATCCAGCTGAATCTAATAATGCATCTTCAATCCTTTTAGGCTCATTTTGAGAAAGAAAGCAAGTATATAAACATTCATTTATGGTTGTTCTTCTTGTCCTCACTCCTTCAGTAGAATTTTCAATAATTTGGTCTGCAGTGTGAGCTCTATTCTATTTAGTTTCATGATTCACACCTCTTTCACGTGAACTTTTTCTTTCTGATTAGAGTTGTTTGCATTTGTTATTGATCCTTGAAAAGCTCCCCCTGAGTTGATGCTAGGGTTGTGTGGAGAATTCTTAAGTTGGATGTGACTGAAATCTTCACTATTTATCTCGTCATTTGTACCAAGTAAAACTTTCACATGTGTGTCTTCATGTGCATTTTCATCCTTTTCATTTTTTGATGATTCCATTTCCATTTCATTTTCAAATCTCAAGGTGTCACAGTTTTCTCCTTCAAGGTTCACTGCAGGAAACTTGAAGTCATCAAAAGTCAGATTATTGTTTTCCATTTCTTTTTAATGATCAATCACATAGATTATGTATGATATATTTTCTAGAGAATATTCCATGAAAATTCCTTCATATGCCTTGGCATCAAACTTTCCAAGTTGATCAGTGTTTTCTTTAAGAACAAAGCATTTTGCTCCAAGTACATGCATATATTTTACTGAAGGCTTTTTGTTTGTCATGATGTGGTATGAAATCCTTCCAACAGGTTTTATGATGAGTGTTCTATTTTCAGTATAGCATGCAGTGTTAACAGTTTCAGCCCAAAAACTTGTTGGTAGGTTGGCTTCTTCTAACATGGTCCTTGCAGCTTCAATTAGAGCCCTATTTTTCCTTTCAATAACTACATTCAGTTGAGGAGTCCTTGGAGCTGAAAACTAGTGAGTGATTCCATTTCCTTTGCAGAATCATTTAATGTGACATTTTTGAACTCAGTTCCATTATCACTCCTTATAGCCATAACAAGTGTTGGGCCTTTGTCCAACCTCCTTAAGTTTTCAATTATAATTTCAGGAGCTTCATCTTTTGAATGCAGAAATTCCACTCATGTGTATTTAGAGAAGTCATCCACCATGACTAGTGCATATCTCTTTTTGGACATGGACATGACATTCACAGGAATAAAGAGATCCATGTGAATCAATTGTAATGGCAATGTGATTGAGCTAATTCCTTTGCTTCTGTGACTTGACATCCTCATTTTTCCTTTTTGACATGCCTCACACAATCCTTCATTACAAAATTCAAATGGAGGCAAGTCTTTCAATAATTCTCTTTTTACTAGAGAATTAATGTTCTTGAAGTTTATGTGAGATAACTTTTTGAACCAGAGCCAACTTTATTTTTCTGAGGCTTTGTGTAGAAACAATAAATTTTATCCTTGTTTGCAGAATTCAAATCAACTACAAATAGGCTTCATTTTCTTACACCACAAAGTGCAACTTCCTTGGTTTTTCTGTGTGATATGAGGCACATTTCTTTTTCAAACTCCACCTTCAAATCTTTGTTGCAGAATTGGGTGATGCTTAACAAATTGTGCTTCAAACCATCCACCAAGGCAACATCTTTAATATCAACATTTCCATGAATCAGTTTACCATATCTAATAGTGAAACCAATGTTGTTGTCTCTAAAGGTTATCATTAAGCCAACTTCCTCCTTGAACTGTGACAACAGGGCCTTGTCACCAGTCATGTGTCTTGAGAATCCACTGTCGAAGATCCACATGACCTTCCTTTTATTACATGTGCCCTGCAATCAAAACAACATTAAGTTTTCTTTAGTACCCAAACTAGGTTGGGTCCTTTTTGCTTATTTGTATGAATGTCATATTGTTTCCTAACAGTTCTAGTCATTTTTTCATGCATGATTTCCTTTTTCAAGTCTTGATTTCTAGTTTGGTTAGTACTACCTGAACTAGATGCATTTCTTGGTGACATAAAGTGTTTTCTTCCTTTGATTGGACTAGCAGATTTAGGCCTAGTAGTTTTGTTGTTCATGTTTTAACTGATGCAACCTTCAACAAACTATCTTTTAAGTCTGAAACAGGTATTCATGACATTCATTTACTTGGCATGCAATCAAATTTATCATATAATTTTTGTTCATTATGCACTAAAGGATTAACATATCCACATGCAAAGTTAACATTCTCAACAACAGTTTTCTTCCACATATGAGTGAGATGATTTGTTGAACTACAATTTTTACAAATCTTTCTTGGTGCATTATGAACATGTGCATAGTTGTTGTGTTTATTAATGCCTACTTTACCATTCCTGTTAGGCTTCTTCTTTTTAGCATGCATGTTTTTAATTTTCTCATCCTTTTTCTTTCTTTCAACATGAACAGGTATGGACTTGGCCTTGACTACTGGTTCTTCTTTTTCAACACAGGGCACAATACTCTTAGCCTCTTTTTAATCCTCATCATTCAACTGTTGTTTGATGACTAAACTTTCTTCATCAAACTCAACAGTTGATTTCTTAAAAATAGGAGCTTTGACTTTTTTTAAAATATGAGGATTACCAAGGACTTCAACTTTCTTACCCTTTGTTGAAATAGACTTCTTCCTTTTTAGAATGTCATAGTCAAACCCAACTTCTACCTTGGAATTTTATTGGTGTTTCTCATAGAACTCTTGAACTAGTATTGATGAGTTTTGGTAAGATTTGATTTTTAATTCATTCTCTGAAATTTGTCTCTTAGAAAATTTTCAATTTTTTCTAAGAAGGTGATTTTATATTTCAAATACTCATTTTCTTGTTTTATAGATTCCATGTTTAACAAAGATAATTCCATATTCTCATTTTTAATAGTCAGTTCATCATTCACTTTCAGCAATCTATTTATCTCTTCATAGCCAGCTGTCATACTAGTGTGTATGTTAAACATTTCATTATTGAGTTCTTCAACAGTTTTCTTGTATTAAGAGCTGGACATATCAATAGAGGTTAAAGTTGGTACCTGACTGATTGAGGAAGATGCTGCATCATTTGATTTAGCCATGAGTGCCAAGTTTCCATATTCTTCATCTTAATCCTCATCAGTGTCATCCCAACACTTTCCCTCTGCAATGCATGTCTTTCCAGGTTGCCTTTTTAGAAGAGCCATATACTTGGCTTCCAGTTCTAAGTAGTCTTTGTTTTTATTGATTGCTTTTGGCTTTCTACACTCAGTGATAAAGTGTCCTAGTTCATCATAGTTATAGCATCTGATTTTTTTTATCTATACACAGATCCAGTTTTATAACCACCTTTGAAATTGCTCCTAGGAGTTTTGCTTTTGTTTGAGGAGCCAAAGTTTGGTTTTGGCTTGAAACTTTTATTTTTCTTGAACCTCAAGTTTCCAAACGTTTTGGCCATAAAAGCCATAGATTTGTTATTCATATTTTCAAGCTCCTCAATTGTGTAGAACTAATCTTCATCATATTCACTCTTGACTGATTCCTTATCCTCTTTGTCTTTTTCTTCAATCTCTTCAATCTTCACTCTTTGGTTTGTACCAATCTTCTCCATCTTTACAGGTTCTTTGACAATTAAGGCACTGGAAACATTTGTCATTTTGTCTCTGTTGGCTATAATAGATTTCTTCTGAAAGTGCTCTAGTTCATAGGTCTTTAGTATTCTATACAGAGTCTCCAATGGAAGTTTTATTAAGTCACTTCCTTCTCTTATAGTAGAAATTTTATGCTCCAGGTGTTCTGGAAGGGTTAACAAAAACTTCATATTTTTCTCCTTGGTTTCATAGAACTTTCCATGCAACTGTAGGTCTTTAATCAATTTGTTAAATCTTTCAAAGACCTCAGTAATCCTTTCATTTTGTTTTGACATGAAAGCCTCATACTATGAAACCAATATTTGCCTTTAATTTTCCCTCACTTCTTCTGTACCTTCACATAAAGTCTCAATAGTTTCCCAGATGTATTTGGCCGAGGTACAGTTGATAATATTGTTGTATATAACCATGCCCAATGAGTTAGTCAGTATGAGCATTAGACTATTGTCAAGTGAGACTTTCTCTTTCTTTGTATCAGTATACTGAGATGGATCTTTTGGTACCCAAGTGGCTGGTATCACCTCTGAGCCACTAGTTGTTTCAGGAACTAGTGTCATAGGCATGAAAGGTCCATTCTTCAAGATCTCATGATACATGTAATTTGCAGCCTTGATGAACATCAGCATCTTCTTCTTCCATAGAGTGTAGTTTTCTCTGTCAAATGCATGAATCTTGATACTGCTAAGTTTTCGTGAACTCATTTTGATCTTTGTACTATTTGTATGTCAACAACCTGGCTTTGATACCACTTGTTAGGTTTGAGTAGTAAAAACTTATACAGGGGGTGAATTTATATGTTGATTCTTTTTAATTTTTGCTTTGATGATTAATTTGTTTGAGTCTTTAGTGGCTTTGGTTAGTGTGTTTGAGTGTTTGATTATGAACTACAGAAGTAAGAACTGTAAATCAACACACATGCTAACTTTCAATCTATTTTGTATTAGAAAGAACTTTGCTAAAATTCTGAGATTCTAAGTTGAGTCTCAACTTCTTGTTCTTGACGAAAAACAAGGTTTGAATTCTATTCAACACATTGACTTGTGAAGCTGTGCATTCTGCTAAATAAATAACATGTCTTTGGTGCATATGCTTTCACAGTCAGTTATACTATAACTAGAAACATACAAATTTTCTGTTCATTCTACACAATCTATTTCTAGCTAAGTTCTATGATTAAACAATATGCTCCATTCTGCTTTCTTTTTTCTGCCTTTGTCTTGTTCTTCTTTCAAGCTTCATTGTAGACTTGTCATTATCTCCACAGGTTTGACTGACCCTGATCATGACAATACTTCATAGTACTTGTCTTGTTCTTCTGCACATTTCCTTGAATTCAGGCCATTTGAAACAATCGAATACTCACTTAGAAATCTCATTGATTGATCTTTGATAACTGAAAGGCATAGGTGTACTAACTTGTAACACTTAATTACTATGTAACTCAACTAGGTAAAAGATAAAACAACAGCAAAAACAAGAGAAACTGAAGAAGCGCATGGAATCAATCAACTGAAGAAATGGTAATGATACTTGGTAACTACAAGTAACTAATTTGGTTAATCAAGGATGCATAAGTGAGAAGAAGTTCAATTTCAGTATTGCTCATGCCCTAAATTATCTAATGGAGAATCAAATTAATGTCAAAGAAGTATCAAGAAGACCAAAGTGATTTCATGTAATGTATATCAACATCTGGATAATGTAAAGGTTAATCAACAAATGAGAACTGACATTCAGAAGCAAGAACCCCTACAAGACTAGTCACTTATGAACCAGACCATTGCATCAAGTGTCAGGACATTGGAGGCAAGTTCATGTCAGTAATAGAAGATCTCATTTGGATTGAGTGAGGAAAAGAAATTGAAGAAGCTAGGGAAACTTGCTCATAAAGGTTAATCCACAATTAGTCACTAAAGAAGGTCAACATTGGATGAGTGCATATTTGCCAAGGCAAATGTCGATCCACAGCAGATCGAGATGCGGGTCGAGATTTATAATTGAAGTAAAACATTACAAGGCAAATCTCTATCCACGGCAGATCGAGATAGAGATCGAGATTCTCATAGATCGAGATCGAGATTTTCACAGATCGAGATCGAGATTTTCACAGATCGAGATCGAGATTTTCACAGATCGAGATCGAGATCGAGATTGTCAACCAAGATCGAGATCAAGATGGGTCCAGGCCTAGATCGAGATGCGGGTCGATATGTAGCATTTAATGTTCAAGGGACAAGTGGCTTATTGTGAACGGTTGATCCAGAGTGGTTGGAAAGTACTTTTTGTTGATGAGTCCTGATTGGGCCACGTACACAAAAAGGACAAGATCAAGTCTACACGACATTATAAAAGCAGCACTTTGTTTTATTTGTAAAAAGACTTTTTAGCAATCTCTGTATTTTCTATAGTATAGTTTAAAAAGAGAGCATTTACTGTAAAAAGAAAGTGAGAGAGAATCAGTTGAATCAAGCCTTAATTGTTGTATTTATTGTTCAACTGATTATGATGCTTTTATGAATGTTGTAGCAAATTCTTCAATGAATATAAAGATATATTCTTGAAATTCTGTGTCATCATTTATTACCTGCATTTATTTCATTTTCTCTCATTTTTCAAAACAATTGTATTCACCCCCCCTCTACAATACTTTTGGACCTAACAATAACTTCTCGATCAGGCTAGACTTCTCGAATGATTTACTTCCATTGACTTCTAGATTAGCCTCATTCCTTAGACTTCTCGATTGCTTCAATTACTAACTTCTCAACATGTTACTCCCTGGACTTCTCAAATGGTTGATTTACTAACTTCTCGATCAGTTAGCAAATACTTGATTTTGAGACTTCTCTACCAGTTTCATACTTGACTTCTCGAACGGGCTAACTTCTCTATTGACCATTTACCTTAGATCAATTCCATACTTAACTCCTTATTTTATGAGGTCTTCATTTTTCAAATGCATGATCACTTTTAACTTGAATCTTCTATCAATATATTTATTTTTGTGACCAACTATTTATAATGGAGTTATAGTAGAAACAACCTTATATCTGCAAATATACGAGATAAAGAACTAAGTCACCATCTTATACATGAAATACTAAGTATGTTACAACATGACAAGTAAACACAATTAAGTATAGTAGGCTTGATTTGATCTAACAATATAATAGTATAAAAGACTAAGACATTGATTAAAAATTGTATGTATTTAAAATTTAATAAGGATTATTTGATAAATATGAACGACTTATATTTGAATGGTTAATATTTTTAAATGGTATGGATAATTAAAAATTATGAATTCTGAACGAATAATATTTTTTGATATATAAAATGTGTAAAATTTAAAAGACATTAATTTCTGATTTCACCATATTTTGAGAGTAAATAACGATAAATTTATAAATATATTACCATTTTTTAAATAAATTTTTAATTTATTAACTTACTGAAAATAATTGTAAATACATAGTTGAGAATCACAATCAAATTATTTTTACATATTTAAAAATAAGAGTTGGAGTTGCAATTTTTATTAATTCCGGTCAAATTTAATTGAAAAATCTATAATAAAAAATCTAAAATTTAATTTTTCAAAAGGGAACAAATAAAAGTAAAATGAATTTTTTTAAAAATTATAATTCTAAACATTAACTGCCTTGTAACTACTCTATAAGGGAGAAAAACGTGGTTATATATGAATAAACATATTACTGACGTAATATGTATCTTATATTCAATACTCTGCAGATAAAATTTTTATAGACAGGTAAGTAAACATGGCAAGACTTTGGTCTATAGTCTCTTATATTCCTTTTAGGTTGTAATGGTAATGAAAAGCTTGGAAGGGTGCCTTTTATAAATTTTAATATGTGCTTATATTTATTATAGTTGCTATAATTTGGTTAGTATAAATTAATTGTTGGGGACAAAAAATAAATCTAGGTTAGTTATCACGAGACTAGATTTTTAAAATCAAACTTTTGCCTAGTCCGACCTCATCTTCTCATCAAAAATCAATCATGCTTACCCACGAAATAGCTGTATATGTTAAATACACAATCTCACACAATATGAATGAAAGTACCAGCATAATATATGACAAAAGCTAACCTTTATATTACCGTCATAATTCATACAAAGGAAAAAAAGTTATGACAAGAGTTTGCAATTCTCCCCCAAGTTTCATCTCTCATGTTAGTCTACTCATAATACATTTGGATTTTCTCCACCCAAATATTTTCGCATATTTTTCTATAATTCCACTAACTAATTCCTAATTTATTCAATTAATCATTCCGACTAATACTTGATTTATTCAATTAACTAGGAAATTTGCCCGTGCTTCGCACACGGGTAAAATTATAAAAAATAAATAAATTTAAATAATTTAAAAAAGTTTTAAAAAAATTGAGCATTAGTAAATTTTTATATAATTTATAAAAAATAAAGGAATTTAATTAATTTAAGTAACGTTTATTCATTAAGAATAATAATCATAATTAAGAATTTAAAATGCATTTGAGAATGTTACATATATTTCAAAAATATAAATAATCATCCCATGTGAAAAAAATATAAATGTATAAAAATATTTAAACATTTCAAAACGGATGAAGAAAAATTAAGTAACAATCATCATATATGAAATAAAATTTAAATTCAAATATGTCTAAAATATTCGAACATTGCCAAAATTCAAATATATCATCTTTCTTTTTCTACCAAATAATTATTTTAAAAATAACAAAATATACAAAAATGTCAACATTTCACCATACTTCTGCCACCCACATAATTTTTTCCAAGAAATAACAAAATACAAATGACAATAACCACTAACCTTGAAGATTGTACATGTTTCCAAGCTTAGGAGGAATCTCCCCAGAAAGTAATGCTAAAAAATTTTCTGCAGATAACAACCCAATTGTAGGCATGAGATACGTAATTTAACAATATAAGAAATTGTTTTATTTTGGATATGACATCTCAATTCTACTTGCAAATGGAAAAAATAATGATGTGATGGAATGCTTAATTTAAAAGTAACACATAAAATAGGATCTAACCATAAATCACAAATTATGTGAAACTTTGTTATGATAAATGTTGCTACATATCACCTCTAACCTGAAAAAATAAAAATATCCAGATATTAAGATATGTAGAACATATGAAACCTGTAAAAAAAGAACAACCAAATTAAAATCGAGAACAATATCATTGATAATCTGTAAAAAAGATATAATCTATAATTACATGATTTAAAATTTTGAATTTAGGAAGATGCTCATATTTGAAAAGATAATTCAAACAATAAGTTACATAACTTTCTGCTGAAATTGTGGGTCATATAGAAATTGTAATAGCAGACATATGCAAAGTTGTGTATATAGCGTGTATCAATACTCCAGATCCAATCCGATAGTTACAAAACCTCATATTAGATTCATATAGACACGTTGCATAAAATAATGAATACACAGGTTGCATAAAAAAATGAATACATTGTGGGTAATATTCGGATACAAATAGATTGCACAAAACAATGAATTCAGATGCGTGTAAAATAGTATGATAATGTGATATATTAACAAAGCCAATGTCATGAACAAAACATGTATAAAAAAAAGACCATCAGCATTATAATAACATTGAAATGGCAGAAGAGAATGAAAGATGAACTGATACCTGATAAGCTGATAGATTACAAAAAGATATGAGTTCCCAAACTTAATTTGAGTGATACCAAATTCAAAATTTAATATATGATGGAAAATAGGAAATGATATACCATCATTAAGTCGAGATAGGATGTCATTGTATCCGTTTCCATAATTTTAGCATGTTAACATGGTTTTAGCATCACTATAATACTATGAATTTGCACAGGTCGATCCAATTGATTCAAGAAGGATAACTGCACTTTAATTTGTTTGATATTAGTAGTGGGTAATACCCTGATGAAATAGGTCTAACCGGAAAGAATGAAATGACAGATTTATCCTAAAAAATTGAGGAAGGATGTTAAATGAGGAGGGGTAATTTTAGTAAGAATTGAAAAAGAATGCTAGCAGGAACTAGGAATATTTCCTAGTTTCAAGATTTAGTTTAATTACATATTTCATTTTAAAGATAAGATATAAATATAATATACAAATTATTTATGGAAAGATATGTATGTTTTCAAAATTTAAATTAATGACGTCGTGATTTTAGGATTTATTATTGTCCTAAACATAATTATCGCTAAGATATAGTAATTTATTTTTGTAATTACAAATATATTAAATTATAATATTTTTTTGTCAGGTATTAAATTACAATATTAGCTATTAGAGAACGAAAGATTAGTAATTAAGATGAGAGATAAATTGTGGGTTGGATAATTAAGACGAGGGATATATTCTTAGTTGATTGATCCATATGTTATGAAAAGTTTTGATTTTGAATTTAATTGTTAGCTGCAACAAATATGAAAGTGGGTAAAAATCTGAATTTCATTGGTAAATATTTTGACTCATGGGTAAAAAACATGGATAGTTCGCGGGTCATCTGAAAATGGATGGAAAGTTAATATATGATAATATATTTTAGAAACGGGTAAAATTCATAGGATATTTGGGTAATCCAGGAAGAATAAATTACTATAATATCCAAGAATAAAAAAGAAATTTTAAAATTTAAGATGGATAAAATAGTAATTCTTAGGGAAAAAAATTAGCACATATTACGAATATCATAGATGTGTGTGAAAAATATTTATATGGGTTTATTTTATAATAATACTATAATTAATAATCCACATGTAATTAAGATTTTATAATATTAATAAATTCCTAACATTTTTATTAATTATACTCTTCTCCTCTTAATTTTATACGATAATCAATTATTAATTTTTATGTGCGTAAATATAAAAATATTTATAATATAAAATAATTAACTTTTAATTATTAATATATGAATATAATTTTAACAAATCGTAATTAACATTGATTGATGTAGTCGATCGTGTAATTTAGTCTTAATTTCTTGATGTCAATCATTGCAAAATTAAAGTTAATCACCATTGATTGATGTGTACGGGTTACCTTAATTGATATCGATTGATATGATGAGTACAATCAACAGTATATAGTGTATACTAATAGTTCATAATTTGTATATGTTTATTATTAAATTATAATTCGGGTAAAATTCAAAATAGAAATGGACTAACCAACTTGAATAAATTACTAAAATATATAAAAATATACAAGAAATTTTAAAATTTTAAAAGGATACAATAGTAAATCTAAGGAAGAAAATAGCACCTATTAAGAGTATATAAAATATAAAATATAGATATAGATATAAATATAAATATAGATTAATGTTTCGTACTTAACCGATGAAGTTCGATTTGCGCTTTTTACCGACGAAGTTCCATTCCCGTTTTTTACTACACTGAATGAGAATGAAAATTAATGGTATAATTAAATTTCCAACTGAAAAATGGTGTAGACCGAAAGAGAAGAGAAATTAAAAAAAAAGTAAAGCGAGAGATCGTAATAATGACGTTATCTGTAGTGCTAACAAAGTTGGATTTCATTTTAGACTTTCTCAGCTGAAGCAGTGCTCGTTTATTTCGCCGTTTCGCGTACTACCCATCACTTCACAAACTTCACATACATACATACATCTCTCTCCTCTCTCTCTCTCTCTCTCGCGATATATCCGGTGCACGGAAATCTCTGAATATCGTTTACTCCGATCATCTCTCTCTCGTTTACATATATATACATATATTTGTAGATCTTATAACTTAATCGAATTAGTCTCTTTCGATTACACATAAGCCCTAGCCTCTCCGATTGTCCGATATTTTCGCTTGAAGATTTGGGGGTTTCTGTTGTTCGGTAGATATTTTCATCGATCTAGGGTTTTGAATTGATCAATTATGAACAAAAGCTAGGGTTTTGAATTGGTGGATCAGAGAAAATTGATGCTTGCTAGTTGAATTTCAATTAGTATTGTGAAGGTTTAGCAGGTGAATTGCTCACACCGCCGGCACATGTTGCCGGTCTCCGTTTCCACCACGCTGACCGGAGGAGGTCATTCTCAAGATTTTGCTCCAATCACTGCTGATTCTTTCACAAAGGTCTAACCTTTTTCGCGCTTTTTATTTGTATTGTTTGTTATGTGTTTGATTTTATGTGTGGATGTTTGGTTGCTTTTTCGCGCCTTTAATTCGTATTGTTATGTGTTTATATATGTGTATGTTTTGTTTGGTTTGTTGATTTTATATTTTCTCGGGGAGTCTCTCTTTTTTTTTGTTTGTATTCGTTTATATATTCCCCCCCTTAACTTGTAATATTTTAATATGATTTTTATGTGTGAAGTTACAGTTACTGATATACATTGTCTCCAAACATAATTTAATTGTTATCAGTTTGTTATTTTGACTCGTGACTAATATGGATGAATTTTGGAGTCAATACCTTGTTTTTTTATTTACGTGACTATAAATTGCTGAAATTACTACTACTAAGATGTGTGAAACGTGTCTAGATGAATTTGGAAAATGAATCGAAGATTTCTGTTTTTACTCTTCATAAATATTTACTTTACAAATATTGCACATAAATTTGCAATATACTTTCTGTTAAAGGAATTTTGTTTAATATTAATTTTATAACAATGAAGAATTGAAGATGATTGAGCAAATCGCCGGTCCCAATTCAAAAAGTTTGATTTTGTTGAGAGTCGGTGATTATGTAGTTGTGAAAGTGATATGCACGTCACACTTGTTTTTATTTGTGATTGTTGAACTTTCACTTTATTTTGTCCGTAACTTTTTCTCCTTTAAGTTTCAGTACAAAGATTTTTTATCGCATTGCTATTCTTGTCATTTTGAGACTTTGCCAATTGTCTGGAGTACATGTGTAAAGAACTATATACATAATCATGATGAATGCGGTCCTTTGAAAATGTGCACTAAATTACATTTTGGTGGTGATTCTTATATAAATGCCCCAATTTGGGACCTTTTTTAAATAAATTAGAGATTATTCTTATATGGAGGTTTATATATATATCAATATCTCTCTCTAACTCCCTGTAACCTTGACTTCTTCCAGGATGGAATCAAGATTTCTGTTGGCAATTGTGCTCTTTTCAAGCTACCCAAAGATTCACCCCCGTTTGTTGGAATGATCCATAGATTAATTATCAGCAAAGAAGATAGCTTAAGTTTGTCTGTTAGTTTGCTTTACCGACCTGCTGACATAAAGCTTGTAAAAGGTCTTCTGCCTGAAGCAGCACCCAACGAAGTATTCTACTCTTTTCACAGGGCCGAGATACCAGCTGCATCATTAATCAATCTGTGTAAAGTTGCATTCCTACGTAAAGGTGTTGAACTCCCTTCAGGGATATCCTCTCTTGTGTGTAGACGAGTGTATGATACTGAAGCAAAGTGTTTACGGTGGTTTACCGACAAAGATTATGCTAAAGTAAGTATATAACTTAATTAGGTTTCTCTGTTTTACACACATGATCGTTGTTGATGTGACTGTAACTCTAGTCTTCTTTGATGCAGGAACGCCAGAAAGAAGTAGATCAACTCTTAGACAGGACAAGTATAGATATGTATGCAGCCACACAGCCAGGAGGTCGTTCTCCGAAAACATTAAATGGCCCGCAATTGAAGCCCACTTCAGATAGTGCTCCGAACAGTTCATCCTCATATCATTCTCAGGCTAAAGGAAAGAAGAGGGAGCTGGTTGTTCAAGGATCAGATTCTGTGAAACGTGAGCGTACTTGTAAAGCAGACGATGCAGATTCTCGTCAGCTTCGTCCAGAACAGATGTTAAAGCTTGAGATCGCTAATATAACAGATAGAGGCGGCCTTACAGATTTTAAAGGGGTCGATAAATTGGTGCAACTCATGCAACCCGACAGTTCAATGAAAAAGCTAGATTTAGCTTGTCGAATCACACTGGCAAATGTAATAGCTGTAACAGATAGGTTTGATTGTCTTACTAGGTTTGTGCAGCTCAGGGGTTTGCCCGTATTGGATGATTGGCTTCAGCAGGTTCATAAGGGAAAACTTGGTGACAACAGTAGTCCCAAAGAAGGTGATAAATCTGTTGATGAATTTCTGTTGTCATTGCTCCGAGCACTAGATAAACTGCCAGTAAACCTTCATGCGTTGCAAACATGCAACATTGGGAAATCTGTGAACCATCTACGTACTCACAGGAATTCTGAAATACAGAAGAAAGCCAGGAGTTTAGTTGACACATGGAAGAAACGGGTTGAAGCTGAAATGAATATGATTGATGCAAAGTCTGGCTCAAGTCGAGGTGGTTCTTGGCCAAGTAAATCCGTAAATTCTGAAGTTACTAACATTGTTGGTCGTCGGAATGGAGAACCGACTGAGTCTGGTCTTATAAATTCTAGTGTACAATGTGGCGCATCTAAAATTCCATCTGCTAAGCTTGGATCTAGTGATAAGTTGTCTGTTGGTTCTCCTGGCACCGTAAAACAGTCACCATCTGTGACTGCATCAGACGTTGGTAGTACTAAGGATTTGAATTCTGTAGCGTTGGCTGGTGCAGGGTCTTCTGATGCCCCTCTTACAACCATTAAAGAGGACAAGAGTAACAGTTCTAGCCAGTCCCAGAACAATAGTCAGTCCTGTTCAAGTGAATATGGAAAAACAATCTCTTGTATGGAAGAAGCAAGGAGCTCATCTGCTGTATCAGTTGGTGTTGATAAGACGTCTAGCGGTGTTACATGCAATCGGAAGTCGAACAATGGCCATAACGGAACAGCTGTCCAAGGGATTCAAAAGGAAATTAGTGTTGGAAAGATGAGTTCCGGAAAAAGGAGTTTGTCTTCTGAAAAGTCATCTCCGACCAGATTAACATCCGATAGGACACCTGATACATCTCATGTGGACAATGGTAACAACAGGAGGCTCATAGTTCGGTTGCCAAACACTGCTCGCAGTCCTGCATGCAGCGCCAGTGGTGGGTCTGCGGAAGATGTTTCTGTTAGCTCTAGTAAGGGTTCTCCATTGGTGCAAGTTGAGGAGCTTGTAGGACATGACGGGAAAGTTAAGGGAAAAACGGGAACTTTTCAAAGAAATGCTGCTCTAAATGTGAACATGGATACAGATGAGCACAAAGATGGATTGCCCATGTCTGAAGATGCCAACATGTCATCTGGTGGTCTTAATTGTGATGAACAGAGCAGAGGTGGAGAATGTTCTGAAAAACTGACAGAAACACCCAAAGATACTCGTTCTCTTTCGAGGATTGCAGCTAATTCAGGGAAATCATATGAGGCTTTGTTCAGCTCTATGAATGCACTGGTCGATAGTTGTGCGAAGGTTTCTGAAGCAAATGTAACTGCATCCATTGGGGATGATATTGGAATGAATCTGCTCGCCAGTGTTGCAGCTGGAGAGATATCTAGGTCTAATGTCTCACCTTCCGGTTCTTCTGGTAGAAGGTCTTCATTACCCGAAGAGTCTTGTTCTGGCAATGGTATGAGAATGAGGCAGACTGATGAAGATAAAGATCAAAGTGAAGATCACTATAAAGAAGTGTCAAATGTTGGTGCTATTATAGGCCTTGGTAGCTCTAATAATTCCTCACATTCGAAACATAGTGCAAAATGCACTGATGTGCCCGAGGAGAAAAAGTTGTCTATGGACAGCAAAACAGTTCCGTTGGGCAGTGAAATAAAGAATTTGGATCATGGTGCAGCATTAGATACTTGCAAGGGTGTTGCTCCAATATCTCATGACAAACTGCCTGAACCAATTCAGGAACACTCTGCAGCTATGTCTTCTGAAAATATTAAGAAAAAGGTTAATGCAGCTGGTGATGAAGTTGACCAATTTCAGGAACCACGGAAACCGACTGATAATTCTCATGAAACTCACGAGGTGAATGGGGTACCTTTGCGACCTGATGATGCAGCCACACACGCAAATTTGGAAGTCAAAGCTAATAAAGAATCACCATCTTCCTCATCGTCTGATAGGGGTGATAAAGACGAGAAAACTGTGACGAAATTGTCTGGTGTGCATGGAAAAAGTGAAGATACTGAATTACCATGTTTACCTAGGACAATTGCAAGTAGGGAGTCAGAAACTGCAAATGATGTTGAAATGAAGCCACTATTACAGACAACGCAGAGCAAGGACCAAATGATTGGTTTAAGCTCATCAACTGTTCACCATTTGAGTGAAAATTCTGCACTACCTGTCCAGGAATCCAAGCAACCGATCATGCCAAGTGGATACAAGTTGGACGTAGCTGAAGAATCCACGTGCATTCCTGATATTTCTTCTGCACCTGCTTCTGTGACAGAATTGACAGTAAAGGTGGACTTTGATCTAAATGAAGGTCTTCCTATTGATGATGGGAGCTCTGGGGAACTTGTTAAATTGCCAGCTTCCAGAAATATGTCATTGATTCCTTTGCCTTCCCCTTTACCAGTTCCCATCTCAATAGTTGAAGTTCGTCCTCCTTCAGTTACCATTGCTTCTGCTGCTAAAGGTCCATTTGTCCCCCCGGAAAATCCATTGAGGTTAAAAGGCGAACTTGGCTGGAGGGGTTCTGCTGCTACCAGTGCATTTCGGCCAGCTGAACCAAGAAAGAACCTGGACATTCCCCTTTGTACAGTTAGTGTTCCTTTAGTTGGTAATTTGTCTAGTAAACAGAGTCGCCCTATCTTGGACTTTGATTTGAATATTCCAGACCAGAGAGCGATAGAGGAAGTGGCTCCTCAAAAATCTGTAACAACTTGCTCAGAAACTAGACACAGTGAACATATTGGTGGTGGTTTTAATCTTGATTTGAACATATGTGATGATAGTCCTGATATTGGCCACTTCTCAGGTAGCAGCTGTAGAAATGAAATGCCAAAGAGGCCGGGAGGATCATCTCTATATGGTGCAGAATCGAACACATCAAGGGACTTTGATTTGAACAATGGACCTGGTCCTGATGAAGGGGGTAATGAAGCTGCACCACATGCTAAAAACAGTATTCCTTTCTCTTCATCAGTTCCTCCTGTCAGAATGAATAACATGGAAGTTGGAAATTTTGCTTGGATTCCTCCAGTAGTATCATATCCTCCCTTGGCAATGCCTCCTATTCTTCCGGGTAGAGGTGATCAGAACTATCCCACTCACCCTTCAGCTAGTTCACAGAGAATTATGCTTCCGCCTGGAAACACTTCATTCAGTCCTGAACTTTACAGGGGTCCGGTCCTGTCATCGTCTCCTGCACTTGGCTACACCCCTAATATCCCATTTCAGTATCCTGGATTATTCCCATTTGAGACCAGTTTTCCCTTGTCGTCTAACTCGTATTCTGGAGTTTCGACACCATTTACAGATTCATCATCTGGTGGTGCACATTGCCTACCTGCTATTCCTTCACAGTTGATGAGATCTTCAGGCTTGGGTTCTACACATCACACCCGGCCATTTGTTATGAGCCTTCCTGGCGGTACTAGTATTGTCCCAGAAGGTAAAAAATGGTGTAATCAGGGTTTAGATCTAAATGCAGGGCCTGGAGTTACAGAACTGGATAGGAGAGAGGAAAGGTTGCCGTCGGCATTGAGGCAGCTTCCTACTGCTTCTCAAGCATTACCGGATGAGCAATTGAAGATGTATCAACAAATGGCAGGAGGGATGGTTAAAAGAATGGAGCCTGATGGGGGATTCGATGGAGATAGGATTAACTACAAGCATCCTCCATGGCAGTAGGATGTATTACTAATGTGCATGAAGCCTTCGTATGCTGGTGAGCACATTTCTGTTTTTTGTATTATTTTGAGTGGTATCGTTTAGATTGCACTTACTATCCCATGTGAGACTTTATACACTGTGTTTTTCTGATGATTCCTGCATGCATATAGGTAATCTTCTAGAACTGGGCCAATAGTGAGCGGAGACATATTCGCTTTATTGGTCGATTGTCGATTGACAGAGTTACTTGTTTCTCCAAGAACACGAGTTATCTTTAATTTATGAAAAGTTAGAACAAAGTTATATCAAACAAACTAGGTTAATTTTTAATTAAAAAACTTTTTTTTTTTGGTTCTTGCTCTTTATTGAACATAGCAAACTTTCAGTTCTGATGATAGGTGTTGTGCAGGGTTGGATCTGGGTAAGTGACTCTTAAAGTTCTGATGTAGAAGTTCATTGGAGGGCTGTGTGGGACTCACTATATGTGTTAGGTTCGTTGGAGCCCATGTGTTGCCCAATTTGCTGCAACTCAACAAGCATGGCGATGTTCTCAGAACCTGTGTAGATATTTAACTTAAAAAGCATGTGCTCCGTCCAGAACTAGGGAATGAGATTTTGACATGTATGTATTGCGCCAATTCTCACAATCACATCCTGATTGTTCATTTCTTTCAATTTAAAAGAGGATTAGGTGTATAAACTGCCAAGGCAGATGCTGGTTCTATATGTATGTGGATTGTTTTCTGTTCTCCCATTTGTTATATACATAGTCTAGTGTTGACTTTCAAATTTTGGTTTTCTTTAAAACATAGTTGAAAAAATGTTAATAATAAAGTGCATTGTTTGGTGCCTGTTGATGATGTTAATGTCTCTGTTCTTCATGTTAGGAGAAAACGTGCAGATTATACTTATAGCCCAATTATTCTAATTTTTATGCTACTAATGTACAACTTGTTTTTAACATGTAGGCGTTGAGTATATATTGATTGCACTGTTGATATTATTGCACTGCTGGTTTCTACGGTTGTACATTAACAGTGTATTTAAAGTGTTAGCAAGTATATGAAAAGAAACTACATGTTAGGCTTGAAACTTTGTTTAGCCAAAGACTATCTTATTTTAAGCTTGATACTTGAAGATACTACGATAGACTTTTTCGTCCCTTCTGGGAGATCCAATTCCAATTAAAAAGAAAAGGTACCTGGTTTGTCAGCAGTTTGAACTTTGAAATAATAAGATAGAAGCGAATTGTGGGTGAAGAGAGGAAAGCTTAAATTTGCGGCTTCTCCCCTCCACCTATTTAAAAACAAGTTATATAGAATGTTACGAGAATAAGGAAACTTTTTCTAAAATAGTAAATAAAATTGAGAAATTATCAAAAATACTATTTTTTAAAGTTTTTTTTTTTTGTAATTTTACGATCTTCTGAATTTTTTAACAAAAATACGATTTACAACCAAAAGTAACCCGATGTAATTTATTTTTCTATTTTTCAAAAAAATAATTGAAGTTTTTTGTTAGGAATTTTGTAGTCATTAATTTATAACTGATCAATTGATATAAGTTATAAATTGTTAGGGATTGTGATGTAATCAACTAATGTACTTAGTTTTAAGTTTAATCAAACTAAGTAAAATATACTGTCATATGTATATTGACAGTATAGTTAGTAGTCACTTATAGACAATACACTTAACAAGTATTAGTTAGGTGATAGTACATTTGAAAGTCACTTCTTGTACAAAAGAATAAATATGAGTCATGTAGTAGAAGTTCACTAAGTGTTCATGCACATCATGATGCAAAACTTAGACATCAACATTTCAAGTAATCAAGCCTATGACAATATATTATAAGTGACATCACAATTGGAACATACGACATAAACTATTCCATTGACAGTAAACTTAACGGATAATGGAGATTTAAAAACAAGTATTACTGACAACAACTATTTCATTGACAGTAAACTTGGCGGAAAATGAAGAATTGAAGACAATAAGTTTTACTAACAGTAACTTTGGCGGAGTAATTGAGAGCAACATTGGCGGGGATAGTTGACAGTATGTTTCATGGATTATCTAACTTGACAGCAAAGTATGCGGAGCCAAAGATACTGTCACCACAGAGGAGCTAAAAGTTGACAGTACACTTTTAGTGAAGCTGACAGTCTGTTTCAGGTAGCAGACTAGATAGTGAAAATACAAGGAATGATTTTGACATTACTATCTAGTCTGTCAAGTCTACTACTGAAACTTGGGAGAATTCAAGTAAAAGGTAAAGCGTGCTTAAAGAGTCAAATATTTCTGCATATCTCAGAGTTGCTTTATCTACAAATGGAACGAAGACAAATTTGAATAGAAAAAACAAAGTTTCTATTTCAAGTTTTGTTCTCGGGAAAAGTACACTTGTATGTGAGATATGTGTTTTAGTATAAATACATATATCTCACAAGTACTTTCAAATATGCAACTGAGCTAGAATTTCTCAAGTAGAGAAACATTAGCAAACTCATTGTTATTGTATCTATCGAAGTTGGATTTATTTTCTAGACAGTTGTAGCAAAACAAAAATTAATAAAATTAATTTTTGAAGTTTAAACACCCTGTCATTTTATCTGCTTAGTTTGTTTGCATCATTAACTTGTTAATTATCATTCTTGTTTGTTGTTAGCGATAATCCTTCATAATTAATCAAGTTACATTCAACCCCCCTTCTGCAACACTCATCTTAACTAACAACTGGTATCAGAGCGACATGTTTAACATATTTAACCTTAAAAGATCTAAGATGAGTGCACAAATAGTAAGCAGCATAAAAATACCCACCTTTGATAAAGAACATTATAATCTTTAGAAAAGAAAAATGATGTTGTTCATGAAAACAACCAACCCACTTTATCCTAGTATTTTGGAAAATGGTCCTTTTATCCCTCAATCATATAATACCTGAAACCATAGTGGAAGGTGAGACAATACCTGCCCACTAGGTTCCTAAAAACGTTTCAGAGTACAATGATACAGAAAAAGAAAAAATATCTTTAGATGATTGTTTACAGTTCATAATTATTGAAGCACTTGACAATGTTATGTACAACAACATTGTCAATTGCATAAGTGTCAAACAAATATGGAAAACCATTGAGATACTGTGTGAAGAAATATAAGAGGTAAAAAATAACCAAAGACAAATCCTGGTGTCTCAGTATGAGGCTTTTATGGACAAGTCAAATGAAGGGTTGACTGAGATGTTTGAGAGGTTCAACAAATTGATAAATGACTTGCAGCTGCATGGACAGTTTTATGACAAGAAGGAAGTAAACATGAAATTCATGTTGACACTTCATGACCATCTAGAGCACAAGGTTACAGCCATAAGAGAAGGATGTGATATATCAAAAGTTTCTCTTGAAACTTTATATGGCATTCTCAAAACCTATGAGCTATAACTATTACAAAAGAGAGCTATTCAGTCTAGCCAAAGAGGATAATGGTGAAGATGAGTTCTACACCCTAGATGAACTTGACAACATGGAAAACAAAACCATGGCCTACATGGCAATAAAGTTCTCAAACCTGAGATTCAAGAAGAATATGTCCTTCAAACCCAAAGCTCAAAGCTCCAAGTTCAACAAAGGAAGCACATCAAAACTTGGAGGAGGTATCAAAGGTGGATACAAGACAGGTATGGTGGACAGATCAAAGATAAGATGCCACAACTGTAATGAGATGAGTGCATTTTGCAACAAAATACAAAAAGCCAAAGCAAGTGAGAAGAAATGACAATGACTATGAGGAACACAAGGCATAATTCCTTGCTCAAGAAGCAACAAGGTAGGGCATTTGTAGCTGAAGGCAAATGCTGGGAAAAATATGATGATGAAGAGGAGGAAGAGTATGAGAACCTAGCTCTAATGGAAAACTCTGAAGAAGAGTCACCTCCTTCATCAAGTCAGGTACCTTTTCTTACTACTGTGGATATGACTGCATCTCAGTATAAGAAAACTGTTGAAAGCTTAAGTTCTGAAATTTTTAATATTCATACAAGCATGCTAGCTACAAATGAGGAAATTATTAAACTGAAAAATGTTAATGAATTATTAAAATACAAAAATGAAGAACTAGAACTACGACATAATGCTTTTGAGTCCTTACAACAAGAAAATGAGTTTCTAAAGAACAAGGTAGTTTGTGCTTCTCAGATTGAGGAGTTTCTCAGAAAACAGATAAGTGAAAATGAACTTAAAATCAAAGCCTACAAAAGTTCTTCTTCATTGTTAAAATCATAACATGCTGATAATACTAAAAATTAAAAGGTAGGTATAGGGTTTAACTATGAGAAGAAAAATGGAAAGAAGCATGTGGTAGAGGAGGACACTACTCTGGATAAACTTACTATCAAACCCTATATGCTTAAGAATGTTAAGAATCCAATGTTTAAAAAGGTTGAGTTTGAATTTGATGAGGAATATTTAATTCTTAAGCAAATTGTAAATGATGAGGATAATGTTACTGTCACAAAAAATCCTAGGTAAAAAGATATTGTCAAACTCCCCAAGACAGTTAGTTTTGCCCTTAACAGTACTCATGATCTAGAAGATGCTGTCAACACTAGCAATACAATAAGTTCAGAAGTTGTTGTCGAGACAATAAGATTAAAGCATACTGTCAAGACAGTCTCTTCTAAACCTACTGTCAATACTAGTAAGACAATAACTTCTAAACCTACTGTCATGAAGACCAAGAAGAATATGAATGAAAAGTTGGGAATACATAAGAAAAATGATTATGGTTATATTCTTAATGCTCCAAGGAAGTTGTATAACAATTGTGGGTCTTCTAGTCATTTAACTCATGTATGTACTAAGAGTAAGTCTGAAGTAAAATATGCCATATCTGTTAATGGAAACTTGCATAACACTCCCTTGTTAGATAGACAAGTACCTGATTGTGGAAATTTTGATTGCATGCCTTGTAAATTAAATATGCTAAGCATCTACTTTAATATGCCTATTGATTCCAATGATGTATGCTTACATAAATCTGTCAAAATTGAGAAGGCAAAGACTCCAAGCCCTCCTAAAGCTAGGATGGGCAGGCCACCCAGAAACAAGAACCCAAAACCAATTATCAAATCTAAATGGGTGGCCACAGGAGTCATGCTAAAATCTGATGAAAGAAAACCAATTAATCCTACCTTAAACTGTGATTTAGCTAAGCCAGATGGACCCAATGAGAGTTGGGTACCAAAAGAAACTTGAACATCTTGCTTTGCAGGGCAACAAGAAAAATAAAAGAATCATGTGAATCATTGATAGTGGATGCTCAGGACACATGACAGATGATAAAGCCCTGCTATCACAGTTCAAGGAAATGGTTGGCCCTTATGTAACCTTTGGTGACAACAATATTGGTTTCAAAATGGGATATGACATACTAGAAGTTGGTAACCTGAGGATTGAAAAAACTACCCTAGTGAATGGATTGAAGCACAATTTATTGGGTGTTACTCAATTTTGTGAAAAAGGTTTCAAGTTGGATTTGATTAAGACAGATGCTGAATTGTCAACAAAAAGACATGAGAAGAAGCTCTTCAAGGAGTAAGGAAAGGAAGCCTATTCATTGTTACCTTGATTCAGTAAGAAAATACAAAATCTACTATTTCTACAGCAAATCTACATCTTCTAAGAGTTGGTTGTGGCACAAGAAGCTCTCTCACTTGAATTTAAAAGCTATGAATTATCTGATGAAGAGAGAATTGGTGAAAGGCCTTCCTCGACTTGAATTCTGTCAAGAGGGATTGTGTGAGGATTGTCAAAAAGGGAAACTAAGGAGAGCTACTCATAAAAGCACTCCTAATAGTTCAAGAAATGAAGCTTTTCAACTTATTCATTTGGACTTATTTGGTCCTGTGAATGTGCAGTCACTGGAAAAGAAAAGATATGTCCTTGTGATGGTTGATGATTTTTCAAGATACACTTGGGTGAGGTTCCTTGTAACTAAGGATGAAGCTGCATAAGAAATTATTGATTTAGAAAGAGTTCTTGACAAGAATCCAAAGTTCAAAGTCCAAACCTTGAGAAGTGACAATGGTACTGAATTCAAAAATAGTATCATGAATGATTTCTGCAAAGAAAATGACATTACTTAACAATTCTCTGCACCAAGGACACCTCAACAAAATGGTGTTATGGAAAGGAAACACATAACTCTCATTGAGGCTGCAAGAACCATGTTGTGTGAAGCAAAACTTTTTACTTATTTATGAGGTGAGGCTATTAATACAACCTGTTATACTCAAAACATGACTGTAATTAACAAGGATTTTGGAAAAACACCCTATGAGTTGCTAACAGGAAGAAAACCTACTGTCAAGTACTTTCATGTGTTTGGAAGCAAATGTTATATCATGAAAGACTCAATAGAGGTCAAAGGGAAGTTTGATACAAAAGCATATGAAGGAATATTCATGAGCTATGGAATTGAAAGAACATCAAATAGAGTCTATATCATTGATCACAAGGTTGTGGATGAAAGTGTAAATGTCATATTTGATGAAACCAAGTTTCCCGGTGTTGAAGGTAGTCAAGAATCAGAGTCTTTAGCTTTTGAGAATCAAGGCTATTTGGAAGATGTGATGATGAAGAATCACCAAGAGTTGAACACACAATTTCTAGTCCAACTAAGGTTCCTAATAAATCTGTAGAGAATGAAGGAATTGCTCAAAAAACAGATTTCTCTGGAAATGTTCCTATGGATAGTGGACTTGAAGAAAATGATGTTGTCAACAGTACAAGAGCAAAAAATGCTGTCAATCAATAGAATGCAGAAGATTCTTGTGATTAACTTAGAGAAACAAATTGGAATAGGGATTACACAAATGATTTGATTATTGGTGATCCAGGAACAGGAGTCCAGACAAGAAGAAATGTGGTAAATGCATGCATGTACATCTATTTTCTATCTCAAGTTGAGCCTAAAACTCTAGATGAAGCATTACTTGATCCAGATTGGGTAAATTCTATTTAAGAAGAACTCAACCAGTTTAAAAAAAGCTGTGTATGGGAATTGGTGCCTAGAACAAAGAACAAGTCTGTAATTGGTACTAAGTGGGTCTTCAGAAACGAGATGGATGACAGTAGAGTTGTTACAAGAAACAAAGCAAAGCTGGTAGCAAAAGGTTATTGTCAATAGAAAGGAATTGATTATGATGAAACATTTTCCCCTGTTGCCAGACTTGAAGCCATAAGAATTTTCTTGGTTTTGTTGCATTCAACAACTTCAAGGTATTTTAAATGGATGTAAAAAGTGCTTTCTTAAATAGAGAACTAGAAGAAGAAGTTTATATTGAACAGCTCCCAGGCTTTGAAGATCCAAAGATGCAAAACTTTATGTACAGGCTACTCAAAGCATTGTATGGTTTAAAGCAAGCCCCGTAGGCATGGTATGACACCCTTTCTAAGTTTCTCGTTGAGAATAATTTCACAAAAGGGATTGTGGATAAGACTCTATTCTACAAAAAGCATGGAAAAGACATCATTCTAGTCTATGTGGATGATATCATTTTTGGATCAACAGAAGAACTATGTAAAGAATTCTCTTAGTTAATGCAGAATAAATATGAGATGAGTATGATGAGTGAATTAGTATTCTTTCTTGAACTTCAAGTCTATCAAAACAAAGATGGATTATTCATTAGCCAAACTAAATATGTCAAGGATCTTTTAAAGAGATTTGATATGGAAGACTCATCACCTGTAAAGACTCCAATCTCAATAGCAACTCAACTAGACAAGGATTCAAAAGGAAAGAAGGTGGATGACAAGATGTATAGAGGAATGATGGTTTTCTCCTTTATCTAACTGCTAGCAGGCCTGACATCATGTTTGCTACAGGTTTTAGTCTGATCCAAAAGAGTCACATTTGATGGAAGTTAAAAGAATCTATAGATACTTGAAAGGCACTCAAGATTTAGGCTTTTGGTATCCTAAAGAATCTGGTTTTGACTTGGTTGGCTACTAAGATTCAAAGTATGCTGGATGTAGAATTGACAGAAAAAGAACAACACGAAGCTGTCAGTCTCTGAGAGAAAGGTTGGTTTCATGGTTTAGCAAGAAGCAGCAATCTGTATCAAATTCAACTATTGAGGATGAATACATTGCAGCTGGTAGTTGCCGTGCTCAGTTACTTTGGATGAGGTATCAATTGTTGGACTATGGCTTATCATTGCATGGGATCCCTATCTTCTGTGACAACACTAGTGCAATAGCCATTTCTGAAAATTCTATTCGATACTCCAAGACTAAGCACATTGAGATCAAACATCATTTCATTAGAGAGAATGTGGAGCAAGGCACAATTAAGATGATTTATGTGCCCACAGAGAAGCAACTTGCAGACATTTTTACCAAACCATTGGATGAAAAGACATTCAACAGGCTAATGAGTGAACTGGGTATGCTAAATTTATCCTATTAATGTATTTCTGTAGCAAGTTGATTTAGTGATCAAAATTATTAGTTAGCTGAAATTCACTGTGAATTAATGGTTTGTTAAGGTGTTTCGATTTCTATCACAGTGGATATACATGATGAAATTTCACTGAGAGGTTAACTAATTTACTTTTAGTAATTTGTCTCATATGGTGTTAGTAAAAAGTTCTGTTAAGTGTCTTGACAATATATTTTGTCTATACTGTCATATTGTGATGAGTTACTGTCGATCACTTGAAAAAGTCTTGACAACATAGTATGCGGGACTGAAACTTACTGTCAACAACATATTGTCAGTATGCATTGACAGTATAGTTCTCTAAACCCCCACATAACATATTGTCATGTTTTGACAGCATAGTATGCGGGAGTGGAACTTACTATCAATACTTACTATCAGTATTCATTGACATCATAGTTTTCAAAATCCCCGCATAACATACTGTCAACAGTTAAATTAAGGTTATTGGTTATTTATTCTCTAACAGCTAATGTTACTGTCAAGAGTGTTTGTGAATTCTAGCGCATGAGTTACTGTCAAAAGGGAATGGATTAAGCATACAACTGTCAATTTAATCGATTAAAATTATTTCTTGACAATTTCTTTTTCATTTCATATAAATACAAACAATAAATTCATTCCCACTCTTTACTTCATCTAAAACTCTTTCATTCTCAAAAGCTCTAAAACCTCTAATTCTCTTTCTGCAACTTCGTCATTTTCATTCTCTTTCTCTCTAAATTTTTTAACCTTTCATTTTTCTACAACCATGTCTGGACCTCAAATCATTTGTACTCTTGGCCAAACCAACTTCACTACCATGGCTACGATGGGTGAAGCTAGAGAAGCTTTCAAACCCTTGGTTGACTTCATGAACAACTCTTTCTTATCCTATGCATTAAATGAGAGCCCAATGTTAGATATCCCAAGATTATCGCAGTTATGGACCTCTGCTACATGTGAGGGGGAGCAGAATGCAACCACCATAACTTTTCAAATCAATAACACCTCTTACACAATCGACTTAACCCACATCAATGCTGCTCTCCATGTTGAAGGTAAATAAGGTACGGAATTCCAAGAGCCTGCTAGTGATGCTCAGTTAGCCAAATTCTTCAGGATGATTGGGTATACTAGACCCAAGATAAGCCCAAACTCAGACGAATAGTATCCATCATGGGGGATGAATAAGAAGTATATTTTTAAAGAGTGGAGCATGATAATGGATGATGTCACTTGAGCCATGTCAAGCAAGACCAGCGTCTGGAATGAGGTCCCAGCCTATATCAGGAAGATTGTGCCCTCCATGGTGCATAATTACAGGATTGACATTGAAAAGCTCTTGTTGCCGCCATTCAAGCTCGTGCTATGCAAGAAGGAGAGCAGGAGGTCGGTAATATACTATCCTCAATTCTTTATGCTTATTATTAATTCTGTTATAGGCATAATTAATCTTGATAGTATACAATGTATGGAGTCGCCAACCTTAAAGAAAAATACTCATTTCATACTTTCTAGCAAACCCCCCAATTCTGAGTTGGGTCTGTTTATTACTTACCACATGAGGCCTATAATAAACTCATTCAATTTAAGAATTGTGGGAGATTTTTCTATCTTTTCTCTGAGTGATGAGAACGAAGTTGACCTCTCCGTTCTTAACCCATACTTACAACCTTTCAAGTCTGTTAAAGCCTCTAGACAGTCTAAAGTTATCAGCCAAGAGCTTGTTTCCTTTCAACAGGATCAGGTTTCAACAAAGAAGAGATCCTCAACCTCTAGGTTAGAAACAGTTCCTGAAGTTGTTGAGGGAGTAACTACACAAAGTGTAGCAAATAAGGATGGTAATATCAATGGACTCATCGAGGATACTGGTGTGCCTAAGAGGAAGATGGCAAGGACATCAACCTCTATCACACAGTGTGTGTGCTCTCAAAAGGGCACAAAACTTCAAGGGGAAAATAGCTCCTTTCTAGGTGTCTCCTCTCAACAGGAGGCACCTATTGAACTTGGTTAGTCTCTCATGACAACTTGTACAGAGTCTGCACCCCATGTTGAACTCACTCAACATGATCCTCTACTTATTGATATACACACTTTTATTTTTGAGCACATGGAGGAATCCTCATTTCAATATGATGCATCTCATTTTTATTTGGGGGATCAACCTACCATGGAGTCTCTCTTTGGCAGTACACAAGAACCTTTCACTCAAACGGTGGAAGAAACTGTCACTCCATTGGGTCAGGATGTTGTCACAACCTTTGCTGCTGTTAATGACACAGTTACTGTCAACACCCCTATTGACAGTAACTTTGAAGTTCAGGATGCTGTCAATACTCCTGATCCTGACAGAAACTCTCAAGAACCTGAAGCACATCAAGATAGTGATTCAGATCATATTTCCTTAGTCATTAAGGTAAAATCTAAATATATAGTGCAAGGTGTACCTGCTCAGTCTCTTGCACCTAGGATGAGTGAGGGTGTGGAAAAGAATAAGAGTAAAAGAAAAGAGAGAAGTGAGCAAGAAAAAATAGAGAGGTAGGGAAAGACCCTGGCAAAAGGAGAGGGCCTTGAGCATGACCATAAAATAAAAAAGGGCACCAAAAAATCTAGGGCACTAGGCCCTAAGAGTGAGAATGTGAGGGATGATGAGATCATCCATAAAAAATAAGAGTGTATGGGCACCCCATCAGCCCCTGGTTCTAAATAAGCTGATGGAAGGTTGCAATCCCTTTCAAGGAAAGTATCTAAATTATCTATGTAGGTGGAAAATATGGGGATAAATCAAGTTAAGCTGGTAGCCAAGATGGATAAGTTTGAGAAAAGTATGATTGATGGTTTTCATGCTGTGTTTGCTAAGTTGAATGAGATGGAGACTTAAATCACAATCCCTATACCTGCTAACTCAACTAAGGGAGAGAAGGTTGATAAGGCTAGTGAAGTGTTTGAAGTTGAGAAGTTGAAAGGAGTAATAAGGTGACACAAGCTGCATTTCAAGGGGAGGGCCAATTGGCATTATTGTCCAAGGTGGCCACTGAGATGGCTGAAAAGCTTGGTGAAAATAAGGTGGAGACATGAATTGTGATCAGGCAGGGAGTTGTGAAGGCCCTGTTTATGTGGCTGGGAAAGGAAAGAAGAAGTTGTTTCAAGAAAACTCAGATGATTTTATTGTTGAAGAGAAGGATGACTTGAATGATGAAGAAGCATCTCTGCTAATGGTGGATGAAAATGAGAACAATAGGGTATTTCAGGATGCTAGCTTCAATGATAGGATTAATGCTCTAAGAAACTCTTCCAACAGAGATCCCAGGAACTTTTCTGAAGCCATGAGGAAGGTAATAGTTGGAGCTGCTGTCATGGTTTCAAAAAGCAATAAATGGGTGATCTCTGTTAGGACTGAGGGTGGTTTAAGTTGGTATATCAGTATGAGATATTTGAGTAGGCAGTAGATTACATTAATTGAAGCCAGAAAGCACAAAATCAAGACAGATAAGTCCTGGCTCAATGAAAACTTGAAGGGAGTCCTGCAAATAATGGTGGTTGAAAAATTACCTGAAGTTATTGTCAATCCACTTTGTATCAAGTTTAGTAGCTCCATAGATGGCAAATGCAGATCAATGAACTTGTACAAAGTCAGTTTGTGTAGGCCTAGATCAGTGAAAAAAGCTTTTAACTACTTCAGCCCGTTGCCAAGAACTGAAGAAAGAATTGAAGTAATAAGGGTGTGTGCTGATGAGTTAAGAAGGTTGGAAAAAAAGAAATCAAGGAAGACAGAGAAGAAAAATGAAGAAAGAAAAGATGGTGATGATGAAAAGCCTGATGGAGGTGCAGGTAGTTCCAAGTCCAACAATAACAATAATGGTGATGTAGGGACCTCTGAAACTGGTGACAAAGATGGAGAAAAAGATGGAGAAGATGAGAAGATAGTTGGTGAGATTGAAGGAAGGGTTATGAAGGCTGTGGTACTTGGTTTTGAAGTAGATAAAGAAGATGTTGTTAGGAGTAATAAGGAGGAATATGCTGTCAAGGAGCCTGAACCTGCTGTCAAGCCTGTGTTGACAGTAACTTCAAAGTCACTGTTAGATGAAGTGAGGGAAGAGTTACTGTCAAGGAAAATTTCTATCTCTAAGAAATATAGGAAGACAAAGGCTGAAAGACCAAGGCCACATTCAAGCAGGAAGCATAACAGGAAACAGTGGAAGCTGGTGACAAAAGTTATTCAAGAAGATTGCATAGATGTCAAGAGACCAATAAGTAACAATTTGGCCGAGTGAAAGACAGAATCAATCACCAGGGTTGTTGTTGAGTGGACTGAGCTAAATTCTTTGAGCAGGGTAAATGTCTTCTATTCCACTAGTGAGGTTGAAGTTATGGGATATAAACTGAAGGAGACAAATTATTTTATGGTCAGAAAGATGCTGCAAATCATCAAGGGCCTAGATATTAGGACTCAAGTCTTAAGGGGAATTCAAATTAGGAAATTCTTGGTGCTAATTGAGTCTTTCAAAACTAATACCTTAGATTTTGTTGATGTTGAGGAACTTACGACTGTAGTCTACTCAGATGGGGTGATGTTTGCCAATAAAGATGGAGTCAAAGAATTCTGGAGTATGGATTCCTTGCAAGACAAAAATATTGATCTCCTAATGAAGCTTGTGGAACAACTTCAAGAATTTCTATATCCTGAAGAGCGAGGATTCATCCCTAAACTCCAAAGAATCATTTAATCAAAGAGGAAGAAGGAATTTGAAAGGAAGATTGAGTATGAGAGGACTAAAAAATATCTTCTAAGAAATCCTGAAAGGATAATCTTCTACAATACTGGTGGATCTGTAGAAGAGACCACTTTTAATCAATTGAGAATTCTGGATGAAAAGGTACCACAAATTATAGAACTCATTAAGAGACAACTCCTCCATATTACAAATTTTGGGGTGTTTGATCTCAAGAAGAAAGTTCTAGAAATCTGTGATTTAAAGGAGAAAAAGAAGAAGGTGGAGGAAGAGAAGAAGAGCAGGGTTGCAGCTGATGTTGAAGCCATAAAGAAGGAGAAAAAAGAATCAACTGACAAATGAAAGAAGCTTAGATTGATCTAAAGTGTGCCAAACTTAATGGTCAATTCTCCAGAAAAGCTGATTATGTATCTCTTGTCTTTACAAATCCACTCAGAATCATCATTGACAACATTGAAGTCAAGGTTGAATATTTTAGAGTACTCAACACTGCAAACCTCAGAAGAATTTCCAGATTAACCACAAGCTCTCATCTAGAAGTTGAAAGAAATCTAAGTACAGAAGCTGGAAAGATAATTGATGAAAGAAATCTAAATACAGAAGCTGGAAAGATAATTGATGCAAGGTCCAAGGAAGATTATGAAGTAGACAAACTAAGGGTGAATCAAGGATTTACATCTTCCAAGGACATGTTTCTTTCTGATGAATTTGGTGTCAAATTTATATGCATCTCCAAAGGACCAGTGGCAACTCCAAAGAATCTTTCTCATAAATTGGTGAAGCTGACACTTGACTGTGTGTATGAACAGGCCAAGTCATCAGAAGAAAAGAGGGCCCTGAGAACTTTGGAGTTGCTGTATGAAAGGAACAAACCAAATCAAGCAAACTCAAGCAATAGTTGAAGATCTGCTCAGTCTAGAGGAGCTTAGTTTGAGAAAACTTGTTGTATTTGTACTTGTAATTTTCTATACACTTTTCTTGTACAAACACTTCAATTTATGTTAGTTGAGTTTGCATCTACAATTAACTTTTAATTTGTCTTTATTTTATATAAAAACAAATTGGGGGAGACTGTTAGGGAATATGATGTAATAAAATAATGTACTTAGTTTTAAGTTTAATTAAGCTAAGTAAAACATATTATCATATGTATATTGACAATATAGTTAGTAGTCACTTGTAGACATTACACTTAACAAGCATTAATTATGGGATAATACATTTGAAAGTCACTTTCTTATATAAAAGAATAAATATGAGTCATGTAGTAGAAGTTCACTAAGTGTTCATGCACAACATGATTCAAAACTCAGACAACAACATTTCAAGTACTCAAGCTATGACAATACATTACAAGTGATAGCACAATTGGAACAGACAACAACAACTATTCCATTGATAGTAAACATGGCGGAGAATGAACATTTGAAGACAATAAGTATTACTGACAAAAACTATTCCATTGACAGTAAACTTGACGGATAATGAAGAATTGAAGACAACAAGTTTTACTAACAACTTTGGCGGAGTAGTTGACAACAACATTGGCGGGGATAGTTGACAGCAGCTTTGGAGACTGTATGTTTCATGGATTATCTAGCTTGACCGCAAATTATGTGGATCCAAAGATAATGTCACCACAGAGGAGATAAAGGTTGATGGTACACTTTTAGTGAAGCTGACAGTCTGTTTCAGGTAGCAGACTATATAGTAAAAATACAAGGAATAATTTTGACATTACTATCTAGTTTGTCAAGTCTACTAATGAAACTTGGGAGAATTCAAGCAAAAGGTAAAGAGTTCTTAAAGAGTCAAAGATTTTTGCATATCTCAGAGCTGATTTATCTACAAATGGAATGAAGACAAATTTGAATAGAAAAAGAAAAGTTTCTATTTCAAGTTTTGTTCTAGGTATAAGGGAAAATATACTTGTAAGTGGGATATGTGTTTCAGTATAAATACACATATCTCACAAGTACTTTCAAATATGCAACTGAGATAGAATTTCTCAAGTATAGAAATATTAGCAAACTCATTGTTATTGTATCTATCGAAGTTAGAATTATTTTCTAGACAGTTATAGTAAAACAAAAATTAATAAAATTAATTTTTAAAGTTTAAACACCCTGTCATTTTATCTGCTTAGTTTGTTTGCATCATTAACTTGTTAATTATCATTCTTGTTTGTTGTTAGCGAGAATCCTTCATAATTAATCAAGTTGCATTCAACCAACCCCCTTCTGCAACACTCATCTTAACTAACATAAATATCGATTGATTAGGGTACCATTTATATGTTGATATGTTTCTGTAAATCAACTGATAATATGGATGTTTTAGTAACATAGATGTATTTAGTCTTTCATTTGATATGGCTAGATCAATTGATAGTATTTTACTCATCAATTGACACTAGAGTCAATTGATATAGATCATCAACTAATGTATGTCTTAGACTGTCATAATCGTAATTATGTTAAAGATAGGAAAAATGTATAAGTGAAGGATGATCATTTGATATTGAATAATCAATTGATGGAGGATCGATTGATGTCAAGCCAAGTCAAGATGAAGACCATCAACTGATGTGAAGACCAATCGATGGATATATCATTTGATAACATCTATCAATCGATAAGTCAATAGCTTTTATCAATCGATGGATATCAAGATCAATCGAAGAAGAAGATCAGTTGATGGATGCAAGGAAGAACCAATTGATATGCTTAACAACAAATTATCAATTGATAGGGACTGCACAAAGATACAAATTGTCAGGAATGTTCAGACGAAAGTAGAGCTATGAAAGACAGTCTACATTGACTGTAAAACTCAAATTAAAGCTGTCTTTCCAAGACTGAAGATATTTCCCAAAATAGAAAAAGACAGAATGGAAAGATAGATTAGCAACATTCCTAGAATATGTATTTTTGTTTGTACTCTATTCTTGATATTTTAAACACTCTTGTATTATATAAACAAGAGTGGTAGCATTGTTAGAAAACAACCAAATTATAATATCTTTGAGAATTAATTGTTCAGCGTTAGAGCACTTTGTAAGAACAATTGGTTTATTTTCTAACCTTATAAAAAGCAGCTAGGTTTTTACAAACCTAGATTATTTGAGCAATATATACAGTGATAGAAAAATAATCCATCAATAAATTTTAATATCTTATTAAATTGATCTTTTAGTTTCCTTTGTTCAATTAAATACTACTCCAAATACTTAGTCTATAAAAGAACAAATACTAAGAACTCAAAAAGTTTTAGTATTTGTATTCAATCCCCCTTCTACAAATACATATTGATATTGTTCTGGGAATAACAATTGGTATCAAAGCATAGGCTTTCAACATACAGAAAGTTTTAAGATCAAGAGCAAGTCAATATAGGCCAAAAGGACTCAGGTGTGAAGATTCCAGTGTTGGAAAAAGATGAATATTTTGCATGGAAAGTAAAAATGCACCTGCATCTACTTTCTCTTGACCATTCCTATGTTAACTGCATAGAGAAAGGTCTTCATATTCCCATGAAGCTGGTCACAGGTGTAAACCCTGATGGAACTCCTGCCTTTGACAAGCATGTTCCAAAACTCATTATCGAGTTCACAGAAGAGGATGTAAAAGAAGTGCTAAAGACAAAAAGGCCATGAATATTATGTTCAATGGTCTTGACAAAGACATGTTTGATGATATGAAAAATTACACTACATCAAAGGAGGTATGTGATACTCTTCAAACTCTATGTGAAGGAACTGAACAAGTCAAGAAAAATAAGATGGAACTCCTGATTCAGAAATATGAATCTTTTCATTTTAAGAGTAGTGAGTCCATCAATGATACCTATAGTAGGTTTCAAAAGCTTTTGAATAGACTAAAACTATATGGTAGGGTTTATGCAACTGAGGATACAAATATGAAATTTTTTAGATCTCTTCCAAAAGAATTGAAGGCAATGACTGTCTCCGTTAGACAATCTCAGGACTTCAAGGACTATACTCTTGAGAAACTTTTTGTTATTCTTAAGATAAATGAGTTAGAAATACAATAAGATGAAGGGATTGAGAAGAATCAAAGAAAAGACAAGACCGTGGCTTTAATGGTCAAGGGAAATAAAGAAAAGAAGGATGATAGTGAAAGTGGTTGTGTAGAAGGTATTAGCATGGTGGCTAATGTTGCTATTGAAACATCCAAAGGAAAAGGAAAAATCAAAAGTGATGAGTGTGATGCATGCTCCTAAGATGATTTGGATGAGATTGATAAACACCTTGCATTTCTTTCAAGGAAATTTTCAAAGCTAAAATTCAAGAGGAATCCAAATGCTCAAAGGCCTGGATCCCAGTTTATGAGTGACAACCAAAACAAAAATTTGGTTGATAGATCTAAATTCAAATGTTACAACTGCGGATTGACTGGTCATTTCTCAAATGAATGTAGAAATCCAAAACAAGAAAAGAAGGCAAAGTCATATGATGGCATTGACTATAAAAAGAAGTACTTTGACCTTCTCAAACAAAAAGAAAAGGCTTTGTGACTGAAGAGAAAGACCGGGTTGATGAGGACATTGATTCTGAAGAATTCATCAATCTAGCTCGAATGATAAACTATGAGGATGAAGAGGCCAGTTCATCATCAAATTAGGTAATAGCTACAAACTATTCTGAACTTTCAAAAGATGAATGTAATAGTACTATAAATGAAATGTCAAATGAACTATACAATTTACATGTCACTCTTAAATCTCTAAACAAAGAAAACTCTAAGTTAAAGAACACCATTGAGACCTTAATTGAGAGAAATGCTTTTCTTAAAAATGAATTTATTTGTTTAAATAGATTTAAATAGGAAAATAAGGATGATAAGAATGAACTAGTGAATAGTCTGAAAAGAGAAGAAATGTTTAAAGAAAAATTAGCTGAAGAAGTTGAAACCATTAACAAATGGAATAGGTTTGCTAAAACTGCCAAACAAATCATTGGTGTTCAAGGTTTTGATACTCTAGGAGAATCCTCTAAGTTTGTAAGCAAGTCATTGATTAACACCTCAATGGATAAAGTTCAATCGACCGCTAATCCTTTATCAATTGATAAGGATTATCAATTGATTGATGCTGAATCAACAGATAAGCATTTATTGACTGGTAAACAAACAATGACTAACAAGAAAAATAATCTTAGCACACCTATTAAATTTGTAAAGGAAACGGATTCCAAAGATCAAGTTGAGACTGAGATTGAAAAGATCAGCATTGGTAGCTTATCTAAGAAACAATTAAAGGTTAAATTAAAAAAGATTGAACCTGTTGAAGTCATTCATTCTAAATCTGAGAAAAAGAGAAAGAATAGGACTGAGAAGGTAGGCATAAACAAGCACAACAATTACACTCCTGATATGTATGCACCTAGAAAGGTTTGTGCTAAATGTGGTAGTATAAATCATTTATCTATGCATTGCAAGAAAGAAAAACATTATATGTCTATGAATGATTGAAATGCACACACCATGTCTACAAATGCCATGCTTGTCAATCCTATGCTCATGAATTCCATGTCTTCTAATTTGGTTGCACCAAATATTCATATGCCTTATGCACAAGTTACATACATGTATAATCCATTCTTTGCATATGCAAATATGTACATGCCTGGAATGCCATGGAACATGCCTATAACTGACAACAATCATGCAAGTCAAAATGTTAAGTCAGAAAACATGCATGATATTTCTGCTATGCGTTCCAAGGTGTTTGAGCCTCAAAAATCAACTCCCAAAGTTAAAGTGGATTTAAACCCACCAAACCAAAATGAATCAAATTTGGCAACCAAGGCTTAGGTTGTAACTAATAAAAGAGGACCCAAGGCAGCTTGGGTACCAAAAGCAACTTGATTGTTTTAATTGTGTGCAGGGAAACATGAGGAAAAATCTCTGGTATCTAGATAGTGGATGTTCTAGACACATGACATGAGATATGTCCCTGCTCAGAAATTTTATGGAAAAGGATGGCCCAGGAGTTACTTTTGGAGATAATAACAAAAGATTTACTCTTGGATATGACTCAATTACAAGTGAAAATGTTATCATTGAACCTGTAGCACTAGTTGATAGATTGAAGCATAATTTTCTAAGTATTAGTCAACTATACGATAAGGGAAATGGTGTATGGTTTTCAACTGAATCATGCATCATGACCAACAAAGAATCATGGAGGAAGAAAATGAAATGTCTATGTGGCTGATTTCAACTTTGTAAAGGTAAATTCTATGACATGTCTACTCAGCAAGGCCAATACAGATGAAAGTTGGATTTGGCACAAGAAGCTAGCCCATTTGAATTTCAAATCCATGAATCTGTTGGTTAGAAAGAATTTGGTTAGAGGTATTCCATAAATGGAATTCACCAAGGATAGATTATGTGATGCTTGTCAAAACTGAAAGCAAAGGAAAACATCATTCAAGTCCAATTCAGAATCATCAATTGATAAGCCTTTGGAATTATTGCACATGGATTTATTTGGTCCTGTCAACATCATGTCTATTGCCAAAAATAAATATGCCTTAGTAATTATGGAAGACCTCACAAGATACACATGGGTGTACTTTCTACACTCTAAGGATGAGGCAAACAAATTTATTGTCAATCATGTGAAGAATGTTGAGAATGGAACTGAATGGAAGATCAAGAAAATAGGAACTAATAATGGTACTGAGTTTAAGAATGCTACAATGACAGAATTCTGTGAAGAAAAGGGTATCAATCATCATTTCTCTACTCCTAGAACTCCTCAACAAAATGGAATTGTTGAAAGGAAAAACGGGACCTTAATTGAAGCTGCAAGAATTATGTTGGAAAAAGCCAAATTACCTACATATTTTTAGGCAGAGGCAATCAATACTACATGCTATATTCAGAATATTTTCATGGTCAATCAACTACAAGGCAAAACTCCATATCAATTGATGAAGAAAGACAAGAAGCCAACATTAAATTTTCTTCATGTTTTTGGAATCCATGTGTGTAGTCTTTGAAGATAAGAAAATTCAAAGTTTGTTTGATGAAGGATACCATGATTCTTTACATTTTGAGAATGAATCAACTGGTAATGGTGAAGAAAATGATGATGATATGGATATTCCAAGAAATCAAGTACCCAGAAGTTCCCCATCAATTGATATCATTACATCAACAAATAACTTATCAGTTAATACATCAATTGATAACCATTCAATGGATAATCACTCTACTCAACAATCATCAAGTAGAGTATCCATCTCAGAGAGAGGGTTCTCAAATAGTCAATTACTTCACAATAAACATGATAATATTAGTGATCATGAAGCATCATCCTCTAAAACAAATTTATCTCCACAAAGGAAATGGACCAAAAGTTAGCCCTTTGAGTTGATTATTGGAAATACAAATGATGGTATCAAAACTAGAAGGGAAACTCAAAATGAATGCTTGTATTGCAGCTTCCTATCTTAAGAAGAACCAAAAAATATTGAAGAAACCTTGAATGGTCCAGATTAGATAATAGTTATGCAAGAAGAATTGGATCAGTTTGAAAAAAACAAGGTATGAAAGCTGGTGCCCAAATCAAAGAACCAGTCTGTTATTGGTACAACATAGGTATTCAGAAATAAAATGGATGAATCTGGTATAGTGAAAAGGAACAACGCAAGATTGGTGGCAAAGTGTTATTCACAAGAAGAATGAATAGATTTTGGTGAAACATTTGCATCTGTTGCAAGATTGGAAGCTATAAGAATCTTTCTAGCTTATTTTGTTCATGCCAACTTCAAAGTCTACTAGATGGATATGAAAAGTGATTTTCTCAATGGAGAACTAGAAGAAAAATTATATGTGGAACAACCTCTTGGTTTTGTGGATCCTATTCATCCTAGATTTGTATACTATTGTTTGTCCCTGATATTGTAGAAGGGGGGTTGAATACAATATCATAATTAATTAACGGAATTATAGATTTAAAAATATTACTTAAATTTCTCGCGAAATATTAATTATAATGAAATACTGTTCAATTATAAGATATGATTTTAACTTGAAAACTATTACAAAATTAATATGTTGAAAGTGAAAATAACTGTTTAGAATTTCTAGAATGATTTAGACATGAACTGTTCTGAAACAACAATTATTATTCAAACCAGTACAGAAAGCCTGTGAATATTATAATCAGATATATTAATGAATTTGAATGATTTTCAACGTTAACAAAATATGAAGTGCTACCTCATATTTATAGAGGAATTTTAAGGCTTGTATGACTTTTCAGTTCATGACATTTTTCAGACTTTTTTAAGCATGTATTACTTTTGATTAATACTTGTATGACTTTTGAAAAAGCTCGGTATGACTTTTCAAAAGTCGGTATGACTTTTGAATTTCATTTGATATGACATTTTTAAAAAAAGATTCGGTATGACTTTTTTTAAAGTCATTTTCGGTATGCTTTTCAATCAAAAGCTCGGTAAGACTTTTAGCCTTGTATGACTTTTTCTAGAATTGTTCGGTATGACTTTTCTAACAGAATTCAGTATGACATTTTTAACATAATTCAGTATGACTTTTTTAACAGAATTTGGTATGACTTTTAATATAGTCTAAAAAGACTTATTAAAAGTCATACTAAGTCATATCTTTTATAATAGATTAATTCTAATTCATTTAATTAAATAAATTAAATAATTAATTAACTTTTGATAGTAGAATTAAAATACTATATTGACTTGCATACCTTTTTGATAACTCTGAAATCTTTCCGTCTTTTGCTCTGTCTTTTGTCATAAAACTACTTGTACTTTTTGATGATGAATCTTCACTGACATTGTTGAAACCCTGTGCACTGGTCTGGTTCACGGATAACTAACTACAATGTTGATTCTCATTTATGCTGTAGTGGTGTTTGTATCTTGTCTTGTCTTGTCTTATCTTGTCTTATTTTTATTTTTCCTCTATAATTTTCTTCTTTTGGAATCTTTATGTAGAAGACACTTAAAACCTTCTGTATCTCCTGAATTACTTGAGATACTACTCTTTTATTTTACGTCGATGCTTGAACATATAAATGAACTTCTTCCAGTGTTGAGTGACAATCTTATTAGACTTCTTCAAATATTCTGATTCTTCGTGTCTAGTTGACATTCTTCGTCTTGATTCTTTTTTCAATATTTATTATTTGCTTAAGTTTCTTATCTAAGTTGAGTTGTCACCTAATTATTACAAATAGGCCTAGTCGTATGCCTTTCAATCTCCTCCTATTTGTTGGTAAATATTTAACACACAAATTTCTAGAGGATAACTCAACTAACAAATAAGAAAATAATAAAACATTAAACTATGTAAATAATAAAATGTTTTCTAGATCATATAATACATATCCAGATTTCATAAGTAAACTAGAAATGAAAGATGAAAGACACATCTTCAAGTTAAATTATCTTCCCTTCTCAGACTCATCACTACTCCCCCTTAGGATGGCATGGATGCAGTCTTGTTCTCTTATTATCACTTCTCCTCCGTTTCTCCAACTTTTGTCTTCACTTCTCACCCAAGGTGAATTCATTCTCCCCTTACGTGAATTACTCAACACATTTCTTGTTCAACCATTTTAATAGAGGTAACAACAGTTATGGTATACATTTTTTTGTTCAACAATTCTCCTCTTTAGTTGATTAATCCTCTACAAAAGAAATTTTCTTCCCTTAGTTGAGTAACATTAGAACTATGTAACAGGGAATTGGCAAAGGGATTTGGTAATTGTGCTAGTGTGTGACTTTCCTTTGTGTTTTTTATAAGTGTTTCACTCATATACTCTCTAAGTGTTTCACTCATAGAATATATATTTTCACTCTTTCTCATTTGTGTTTCACTCTTTTCTCACAACAATGTTTCTCTCAGTACTGATCACACATTCTTTTGTACCTATAAGAATGATCACCATAGCCCCTTCAAGTTAGGTCACTAGTGGTATAATAGGATTTCGTAAATCCCCATCCTCAATTGAATTTATCAAAATATTTGACTTTGACAACTGAATTTCTTCAGGAATAGATTCAATGAGTTGCTGATCATCTAAGATGATCTGTTCCGTTAGGAATCCAGAGATGTTCCATCTGAGAAAGGAGACAAGGATCTATAATATAACAAATGATCCAAGTTTCCTTCTGATGCCTGTGAAGGTATGTTGATTTAGTTAGAATCATCAATCATCCTTCCTTCCTTGATATGGAAGTTTAGAATAATTGCTTCCGTCAATTTATCCTTAGTGTGTGACAATCCTTACAGTGCATTTGAATATATACATTTATTGTTTGTAGTGTTTGAAAGTGTCCAGATGAAGTTGACTCTTTACAAATGGTTTAAAGGCATATGGCTATGCCTATTTGTAATAATTAGATGACAACTCAACTCAGATAAGAAACAGTAGTAAATAATATAATAAAAAACAGGAATCAAGATGAAGAAAGTAAACTAGACAAGAAGAATCAAGATTATCAGAAGTATTGTTATGAGATTGTTACTCAACACTGAAAGAAGTTCATTAATATGTTCAAGTGTCAGTGAAAAATAAAGATGTAGTATTTCTGAAGAATTTAGAAGATACAAAAGATTTATAGTGGCTACTACACAAAGATTCTAGAAGAAGAAAACACTAAGAGGAAACACAGTAACACTATAGAAGGACAGAAGACCACATATTAAATTTTAAAAGTGAAGAATATTTATTATAGTACGACACAAATGAACTAGACAGTACATTTGTGTGTCAACTAAAATAATAAATATTCATCATCTAGCTCAAGTGGTTTTATGACAAAACACACAACAAAGACGAGAAGATTTCAGAACTGACAACACGGTTATGCAAATCAAGATAGTATTTTAACTCCACTATCAAAAGTTATTTAATTATTTAATTTATATAATAAAACTAATTCAAGATTGAATTGAATTGAATTGAATTTATAAATTATTTATTTAAATTAAGTAGAATTAATTTATTACAAAACATATGACTTAATATAACTTTTAATATAATTCAAATGACTTAATAAAAACTCATATAGAATTTCTAAAGAAAAAGTCATACCGAAGATTAAAAGGTCATACCGAATTCAATTGAAAAAAGGTCATACCGAATTATTTTTATTATATTATAAAGTCATACCAATTTTTTAATTAATAAAGAAAAAGGTCATACCGAATTTCTGTTGAACAAAAGGTCATACCGAGTGATTTTTTATTATATTAAAAAGTCATACCGATTTTATAACTAATAAAAAAAGTCATACCGAATTTTAAAAGTCATACCCAGCCTTTTTAAAAGTCATATGAGTATTAAAAAAATGTCATACAGACTTAAATAAAGTCTATAAAATGTCTTGTACTAGAAAGTCATACAAGTTTTTCCACCTCTACAAATATAAGGATTTCACTTCATATTTCAGAGCAGATTGAAAAACATTCAAATTTCAGAAATTTGTATGCATTGTAATATTCACAGATTTCTGTGCAAGTTTGGAATATAATTGTTAAACCCGAACACGTCATGTCAAATTTGTTCTAGATCACTTTATCAATTATATACACTTTTCATCAAATTAAGTTTATAATACCTTGCAAGTTAAAATTATATCTTCTACTTGAACCGTATTTCATTAAAATTAAAATTTCGTGTTTAATTAAAATAATATAATTAAATCCGAAATTCTGCGACAATTTTAGATATTGTATTGAACCCCCCTTTAACAATATCAGTGACCAATAATTGGCATCAGAGCTGGTTGATATTTTTAATATCAGATCCGAACCAAAAATTCCTCAACTCATACAGATCTCAAAAATTATTTTTTATTAGAAATAATTTTTTTCTAAAAATTATTTTTGTAGATCAAAAATTGTTTTAAGTCAAAAAATAAACTATTTTTTGAAACACTTAAATTTTAATCTTATTAAAGATGAGTACACAGAAAGTGACGAGTATCAAAATTCCATAATTTGATAGAGAACACTACAATTTGTGGAAGCACAAAATACTACTATTCAATGGGATTGACAATCCCAAGTATACATTAGTATTGGCCAAAGGTGTTGAACCCCCAATGTCAGTTATTCTTGAATACGAGATAGATGGGGTCGTAATTCCTCACAGATAGTTTCTAAAAAGTACAACAGACTATACAAAAGAAGAAACTAAAGCTGTGTCGCTGGACAACAACCTCAAACTCATATTGATTGAATCCCTAGACTACGTCATGTGCAATAACGTGGTCAATTATAAAAACGCAAAATAGATCTGGGAAACAACAAAGATTATCAATGAGGGGATTGAGGAAGTCAAAGAGAATAGACTGGAAATTATGACCTCCCAGTACGAGCAGTTTAGATCCAACCCTGGTGAGGTATCTCTTAGATGTTTCAGAGATTGAATAAACTAGTAAACGAGCTCAACATGAATAGGAAGTACTATCAGAATCAGGAGGTAAACAGGAAGTTTTTGCTAACCTTACCAAAGTATCTGGAACACAGGATCACAGCAATCCGGGAGTCTAGGGATATGAAGGAGGTAACCCTATAAAGACTCTACGGAATATTAAAGACATATAAATTAGAATAGTTCCAGACCAGAGAAATGTATTGCAGAGGTAAGGTTTTGAGTTCCTCCAAAGTATTGATAGTGGAAGCACTAGAGAAGATGAAAGTGAAGGCTGTTGCACCTTCTAACAGTACAATGGAGTATGTGGTTCCAGAAGTTGGACATACTTCAGATAAACAAGAAGATTGTGAGTTCTACTCTTTGAAATAACTAGATCCGCTAGAAGATGAATCTCTAGCTATGGTTTCCAGGAGGTTTGGCAACATGAGATTCAGAAGAAACTCCTCTTACAGAGTTAAGCAAAATTTTAGAAGGTTCCAAAAAGGAGGGTCTTCATCAGCTGTATCAAAAAGCGGCTACAAGACCGGTTTAGTTGACAAAAGCAAGTTTCGTTGCTTCAACTGTAATGAGCTAGGCCACTTCGCAACAGAATGCAAAAAGCCTAAGGAAGGGAGGAAAAGAAAGTCTTATGAAGAGCTCAAGGAGAAGTATGATGCACTAGTGAAAAATCATCAAGGGAAGTCTTATCTAGCAGAGGGCAAAAACTGGGATGACTCAGACAAGGATGATGAGGAAGAGCTGAAAAATCTTGCTCTTATGGCTTCATCCGATGAATCACTGTCTCCCACCCGTCAAAGAGGAATAGATGTAAATCCTTCTTGTCCTAAAATGTTTGCTTTGCTAGGTAAAGAACTAGATGGTGAAAGAGATAAAGTTAAAAAACTAATTCTCAAAAACAAAGTTCTAACTAATGAGAATGATGTTTTAAAATTGTTAAAACGAAAAAATGACAAGTTAATTGAGGACTTAACTTTTCAAGTCAATAGAGTCAGTTGTTATGTTAAAGTTGAAACTTATCTCAGAAATCAAATAGAGGAAGAAAAGAAGAAGTGTCTAGCCTATAAGAATTCCTCTTATATCGTAAATAACCTAGTTGACTAACAGGAGATAAATTGAAAAGTTGGAATAGGCTTCGAGTAAAATAAATCAGTTGGAAAGCCAAACAACATAACCTCATTCAGAAAAAGTGCTGAATGAAGGGGTATCCCACATGTTGTTAAAGACACACCTAAACCTTTTTTCATAACACCTATAGCTGAACCAATCCTTGAGAGCTCTGTACTGATTGATTATGAAATGCAGTTAGAGGATCTCGACGAAGAGAAGAAAAGAGAGGAACATGCTAAGGACATATAAGGAGTTAATGTCCAAAAAGAGAAGAGTGCACCTCAGACACCAGTGAAAGATGTGAGAACTTCTAAATCGCCCAATCCTGGTATAGGTGCTAAAGACTTATAGAATAATGTGAACAGACCTAATGCGTTTGTTAATAGTAGGAATAGTAACAACAGATATCATTCTACTGAGAACTTTAAATCTGCTGATAAAGCTGAAGTAGAAACTGTTAAGTCACCTACTGTTTTGAATAACATGCCTATTATTGATGCATTCCATAAACCTTGTAGTATTTTAAATTGTATATTATGTGCTTTTAATGCTATGACTACTTATTTCAAAAGTATGATTGCTAATAAAGATAACATGACACCTAGAAAACACATCAATAATAAATTCGCAAAATCCAAGACTGCGATTCCTTCACCTGTGAAGAAGGAAACATATATTCCTAAGTCTAAATAGAAAGTTGTTAAGACTGTTTATTGGAAGGTAGGTACAGTCAAGGAGGATGATGTTGTTATTCGAAAAGGATCTGTTGTCAAGATGACAAAGGTTAATTCTTTAAGTATACCGGGCCCAATCAGTTTTGGGTTCCGAAGACGAATTAATCTGTTTGATATTTGCAGGGAGTTAAACAGGTAAACCGGGTTATATGGATCATAGACAATGGATCTTTAAGGAATATGATCGGAGATAGAGCCCTGCTATCAAACATGGTTGAAACAGCTGCCACAATCGTCACCTTTGGAAATAACATCAATGGAATGACTAGGGGATATGGCAAGTTAAATAATGAAAATGTTATCATTGAAAACGTCTCTTTAGTGGAAGGACTTAAGCACAATCTACTCAGCGTCAGTCAATTCTGTGATAAAGGATACAAAGTAAACTTTATCAAGGAGAAGTGTTTAATAGCTCATTCTAAAGATGAAAAACTGGCCTTACGTGGAGTAAGGAAAGGAAACTTGTACGTAGCCGATCTCAACACAGGAACTGAAGATGAAACAAACTGTTTCTATTCGAAGGCTTCATTAGAAGAAAGCTGGCTATGGCACAAGAATCTCTCACATCTGAACTTCAAAACAATGAACTCTCTAGTCAAGAAGGATTTGGTTAGAGGACTGCCTCCGATGGAATTTACACAAGAAGGATTGTGTGAGGCATGTTAGAAAGGGAAGTCAAAGAAAGCAAGTCACAGATGCACATACACTACAAACATCACTGAACCACTTCAACTCCTACACATGGATTTATTAGGTCCAGTTAATATTATGTCTATGTCAAGGAAGAAATACGCCTTAGTGATTGTAGCTCACTTCACAAAGTACACGTGGGTTTTATTCCTGAACTCGAAGGATGAAACTCCATAATTGTTGTTGATCATGTAAAGCTGATTGAGTTAGATTCAAAGTTATTTGTTAGGGCCATCAGATCAAATAATGGACCAGAATTCAAGAATGAAATTATGAATGACTTCTGCTCAGACAAGGGGATAACAAGACAATATTCAGCACCAAGAACTCCACAACAGAATGGAATTGTAGAAAGGAAAAATAGAACCGTGATTGAAGCTCCAAGAACTATGTTAAGTGAATCAAGGTTATCTATCTACTTCTGGGCTGAAGCAGTAAATATAGCATGTTATACCCAGAATCGAACTCTGATCAACAAAAATCATAGGAAGACCCCCTATGAGTTAATGGCTGGCAAGAAACCAACACTCAAGTACTTTCATGTATTTGGAGCCAAATGTTACGTGCTGAAGGATGGAGATGAACATCGTGGCAAGTTCGAGGCCAAAGCACATGAAGCTATTTTTGTCGGTTATTCAAGAAAAGCATATATGGTGTACATAATTGATCAACATGAAGTAAAAGTAAGTGTCAATGTTACTTTTGATGACACTAAACTCCCAAGTATCCAAACTAAAGATTCTTCTGAGTCATTAAAATTTAATAATTATCCAAACTCACATTCTGATGACAAAGAAGAACCTGAGGTTGCAGCAGGAAATGATGATGTCAATAATGGTAATGATCCAGGTAATAGTGGTGGAAATAATGGAAACACTGGAGATTCCACTAATACCAGTGGTGGATCAACAAGTTATCCTGGCAGAACATAACATCACAACGTATATCGAGGTGAATCATCAAGATCAAACCTACAAAGGGAAAGGATATGGAGCAGAGATCATCCTTTTGAATTGATCATAGATGACCTAGATGTTGTAGTTAGAACCAGAAGTTCAACTTTAAATGAATGTTTATTTTCAGTTTTTCTATCTCAAGAAGAACCAAAGAAGATTGAAGATGCATTAACTGATCTAGATTGGGTTCTTTCCATGCAAGAAGAGCTCAATCAGTTCAAGAGACAAGAAGTCTGGACACTGGTACCCAGGTCTAAAGATAGATCTGTTATTGGCACGGAATGGGTATACAGGAACAAGTTAGACGAAGATGGTACTGTTACAAAGAACAAAGCCAGACTGGTGGCAAAGGGTTACTCCCAGGAAGAGGGAATTGATTATGACGAGACCTACGCACCAGTTACAAGACTTGAAGCCATCAGGATATTTCTGGCATTCGTAGCACATTCCAATTTCAAAGTCTATCAAATGTATGTGAAGAGTGCATTTCTGAATGGAGAGTTAGAAGATGAAGTATATGTGGAACAACCCCCTGTCTTTGAAAATCCAAAGTTTGCTGATTTTGTGTATTTTCTATTCAAAGCTCTCTATGGACTCAAGTAGGCACCAATGACATGGTATGACACTCTCTCTGAGTTTTCGCTTGAAAATGGTTTCATTAGAGGTGTCATAGATAAAACTCTCTTTTATTAATTGGATGAAAAAGATATGATATTTTTCCAAGTTCATGTTTACGATATTATATTTGGTTCTACTAACGAAAACTTGTGCAAGAGATTTGCTAAGTTAATGCAGAGTAGGTATGAAATGAGCATGATGGGTAAGCTATCATTCTTTAGTGGATTGCAAGTAAAGCAAAAGGAAGATGATATTTTTATTTGCTAATCAAAGTACGTAAGGGATCTTTTGAGAAAATACAGACTATAAGATTCTTCACCGGCAAAAACCCTAATGCCAACAACCACCAAGCTTGACAAAGATGAAACTTGTAAGAAAGTTGACATCACAAGCTACAGAGGTATGATAGACTCATTATTATATCTAACTGCTAGTAGACCTGCTATAATGTTTGCAACATGCTTATGTGCAAGGTTTCAATCTGACCCTAGGGAATCTCATCTTATAGTTGTTAAAAGAATTTTTAGATATCTGAAAGGTACACCAAATCTTGGAATTTGGTACCCTAAAGATACCGGTTTTGACCTAATAGGCTATACAGATTCAAATTATGCAGGATGCGGAATGGACAGGAAATGTACTTTTGGAAGGTGTCAGTTTCTAGGAAGTCGGTTGATCTCCTGGTACAGCAAGAAACAACACTCAGTATCTACTTCGACAGCCAAAGCAGAATACATTGCGGCAGGTAGCTATTGTGCACAGAACTTGTGGATAAGGAATCAACTAAATGACTATGGACTTGCATTGAACAAAATTCTAATTTTCTGCGACAACACAAGTGCTATAGCTATTTCCAACAATCATGTACAACGTTCTCGAACCAATCATATTGACATAAGGTATCATTTTATCCGAGAGCATGTCATGAACGGAACTGTGGTGTTACATTTTATACCCACAGAAGATCAAATAGCCGACATCTTCACGAAACCACTTGATAAATCCACTTTCTCTAAGTTGGTTAGTGAACTATGGATGTTAAACAATGGCTAATTTTTGGTTTCTAGGAATTGATTTGAGTTCATAAATATTAAATGTTAATATTTAAAGGATTTATGAGACTTAAATCAATATAATCCTAGGGCTTATGAATATTTGGACAAATTATCTTGATAATAATTTAATAATCTTAATAGATAATTATTTCAATTATAACATAAGTACTTATAATTATTTTGAGCATTTTATAAGCAACATGTAAATTAAAGTATGTTTTTCTAATTATTATTATACATTAATAAATGATTATGTTATTATTTATTTAATTAATTTACTCATTAAATTAATTCAAGCATGAGTTAATTTAATTCCTAAATTAATTAGAACAGTTAATAATATAAATAATTATTATATGTCCTCAATAATTTAGTTATATGTAAATTATTGTTATTTGTCTTAAATTTTCTAATTAATAATTGCTTGTAAATATTTTATTATTACTAATTTATCAAAAGTTTATCAATTTTTTTTATTATTTTATTCCCAATTTAAGAACAATTAATAATATAAGTAATTATTTTATCTTATTCTATAATATATTATTATTCTATAATATACCAGTAGGAATTTTATTTAAAAGTTTCGGAATGACTTTTCTATAATGAAAATCAGCATGACTTTTTATTTTAAATAAAAAGTCATACCGAGTGTAAACATAAAAAGTCATACCGAGACCTTCTATTGTTTTGTTTTTAATTCTATTTTTCAGTATGACCTTTTTTTTCCTAAGAAAAAAGTCATACCGAGTATTATAGGTTTTAAATAATATGTAAATCTGTGTTTTATTTTACTAATTAAATCAGTATGACTTTTTATTCTTAGAAATAAATTCGTACCAATTTAAATTCAGTCATATACACGATACACACGAACAGTTCTGCATAACCTTTTAAAACCCAATCGATTTTCATCAATTCAACTGCATCAGTTGCTATTTCTTGATTAATTACAAGCATTATTGTTTGCTGGTGTATTTAAATCGAACCAAACTAGTGAAAGTATGCCCAATTTTTGTTAAAAAGAACTGGTTGTGTAGTGATCCTATGATTAAAATCGATTTTAGTGCAATTAGGGTTTTAATTTTAGTGTGATTTATGAATTAGTGGTAATTAATTTCGAATTATTGTGTTTAAATTCGAATTAATTATTTTTTTGCATTTTATAATTTAATAATTGTAATAAAAATAATTAAAATGGATGGAAATTGTGAAATAGTCAAAACAAATTTTATAGGATTTTTTAATCCAGTGAATTGCTCAGTTGTGAGGTTTAAATCATGAATCATATTTTTAAATGAGCATTCACTAGTCTGGACTGCAATTACACTAGACCCCCCGTTACAAGTTGATGCTTTAAGGGCCCTATACACTACAGTCAGGAAAAGAACAGTTGCAGCAAGAGTGTAATTTTCCTTCACCATTGGAGAACATGAGTATATGGTGATTGAAGATGATGTAAAATGAATCTTAGGGTTCCCAATTGACAATTTCGTTAACCCACCAACTGTTTCAGAAATACTTTAATTTTTCTATGCAAGTTAGTATCAAGATGGTATTAATTTGGTGAAGATGTCAAAAGCTAAGTTGGTTAGCGAGTGAGATTATTTCTTTGATACACTATTTAAAGTATTTTCCCCCACGACAAAGAGAAACTTCAACAATATCTCTTCTCTTCTTCAAAATATTGGATACTCTGTGCCCCATAACAGACGGATTAATTTTTAGAAGCTGATATTGAAAGAAATTATAAAGAAAATGGGAACGCCAGAGAGCAGGTTACAGAATGTAACATGCTACTATCTAAGATTCCTGATGATATTCATGAATGATTTATTTTCAAAGGAGGATAAAGCACTGTTCCAAAACAGTCTTGTAGAAGAGTATCCAACTTCACTGAAATACTTATTCACAAGGTTCAGCAACAAAGTCAAGTTTCCAGATGTGCCAGTGGTAAGAACATAATTTATGGGTGAGATCATGGATCGAATTGCCAATCCTGCACAGGCTCAACCACATCAGCTAGTGCCAGAGCAAATTCAAGATCAAGTGCCAATGGAAGTTGAAAACTCTGCACATCTTTTATTGGAAGCTGCTCAACTTGTAGAACACGAGGCAGAGGTACAACAGGTAGTAACACACACCTTAGCTTCTAATTTCCTACCTTTAAATATATCTATGGAGGACTGTGATTGTGGTCTTACACTTCAGGACTTCGGCTATGAACCTGACAACACACAAGTTCAATCCCATGCTGAGATAGAACCTCAAACATTTTCTCCTTCACCCACTTCATTGAGTCAAATCAGAAAGAGGAAGAAACCTGTTAGGAAAGTTAGAGGTAGAGGAATTACTATGAGTGAACCTGTAGCTCTGTCTCCACCGTAAAAAAGATCGATGAATGAACCTGAGACAACTAAGATGAAAGACAGTAAAACTATAGAAGGACATAAGACCACAGCTTAAACTTAAAAGGTGAAGAATATGTATTATAGTATGGCACAAATGAACCAGACAGTACATTTGTGTGTCAACTAAAATCATAAATATTCATCATCTAGCTCAAGTGGTTTTATGACAGAAGACACAACGAAGAAGTGAAGATTTCAGAACTGACAACACGGTTATGCAAGTCAAGATAGTATTTTAACTCTACTATCAAAAGTTATTTAATTATTTAATTTATCTAATTAAATTAATTCAAGATTGAATTGAATTTAATTTATAAATTATTTAATTAAATTAAGTAGAATTAATTTATTACAAAAGATATGACTTAATATGACTTTTAATATAATTTAAATGGCTTAATAAAAAGTCATAACGAATTATAAGAAAAAGTCATACTGAATTTCTGAAGAAAAAGTCTTACCGAAGATTAAAAGGTCATACCAAATTCAATTGATAAAAGGTCATACCGAGTTATTTTTTATTATATTTAAAAGTCATACCGATTTTTTAATTAATAAAGAAAAAGGTCATACCGAATTTTAGTTCAACAAAAGGTCATACCGAGTGATTTTTTATTATATTAAAAAGTCATACCAATTTTTTAACTAATAAAAAAAAGGTCATACCGAATTTTAAAAGTCATACCCAGCCTTTTTAAAAGTCATACGAGTGTTAAAAAAATGCCATATAGATATAAATAAAGTCTGTAAAATGTCTTGTACTAGAAAGTCATACAAGCTTTTCCACCTCTATAAATATGAGGATTTCACTTCATATTTCAGAGAAGATTGAAAAACATTCAAATTTCAGAAATTTGTATGCATTGTAATATTCACAGATTTCTGTGCAAGTTTGGAATATAATTGTTAAACCTGAACACGTGATGTCAAATTTGTTCTAGATCACCTTATCAATTATATACACTTTTCATCAGATTAAGTTTGTAATATCTTTCAAGTTAAAATTATATCTTCTACTTGAACCGTATTTCATTAAAATTAATATTTCATGTTTAATTAAAATAATATAATTAAGTCCAAAATTCCGCGACAATTTTAGATATTGTATTCAACCCCCCCCCCCTTCTGCAATATGAGGGACTAACAATGGTCTTGGCTGACAGGCTGAATTCAATAGACTCGTCATATTAAGATGACGAACCTAGTAACAGTTTTGCCTTTTCCAAGTCTGTACCCTTTTCAAATAACACATATGAGCTAACAGTTGTCTCAGTTTATATATTTGAATCACCTTTCTGGAGACAGAGCAGTTGGTTCACTCACATAACAAACCTTATCAAATGCACTCAAGGCATTGACTTCCTCATTCTTAACAATTAGGTATTCTATATAATGGTAAGAGAGATGAATGTGATAGTGTTTGTGTGTTTGGTTCTAAGATCTTGAATAGAGATTTATGCCAATGATTAGGATCTAACTATTAGAAACTATTGGTTGAACATGCTCATAGATATTTCCTAACACTTCCTCTTGGGGTTAACTTCTCAAAAGTGACGTGAAATAATTAGCACAGTTTTATATATGTATAGGGAAATAAAAAAATAAAAATAAAGACGCCAACCTATATTTAAAAATAAAAATAAACTTACACACATATATAGAGAAATAATGATACCAAAAGTTGAAAATAAAAATAATATAAAATATATTTACAGTAAAGATGCCAATCGAATAAACTATACAAGAAATAAGAAAGATCTTTTTTAGGTTTCTTTTTCATTTTGTTTGTTTGTTTTTTTGATATCTTGAAGGAATATATACAGTATATTTATAATGATTGCTTAAAATAAATATGCAATTTAAAACATCATGCAATAATCAATTCATGTTTAACATCCCTAGCTCATTAACCAACTTAAAGAAAGTGGATTCATCACGTGGTTTCGTGAAAATGTCAGTAATTTTATCTTCTATGGGTACTAAATGTAACACCACAGTTCCGTTCATGACATGGTCTCCGATAAAATGATACCTTATGTCTATGTGCTTGGTTCTCGAAAGTTGTACAAGATTATTGGAAATCTTCTGGACTCTATTTTCTCAGAAGATCTCTTACGTATTTTGATTGGCAAATAAAAATCCCATCTTCTTTTTGCTTCACTTGCAGTCCGAGGAAGAATAATAGCTCACCCATCATGCTCATCTCATACCTACTATGCATTACTTTAGCAAATCTTTTGCACAAGTTTTCATTAGTAGAACCAAATATAATATCTTCAACATAAACTTGGATAAATATCATATCTTTATTATACAGTTTATAAAAGAGAGTTTTATTTATGATGCCTCTAATAAAACCGTTTTCAAGTAAAAACTCAGAGAGAGTGTCATACCATGTCCTCGGTGTTTGCTTGAGTCCATAGAGGACTTTGAATAGGAAATACATAAAATCAGCAAACTCTGGATTTTCAAAGCAAGGGGGATGCTCCATATATACTTTCTCTTCTAACTCTCCATTCAGAAAGACACTCTTCACATCCATTTGATAAACTTTGAAACTAGAGTGTGCTGCAAATGCTAGAACTATTCTGATAGCTTCAGGTCTTGCAACTGGTGCGTAGGTCTCATAATAATCAATTCCCTCTTCCTGGGAGTAACCCTTTGCCACCAGTCTGGAATTGTTCCTTGTATCAATGCCATCACTATCTAATTTATTCCTATATACCCATTTGGTGCCAATAACGGATCTGTCTTTTGGCCTGGGTATAAGTGTCCACACTTCTTGTCTTTCAAACTGATTGAGCTCTTCTTGCATGGTAAAAATCCAATCTGGATCAGTTAGTGCATCTTTAATTTTCTTTAGTTCTTCTTGGGATAGAAAAACTGAAAATAGACATTCATTTAAAATTGAATTTTTAGTTCTAACTCCAACATCTGGATCACCTATGATCAATTTAGAAGGATGATCTCTGCTCCATATCCTTTCCCTCGGTAGATTTGATCTTGATGATTCACCTTGATATTCATTTGGATGTTATGTTCTGCTAGTCGATCCACCATCTCCCCCTGAATTGCTGCCATGAGTACTTGTTGATCAACCACTGGTATTAGTAGTATCTCCAGTGTTTCCATTGTTTCAACCACTATTATCTGGATCATTATCATCATTATTTCCATTATCATCTCCTGTTGCAGGTTCAGGTTCTTCTTCATTATCTGAATCTTAGTCTAGATGATTATCAAATTTTAATGACTCAAAAGGTTCTTTAGTTTATATACTTGGGAGTTTAGTTTCGTCAAATATAGCATTGACACTTTCTTTCACTTGGTGCTGATCAATTATGTACACCTTATATGATCTTCTTGAATAACCGACAAAAATAGTTTCGTGTATCTTGGCTACGAACTTGCCACGATGTTCATCTCCATCATTTAACACATAAAATTTGGCTCCAAATACATTAAAGTACTTGAGTGTTGGTTTCTTGCTAGCCATTAATTCATAGGGAGTCTTCATATGATCTTTATCGATTAGAGTTCGATTCTGGGTATAACATGCTGTATTTACTACTTCAGCCTAGAAGTAGATAGGTAACCTTGATTTAATTAACATAGTTCTTGCAGCTTCCATCAAGGTTCAATTCTTCCTTTCTACAACTTTATTCTGTTACGGAGTTCTTGGTGCTGAGTATTGTCTTGTTATCCCTTTGTCTCATAAAAAGTTATTCATAATTTCGTTCTTGAATTCTGTTCCATTATTTGAGCCTGAACTACTAGTTTGAATCTAACCCAATTAACTTTACGTCATCAATGACCAATTGTGGAGTTTCATCCTTTGAGTTCAAGAATAAAACCCACGTGTATTTTATGTAGTCATCCAAAATCACTAAGGCATAACTTTTCTTTGACATTGACATAATATTAACTAGACCAAATAAATCTATATGTAACAGTTGAAGTGGTTCTGTAATGTTTGTAGTGTATGTGCCTATGTGACTTTCATTCTTTTACTTTCCTTTTGGATATGCCTCACACAACCCTTTTTGTGTAAATTCCATCGGAGGCAGTCCTCTCACCAAATCCCTCTTTACTAGAGAGTTCATTATTTTGAAATTTAAATGTGAGAGTTTCTTGTGCCATAACAAACTTTCTTCTGATAAAGACTTTGAGTAGAAACAATTTTCTTCATCTTCAGTTCTTGAGTTGAGATCAGTTACGTACAATTTTCCTTTCCTTACTCCACGTAAGGCTAGTTTGTCATCCTTGGTATGAGCTATTAAAAACTTTTCCTTGATAAAGTTTACTTTGTATCCTTTATCGCAGATTTGACTGACACTGAAAAGATTGTGTTTAAGTCCTTCCACTAAAGAGATATTTTGAATGATAACATTTATAACTTATAACTTGCCATATCCCGTAGTCATTCCTTTTCTGTTATCTCCAAAAGTGACGATTGGGTCAGCTCTTTCAACTACATCTGATAGTAGGGCTCTATCTCTAGTCATATGCCTTGAAGATCCGCTGTCCAGGATCCATACAACCTGGTCTAACTGTTTAACTCCCTACAATCATCAAACGGTTAAATCTTCTTCGGAGCCCAAATTTGATTGGGCCTGTTATACTTAAAGTATTGACCTTTGTCAGCTTTGACAACAGATCCCTTTTGAATAACAACAGTATTTACCTTGACTATTCTTACCTTCCTATAAATAGTCTTAACAACTTTCTGTTTAGACTTCGGAACATATGTTTCCTTCTTGACAGGTGAAGGAATCGCAGACTTGGATTTCACAAATTTATTATTGATATGTTGTCTAGGTGTCATGCTATTTTTATTTGCATGCGTACTTTAAAAATATGCAGAGATAACATTAAAAGAACATAACATACAGTTTACAACATCACATGGTTAATGGCATACATCAATAATAGGCATGTTATTCAAAACAGTAGGTTTCTTAACAGTAACAGTCTTAAAGTTCTCAGTAGAATGATATATGTTGTTGCTATTCCTACTATTAAGAAACTTATTAGATCTGTTCATATTATTCTTTAAGTCTTTAGCACCTATACCAGGATTGGGGGAATCAGAAGTTCCCACATCTTTCACTGGTGTCTTGGGCACCCCTTTCTCTTTTTGGACATTAACTCCGTGTATGTCCTTAGCTTATTCCTCTATTTTCTTTTCCTCCTCGAGGTCCTCTAAATTCATTTCGTAAGAAATTAATATAGAGCTCTGAAGGATTGGTTCTGCAACATGTGTTATGAAAAGAGGTTTAGGTGTGTCCATAACAACATGTGGAATACCCCTTTCTTCAGCACTTTGCCTGAACGGGGTGATGTTGCTTGCCTTTCCTACAGATTTATTGTTCTTAAAACATATTCCAACTTTACTTTTATCTCATGTTAGTCAATTAGGTCTTTTACAATGTAATATGAATTTTTATAAGCCACACACTTCTTCTATTCTTCCATTATCTGATTTCTCAGATAAGCTTCAACCTTAACATAACAATTGACTCTATTTATTTGAAAAGCTAAATCCTCAGTCAATTTATCATTTTTGGTTTTTCACAATTTCAAAACATCATTATCATCATGTAAGACTTTGTTTTGGAGAATTAGTTTCTTAACTCTATCTCTTGTATCATCTAGTTCTTTACCAAGCAGTTTAAACATTTTAGGGCATGAAGGATTTACCACTATTTCTCCTTGACGAGCTGGAGACAATGATTCTTCAGATGAAGCCAAAAGAGCAAGATTTCCTAGCTCTTCCTCATCATCATTGTCTGAGTCATCCCAACTTTTGCCCTTTGGTAGATAAGATTTTCCTTGATACTTTTTCCTTAGTGCGTCATAATTTTCTTTGAGCTCTTCATAAGACTCTCTCTTCTTCCCTTGCTTCGACTTCTTGCATTCAGTTCCAAAGTGACCTAGCACATTACAGTTGAATCAACGAAACTTGTTCCTATCAACTAGGCCAGTCTTGTAGCTGCTCTTGGATATAGCTAATGAAGAACCTCCTTTTTAGAACCTTTCAAAGTTAGGTTTGACTTTGTAGGAAGAGTTCCTTCGAAATCTCACGTTGCCAAACTTCCTGGCAACCATAGCTAGAGATTCATCTTCCAGCTGATCCAGTTCTTCTAATGAGTAGAATTCACCATTTTCCTAGTTATCTGAAGTATGTTTAAGTTCTGGAACCACATACTCTACTGAACTATTTGAAGGTATAACAGCCTTCACTTCCTTCTTCTCTGGTGATTCCACTAATAGTGCTTTAGAAAAACTAACAACCTTGCCTCTTCCATAAGTTTCTCTAGTTTGGATCTGTTCCAATTCATAGGTCTTTAGAATTCCGTAGAGTCTGTCTAGTGTAACTTCTTTCATGTCCCTAGACTCCCGGATGGCCGTGATCCTGTGTTCCAAATACTCTGGCAAGGTTAGCAAAAATTTCTTGTTCACCTCATGGTTCTTGTAATATTTACCATTGAAATTCTATTCGTTCATCAATTTGTTCAGTCTATGAAATAAATATTTTATTTATTTAGTAAATTATATTTATAAATATCTAAATAATATTAGATATTTATTTTTATAATTTCTGAATTAAATTTATTATTTATTAATCAAAAATTATAAGCTGTGCGGGTCGAAAAACATTTCTACGGAGCCTATTCACTACAGGACGAAATAAGCCCCTTTTCCATTTGAATTTGGCAGCAGATTTTTTAGACCAACCATTGCATGACACATGTCCAAAGAAATGAAAAAGAGCTGCTGATCCAAAAGTAATACCGAAGTGTTGAAAAGGTAATACCGAAGAATGAAGAAAGTAATACCGAGCGGATTTAAAAAGTAATACCGAATTACTTTTATTAAAAAGTAATGCCGAGTTACTTTTTAAAAAGGTAATACCGAAGCCAAGTCAAAAGTAATACCGAGCTGCTGATTGAAAAGTAATATTGAGCTTATTGGAAAAGTAATACCGAAATTCAAAGGTAATACCCAGCTTTCTGAAAAGTAATACAAGGCTTAATTTTTGTTAAAAAGGTCATAGTGAAAAGTAATGCTGAAAAGTAATGTAAAGCTTTTCCAACCTCTATAAATATGAGGAGAACACTTCTCATTTCAAAAAAAGTAGTAGAAAAACTTTCAAATTCAGTAATTTATCTGCAAAGTTATATTCACAGACTTTCTGTGCTGGTTTGAGTTTAATTCCTTAAGTAGAACAATTCATGTCAAATTTGTTCTAGGAATTAAATGTTTATTCTACCGAATACTGTAACACCCTTTCAAGTTTAATATACGTATTTAACTTGAATCTTGTTTACTTACTTGCTAATTTTCTATATCTTAAATGTTATATCATAAAAATAGAAAGCTAGTAAGTCAGCCTCCCAAACACTACAAAGACTCGAACCCTCAGCTTAAGCAATAATTTAATTCCGCAAATTCTGAAAAGAATTTTAAATTGTTGTGAGTATCGCATTCAACCCCCCTTCTACGATACTTCCGGGACCCAACAATTGGCATCAGAGCAAGCTGATTGATATACAAATCAAGATCCGCAGTCCAGTGAAGCTCAGGGTACCGAAGCTGTTTTGAACTCTGAATGTCTAGAGGCCTTGTTAAATAAATTTAACTTTAGATAAATTTATTTTATAAATGTTATTTAAAATAAATTTATTTTGTGAATTTAATATAAATTAGTTTATTATTTAAATTTGAAAAAGTTTCTTTTATAAACTTAATTTAAATAAGTTTACTTTATAAATTTTAATTTAAATAAATTTATTCTTTAAATTTAAATAGACTTACTTTTATAATTTAAATTTATTTAGATAATTTTATTTTATAAATTTAAATTTAGATAAATTTATTTTATAAATATTATTTAAAATAAATTTATTTTGTGAATTTAATTTAAATGAGTTTATTATTTAAACTTGAAAAAGTTTCTTTTATAAACTTAATTTAAATAAGTTTACTTTATAAATTTTAATTTAAATAAATTTATTCTTTAAATTTAAATAGATTTCCTTTTATAATTTAAATTTGTTTAGATAATTTTATTTTATAAATTTAACTTTAGATAAATTTATTTTATAAATGTTATTTAAAATAAATTTATTTTGTGAATTTAATATAAATGAGTTTATTATTTAAACTTGAAAAAATTTCTTTTATAAACTTAATTTAAATAAGTTTATTTTATAAATTTTAATTTAAATAAATTTATTCTTTAAATTTAAATAGACTTACTTTTATAATTTAAATTTATTTAGATAATTTTATTTTATAAATTTAAATTTAGATAAATTTATTTTATAAATGTTATTTAAAATAAATTTATTTTGTGAATTTAATTTAAATGAGTTTATTATTTAAACTTGAAAAAGTTTCTTTTATAAACTTAATTTAAATAAGTTTACTTTATAAATTTTAATTTAAATAAATTTATTCTTTAAATTTAAATAGATTTCCTTTTATAATTTCAATTTGTTTAGAAAATTTTATTTTATAAATTTAACTCTAGATAAATTTATTTTATAAATGTTATTTAAAATAAATTTATTTTGTGAATTTAATTTAAATGAGTTTATTATTTAAACTTGAAAAAGTTTGTTTTATAAACTTAATTTAAATAAGTTTACTTTATAAATTTTAATTTAAATAAATTTATTCTTTAAATTTAAATAGACTTACTTTTATAATTTAAATTTATTTAGATAATTTTATTTTATAAATTTAAATTTAGGTAAATTTATTTTATAAATATTATTTAAAATAAATTTATTTTGTGAATTTAATTTAAATGAGTTTATTATTTAAACTTGAAAAAGGTTTATTTTATAAACTTAATTTAAATGAATTTATTTTATAAATTTATATAGATTTAATTTATAATCTAAAGATATTAAAACTTGGTCCATTTTTCCAAAAGGGTTTGTAGTTGGAAAATTCTCCGGTTTGGCTTAGAATTAATTCGCAGAGCATATGACCCGGTTTCGAGGAAAGTGGTCATTTCATATTAGTAGGTTTATTCTGGAGCATTTGGATTTTATTGTTGATGATAGGACTGTTTATGTTATAGTTCCACAAACTGCTCAAATGTAAAGATAAGATAGATTTATTAGTGGGGAACTCTGAAGAATTTTTTTTTCTGACTCTACTGATCATTCTAGTTTTTGTACTTGTACAAAACGGATTTAAGAATCGTTAGAGGTCACAACTGAAGAAACATATGAGGCTAACAGTAGCAATACAAGATCAGGGCTGTGATACAATATTCAAGAAGCCTGAACAAGAAAATGATGACAGAGACTATGTTGAGATTAAAAGCAGGTGCGTATTTTCACATGAATTGCTCACACTCACATAGTTGTACTTAAATGTCAAATCACTTCAAGTATTGCTTGTTAAGGTATAGAAGAATAAGAGATGGTAGAATTATCTAAGTAGTCAGTAAAATTTGTAGATTCGAGACTTAATCTAAAACTGACTTAGGTAATTAGAGATAGTTAAAATGTTAGACAACAACAAAAATGGATTAGACAGAATTAGTAATTAATTTGTTAGTTCGTCTATTCTATGTGCTTTTAGAAAATTATTGAATATCTGTAAATCTGCTAAACACCTGTTACACTTGTGTAGAATGGTTAAAGTAGATAGTACTAAATTTTCTAATATGCATAACATGCCTGAATTGCATAATTCTTATCTATAATGCATTGAAGCTAAATGTTACCTTGTGTTCTTATTTTCATGCTTCTTTGTTTAAAGTTGAAAATGCATATCTTAGGACTTGCATAATCTTAGGCAAAACATTTCTAAGAATCACAATAGGGTAAAGACTGCTAGTCCACCTTAAGATAGGTTGGAATCACTAATCTCATAGCCTTAAGACTACCTTGTCAAGGCTGCTGTGAATGAGAAGTGACTAGTCAAAGATAAGTATTTGCATGTTAAGGTTGAAACTGTTGTTACCACTATTGAAAGTAATATCTCTAACCCATCTGGACTCAATTGAAATTGAGTACCAAGAATCTTAATCATTTGTGATTGCAGAGAATAAACTGTTGGTGTAGGTGCCCTAGAGGCAATACAATGTTTATTTTGATAAACATTTATGTCAATTGATTATTCAATAAACGTATTTATTATGACTTTAATTACTGCGATATATTTGTTAGCATAATAAATGTCCTTAGAATCATGATACACATTGTATAGTTTAGTACATGACTTGAACTTGAGATTATATAATATATCATATTCTTAAATGTCCCTAGTCGAGTATTATTATTATAGGACAATAATAATACATAAATAGACTAGTATGTTGTTTGACTGATAACCACATCTCATTGGTTATAAGTATGGGGATACTAAAGTCAATACATAGGTACATGTAGGAGTACATGATACTGGACAGACCCACAGTGAGATTCTTCATGTTTAATAAAGTCATAAGAAAGACTCACAGTGATAATGGTGTAATGATCCTTTGACTTGAGATCATTATATTTCTATACGAGGATTAATATACTTTGACTACATTAAAAGTTACCTTTGACCGGGTGATGATAAAAGTGGACATCGGGTATATCATGAGTCGTATGAGAAATATGAATGATAGATAAAGGATTTAACCCTCTTATAATTAGGAGAGATATTATTGGCCTCTTGATTGAGTGAGACTATAAAATGCATGGCCGTGCTCAAATAATGATTTGTTTTCATAGTCTACTCATGGATCAAGTAAACCCGGATTAAATGTTGAAGAGGATGACTAAATACATGCCTCGAGTTTAATCTATAATATATATGGTTAAAGGGATTATATTACACTGAAACATTAATCACGAAAGGTTTTATCGAATCACGATTTAATTATTATTTAATTGGGTAGCAATGATGTATTACTAGATACCGCTCATTGTTTATAATTTTATTGGAGAATAAAATTATTGCTAATTAAATAATAGCCTATAGGGTCACACACATAGAGTACTTAAAGGAATAATTAATTTAAATTATAGATTTAAATTAATTGATAATTATTTGAATTTTATTATATTAATTAAGTGAGACTTAATTAATTGAAATAATATAAATTCGAATTTGAATTCTGCCATTAATAATTAAGTGTGACTTAGTTATTAATTAAATAATAAAATTCGGTTTTATTATTTAATCCTAAACCTACATGGGTTAGGCTTTGCTGTTATGGGTTGCTATTATGGGCCTATTAACCAACCATTATAAATAGATAATGTAGGGTTAATAAGGATTACGTTTTTTGAGAAAAACAAAACCCTAGCAGCAGCAAAGGCAGAATTCGAAATCATCAAAGGAGGCTAGTACATCCATTCCGTAATCAAGATCGTGAGACGTTCTTGAAGGTGCTCGTGTGGATACCATAGAGGTGTTTTCGAGAGGAAGACACAAGTCGTGAAAGCTAGGATCTCCATTGAGTTCGTGAAAGTCAAGACCAAGTAAAGGTATGATTCCGTTTCACAATAATCAGTCCGCGTATACATGATCCTGCGTTTAGGGTTCCGAAATTTTCGTTATATTTACGTTTAATCCGCTGCGTTTTATGCCTCGGAACCCAACATAAACGAAAGTCAAAAGTTATGTGATTTCTTGACATTTATTGTTCGAGACATATTTCTAGCATTGAAGCTCTACTATCACAGTTGGTTGAGAAAGCCTACCCAATGGTAACCTTTGGAGATGACAGCAAAGGATGTACAAGGGACTTGGCTATCATGAGTTTGAAATTGTCATCACTGGAAATATCTTTCTTGTCGACGGACTTAAGCACTAATTACTATCTATAGGGCACTAAAGAATTCTTTGTCAAAGGTTTTCTGGAAAAGCATTGAAATAGAAAAGTGTTTGATTTCAAGCAAGAAAGATGGAAGATCACTCAACTGAGAATGAATTGGTGATGTTCGTGCATTCAACAGATAATATATCACATATGGTGATTGATCACATCAAGAAGATCAAGTTGGAAGCAAAGTACTTTGAAGTTGAAGCGATTAACACAACATGCTTCTTTATTCAACAAGATCGTGAAAAGACATCATATGAGTCAGTGGCCAACCAGAAGCAAACACTGAAGCTCTTTCGTGTGTTTGGAGGAAATTGATATTTATTGAAGATTTATATGAGCATCTTGATAAGTTCGAAATTAAGGCTCATGGAACAATTTTCCTCGGCTACTCATTGAAGTCGAAAGCTTTCAAGTAAGATGTGATGTAAAACCAGAAGGTGATTGAAAGTCTGAATGTGTCGTCCTATTACACCAAGCTCCCGAGCATTAAAATAAAAGTCTATTCTGAATCTGTGAAACTTGACATCTTGTCAGAGTCATATTCAGATATTGATGATGAAACTGAGGTTGCAGAAGGAATCAATGTTAATGATGATGATTCAGATCCTAGTAGTGGAAATGGTAGTGAATCTACACAACTCGTGGACTTTAACAGAATCCACTCAACAAGGTGAAGGATCTTCAACACATCCTAGCAGCAACTCAGGGGGAGCAAATAAAAGAAGGATCTACTAGTCATACTCAATACAATGAAGATCAAAGGAATACATTAAGAACATATCTGCCGAGACAAAGGGTTTGGAGTCAAAGTCATTCCTGGAGTCTAGTTCTTAGTGATCCGGATACTAGAGTAAAGACTAGAAGTGCTATGCAAAGTAAATGGTTACTCTTCGGGAAAGAACAATTGTTAAACAGTTGGAATCCTAAAGAAGATTGAAGAAGCACTGATTGATCCAGATTGAGTGATTGCAATGCAAGATGATCTCAATCAGTTCGAAGGCAGAATTTACTGAATCTGGAACCCAGACCACAAGACAAAGTTGTAATTGGTACTGTAAGGGTTTTCAGAGACTGGATGATTTTTAGCATTGTTATGAGGGACAAAGCCAAACTGGTTGCTACAGAAGGTATCGACGATGATGGAAACAGAATCTTCGGGACTTTCAAGATCTAACTAAAGCACCAGAGACGAGACTTGATACTATTAGGGCTGAACAAGTTGATGTACAACAACTCCTGGACTTTGAAGTTTCTTATCCACTGGAATTTGTATATCATTCTTTTCACAAAGCTCTCTATAATGGAGGTAAGAGATCAAGCAATCGTCAAGGACACGGTATGACACTCTAACTGCTAATTACTTGAATATGATTTTATATTAGAGTCGTTATACACATATCTCTCTAAAATATAAGGCACACACGCATAATGTAATATTAGTGCAAGTATACCATGATTATATTACATGTGGGTCTACTGTGCATAAAGACCATATATTTTATTCTCAATATGCCTATGTGTAAGTTTCCACGTGGATACTAGAGAATCTAATCTTATAGCTAAGATATGAATTGTTAGATATCTTAAGGGATTACCAATTCTAAGAATCAGGTACCCTAAAGATACCAGGTTTTACCTAATTGGCTATATAGATATAGATAATGCAGGTTATAAGAAAGACAGAGAGGTAATTACCAGAAGCTGTCAAACTCCATCAACTCTGCTGGATAATCTCTTCACCACTCACGGAACAAGCGCATGGACACTAGGTATCATTTATATCGAGAGTAGTCCTTAGTAGAATAACTTGCAGATATTTGCTAAACAGCTTGATGAATTCATTTTGTCTAAGTTGGTTAGTAAAGTTGAGATATTATGTATGTGCATATTTGTTGGAAATCTCATCTGCAAGGAATTCTTAAATGAGTTCACAAGTATTAAATTTCCCATATTTAAAGGACTTATGAATTTATTTGAAATCCAGAACCTCATACTTATTGCTACTACTTTAATTATCATGTTTACAATGTAATATGCATATGTGGTAATTAGGTGTTCTAGCATAAGTTTGTATATTATCTTAATTGATTTAAATTATGATGTTAGACAATTCAATGTCATATCAGTCTCATGATTTAAATGAATTAAAATAATATGCAACATAATTGTTTATATGATAAATATTTTATGAGTATTAGTTAATGATATCTTGCTTAATTGTTTTGATATTTTTCTCTGATATTTTTAAATGTTTTGTTACAGATAATTGTGACACTTTTAATATTAGTGATATTATTTAAAATTATTGATCTAAGTAATCAATGCATATTTCAAAATTCACTAATATTGAAAAAACAGAAGTATTTTCTAAGTTATGTGTATATAAAATTCTCAATATTTTATATACTTAGAAATATTTCCAAAATTGTTTTTACTTCGAGGTATCAACCATTTATAAAATGATTTGTTTTCAAACACTTGTTTCAATGTTTGTTGCACATTGATTCAAAGTACCTAAACAGTGGTTGTTGCTTTGAAGACCTTGCACTGTATTGCTAAGAATACATCCACCCCTATTGTCATAATATTTTTTATTTTAAGTTAGGGATAAAATCAGGTGGATGAAAATGATGAATATCATAATTGCATTATGAGTCGGAAAATCATAGTCCTCTATCTGATAAGGATGGTTTGCAAAACTATTTTCAAATCATACAGTATTAAGGTATAAAGGAAAAGAGTCATTTTAACGAGATATAATTTGGTAAGAGAGTTGAATTTCTTATTTGGTATAAATTCTCGCGTTTTATAATGGGAAGTTTGCCTTATAGAAAATTCATAAAGGATAAAAACTTTCTTCTATGATACAACTTTCCCGCGTTTTATTATGGGATATGTATCTTAAAGAAAATTTTGTATCATGCTTTTAAATGATAAATCTTTAGTTCTGACAAAACTCTTTTATTGAAAGTGCTTTAATGCAATCTATTACCATTCCTTATTATATTTTTCCTTCTCCTTGAGATGAAAAATATGTTTTGGAATGTTAAGGTGATTATCTTTTTATCTCGATTGGTTCTTTCCAGTTAGTCCCTAGTGGCTTTAGAAACTGGCCAAGAGGTTGAAAACCCATCAATCTCTTACCCAGGCCATAGTACCAAATACCAATTCATCCACTTCCATATATTAACCCCTGGAGATATAAGGAACTCATTTAAGTTAGAGGTTGATAAGGGAGATACTGCACTTGATGCAGCAAATAAGGATGATGTCGGAAGTGCACCCATAGCTCTACCTCCAGAGAAGAAAAAGAGTATATAACTGAGGTAACTGTAAGCTCATCTGCATCTTCTCAAAAGGATGCAGAGCTGAAAAGGCAATAAAACTGTCTCTGGAATCATTCTCTCTACAGGATGAATCCATTGAAATTCGCTCGTCAGCTAGAGCACTTTGTAATGAGTCAAGCACATCACTGGCACTCACGCTGATGGTAAGCCTAAATAGATAAATTCTCGGAACACATTGCAAGGCGTGCACAGTGAGAGGTACATGCAACATTTTTAGTTTTGTACAGTTTTATTTAATTGGCATATTTATTTATTTTTTTTATAAAATTGGCATATATTTTTATTTTTATTTCATTTTATTTTTGTCTACGAGAAATTGTTCTAAGAATCATAAGTATTAAATGTCAATATTTAAAGAACTTGTGAATTTCTTTACATCTACATTCTCGAACTTACATATATCTCTGATATAATGTATGAAGTTAAATGCTAATTTTCATTCCTATGATTATTTAGTATTTAGCAAGAGTATTTTATCTTATTAAAATTATGAATTGAAGCAATTCCTCGTTTATTAGTTTCATAGTTTTAATACGATGAGATATTAGGAGCATAATTACTTGCTTTTTGAAATTATTATTAATTATCCTATTTTGATAGTTTGTTATTGTTTCATTGCAATTAATTATGATTTTTGTTGTTAGTGATAATATATATTGTTTATCTGAAAGTCACTAATAATAAAAGCATATCTGTGTCCTGCCGAACAAGAGCAATCGACTCGAGGTAAAAGCAGGTAATCTCGATCTTGATATATTCTTTAATCAATTGATATAAAAATATATATACAATTGATATATTGAGCCCTCAGTGACTATAGGACAAGATCAAGGGATTGAAAACCTATAATCTCTAACACAGATCATAGAACCAAACACTCAAACAGATACAACTTCATCTACTAAATCCCTGGAAAGAAATGTTTATCAATTGAAGAGGGTGAGAGAGTAAGTGCCTCTAGTGCACTAGAAAAGAGAAGTATCTATGAGTGTTCCAGCAGTTCTGCCTCTAGTTAGAATATGAAATTGAAACCAAGGCAACTGCTAACTAATTTATATTCTCCCAAAAAGGTATAGATTTTCAAATGGCAAAACTGTTACTAGGTTCATTCTCTCAACAGAGTGAGTCTATTGAATTCGGCCTGTCAGCCAAGGCCATTTGTAAAGAGTCAACTTCATCTGGACACTCTCAAACACTGCAAACCATAAATGTATATATTCAAATGCACTGTAAGGATTGTCACACACTAAGGATGAATTGACAGAAGCAATTATTCTAAACTTCCATATCAAGGAAGGAAGGATGATTGATGATTCTGACTGAATCAACATGCCTTCATAGGCGTCAGGAGGAAACTTGGATCTTTTGCTACATTATAGATCCTTGTCACCCTCCCCAAATGGAACATATCTGGATTCCTAACGGAACAGATCGTCTTAGATGATCAGCAACTCATTGAATCTATTCCTGAAGCAATTCAGTTTTCAAAGTCAAATATTTTAATGGATTCAGTTGAGGACTGGGATTTACGAAACCCCATTGCACCACCAGTGACCTCTCTTGAAGGGGCTATGGTGATCTTTCTTACAGGTATAAAAGACTGTGTTATCCGTACTGAGAGAGAAATAGTGTTGTGAGAAAAGAGTGAAACACAAGTGAGAAGGAGTGAAAATATATATTCTATGAGTGAAACACTTAGAGAGTATATGAGCGAAACACTTGTCAGTTACACAAAGGAAAATCACACACTAGCACAATTACCAAATCCCATTCCCAATTCCCTGTTACAGATTTCTAATGTTACTCAACTAAGGGGGATGAAATTTCTTCTGATATTAAAGATTCTGAAGAGGATTACTCAACTAAGGGGGAGAAGTGTTGAACAGTTCGAACTGTTGAACAAGATCCAAAAAAAGGGAGAAGTAGTTCCAAAAAGGGAGAAGTGTTGAACAAGATCCAAAGGGGAAAATTGTTTAAAGACTTTTACTAGAAGAGGATTACTCCATTGTTGAACAAGAAAAAGGGGTATATAACAACATGCTTGGATTGGATCCATTTGATTTTAGAAAATTCTTGTATATAGGATTAACCGGATTTTCTAAAATGCATAACATGTCATAGTTTGCATTTTTTATATCCGAGATGGTTTAATGCTGTATGTATGTCATGTCTGTTGTTACCTCTGTTAAATTAGTTGGATAATTCACGTAAGGGGAGAATGAATTCACCTTGGGAGAGAAGTGAAGACAGAAGTTGGAGAAACAGAGGATAGATGGTAAGAAGAGAACAAGACTTCATCCCTTCCATCCTAAGGGGGAGTAGTGATGAGTCTGAGAAATGAAGATAATACTACTTGTATAATATGTTCAGTGCTAGAGGAACAAACATCTTTCATTTCAGTTTCTCAAGAAATCTGGAAATGCAGAATCTGATCCAGAGAAACCAGCCACTAAAGATCTACCAATGACACCTGGTCACAAAAGTTAAACACTAGAAGAAGGTGAAGTTGATACTTCTGAAGCTGGTCATGATAGGTAAGTCAAGATAGAACTTTGTTAAATATGTTCAGTCTAGAGGAACATCTATCTTATATTTATCTTTCATAATTGAAATCTGGAAATGTATTATATGATCCAGAAAACAATTTATTATTTACAGTTCTTAAATGTCGTTTTATTTTCTTAGTTGTTAGTTGAGTTATCCTCTAGAAATTTGTGTGTTAAATGTTTAACAACAAATAGGGGGAGATTGAAAGTCATATTACTAGTCCTATTTGTAATAAGTAGATGACAACTCAACTCAGGTAAGAAAGTGAAGTAAATAATAAATATTGAATATAGAGGAAGAACAAAGAGAAGCTAAGACAGGACAAGACAAGACACAAAAACCACTACAGAAGAAATGAGAATCAACATTGTAGTTAGTCATCCGTGAACCAGACCAGTGCACAGGGTGTCAACAATGTCAGTGAAGATTCGTCATCAAAAAGTTCAAGTGGTTATAAAGGTTATTGTTGAAGAACAGAAGATTCTTATCTACATCAACAATAGTCAAGCCTTTAATTTAATTCTCTATTAATTAATTAAATTAATTAGTTAATTTAATTAGTAAATTAATTCACTCAGAATTAATTTATTTCTTAAATTAATTAAAGGATTAATTAATTTAGAATTATTTTAGAATGACAGAAGACAGAAGCTGAAAGCTCAAAGGGATACAGATACAGCTGAACAGACCTGGCGGTACTGACTAGAAGACAAATCGGTAAAAGAATTGACACGGAAGAAATGCAGATTAATATATTCGTAAAAGTGGAACCCCGGTTGGAATTGATTTATCATTTCCAAGTGAAAAGGAGTTCGGTTCCAGACGATCAGAAGACCGCAGCTTAGAGCGTAAGGATTTATTTAATTAATAAATATTTTATTTATTTAGTAAATTATATTTATAAATATCTAAATAATATTAGATATTTATTTTTATAATTTCTGAATTAAATTTATTATTTATTAATCAAAGATTATAAGCTGTGCGGGTCGAAAAACATTTCTACGGAGCCTATTCACTACAGGACGAAATAAGCCCCTTTTCCATTTGAATTTGGCAGCAGATTTTTTAGACCAACCATTGCATGACACATGTCCAAAGAAATGAAAAAGAGCTGCTGATCCAAAAGTAATACCGAAGTGTTGAAAAGGTAATACCGAAGATTGAAGAAAGTAATACCGAGCAGATTTAAAAAGTAATACCGAATTACTTTTATTAAAAAGTAATGCCGAGTTACTTTTTAAAAAGGTAATACCGAAGCCAAGTCAAAAGTAATACCGAGCTGCTGATTGAAAAGTAATACTGAGCTTATTGGAAAAGTAATACCGAAATTCAAAGGTAATACCCAGCTTTCTGAAAAGTAATACAAGGCTTAATTCTTGTTAAAAAGGTCATAGTGAAAAGTAATACTGAAAAGTAATGCAAAGCTTTTCCAACCTCTATAAATATGATGAGAGCACTTCTCATTTCAAAAAAAGTAGTAGAAAAACTTTCAAATTCAGTAATTTGTCTGCAAAGTTATATTCACAGACTTTCTGTGCTGGTTTGAGTTTAATTCCTTAAGTAGAACAATTCATGTCAAATTTGTTCTAGGAATTAAATGTTTATTCTATCGAATACTGTAACACCCTTTCAAGTTTAATATACGTATTTAACTTGAATCTTGTTTACTTATTTCCTAATTTTCTATATCTTAAATGTTATATCATAAAAATAGAAAGCTAGTAAGTCAGCCTCTCAAACACTACAAAGACTCGAACCCTCAGCTTAAGCAATAATTTAATTCCGCAAATTCTGAAAAGAATTTTAAATTGTTGTGAGTATCGCATTCAACCCCCCTTCTACGATACTTCCGGGACCCAACAGAAGCTTTGTTCGGTATGACTTTTTTAACAGAATTCGGTATGACTTTTTTTAACAGAATTCAGTATGACTTTTTTAACAGAATTCAGTATGACTTTTAATATAGTCTTGTGTGTCAACTAAAAATAATATTTATTCTTCATTTAGTTCAAGAGGTTTCAAGAACAGAAGACAAAGAAAAGACGGGAAGATTTCAAAGCTGACTGCAGATTAAACATATCAATAAAGTATTTTTAATTCTACAATCAAAGTAAGTTAATTATTTAATTTATTTAATTAAATTAATTCAAGTTGAATTTAATTTAATTTATAAGTTATTTAATTAATTTAAGTAGAATTAATTATAAAAGAAATGAATTAATATGACTTATATATATATATTTCGAATGACTTAAATAAGTCATACCGAATGACTTAAATAAGTCATACCGAATGACTTATTAATAAGTCATACCGAGATATATATATTTATCTATTTAAATAAGTCATACCGTGGTTGCTTTATGAATAAGTCATACCGAATTTTTCTTTATAATATAAGTCATTCTGATTTATATTAATTAAGGAAAAATTCTAATATGGCTTAGAATAAGTCATACCGAATTTTTAAGTCTTACCCACTCTTTTTATTAAGTCATACAAGTGTTAAATTTGTTAAATTAAGTCATATTGATAAAGGTCATGCTAATCCTTTTTCAACCTCTATAAATATGAGGTCAGGGCTTCACTATTTTAGTGTTAGAAAATCAGTTCAAATTCAGAAATTTGTCTGCATTGTAATATTCACAGATTTCTGTGCAAGTTTGAATAAAATTGATTGAACTCGAACACTTCATGTTGAATTCGTTCTAGAATAATTTATCAGTTATAAACTCTAATCTTCAGATAAATTTTGTAATACTTTTCAAGTTAAAATTATATCTTCTAGTTGAACAGTATTTCATTAAAATTTATACTTCGTTATTATTTAAAATAATATTTTTAAATCCTATATATCGCGACAATTTATAGATATTGTATTCAACACCCCTTCTACAATATCAGGGACCAACAATTGGTATCAGAGCTGGTTGATATCTTTTTATCAGATCCAAACCAAATATTCCGCAACTCATACACAAATCAAAAATTATTTTTAATTCGAAATAATTTTTTCACTAAAAATTATTTTTGATCAAAAATTGTTTTCAGTCAAAAATGAAAATATTTTTTGGAACACTTAATTTTTAAATCTTATTAAGATGAGTACTCAGAAAGTGACTAGTATCAAAATTTCACAGTTCGACAGAGAACACTATAATTTGTGGAAACATAAAATGCTACTGTTTATCGGGATTGCAAATCCCAAGTACGCATTAGTCATGGCCAAAGGTGTTGAGCCCCCTATATCAGTTATTCTCGAACATTAGGTAGATGGGGTTATAATCCCCCACAGACAATTTCTGAAAAGTCCGGCAGACTATACAGATGAGGAAGCAGAAGTTGTGTCCCTTGATAATAACATGAAGCTTATATTAATTGAATCCTTGGACTACGTAATGTACAATCAAGTAGTCAATTGCAAAAATGCAAAACAGATCTGGGAAACAATTGAAATTATCAATGAGGGAACTGAAGAAGTAAAGGAGAATAGACTGGAGATCCTGACTTCCCAATATGAGCAGTTTAGATCCAACCCTGGAGAGGGTATCTCTGAGGTGTTTCAGAGACTAAACAAACTGATAAACGAGCTCAATATGAATGAAAAGTTTTATCAAAACCAGGAGGTGAACATGAAGTTTTTGCTGACCTTACCCGAGCATCTGGAACACAGGATTGCAGCTATCTGGGAATCTAGGGACATGAAGGAGGTAACCCTAGAAAGACTCTACGGAGTTTTAAAGACTTATGAGCTGGAACAGATCCAAACCAGAGAGATGTACGGGAGAGGTAAGGTACTGAGTTCCTCCAAGGCATTAATGGTAGAAGCACCAGAGAAAGTAGAAGCGAAGGCTGTTGCACCTTCTAATAGTTCAACAGAGTATGTGGTTCCAGAATTTGGACATACTTCTGACAAACAAGAAGATGGTGAGTTCTACTCGCTAGAAGAACTAGATCAGCTGGAAGATGAATCTCTAGCTATGATTGCTAGGAATTTTGGCAACATGAGATTCCAAAGAAACTCCTCATTTAGAGTTAAGCCTAATTTTGGAAGATTCCAAAAAGGACGTTCTTCGACGGTAGTATCAAAAAGCGGCTACAAGACCGGCTTAGTTGATAGAAGCAAGTTTCGTTGCTTCAACTGTAATGAGGTAGGCCACTTCGCAACTGAGTGCAAGAAGCCTAAGCAAGGGAAAAAGAGAGAGTCTTACTAAGAGCTCAAAGAGAAGTATGATGCGCTCGTGAAAAAGTATCAGGGAAAGTCCTATCTGGCAGAGGGCAGAAGCTGGGATGACTCAGATAATGATGGTGAGGAAGAGCTGGGAAATCTTGCTCTTATGGCTTCATCCGAGGAATCACTATCTCCCACCCGTCAAGGAGGAATAGAGGTAAATCATTCGTGCCCTAAAATGTTTGCTCTTCTAGGAAAAGAACTAGATGGTGAAATAGATAAAGTTAAGAAACTCAGACTCAAAGTCAAAGAGTTAGTTGATGAGACTGAAGTTCTTAAACAGTTAAAAAGAAATCATGACAAGTTGACTGAAGACTTAGCTGTTCAAGTCAATAAAGTCAGTTGTCATGTTGTAGTAGAAACTAATCTCAGAAACCAGATAGAAGAAGAAAAGAAGAAGTGTCTTGCATATAAGAATTCCTCATATATTGTAAAGAACCTAGTTGACCAACAAGAAATAAGTCATAAAGTTGGAATAGGCTTCGAGTACAATAAATCTGTAGGAAAGCCAAGTAATATAACCCCCTTCAGAAAAAGTGCTGTAGAAAGGGGTATCCCACATGTTGTTAAAGACACACTGAAACCTCTCTTCATAACACCGATAGCTGAACCTATCCTTGAGAGCTCTGTACTGATTGCATATGAAATGCAGTTGGATGATCTTGAGGAAGAGAAGAAGAGAGGAAAATAGGTTAAGGACATAAAATGAGTTAATGTCCAGAAAGAGAAGTGTGCACCAGAGACACCAGTGAAAGATGTGGGAACTTCTGATTACCCCAGACCTGGTGTAGGTGCAAAAGACTTAAAAAATAAAATGAACAGACCTAACACGTTTGTTAACAGTAGGAACAGTAACAATAAATTTCATTCTACCGAAAACTTCAAATCTGCTGATAAAATTGAAGTAGAATCTGTTAAGCCCCTTAATGTATTGTATAACATGCCTACTATTGATGCTTTCCATAAACCTTGTGGTATAATGAATTGTATGTTATGTGCTTTTAATGCTATGACTACTTATTTCAAACGCATGATAGCTAAGAAAGATAACATGACACCTACAAAATGCATCAATAATAAGTTTGCTAAATCCAAGACTGCAAATCCTTCACCTTCTAAGAAAGAAGAATATATTCTTAAGTTTAAACAGAAAGTTGTTAAGACTATGTATAGGAAGGTAGGAACAGTCAAGGAAGATGATACTGTTATTCGAAAAGGATCTGTTATCAAAACTGACAAAGGTCAATTCTTTAAGTATGTCGGGCCCAATCAATTTTGGGTTCCGAAGACGAATTAATCCGTTTAGTATGTGCAGGGAGTTAAACAGGTAAACCGAGTTGTATGGATCCTGGACAGCGGATCTTCAAGGCATATGACCGGAGATAGAGCCCTGCTATCAAACGTGGTTGAAAGAGCTGGCCCAATCGTCACCTTTGGAGATAACAGCAAAGGAATGACTACGGGATATGGCAAGTTAAATACTGGGAATGTTATCATTGAAAACGTCTCTTTAGTGGAAGGACTTAAGCACAATCTACTCAGCGTCAGTCAATTTCGTGATAAAGGGTATAAAGTAAACTTTATCAAGGAGAAATGCTTAATAGCTCATTCTAAAGATGACAAACTAGCCTTACGTGGAGTAAGGAAAGGAAACTTGTACGTAGCCGATCTCAACTCAGTAACTAAAGATGAAGCAAACTGTTTCTACTCAAAGGCTTCATCAGAAGAAAGCTGGCTATGGCACAAGAAACTCTTACATCTAAACTTCAAAACAATGAACTCTTTAGTCAAGAGGGATTTGGTGAGAGGACTGCCTCCGATGGAATTCTCACAGGAAGGATTATGTGAGGCATGTCAGAAAGGGAAGTTGAAGAAAACAAGTCACAGAGGCACAAACACTTCAAACATCACTGAACCATGTCAACTCCTTCACATTGATTTATTTGGTCTATTAAATATTATGTCTATGTCAAGGAAGAAATACGCCTTAGTGATTGTGGATGACTTCAAAAAGTATACGTGGGTTTTATTCTTAAACTCTAAAGATGAAACTCCACATTTGGTGATTGATCATATAAAGCTGATTGAGTTAGATTCAAAGTTACCTGTCAGGGCAATCAGATTAGATAATGGAACAGAATTCAGAAATGAAGTTCTGAATAACTTCTGCTCAAACAAAGGGATAACAAGGCAATATTCAGCACCAAGAACTCCGCAACAAAATGGAGTTATAGAAAGGAAAAATAGAACCCTGATTGAAGCTGCAAGAACTATGCTAAGTGAATCAAGGTTACCTATCTACTTCTGGGCTAAAGCAGTAAATGCAGCTTGTTATACTCAGAATCGAACTCTGATCAACAAAGATCATATGAAAAATCCCTATGAATTAATGGCTGGCAAGAAACCTACTCTCAAGTACTTTCATGTATTTGGAGCCAAATGCTTTGTGCTAAAGGATGGAGATGAACATCGTGGCAAGTTTGAGGCCAAGGCACATGAAGCTATTTTTGTCGGATATTTAAGAAGAGCATATAGGGTGTACATAATTGATCAGCACCAAGTGAAAGAAAGTGTCAATGTAACTTTTGACGACACTAAACTCCCAAGTATCCAAACTGAAGATTCTTCTGAGTCATTAAAATTCGATAATTATCCAGACTCACATTCTGATGACGAAGAAGAACCTGAGGTTGCAACAGGAAACGATGATGACAATAATAATGATGATCCAGGTAATAGTGGTGGAAACAATGGCGATACTGGAGATACTACTAATACCAGTGGTGGATCAACAAGTCATCCTGGCAGCAACTCAGGGGGAGATGAAGGATCAACTGGTAGAACACAACATCACAATGAATTTCGAGGTGAATCATCAAGATCAAACCTACCCAGGGAAAGGATATGGAGCAGAGATCATCCTTTTGAATTGATCATAGGTGATCCAGATGTTGGAGTTAGAACCAGAAGTGCAACTTCAAATGAATGTTTATTTTCAGTTTTTCTATCTCAAGAAGAACCAAAAAAGATTGAAGATGCATTAATTGATCCAGATTGGGTTCTTGCCATGCAAGAAGAGCTCAATCAGTTCGAGAGACAAGAAGTCTGGAAACTGGTACCCAGGCCTAAAGATAGATCTGTTATTGGCACGAAATGGGTATACAGGAACAAGTTAGACGGTGATGGCATTGTTACAAGGAACAAAGCCAGACTGGTTGCAAAGGGTTACTCTCAGGAAGAGGGAATTGATTATGACGAGACCTATGCACCAGTTGCAAGACTTGAAGCCATCAGGATATTTCTGGCATTTGCAGCACATTCCAATTTTAAAGTCTATCAAATGGATGTGAAGAGTGCATTTCTGAATGGAGAGTTAGAAGAGGAAGTATATGTGGAACAACCCCCTGGCTTTGAAAATCTAGAGTTTGCTGATTTTGTGTATTTTCTATTCAAAGCCCTCTATGGACTCAAGCAAGAACCGAGGACATGGTATGACATTCTCTCTGTGTTTTTACTTGAAAATGGTTTCATTAGAGGTGTCACAGATAAAACTCTCTTTTATAAATTGCATGAAAAAGATATGATATTTGTCCAAGTTTATGTTGATGATATTATATTTGGTTTTACTAACGAAAACTTGTGCAAAAGATTGGCTAAGTTAATACAGAGCATATATGAAATGAGCATGATGGGTGAACTATCATTCTTCCTTGGATTGCAAGTAAAGCAAAAGGAAGATGGGATTTTTATTTGCTAATCAAAGTACGTAAGGGATCTTCTGAGAAAATACAGTCTAGAAGATTCTTCACCGGCAAAAATCCCAATGCCAACAGCCACCAAGCTTGACAAAGATGAAACTGGTAAGAAAGTTTACATCACAAGCTACAGAGGTATGATAGGCTTATTGTTATATCTAACTGCTAGTAGACCCGATATAATGTTTGTAACTTGCTTATGTCCAAGGTTTCAATCTTACCCTAGAGAATCTCATCTAATAGCTATTAAACGAATTTTTAGATATCTGAAGGGTACACCAAATCTTGGAATTTGGTACCCTAAAGATATAGATTTTGACCTAATAGGCTATACAGATTCAGATTATGCAGGGTGCAGGATGGACAGGAAAAGTACTTCTAGAAGCTGTCAGTTTCTAGGAAGTCGGTTGATCTCCTAGTATAGCAAGAAACAGCACTCAGTGTCTACCTCGACAGCCGAGGCAGAATACATTGCGGCAGGTAGTTGTTGTGCACAAATCTTGTGGATAAGGAATCAGCTAAATGACTATGGACTTGCGTTGAACAAAATTTCAATTTTCTGCGATAACACAAGTGCTATAGCTATTTCCAACAATCATGTACAACATTCATGAACCAAGCACATTGACATAAGGTATCATTTTATCCGAGAGTATGTCATGAATGGAACTGTGGTGCTACATTTTGTACCCACAGAAGATCAACTAGCCGACATCTTCACGAAATCACTTGATGAATCCACTTTCTCAAAGCTGGTTAGTGAACTAGGGATGTTAAATAATGGCTAAATTTTTGGTTACTAGGAATTAATTTAAGCTCATAAATATTAAATGTTAATATTTAAAGAATTTATGAGACTTGAAATAATAAAATCCTAGGGCTTATGAATTTTTGAAAAATTATCTTAAGAATAAATTAATATTCTTAAAAGATAATTATTTCAATTAGAGCATAAATACTTTTGTATAAATTAAGCATTTATGGAAATTAATGTTTATTTTACAAATTATTATTGTACATAAATATAAATGATTATGTTATTAATTAGTCAATTAATTTACTCATTAAATTAATTCAAACTTGAGTTAATTTAATTCCTAAATTAATTAGAACAATTATTAATGTAAATATTTGTTATATGTCTTTAATAATTTATTAGTATGTAAATTATTGTTATTTGTCTTAAAGTTTCTAAAGGAGAATTGCTTGTTAATATTTATTGTATAATTATTCTATTTTATTATTGCAAATCAGCATGACTTTTATTTTAATATTTGCATGACCTTTTATTTTAAAACTCGGCATGACTTTTTATTGATAATAAAAGTCATACCGAGTGCTTAAAATAAAAGTCATACCGAGACTTCAATAGTATAAGTCATACCGTATATTATTTTATTTTCAATTTTCTTTCTATTAGTAATTAAGTCATACCGACTTATTTATCAATAAGTCATACCGACTTATTTATCAATAAGTCATACCGACTTATTGTTTAATAAATCATACCGAGCCTTAGTATTTATATATAAATCCTTCTTATTTAATAAGTCATACTCAGCAATTGTATACACATAAACACATATATACGTATATAATCGACTATTCTTCATTTTCTTTGATAAAATTGACCGATTTTCATCAAAACAACTGCTTTAGTTGATTGTACTTGATTTATCACAAGCTTTGCTTGCTTATTACTAACAAAATTTGAACAAAACAGCTAAAACTCTGCCCGATTTTCATTAAAAATCAAGTGACTGTTCGTGTTATTGGATAAAATCGAAGCATTGTGATTGTATTGATTAAAGGACTGGTGTGAAGTAATTTTGACTGATTATAATCGAATTGGGAATTAATAGAAATTAGGGTTTTTAATTTTTCAGTATAATTTTCAAGTTCTGAACTTGTAGTTGTTATTTTTAATTGTATTTGCACATTGTAATTTATTAATTGTATTAGTTTAAATTAAAATGGCTGGTTTTTGCGAATTACTAAAAACTAATTTTGTAGGATTTTTTAATCCGGTGAATTGTTCAGTCAAGAGGTTTCGACCATGGATCGTATTTATGAATGAACATTCACTAGTCAGAACTGCAATCACTCTAGATGCCCCGTTGCAAGTGTTAGCACTTAGGGCTTTGTACTCCACTGCTAGGAATAGGAGTACTGCAGACAGAGTTCAATTCTCATTCACCATAGGAGAACATGAATACATGGTGACTGAAGAGGATGTGAACAGGATCTTAGGCTTTCCAACTGACAATTTTGTGGATCCACCCACTATACCAGAAATTCTAGAATTTTTCTATACTATTCTATATCAGGGTGAGATCAATTTGGTAAGGTTGTCTAAAGCCAAGTTGGTAAGCGAGTGGGACTACTTCTTTGACACGCTAGCCAAAGTGTTTGCACCCACTACAAAGAGCAACTTCTATAATATATCTTCTCTACTACAAATCATAGGGTTTTCTATGGCTCACAACTGGAGGATAAATTTCAGAAAGTTGATTCTAAAAGAGATAATCAAGAAAATGGGGAAGCCAGAAAGCAGGGAACAGAATGTACAAGTCTACTATCCGAGGTTCCTAATGCTGTTCATGAATGACTTGTTATTGAATGAAGATAAAGCCTTATTTCAGAATAGTCCTGTAGAAGAATCTCCAACTTCTCAGAATAACTTGTTTGCAAGGCTCCACAACAACCCCAAGTTTGAAAATGTGCAAGTGGTAAGGAAAGATTATTTGGCTGGGATACTAGATCATATTGTTAATCCTGTGCAGGATCAAGAGCCAGAACAAGTGCCAATCCAAATAGTTCATCCTGTGCAACTTCTACTTGAAGCTGCTCAGCATGTCGAACAAGAGGCACTAGATCAACATGTAATATCTCAATCACTGACTTCTAGTTTACTACCTATAAATATATCTACTGCAGTTTTAGATTTATCTGTGGCGGACTATGATTGTGGTCTTACACTTCAGGACTTCGGCTATGAACCTGACAACACACAGGTTCAATCCCAAGCTGATATAGAGCCCCAAACAGTTTCTCCTTCTTCAACTTCACTGAGTCTTATCAGAAAAAGGAAGAAACATGTTAGGAAAGTAAGAGGTAGAAGTGTTTCTGTGAGTGAACCCGCAGCTCTGTCTCCACCAACAAAAAGATCGAGAATTGAACCTGAGACAACTGCAGACCCGTTCTTATCCTCTCAGTGTGATATGGAATTTGAAAAGGCAATTCAACATTCACTGGACTCACTCGATCAAACAGGTGATTCTATTGAAATTCTCCATCCGGCCGCGACATCTTGTGAAGAGTCACGCACACTGCTAGCGCTCACACTAGCAGGACCTCCACTTGAAGAAACACAATCAGATGAGGGCACATCTAGAAATGAAGAAAATGTTTTCAAAACAAACCGGTCGGATGCCACATTTTCAGTGGACCAAGACTTTTTTGATGCAGTGCAACATCACATACCATCAGAGGTATTAAGGGGCACCACAGATTCTCAAGAGCCATTCAATACATTATCTAAGGTGGTGACCCCCCTGGATTTCTTTCATCCAGTTATCGTAATAGAAGGTCTCGAATCCACTGGTGGATTTGAGAGGCAACCACTCCATAGAGGGAGATGGGACTCCATTCACGGAGTAGCTACGTCAGTAGCGGAGCCACTTCAAGTTCAACTTGTTGAGGACGCGCCTTCACCGGCATCATAAGAACATTATGATTCTTCAAAAGCTATAATTGTTTATACAGGTACAGCTTTGGATTCTGGAAAGGAGAAAAACACGAGTGAAGTAAGGCAAACACAGAGTGAAACACATGCACAGAGTGATAGAGAATTAAATAGGAGTGCAAGTGAGATGAGTGCACACACACACAGTGAAGTGCTATCTAAAATGGAAGCTCTCCAGAAGGAAATGCAGATTGTCCAAGATGAGTTGGTAAAGGTTAAAGCACAAGCAGAAGAGAAGTCTACATCTGCCTCTGTAACACAGCAGCTGATAATAGTACGAAAAGATGTTGATGATGTCGAATCCTCCATTCTTCTAAAAACTCAAGATATCCAGAACGTACAGAGTCTTATTGCTGAAGATATGAAAGAAGTGAGCAAATTACATGAAAAGATTGATGAAGTTGAGAAAAGCTTGACCTTAACAATCATTGAAAATGAAAAGATCTCTACTCAAAGATTCAGCAAACTGGATGATGGCATGACACATTTGAATGAAGGAATGAAGCAAGTCTATCTGACTATGCAGAAACTGATGACATCTTTTGAAGCCTCTAAAACTCAAGAGGATCCCTCAACTAAGGGGGAGAAATCAAAGGAGAAAGTAGCTGGAGATGAAGGGGCTACTACTTAAGACAAAGGGAAAGCTAAGCTGTATTCTGAAGAATAATTTCAATCGTATGATCCAGAACCAGAAGAACAGTATTATGCTCAAGAGCAATTCATTGATGACAGTGCTCATGATGAATCAAACATTCCTGACTACTACATAGCTGAGGAAGAGATTGCATTTGATGAAGAATTTTTGTTTCCAAAAGAAAAAGAAGTTGATCCAGCCTATGAAGAGGCAATGAAGAAACTAAAAGAAGGCATGTCATGCAAAGACTGAGAATCTGAAAGCTCTAGTCATGGAAAGATCAAAGGCGGAAAAAGAAGCAAGCCAAGAAAAGCAGAATCTTTGGGCCATTGCAGTCAGAGAAAAGAAGAGAGATGTACAACTCAAGATAGGAAAGAAATGGGACACTGCAAGAGAAATAATGGACAAACAACAGAAGGTTCCATTTGAAGACAAGCATCTGAAATCAAATGACAACATTGACAACTTCATGAAATCTCTGAAAGAGGAAGTGGACTACATCACTATCCTAATGGATCACATTCTTGAAGACTGACAGATTTTAGTCTACACTCACAGGAATGGAACATTCAGAATTTCCTTGGAGTTTTTCAGGCAAAGAAGCTTATCAGTGATATGGACATTATTGAACAAAGTAAAGAGAAGCTCAGAAGAAAATGAACTTCTCAGGGATAGACTTAGAGTCTTTACAACAACTGTTAGTCCTCAGATCTTATTTGATCCTCACGAGGTAAGATTTTTCTCAAACAAGTTGTATCAAATCATGCAGTTAAATGAGGAATCTTTAAAGGGCTACACAGTTAAGTATATGATTCAAGTTGAAAGGATGCTAAGGTCGAAAGGATTCAGATCCCAAGCTAAGTTAGATGTTGCACAAAAGATCAGAAACTATTGTCTGTCAAAGAAAATTCCTTCGTACATCAGGCAAATGCCAAAGATAGACTCAACTCAGCCATATGATGTAGAAGAAGAGATAGTATATCCTGTTGAGCAGGAAGTATTGTGGTAGTTAGCAAGAGCTGAACAAAGGAGGTTGTGTGGAGAATCCACTACAACAGATCAATCAGTATCTGAAGAAGTACCGAGGACACTGAAAGGCATATGTTTAGAAGCCTATTTGTTTAGAGAGATGACAACTCAACGCAAACATAGATAATTTGTAAGTAAATATATTATCTGTCACAGGAATCTTCAGCAGGTATTATTTGACAAGAAAAAGAAGATCAAAGTCAATCTACAGACTTGAAGCAGTACTACATTGAAAGAAGTTCAATTTAATTGATCATGCCTCAGTGGAATATTTAAGTTTGAAGAAGCTATAGTGTCAGAAGATTTCAATTTTGTGTGACAACAAATATAGTCAAGTCAGAAGGAGCAGAAGTGAACCATTATAAAAGTCAAGTGAATAATTTTATTTGTTGTGAATCACTCGTGAACCAGACAGTACATGGAGTGTTGGCAAAATACAGAGAAAGTTCTTTATTACAGAAGAAATGGTCAGCTACAGACATTGGTGAGAAGACAGAAGATTTAAAATTATATCATCAACAGCTGTGGAGTCAAGACTTTAATTTAATTCTCTATTAATTGATTAAATTATTTAGTTAATTTAATTGGTAAATTAATTCAATCAGAATTAATTTATTTCTTAAATTGATTAAGAAATTAATTAATTTAGAATTATTTTAGAATGAAGAAGATTTTAATTTAATTCAAAGAGAATTAATTTAATGTATAAGATATATAATAAAACAAATAGAATTTAAATTAAATTGAAAACAAAATAAATGGAAATGGTCAGAAGATATACATTTGAAGAAATCAAGCAGGTCGACTGATTCACTTCTCGGGAAGACTTTTGAAAAGTCTCCCGGAGACTTTTCAAAAGTCTCCCCGAATTTTATTTAAAAAGTCTCCCCGAGCTATAATAGTCTCCCCGAGCTATCAAAGTCTTCCCCATCAATTTAAATGATTTTTCATTTAATTCCAAAAGTCTCTTCAAGCTGTGAAAGTCTCACTGAAAAGTCTTCCAGCCCAGAAAAAGTCTCCCCGAGGAGAAGAAGTCTCCCCGAGCAGAAAAAGTCTCATGAACCTGAATTTGCCTATAAATACCAGATTAGATCAGTAGATAAAATACTTCTATTAACATTATATTCGAGCTAAAAAGAAAAATACAGAGGATTCATGTCAAATATTCTGTAGAAATTCTAAAGAGTTATTAGTGTTTATCTGATTTAATCTTGTAACCCACATCAAGTTTAATATAAGTATTTTACTTGAACTGTGTTTCTTTGATTATTATTTCGTGATAATAATTAAATTGTTTAATCAAAAATTATTCGAAACAGATATTAATATTTAATAGAGATTGTATTCAACCCCCCCCTTCTACAATCATTTGGACCTAACAATTGGTATCCGAGCCATCTGATTGAAATAAAAATCAAGATCCTAATATTTTTAGTTATTAAAAATTCGAAACTTTTAATTTATTAAAAATTCAAAATTTTTAATTTCTTAAAAATTCGAAATCTCTTTAATTCCTAAAAATCTCAAATCCTTTTAATCTTCCATTATTTTAAGATGAGTACTCAAAGAGTGAGTAGCATTAAAATTCCTCCATTTGATAAAGATAATTATAATCTTTGGAAGAGGAAGATGACACTATTTCTTCGAACTGCAAACCCTAAGTACAAAGATATTTTGAAGACCGGTGTTGTTGCTCCAATAACAATCATTCCTGAGCATATGATAGATGGTGTACTTATTCCGCACAGACAATTTGATAAAGAAATTTCTGAGTACACTGATACTGAAAAGGAACTGGATTCTTTGGACACCAGCCTACAGTTAATTTTGGTAGAATCTCTTGATCCCGGAATGTACAATCATGTTGTTAATTGCAAAAATGCTAAACACATCTAGGAAACGATAGAGATACTGAATGAAGGAACAGAAGAAGTGAGGGAGAATAGATTGGAAATCTTAACGTCTCAATATGAGCATTTTAGATCAAATCCTGGAGAAGGTATCTCTGATGTTTTTGAGAGATACAACAAACTGATAAATGATCTAAATCTCAATGGCAAACACTATACGAAGAAGGAGATCAATAGGAAGTTTTTGCTGACAATGCCAGTTCACTTAGAGCATAGGATTACTGCCATCAGGGAGTCAAGGGACATGAATGAAATTTCATTGGAAAGACTTTATGGCGTACTAAAGACCTATGAGCTAGAGCAGATTCAACAGAAAGAAATATATGGTACAGGCAAGGTGGTCAGCAAGTCTACAGCTCTTGTAGCAGAAGTACCAGAATACAAAGAATCTATGACTGAATCTTCTTCAGTCAAAGTCATTGATCATGGTATTGTTGCAGAAGTTAGTGCAACTCAAATGAATTCATCTGAAAGTGAATTCTACTCAATGGAAGAACTTGATCAACTTGAGGATGAATCTCTGGCACTGATTGCTAGAAAATTTGGAAATACAAGATTCAGGAGGAACCCTAATTTCAAATTCAAGCCTATGGCAAACAGATTTCAGAGAGGTAGTTCTTCTAGCTCATCCAATACAAGAGGTGGATACAAGACAGGGATGGTTGACAAAAGCAAGATTAGTTGCTTCAACTGCAATGAAATGGGACACTTTGCTACAGATTGTAGAAAGCCCAAACAGGAAAGAAAGAAGGATTCATATGACGAGCTTAAACAGAAATATGAGGCTCTACTGAAGAAGCATCAGGGAAGATCATACTTAGCAGAAGGAAAAAGCTGGGATGATTCTGACAATGATGAAGAAGAAGATATGGGAAATCTTGCTCTAATGGCTTCTTCTTCTGAAGGATCACAATCCCCACCTCATCAAGGAATTGAGGTAAACCCTAGCTGTCCTAAAATGTTTAAATTGCTAGGTGAGGATTTAACTAATGCTAGAGATCGAATAAAAATCTTAATTCTCAAAAACCAAGTTTTATCAGATGAGAATTCTGAATTGAAAAAGCTGAAACTTATAAATGAGAAATTAACTGAAGATGTTGCATTTCAAGTTAATAGAGTCAACTGCTATGTTGAAATTGAAGCTTTTTTAAAGGATAAATTTGAAAAAGAGAAAGTCAGGTGTCAAGCCTATAGAACTGCTTCATTTGTTATGAAAGACCTAGTTGACCAACAAGAGATTAAACGGAAAGTTGGGATAGGTTTTGAATATAACAAATCCGTAGGAAAGGCTAGTAACATCACCCCTTTTAAAGAGAGTGCTATAGAGAGGGGTATTCCACATGTTATTAAGGACACTAAGACACCTCTTTTCATAACTCCTATTGCAGAACCAGTTCTTGATAGTTGTGTAATAGTGGATTATGAAATTAAACTTGAAGACCTTAAAGAGGAAGAGAAAGAACAGGAAAAACCTGTTAGGGACATAAAAGGAATAAATGTAAAAAAAGCTAAATATGTACCTAAAAGACCAACAGAAAATGTGAACACTGCTAGTTCATCCACTCCTGGTTTAGGTGCTAATGAGCTTAAGAAAAATCATAACAGACCTAGTAAGTTTGTTAATAGTAGGGATAAGAACAATAGATTCCATGCTACTGAGAACTTTAAAAATGTTAATAAAGTTAAGGTAGAAACTGTTAAGACTCCTGCTATTGTGAATAAAATGCCTACTATTGATGAATGCCATAAACCATGTGGTGTAGATAACTGTATGTTATGTGCTTTCAATATTATGTCTGCATATTTTAAAAGCATGCATGCTATGAATGTCAATACTACACCTAGACAGCACATAAATCACAGGCATGCTAGATCAAAGACTGTCAGTCCTCCTGTTTCTCAGAAGGAGACATTTTCTCCTAAGTCTGTATATAAAAATGTTAAGGCTGTTTACAAGGAGAAGTGTTCAGTCAAAGTAGTAGATGAGTTTGTCAAGTTGGGTTCTGTTGTTAAACCTGACAAAGGACAATTTTTCAAATATGCCGGGCCCAATCAATGTTGGGTTCCGAAGAAGGCCTAACTCATTTGATGATTGCAGGGTATAAAACAGGTGAACCGGGTTATTTGGATTCTTGACAGTGGATCCTCACGACACATGACCGGAGATAGAGCCCTGCTATCAAATGTTGTTGAGAGAGCTGGCCCAGTAGTTACCTTTGGAGATGACAGCAAGGGTATGACTAAGGGATATGGCTGTTTAGAAGCTGGCAATGTCGTCATTGATAATGTATCTTTTGTGGAAGGTCTCAAACACAATCTTCTGAGTATCAGTCAGTTTTGTGACAAGGGATACACAGTGACCTTTGTTAAGGAGAAGTGTTTGATTTCTCTCAAGAAGGATGAAAAGCTTGCTCTTCAGGGAGTAAGGAAAGGAAACTTGTTCGTAGCCGATCTGAACTCAGGTTGCAGAGATGAAGTCAATTGTTTTTATGCTAAAGCTTCGTCAGATGAAAGTTGGCTATGGCACAAGAAGCTCTCACACCTTAATTTCAAATCTATGAATTCTCTAGTCAAAAGAGAATTAGTGAGAGGACTGCCTCAATTGGAATTCACACAAGAAGGACTTTGTGAGGCATGTCAGAAAGGGAAAGCAAAGAAAGCATCACATCCAAGCACTGACACATCTAGTATTACTGAGCCACTACAATTAATTCATATGGATTTATTTGGTCCAGTTAATGTTATGTCAATGTCACATAAAAGATATGCCTTGGTGATTGTTGATGACTATTCAAAGTATACATGGGTTTTATTCCTGCACTCAAAGGATGAAACTCCTCAAGTGGTGATTGATCATATAAAAATGATTGAGTTGGATTCGAAGCTTCCAGTTAGAGCTATAAGGTCAGACAATGGAACTGAATTCAAGAATGCAGTTCTGAATGACTTTTGTGCTGAAAAGGGAATAACAAGACAATTCTCAGCGCCTAGAACTCCGCAACAGAATGGAGTTGTAGAAAGGAAGAATCGTACATTAATTGAAGCTGCAAGAACTATGCTGAGTGAATCAAGGCTTCCAATGTACTTTTGGGCTGAAGCTGAAAATACTGCATGTTATACCCAGAATCGAACTCTGATCAACAAGGACTTAATGAAGACACCCTACGAAATAATGGCTAACAAGAAACCAACGCTCAAGTACTTTCATGTATTTGGTGCTAAATGCTTTGTACTTAAAGATGGAGAAGAACGTATTGGGAAGTTCGAAGCTAAGGCTCTAGACGCTATTTTTGTTGGTTATTCTAGAAGATCTTATCGGGTGTATATTATTGATCAACACTATGTCAAAGAAAGTGTCAATGTAACTTTTGATGACACAAAATTCCCTAACATCCAAAATGATGATCCATCTGAAACTCTTAAGTTCAACAATATTCCAGACTCACACTCAGATGATGAAAACGAACCTGAGGCTGCAACAGGAAACAACAATGATAATAATGTTGATGATCCAAGTGCTAGTGGTGGAAACAGTGGAAACTCTGGAGATACCCCTAACACACAAGGAGATTCATCAAGAGATCCTAGCAGCAACTCAGGGGGAGGAGATGAAGGATCAGCAAATCAAACACAACATCACAATCAAATTCAAGGCGAATCATCAAGATCTAATCTGCCAAGTCAGAGAATTTGGAGTAGAGCTCATCCTTTTGAGCTGATCATTGGTGATCCAGATGTTGGTGTTAGAACAAGAGGTGCTACACAGAATCAATGCAATTATTCTGGGTTTCTATCTGAAATGGAACCTAAGAAAATAGAAGAAGCACTGTTTGATCCTGATTGGGTGATTGCTATGCAAGATGAACTCAATCAATTTGAATCTCAAGAAGTTTGGAAACTGGTACCCAGACCTAAGGACAAGACTGTAATTGGCACACGATGGGTATTCAGAAACAAGTTGGATGAAGATGGCATTGTGATAAGGAACAAGGCCAGACTGGTTGCAAAAGGTTATTCCCAAGCTGAAGGAATTGATTATGATGAAACCTACGCTCCAGTTGCAAGACTTGAGGCTATCAGGATGTTTCTGGCATTCGCAGCTCACTCCAATTTTAAAGTTTATCAAATGGACGTGAAGAATGCATTCCTGAATGGAAAGTTAGCTGAAGAGGTATATGTACAACAGCCCCCAGGCTTTGAAGATCTAGATCACATGGACTTTGTATATTTTCTTTTCAAGGCTATCTATGGTCTCAAACAAGCGCCCAGAACATGGTATGACACTCTTTCAGAATTCTTACTTGAAAATGCTTTTGTTAGAGGAGTCATAGATAAAACCTTATTTTATAAGAAACACAATAATGATCTGATAATGGTACAAGTATAAGTTGATGACATAATATTTGGGTCTACTAATGATAACTTGTGCAAGAGATTTGCTAAGTTAATGCAGAGTAGGTACGAGATGAGCTTAATGGGAGAGCTGAAATTCTTCCTTGGACTTCAAGTGAGTCAAAGAATAGATGGAATATTCATTTGTCAGTCCAAGTACCTTAAAGAACTTCTGAAGAAGTATCACATGGAAGATTCAGCATCTGCAAGAACTCCCTCATCTACAGCTGTCAAGCTTGGAGTATGTGAAAACTCAATAAAGGTAGACATCACAAGCTACAGAGGTATGATTGGATCTCTTCTTTACCTAACTGCAAGCCGACCAGATATTATGTATGCCACTTGTATATGTGCAAGGTTCCAAGCGGATCCTAGAGATATTCATCTTGTTGCTGTGAAAAGAATCTTAAGATATCTTAAGGGTACACCTAATCTTGGTATCTGGTACCCTAAAGAATCTGGTTTTAACCTAATAGAATATACAGATTCTGATTATGCAGGTAGTGTTGTTGATAGGAAGAGCACCTCAGGAAGCTGTCAATTCCTAGGGAGAAGATTGATTTCCTGGTATAGTAAGAAACAGCAAACGGTTTCCAATTCTACAGCAGAGGCTGAGTACATTGCTGCGGGAAGCTGTTGCGCTCAGATCTTATGGATAAGGAATCAACTCAGAGATTATGGCTTTATGTTAAATAAAATTCCTATTTTATGTGATAACACAAGTGCCATTGCAATCTCCAACAACCCTGTACAGCACACGAGGACAAAGCACATAGATATCAGGTATCATTTTATTCGAGAACATGTTATGAATGGTACTGTGGAGTTACACTTTGTACCCACAGAAGAACAGACTGCAGATATTTTTACTAAACCACTTGATGAATCCACATTCACCAGGTTGGTTGGTGAACTTGGGATGTTGAATAGTTTTTCATCTTAAATCCCAGTTCACATCTGCATTATGTTCTTAAATAAAATTTCAAGTGTTTGTTATGTGAATATTGGTCATAACACTTGTGAATTTATTTTACTAAATTCTAGTTCTCGAATGTGTGTTTAGTGTAAATTATTAAAATATTTTATTTTATCTATTTTTGGTTGTATTCTACTATATTGTAATCTTAGATTATTATCTTTAAAATAATTTAATCAAAATTTTACAAGTTAGAATTTTGGTAAAAATTATTTTTATGAGAAAATAATCAAATATTAAAGTATAGTTATTATTAGTATAATTCAATATTTTGTGTTATTATATTTTAGTAAATTATTAAATATATTTCGGATTATATATATATATATTAAGTATAAATAAATAGACTTTTTAATTTATTTTTTAATATATACATATATGATATTCGGGAAGACTTTTGATTCTCAGAGAGACTTTTGAAAAAGTCTCCCCGAGATATTCAAAATGTCTCCCCGAGTTTTCATGTTTTTATTTAATATTTTTTATTTATTTTCTGTTATTTAATAAGTCTCTGAGAGATTTTGAAAGGCCTTCCCGACCTTCAAAAGTCTCCCCGAGATTTTTGAAAGGTCTCCCCGGCCTTAAAAAGTCTCCCCGAGACTTTTCCTATATATATATGTTCAGTTTTCATTCTCTAATCCTATCTAATCCTATTCTATTCCGTTTTTAATTGCCAAACCCAATCAAACTCTTGCAAATTTTTCTCTCTATTAATCAATTGTGTGTGTAAGTGTTTTTTCTAAATTGTTAATTAGTTATTTACTAAATCTTAATCAGTTTTTTTTCTTCTTCTAAATTTAACTGATTAATGGGTTTAGAAACAGTTTTAAAATTTTTGATCACTTATTTAATTTCACCTGTTCTATTTATTTTCTAATAAATTACATTGTCTGTTACGCAGATAAATTAAAATGGCCACTGTCTTTGAAATCTGCAAGACTAACTATGTAGGGTACTTTGATCCTACAAGATGTCCAGAACCCAGATTCATTCCCTGGATTCGATTCCTCAACGAGCATCCTATGATCGGAACTTCAATAGCCCCGGACCCTGTTCTGAAGATTGATCCACTGAAGGCTCTCTACTCTACAGCTGTTAATTGCTCAACCAACACGTCAACTCGCTTCGCATTCAAAGTAAGAGGAAGAGATTACTGGGTGACAGAGATTGATGTAAACAGGATTCTAGGCTTCCCAACAGATAACTTTGATCCACTACCAACACCACAGGAGATGATAGAATTCTTTCAAACCATCCAGTATCAAGGTGAATTTAACATGGTTAGACTGTCCAAGACTCATCTGGTAAGTGAGTGGGACTACGTCTTTGATACACTGGCCAAGGTATTTTCTCCGTGTCTGAAGAACAGTTTTCACAACATTCCTCTGCTTTTACAAAACATAGGGTTTGCTGTGTCACATAACAGGAGGATAAATTTTGGAAAATTAGTTTTGAAAGAAATAATCAGGAAAATGGGTACTTTAGCTAGCAGAAGTCTTACAGAGGATCATACAGTTCATTGCTACTATCCAAGATTTCTGACTTTGTTTTTGAATGACAAGCTAACTAATGAACACAAAGTGTTATTTAACAATTCACCTATAGTAAGATCGCTTTCCACACAAAGAAATCTTTTTACAAGGTTGTCGAAGGCAAACAAACTACCAGGTGTTCCTGTAATTTATACACCATACATGGCTCAATTCATTCATCAACAACAAAATCAAGCACCAGCACAAGTGTTTGGTGAAGGACCTCTACAAATGATTCCTACTCCTCCAAGTGAAGATGAAGATGAACAAGTTGAACAACTTGAAGAACATCATGCTCAAGCAGAACCAATTGCATCTGCTCCAGTAAGTACTCAGGTAAGGAATTCTTTTATTGTGAATTTTGACTTAAATCTTGACTTAAATTATATCAGTGTTAAGCCCCCAGTGGCTATTAGGATAGATCATGAGTCTGAAATCCAACAGTCTCTGACACAGGTCTTAGATCCATACACTGCTACTTCGTCATCACAATCTCTCTCCCAAACACAGAAGAGAAAACATACACAGTTAGGGAGTGAAGAAGACTTGATTCCTGCTCCACAGAAGAAGCAAATGCTTGGTACTTCATCTACCCTAGTAATGGTAGAACATGATGCTTCACAACATTAAGTGCCTTCACAGGCTTTAGGAGGAAACTTGGATCTCTCGCTGATTCCTAGATCCTTGCCTACCTCCCCGGATGGATCATATCCGGAATCTGAAAAGATCTACTCATCATCTCAAGATGATCAGCAACTCTTTGAGTCTTACCCTGAGGCAACTCAGTTTTCTATTCCAAAAGAAACGCAAGACTTTATTGAGGATTGGAACTTGCAAAGTTCCATTGCACCACCAGTGACCTCTCATGCAGGGGCTTTGGTGATCTATACTGCAGGTACATCTGGAGGCTCGAATTTTGAGTTAAACACGAGCGAAGAAAGGCAAACACTGTGTGATACACCTACACGTGAGGTGAGTGAAACACTCTTGCAAATAGGAAATATGAGTGCACACACAGGCACAGAAAGTGAGATGCAAAATATGTTACTGTCCTTTCAACAACAGATGGATGCACTGAAAGCTGAGAATGCACAACTTCGAGCTCAAGTCAATGCTCAAAATTCTTCAGATCCAGTTACAAATCAGTTTTCTCTTATTAGAAAGGATCTTGAAGAAGTAAAGACAACTGTGCTTCTCAAAACAAATGATGTGAATCAAACACAAGGTGTTATAGCAGCTGATATCAAGGACTTAAGACAGAGTCAAATTCAAATTGCTGATAATCTCACAGAGATAAATAAGATCTCAAATCGTATCGATGTTCTAGAAGATGATTATCATCAGTACAATGCTCTTAATTCCTCGAGATTTGCAATGATTGAAAGAGGCATAGATCAGCTGAATGAAGGTTTGAGGCATGTCTACAACATGGTCAAGTCTGGAACTAGACCTATCCCAGAACAACAACAATTTTTTGAAGGGACTTCAGTCGAGGATCCCTCAACTAAGGGGGAGAAGGTACAAGAAAAAGCTCCAGTCAAAGGAAAAGGGAAAATGCATGACACAGTACAAAAAGCTGCTACAGATCAACACAAGTCAGATCAATCTTACTATGCAGCAGAACAAGATTTTTCTTTCTTTGAAACAGAACAACAAACTCCTGTAAAATCAAATTTTGGTGATGCAGAAGAAGGTGAGTTTGACAGAGAATTTCTTTTCTCTGATGAAACAGAAAGAAATGCTGAGCTAGATGAAGAACTTAGAAGATTTCAAGAAGAATCCATAGAGAAGAACTTTGAGTTAGATGCAAGGATTCTTGAAATGCAAAATGAAGCTCAAGCAAGAAATGACAAGCTTGATAAGCTTAAGGCTCTCCTACAAGTTAAATCCAAGGAGGAAAAGGAAGCAGCTGCACAAAAGCAAAAGCTATGGGATGCTGCAATCACTGCCAAGAGGGAAGACATTAAAAGAAAGTTTGGACCAAAATGGGATCAAGCTAGAATGATCATGGATCAACCTCAGATTGGCACGTATCAAGACAGAGAGGTATCCGGCATGATAGGTGAACTATTCACTGCTAATACAACTGTAGATCTTTACATGGCTGCATTAAAGCTAGAGATCAGGTATATTACAGTTGAAGTAAATGTAGATGGCTGGCATATCATAATTCATCTTGATAATTATGGTTTCTACAAAGTTTCGTTGGACTTCTTCAGAACAAGAACACCCTCTGAGTTATGGGTTATGCTGTGTAAAGTAAAAAGAAGTTCAGAGATGAATGAAATACTCCGAGATCACATTCGAGACTTTGCTACTCTAAGGAGTCCAGAAATCATACCTGAACCTTATGAAGTAAGGTTTGTGAAAAATAATCGATATCAAATAATTCGTTTTAATTCAGAGTCTATGACTGGATATCCTTTGAACTACTTAATAGACGTAGAGAAAATGCTACGGTCTGAAGGATTTCAAAGTCAAGCTAAATCAGTTGCTGCTGATTATATCCAAGACTACTGTATGTCTAAAGATATTGATTTTTACAAACAATGGAAAGGACTAGAAGAGTTCAAGCAACCAACTTCAATTCCACATGATCCTCTTGATAATGAAGTTTTGTATAGACTTTCTATATCAGAACAAAACAAGGCGTATGGGGTTTCTGGAAACTCTCAGACAGTACCTGAACCAGAACCACGCACACCTATTGTTGGAAATGAAGAAGCAGAAGAAGGTGAAATACAGACTCAAGAAGTTCAGAATTGAAGAAATGTTAATATCTGTTGTTGCTAGAACTAGGATAGATCAAGATAGAAATTTGTACTATTTGTTCAGTCTAGAGGAACAACTATCTTGTATTTATCATTAATGTTTGAATCTGGCAATGTTTAATATAAACCAGAACTAAGTTTGTTTATTTACAAGTTTTAGTGTTATATCTTTTTCTTGTTTGTTAGTTGAGTTATCTTCTAGTGATTTGCTTGTTATTGTTTAACAAACAAATAGGGGGAGATTGAAAGGCATATGTTTAGAAGCCTATTTGTTTAGAGAGATGACAACTCAACGCAAACATAGATAATTTGTAAGTAAATATATTATCTGTCACAGGAATCTTCAGCAGGTATTATTTGACAAGAAAAAGAAGATCAAAGTCAATCTACAGACTTGAAGCAGTACTACATTGAAAGAAGTTCAATTTAATTGATCATGCCTCAATGGAGTATTTAAGTTTGAAGAAGCTACAGTGTCAGAAGATTTCAATTTTGTGTGACAACAAATATAGTCAAGTCAGAAGGAGCAGAAGTGAACCATTATAAAAGTCAAGTGAAGAATTTTATTTGTTGTGAATCACTCGTGAACCAGACAGTACACGGAGTGTTGGCAAAATACAGAGAAAGTTCTTTATTACAGAAGAAATGGTCAGCTACAGACATTGGTGAGAAGACAGAAGATTTAAAGTTATATCATCAACAGCTGTGGAGTCAAGACTTTAATTTAATTCTCTATTAATTGATTAAATTATTTAGTTAATTTAATTGGTAAATTAATTCAATCAGAATTAATTTATTTCTTAAATTGATTAAGAAATTAATTAATTTAGAATTATTTTAGAATGAAGAAGATTTTAATTTAATTCTATTATCAAAACGATAATTTATTATGTATCCTATTTACTTAGATTAATTCAAAGAGAATTAATTTAATGTATAAGATATATAATAAAACAAATAGAATTTAAATTAAATTGAAAACAAAATAAATGGAAATGGTTAGAAGATATACATTTGAAGAAATCAAGCAGGTCGACTGATTCACTTCTCGGGAAGACTTTTGAAAAGTCTCCCGGAGACTTTTCAAAAGTCTCCCCGAATTTTATTTAAAAAGTCTCCCCGAGCTATAATAGTCTCCCCGAGCTATCAAAGTCTTCCCCATCAATTTAAATGATTTTTCATTTAATTCCAAAAGTCTCTTCAAGCTGTGAAAGTCTCACTGAAAAGTCTTCCAGCCCAGAAAAAGTCTCCCCGAGGAGAAGAAGTCTCCGCGAGCAGAAAAAGTCTCATGAACCTGAATTTGCCTATAAATACCAGATTAGATCAGTAGATAAAATACTTCTATTAACATTCTATTCGAGCTAAAAAGAAAAATACAGAGCATTCATGTCAAATATTCTGTAAAAATTCTAAAGAGTTATTAGTGTTTATCTGATTTAATCTTGTAACCCACATCAAGTTTAATATAAGTATTTTACTTGAACTGTGTTTCTTTGATTATTATTTCGTGATAATAATTAAATTGTTTAATCAAAAATTATTCGAAACAGATATTAATATTTAATAGAGATTGTATTCAACCCCCCCTTCTACAATCATTTGGACCTAACAGACACCAGTTCATAAAGGTTCAATCCTAGAAGAAGGTGAAGTTGATACATCAGAAAACTGAAGACTTAGATAGAACAAGATAGAAACTTTGTAATATTTATTCAGTGCTAGATGAACATCTATCTTGTATTTATCTTTCATGTATGAATCTGGAAAATTGTTAAATATAAAACCAGAACTTTTGTTTATTATTTACAGTCATTACATGTCGTACTACTTTCTTAGTTGTTAGTTGAGTTATCATCTAGGAATTTGTGTGTTAAATGTTTAACAACAAATAGGAGGAGATTGAAAGGCATATGACTAGGCCTATTTGTAATAATTAGATGACAACTCAACTCTAGCTAATAAAGAGAAGTAAATAATAAACACCAAACAGGAATCAAGACGAAGACAGTCAACTAATCACAAAGGATCTAAGTATCAGAAGTATTTTATGGGATTGCTACTCAACACTGGAAGAAGTTCATTAATATGTTCAAGCGTCAGTGAAATTAATAAATAGGTAGTACTTCTAAAGAATACAGAAGATATAAAAGATTTCAAGTGGTTACTACAGAAGATTCCAGAAGAACAAAGACAGTGAAGCAGAAGAATGACAGAAGACCTCAAACTTAAAGTATTAATAAATAGAGAATATTTATTAGTATGACACAAATGAACCAGACAGTACATTTGTGTGTCAACTAAAAATAATATTTATTCTTCATTTAGTTCAAGAGGTTTCAAGAACAGAAGACAAAGAAAAGACGGGAGTATTTCAAAGCTGACTGCAGATTAAACAGATCAATATAGTATTTTTAATTCTACAATCAAAGTAAGTTAATTATTTAATTTATTTAATTAAATTAATTCAAGTTGAATTTAATTTAATTTATAAGTTATTTAATTAATTTAAGTAGAATTAATTATAAAAGAAATGAATTAATATGACTCATATATATATATATTTCGAATGACTTAGATAAGTCATACCGAATGACTTAAATAAGTTATACTGAATGACTTATTAATAAGTCATACCGAGATATATATATTTATCTATTTAAATAAGTCATACCGAGGTTTCTTTATGAATAAGTCATACTGAATTTTTCTTTATAATATAAGTCATTCTGATTTATATTAATTAAGGAAAAATTCGAATATGGCTTAGAATAAGTCATACCGAATTTTTAAGTCTTACCCACTCTTTTTATTAAGTCATACAAGTGTTAAATTTGTTAAATTAAGTTATATTGATAAAGGTCATGCTAATCCTTTTTCAACCTCTATAAATATGAGGTCAGGGCTTCACTATTTTAGTGTTAGAAAATCAGTTCAAATTCAGAAATTTGTCTGCATTGTAATATTCACAGATTTCTGTGCAAGTTTGAATATAATTGATTAAACTCGAACACTTCATGTTGAATTCGTTCTAGATTAATTTATCAGTTATAAACTCTAATCTTCAGATAAATTTTGTAATACTTTTCAAGTTAAAATTATATCTTCTATTTGAACAGTATTTCATTAAAATTTATACTTCGTTATTATTTAAAATAATATTTTTAAATCCTAAATATCTCGACAATTTATAGATATTGTATTCAACCCCCTTTCTACAATATCAGGGACCAACACCAAATCTTGGTATTTGGTATTCTAGAGACTCTGGATTTGATCTAATTGGTTATTCAGATGCAGACTATGCAGGTTGCAGAATTGACAGAAAAAGTACTACAGGTACTTGTCAATTTCTAGGAAATAAACTTGTATCTTGGTTTAGCAAAAAGCAAAATTCAGTGTCTACATCCACAACAGAAGTTGAATATATTGTTGCTGGAAGTTGTTGTGCACAAGTGTTATGGATGAGGAATCAACTGTTTGATTATGGATTTAACTTAAGCAAAATTTCAATATTCTGTGATAGCACAAGTGCAATTGCAATTACTGAAAATCTAGTTCTACACTCAAGGACCAAGCACATAGATATAAGGTATCACTTCATTAGGGAACATGTAATGAATGATATTGTTGAATTATATTTTGTCCCTAGTGAAAGACAACTTGCAGAGATTTTTACCAAACCACTAGATGAATCTACCTTTAATAGACTGGTCTGTGATTTAGGTATGCTTAACTATGTTTAATCTTTTAAATTTCTGACAAGTTATTTCATTTTTCTTAAAATTAGTTGTAGCCATTGATTATGTTAATCTGTTGATTTTTCCGTAATAAATTGATAAACATTTTATGTATCAATGGATATTTTTAGCTATCGACAAATAAGTATATCAATTGATGATATATTTGTTTATCGATGGATAAGTTTCTTATCAATTGATGACTTAGAAGTTTCAGGGTCCATGTCATCAATTGACATTTACCATATCTAGTCGATTACTCTTTTTATTAATTGATGAATATATATAACCCTGTATGTATAACAGTTGATTGCCAAAATTAGTAATTCTTTCTTTTACTTTTTAATCCAATGGTCAATTGAGTTCCATTTTGAGAAAGAAATCGATTGAGAAATCAGTAACTCTTCAAAAATATAAATAGTGAGATTAAAATTTCTTTTAATTCTTACTTACATTTTCTAACTGACTCTCTCTCTCTCTATGAGCTCAATTACCCAATTCTCTCTGTATTTCTCGTTCTCAACTCCTACCAAAGCTTTTTGTGTTTACAAATACTCAATTCAAAGCAATGGCATCTTCATCATCCTCCAAGAAAGTATCTGAAGCAGGATTCATCTACGAGATGAACAACTTTATAGCTTGCATGGTGGTTGAAGAAGCACCGAAGGAATTTCATCCCTTGATGAAGTTTTTTGAAGGTTAGAAGGTACATAAAGCTTTGAAGGAGGCATCAAAGATAGTCTGTAATTTGGTGGAGGAGTTTTGGGCCACTGTAGAAGTTTCTGATGAATGTTCAAGTATCAAATTTAACTACAAAGGACAAAAGTGTATTCTAACTACTTTAATTTTAAATGAATGTTTAGATTTGTCTGATATTAATTCTGAAAATACTCCCAGAGACACAGAAAATAGAAAAATGCTTAGGGCTGTGAATTATGCAAATCTTGACATAAATTTAGGCATTGTAGTTAGAAAACACCTATAAAGAGAATGTTCATATTTCTTTGATGCAATTATTAAATGTTTTAGTGGTAAAATCAGTAATTTTTATGCTATAGTATCAATTATGCAATAAATAGATTACAGTATTTTATTTGATGAATTCCATAATTTGTCATCTATTATATTGAATGAAATTGCAGCTAAATTAGGTAAAAAGTCTGATAGATCAAATCATATTTACTATGCTAGATTTATCATGATGTTTGTTAACCACTTTGTCAAAGAAATTGAAATTAGCAGGGAAACTGAAACACTTGATTGTTGGACACAAAACAAGAGGGTGTTCAAGGATCTGGTAAGGATCAATCTTCACAGTAATGTGGAGTTGATCTATCCACTTTTTGTACAGGTATATATTTTTTCCTTAACTCCTTCTTCTAATCCCCAAGATTATTTGCCTTCTATGACTATGAAGTGTGTTAGCAATGACCCCAACGCTCTTACCCAAGCCATACAACTCATTTCTAAACCCAAGTCTAAAAATCCAACCTCAATAGGTTCTCAAAATCTTGTTGCTGTAAAAACAAAGAAAAGAAAAACATCTGTTGATGCTGATAGACTAGAGGGAGGTGTCACTGGTGAGGGAACTGGAAAATATCAAAGAACCCGGAAGGATAAGGAGAGTGAGGGTGTGCAAGCCTAGCCTAGCCACTCCACAGTCTCCCAAAAGACTGTGGCAGTTGAAAAGCATTCTACCACATCCCTATTGGCATCCTCTCAAAAGGGTGTCAATATTGAAAAGATCCTTCAATCAGGGGCATTGAACAAGGGAGGGGATACTCAAACCAAAACCCCAAAATCCTATAAAAGAAAGAATAAGAAAACCAAAATTGATCATAGGGAATCACATACTGCAAAGCCATAGGAAACTGTGGTGGAACTTTCATCTTCTTTGTTTGATGTATCTCCAATAAATGTGGAGATGCAACCCTATTCGGTTTCTATTCCAATTCCTTTATCTCCACCTCAAATTTCTTCAGAAAATGTCTTGATAGGCAATCAAACATTTTTAAATTCTTCTTCTTTGTTATTCAAGGAGAAGCCAACACTATCTCCTGATTCTCCGTCACAAAAAATTCAGGATTCCATTTCTAAAGTTATTTTTGATATAAATTCTCAATTCACATCTATTTCTATAGTTTCTACCCCATCAATTAACATTATTTCATCAATTGATATTCAGTCATCGACTGAAAAGTCATCGATCAATACTCAACATCAATCGATGGGTATGCTTCAATCGATGGATGTCCCAAACACATCATCGACTGGTCTTCTTGGAACATCAATTGATAATTGATAATGAATCAATTGATGTTGCTTAAAAACATATAGGATTGAGTGAGATGAGTGAGAGGCATGATTGTAACCTGGCAAAAGGAGAGGGAGTGAGTGAGGTCATTCCTATTTCTTCCAGGAATGTGAGTGAAACATTTATGGCTCAACCTTAGATGGTGCAAATACTTTGAGTGAGGGAGAGGTGAGATTTCAGGGTGAGACCTTGATGCAAAATAGAGAGATGAGTGAGAGTGACAGGAAAATTCTACAATATGCACAAGAATTGGAGATGGAACTGATGTCAGAAGGTGAATGAGTACAGGAGATAGGGGGAGACCCTAGTGCAAATGAAGCTAGTGGGAGTGGAGTAAATAAGAAGAATAGGCAGATAGAGGATGCAATTGTAGTTGATGAAGAGATAGATGCAGGAGATTTGGATCCAAGGAATTGTTTCCATCTCGATCCAAGGTACCACGATTTGGCTACCTCAACCAACAGAGATGCTTAACAAATTCTAGAGTTGGAGCACACTAAACTAAGGACTAGAAACTTGAAGGAAAATTTGGTCAATACCATAGATGTTTGTCACATGGCTCATGGAGATCTTGAAGCTGATTCTGATGAAGAGCCATAGATGAGTACTATTGATGGGAGTTTGGCTGATGCTAAATCAGAAATTCTTTCTCAGTATAGAAGGTTCATGATGGGAGTTTGGCTGATCCCAATACAAAGTAGAATTTCTACTTGTTTTAGAGAACAATTGAAGATCAACAAGCTGATAGTAACAGGAGTAAAAAGGGAGTTGATAACTTTTCAAGGTTCTATCACATCCAACAAAGATGCCTTAGAAAAAAAGTTGGATGAAAAGCTACCTCTGAATATAATGCATCAAATCAATGACAAACTTTCCAAGGAAGCCAAACATTTATTTGAATTGGAGAAGAGGGTTTCATCCCTAGAGTCTAAAATGGATGACATTATCATAGGCCAAGCACTTCATGCTCAAATTCTTCAAAAATTCCTAGAAAGGATGCCTTCACCTCCTTCAATTTATGATAACAAAAAAGGGGAGAATGAAAAGAAGAAAGAGGATGGAAATGGTGGAAATGGAAATTGAGCTGCTAGAAGTAGCAGAAATGCAGAAGCTGGTGCTAGTAGGAGTAATAGGGATATACAGACAAGACTGAAACTAGTGGCAGTAACAAGTGTCAATCATCAAAATCAGCCAAATGAACCATAGAAGATTTGGAGAAGAAAAAGAGGGATGCAAAGAAGTTTGATGAAGACTTAGAAGCTAGAAGGATTTCTAGAGAAAAAGAGACACAAGAGCTAATTGAGAAAGAAAGGAGGAAGTTTGAGCAACTAAAAAAAATACTGAATTGGTGACCAAGGCTGCTCAAACATAAATCTAGGTGAATTCATTGCTCAAGTCAGAACAGTGAATGAAAGGGCAAAGGATGCTGCCAAGGAAATCAATGAGAATGCAGAGAAATTCCTCACTCAAGAAGCTCTAGAAGAATAAAAAAAGGGAAAGGCAATAATGGTTGAAGAACAAAAGAAGAAGAAATCATTTTTAATAGGAGACAAATTAATGAAAGGAGCCATTGTTACAGGGATTGCAAATGCTGCTAGGCAAGACAAACAGGATGAAGAGATAGCCAAGCAAATGCAAATAGAATGAAACATGGAGGAACCTATTGTAGATCAACCTGCAAAGCCAAGAAGAAAAATTTCAATGGCCAAGAAGAAGTCAAACACTTCTCAAGATGTAGTACAGTAGAGTGTTGTTCAGAAAAATCATCAGGATGACCAATGAGATAATAAGAAAGAAATGGTCATTGAAGGGTATAGATCTGAAGGGATACCAGTTATTAGTGACAAAGGGCTAATTTCAGCCAAAACTTTTCCTGCAACATCAAGGCATGAAGAATCAATGAGGCTGGAGTATGAAGATGGTACTAAGGCTACATACTCAATGAATATGATCATGAAGCAGAGCTACAACACATTGAAGACAATTCTACCTCTACTTACCAAGAGATACAAACTCAACATCACAATAACTCAGGAAATTCAACCCCAAATCACCAAATTGAGGAGAGCAAAAGATGAAGCTGAACCAGATTCACCCCTTAGGATGTGGGAGTCTCAAGTGAAGAAAGTGGTTTTGGAGCCAAAATATGATATGATTTTCACATATATGGAAGGAAATTCTAACTACTTTGACATCTGTAAATACTTGGACAAAATCACAGATCAAGAGATTGATAGGGATGAAGTTATTCTAAGATGATCCTTCTTGAGACAATTAAAGGAGAATGATGAAAAGAGAAAGAAGAAGAAGTGATTGAAGATTTGAAGAGCAGAAAAATTGAAGCAGCTTGCAGAAATTCACATGATTTATCAACTGGTATTTCTAAACTCTAAGTGCTCTTAATTTCATGATTCTAGTCAACAAAGTCATAACATATAAGGTTTTGTTATCATCGAGTAAAAATGTATGCCTGTTAATCTCATAGACATAAATAGGGGGAGATTGTTAGGAATTATGTAGTCTTGATGATAATAATAATCTTAGAATCATAGAAATTAATTTTGTAATGATCAATTGATATAAGTTATAAATATCAATTGATTATTGACCCATTTATCAGTTGATATATTTCTGTAAATCAACTGATAATATGGATGTTTTAGCAACATAGATGTACTTAGTCTTTCAACTGATATGGCTAGATCAATTGATAGTATTCTACTCATCAATTGATACTAGAGTCAATTGATATAGGTCATCAACTGATATATGTCTTGGACTGTCATAATTGTAATTATGTTAAAGACAGGAAAAATGTAAAAGTGAAGGATGATCAGTTGATATTGAAGAATCAATTGATGGAGGATCGATTGATATCAAGCCAAGTCAAGATTAAAACCATCAACTGATGTGAATACCTATCGATGGATATATCGATTGATAACATCTATCAATCGATAAGTCAATAGATTTTATCAATCGATGGATATCAAGATCAATCGAGGAAGAAAATTAGTTGATGGATGCAAGAAAGAATCAATTGATATGCGCGTTTAACAGCAAATTATCAATTGATAGGGATTGCACAAAGATACAAATTGTCAGGAATGTTCAGACAAAAGTAGAGCTATGGAAGACAGTCTACATTGACTGTGAAGACTCAAATTGAAGTTGTCTTTCTAAAACTGAAGACATTTCCCAAAATAAAAAAAGACAGAATGGAAAGATATATTAGTAGCATTTCTAGAATAAGTATTTTTGTTTGTACTCTATTCTTGAGATTGTAAATACTCTGGTATTATATAAACAAGAGTGGTAGCATTGTGAAAAAATAACCAAGATAGAATATCTTTGAGAATCAACTGTTCAGCCTTATAACACTTTGTAAGAATAATTGGTTTATTTTCTAACCTTGTAAAAATAAGCTAGGTTTTTACAAACCTAGATTATTTGAGCAATATATACACTGATGGAAAAACTAATCCATCAGTAATTTTTAATATCTTGTTCAATTGATCTTTTAGTTTTCTTTGTTCAATTAAATACTTCTCCAAATACTTGGTCTATAAAAGAACAAATACTAAGAACTCAAAAAGTTTTAGTATTTATATTCAACCCCTCCTTCTACAAATATATATTCATATTGTTCTGGGAATAACACTTTTAGTTGCATTTAAGGTTGTATTTTAATTTTAATCGTGCAACTTGTTAAGCAAAGTATTATGCAACCAAAAAATAATTATTTCGACTAAATTTTAAAGTTGCATTTGTGGTTGATTTCAGTTGATTCCAGTTGCAAATATGGTTGCAAAACCGTGTTTTTGCAATTTTAAAAAAATCATATTTTTGTAAATGTTTTTAAAAAATATATATTTTTGCAAAATATTTTTTAAAAAAATCAGCATTTTTGCAAAAAAAAAAAGTTTACCCTTAGGTATTTTTCAAAAAACCCAAATAAAATAAATGTATTTTGATAATTATGATATGTTGATTGTACATATAAAAATATCAAAATTATAAAAACACACTTGTTTTATTCATTATTTAAGGTAAGTTACGTAAGATGAATATTAGGTTCCTTATTATCAAATATAATATTGTAACAGACTGCACTTTTCGGACAATTAATCTTACAAATCTAAAATAAAATACAATTTATTAATACAAAACTCTATTACAAAGATAACTATTCCAAATGCGCAACTAACATGAGAGTTAACAACCAAAATCCTCGAAATTCAATGCACTCCATCTTCCTCTTACACCAAAATTGAAAAATTTAAGTAATGAGCTGCATAACCAAGCAAGTAACAATCGACTTACAAATATTCTCAAAAATCAATGGGTGTTTTAATAAAATAATTTTCCGTCAAAGATAATATAAGTCATTAAAATAATTTGAGAAAAACAATCTAACCCACAGTTTTATAATTTCAAAAATCTTTTATTGAAAACAATATGATAATCTTATAAAATTTCACAGTCTTGCTCTACGTCCACACTTTGCCAGTGAGCGACATCTTATTCCTATTATTTACCACACTTTCCTAGTGAATGAGATCTATGGTTCAATAATCACGCGCCCTTATCAGGTATCCAAGAGTGCACACTTGTACCCCTAATAATTGTATCTAAGACTATTTTTGGAACTATAGTGTAAATTACGAACGGGTTCGAAACATAAAGACTGGGTTTCAAAGATTTTCATATCTTGTATCTTATACTGTTCGAAGCAATATTCTTATATTTTATATGAAATTCGAAATTAAAGTATGAAATATTTTTTGAAAATAAAAGTAAGTCAAAGGGTACTTACCTCCAAATCAACACTAAAATCATGCAACACATGTAACACCTTCGAAATTCAAGAATCTATACCATCCTTAAACACATATTCCATCCCTTGTACCCAACCAAACACATCACCTTACAAACTTCGAATATCTCCATAATTCTGAATCTGTTCAGACTTGTATTTAACTGTTTTGACCCTCTAAACGATATTTTCTCGAAAAACTTAAATCACAAAAGTTGTAGATAACGAAACAATCTTTCTGAAAAGTCCAAAATCACTGAATTCCAGTTTACGATGAATTTAGTACGAATTTTACAAGACAGATAAGTTGTGTACGAAAAATCCAACGAATTTTGTGAACAAAGATGAAGAAAAAGAATTAAGAATTGTATTGGGAGAGATTTACAACTGTTTACTTTTGGTGGCTCGAAAAGAATATGAAAGAATGAAAAGATCTCAATCTATATATAGAGTTTTAAAATCCTATACCAAAACCTACTATGATTGAAATCCGACCCATATTCGTAAGCCCATTATTCTAATCTAATTTTAATTCTTAATTGCTATCCAATTTTAATCGTTTATTATTATTGTTAATCTATTTTATTAATCTAAAAAATACGGGTTATTATAAATATACATATCATGATCAAAATTTTGTCAAATAATTTATATATGTAAAACTATATGTATATATTGTTTGATATTTTTTATATATAAAACAAGAGAATAAGGATTTTAGGATAATATTAGGATATGTGTTGTCTATTATATATCTGATACGCCAACTTGAGCCAATTTATTTCATGTCATCGCCATATCACCTGTCACCTCATTACAACTGCAACCTTTCCTTTGCTTCTAACCATTCTCGATGATCTAACACCAACATCACAAACATCGACATTTTAGAGGTTACAGGCACATATGTACTAGTTGGCCCAAACAAATGATCACATTTATCGAGCGATGCTATGTGCTTGATGAAATCTTTAGATTTGGTGTTTAAGTTTATCTAAAGTTACAATCTTGGCTGGAATTATTAGAGAATCATGAAGTTTTTTAGTCTTGTTAGTAATTCCTTTGGTTGTTCTACATTCGGGGAACACTTGGTTTCTGCAGCAAGAGATGGAGATCTTCAAGAAGCTAAAGCTCTATTGGAATATAATCCCCGTCTTGATAGGTATTCAACTTTTGGTGTTCAAAATTCCCTTCCTCATTATTCTGCTGGTCAGGGCCACCATCAGGTATATATTAGCTTAATCTTGCATACTAAATTAGTTGTTGTTTGGGATTCATATGTTATTATATAGTATATTATGTTTGAAATACAAATGTTTATGTACTTTTAATTTTGTTCATATTTTTGTAGATAATTTCCCTGCTGCTCGAGTCTGGAGTTGATATCAATCTCAGGAACTACCGCGGCAGGTAAATTGTACTTGGTTTTGTTCATTGAAAGATCACCAAGTTGCTTTGTTTAAATTTTCAGTCAATTTCTCTGGTTAGTGTATGTTCAGTCATGCAATTGATTTAAGTTGTATATTTTGACCATCGTAATTTGAGCTTTTGTAGTTTGAGTTTGATGTAAGATTTTTATACTGAGAGAGATAAATTAATGGGTACATGTTTGTGGAACAGACTGTGTTGATGCAAGCTTGTCAATATAGCCACTGGGAAGTTGTTCTGACATTAGTCCTTTTCAAAGCTAATATATGACTCTGTTTACCACTATTAGTTTACTTGTGTATTCAGCTGCAATATCCTTTATAAGATCATTATGAACTTAAAATTATATATTTCAGATGCACAGAGCTGATTATCTTACTGGAGGTATTGCTCTACATCCTCTTAATGGACATTCTTGATGCATTCAGATCTTGCTAGCCGACTACATTCCCAGCAGTCCAAATATTCGCAATATCCTATACAAAAAATCTAGAACTGAAGAATCTATCTTAGAGTTCGATAAGAGGTACCCAACACCGCAGTCTACCTTTGGTATTATTAATGTATTCCATTTAATACTAATCTATGTTCTTGGCTCTATTGCATGAGCTCACTCTATCAGGTAATTAATAGTGCCTCCGAGCCATTTAATACTAATCTATGTTCTTGGCTCTATTGCATGAGCTCACTCTATCAGGTAATTAATAGTGCCTCCGATGGAGGCATCACTGCCCTTCGTATGGTTGCACTAAATAGGCATGTTGATTGCATGCATTTACTCATTGAATTTGGGGCTTCTGTATCTGAGGTCACTGTTGAAGATGGGACCGCAATTGATTCCAATGTGTGAACTTTAAAACAATGTCTTCTATTCTTACGTTGGTCCACCGTGCATCCCCCATGATACATTATATTTACCATCATATTTCTTGTCAAACTTTGTTCACCTTTCTTGGTTCTATTAATCTGCTTTAAAAAATGATGCATCGTTTTTGTCATGTAAATAATAGAAATGTTTGGTAGAAATCTATGTGTGTTAGAGATCTGAAATTTGCTAGAACATTCTCTTAGTGAAATAGATTTTGTAGATTCTACAAGTCATAATATCATTTGTGCACCTTGGAGCAAACTAATAAAGTAGAATATGATTTTGACAAATGTACTGTTGTCTCTTGTCTCTAGTGTGTAGTGTCTTTCCGTGTAGACAATATATAATATTTTTTCCAAATCACCAATTGTATGTATGTTCGTTTGCTCAAATTCTTAGTTTGTAAAAATGTTAGTTTGTTTCCTCTCTCTCTTCTCACTATATTGTCTGTGAATTTCTAGAGTGGAGAATGATGTAAAAAAATGAATTCTAAAATTAATTTTCACTATTTATAATTCTAACTTAAATGGGATTTAATAATCATTAGTAATCCAAAAATTGAAGCCTTAACTCTCTTAAAATCTATTAATTTAAATAATGGATTTAAAATATATAAATATCACCAATTTTCTATAATATAAATAATTTCTAATAAAATTTCATTTTCTCAAAATAATAATGCTCTAGGGTCTAAAATTCTCATTCTCAAACTCAAAATAATTTTTGAGTGGCTTCTCGGGTATTATTTCAAAATAATTCCACCACTAAAAATATTTTTATTCATAACCCAATGATTACAAAAATAATAATAAGCTCAAACAACCAAATGGCAAGAATGTCGTGGTAATGTTACATAGCTGCATTTTCGGTATCAAATGTTATATTTTATTTTGTGTATTTTGATAAATAAACTGAAACTTATAATAGTTTTTTATGATAAAAGATGGACTCCGTTGGCAGTTCACATTCATGGCATATGGATGGTCTTGAAGAAATTTTGACCCCAAGGGCTCACGGACAAACTCTTGCTCTTCCACCCTCACTCTACTTGTGTCTTCCCTTCATGAGCATTGTCAAAATTGCAAGATAAACAGTTGTTCAAGTTACTCACTAATCTCAAGTGATTTCCTTTTTCCTAATTGGTATCTAATACGTGGGTGCGTTAAGCATGTAAGTACGTCATGTTTTATGTGCACCTTGAATTATATATTTCAGAATCAAGAGATTAAGAGATTATATATGTGGACCGTAGAGAGTCCCATCACACACCCACACACTATATCAATATATTGTTATGCCGTGTTGTTGAGGATACTTCAATTATTATTTTCAATCAACTGTGCGTTATCTAAAACAATATATGCAGATGAGATGACAGCTACAGTAAATCATTTAAAAAACTTCATTAATTGACAGTCTATAACATTTCGAATCTCAAGCAACCCTGGGCATATGCAATTTTATTATTTTTCAACATGCAATAAAGATTATCATCCCCTTGTTTGACTGCGAATGAACTTAATTATTTTTTTGAAAAGACGAGAGGGATCTACTATTATGTTTAAAAATGTTCATGTTTACATTTTACCCTCTTTTCCCATCCGCAGTATTACGACATTCTCAAGTATTATGCATGTCAACTGTAAGGAAACACAAGATTAATTGAGTGCTGCAACCTCTAACTTTATGCGTGTATAAGATTAGAGCTGCAAAGAAGTTGCAGTCAGAGGAGCAAGAAATCAGCCAGCCTAATCCATGTGAAAAAAAACTTTCCTGTAATTCTCGAGTGCAGAATAGTGCTGAGATCTGCAACTCTAATGAGGTAATGAATTCAGATGGTACTTCTCAAATTACAATTTCGATGGAGAAGATTTGTGGACATCAAGAAATAATAGCAGAATCTAACAAGGGCAAGTCATCAGTCTCTGGGATACAGAAAGACAACTATAAAGAGGATGTTGTAAAGAGGGTGCAGAAAAGTAATAATAAATTGGATTCAGGAGGACATGAATGCTTAGAGAAGGCCGACAAGATTCCTGCTTCATCAGCAAAAACGCATTCAAAATCCTCCCTCCCCAATAGAATTGTCTCAGTTAGCCTTAATGTTAACAAGCTGCTGATGGGAGTTTCTCTGCCTTCTGAAGTCAAGGTAGCAGTCAGACATCTTAATATTTATCGCTGATTACCCCTCAAAAACATTATCTAGAAATTAACAAATCTACATGATTTTTCATGGTTCTGTTCGCGACCAACTGCTTTCTCAACGGTAATATGAAGTTGGGATATTCTCTTGTTAGATATTTTTTATGACAGCTGGAGTTAGTAATAAAATTTGACTTCTGTTAGAATGTTATATATTATGATTACTTTAAATCTGTCAACTTCAAAATCCTTTTATTATTTATTTTAATTAACTATATTGTAATGAAAAGTGCATGTTTTGACAAAAACTGATACATGATACTGTTTGTGACATCTTTTCTGTTTGGTTGTATAGGCTTGTCAATTGTAGCATGAAAAATGCATTGCGCATCTTTGTCCTGCTGTGGGCATCTACTGTTATATATTTATTCATTCGTGTCATCTGTATTCCTCCTGTTCTTAGGTTTTATTTGTTCTTGTGCTTGATTTGAGCATGTATTAATTATTTTGAGATCCTAAGTGTGCCAATGTTATATGCATACTCAAGGGGCTTGTACCTCTAGCTAAAGTGGAGACGATTATAAACAACAGAACAAGGAGAGATGCAGCTAAGCTAACTGAGAAGGTAAACCGTTGACTGGTGATGTTGGAAGTGGAAATGGCAATAGGAGATCAGGTAAGGGTGAGAAGGCTGCTGATTTGCTACAAAGACATGTGAAGTTTAAGGACGTAGCAGTACATAAAAATCCTACTAAAGTTCAGTCTAGCACTAAAGTATCACAACTTGCAGTGTCAAGACATATTCCAGCGACTTGTTCAAATACCAAAATTCACTTGGATAAAACAAATTTAAATTTTGGCCTTAAGAGAAAAGTAAAGAGAGCGGTACCATCTTTAGTTATACTAGCAACTTTATCTGCAATATTAATGTCACCTCAGGTTTTATGTATGTGCACACTACTTCATGGCATGCAAATGTGACAAATAGAGTTAATAATATCTCTGGGGAAAGGTTTGTTAGGCAAATAGTGTCACCATTGGTTATTTATATAGTTATATATAAATATTCTTTCTGTCAGATCATTTACAATTTTTATAGGCTCTCTACTGGCGCTGCTGGGAAAGCTTTGGAGTCAAGCAGCAGGTACATGACACGAAGAATTGGACAATCTGAGAACCAGAAACCAAAAATCATGTAATGCTATTTGGACCCTGGCATTCTGACATTTATTTCTTGGCGGATAATGTTGAAGTTTCTTTGACTAACTTGTCACTACAAATATATTCACTGCACTGATTATTTTTTTCCTGCAGTTAAGTACTGTCTACCGTTTGTGGCTTTGTGCTTTGTGTATTTAATACTTACCTTAATATTTTTTCCTGGTTAATACAGATCTATAAATCGTCAGACAGAAACCAATCCTAACATCAGAATAGGAACACATATAAAGGTACTCTCTCTTTAATATATTTAAGGCACATGTTATATTTTCTTATGAAGGAATTATAGTCTGTACTAATTAGTTTTGACTTGGAATCTGTTGTAATTCTTCTTGTCAACTTCTGGTCCATATTTGAGGAAACTAATCGGTTTGATTACACTAAGTAATTGTTTTCATTTATATTGTTCACAAGGAGATTATTTCATTACATGTATCATAAATTTCAAGATTATGCAGACAGGAAACTCGCTCGGTTAATGGAAGAGTTCCGCATGCTACTCCAACTACCTCATCCGGTGCTAACAAGGCTTCAAGTTCCAAACCGGAGAAGGAGGTCATATCTCGTGTTAACTGTCTGTTTGGTGCTCCCACAAGGTGGAAGGGAACAGAGTACATGAATCTTCTAGGAAACCAGCAAACTTTGTTTAAAAATGTTACTGTGCTTCAAGTGTTAAGCTGCCCTAATAATTTGTAAGATATGACTATGCTGTGATTCTTTATCTTTTTTTAATAAAAGCTATAATTTTTATTTGAGGCTTTGTGCTTTCTTTTGTTACATTTCTTCTGAAGAAGCTTTAGTTTCCTACTTGCTTTGCAAATTCATGCTCGGCTTTATCTCTTATGCAATTTACTTAAAATATCTCTGTAATTTTGTCTGCATGCTTGGATTTTGGTTCAATTCATCATTATTTTGGTCTCATGACTCTCATTAATAAAATGATATAAGCTAGTCATGATGTAGGTTGCTACCACGAATTTTGCGCTCACTGTGTTTTGTATCTTTGTTCAACAAACGGCACTGCTATAGTGGCTTATGGTCCCTCGGTTCAATTGCTTGCCCTCTCTGTCGTCGCGGCATAGTGACATTTGTCAAGCTTGAGGCCACATTATCAATAGTGAAGCACATTGCTAGGACAAGTCTATCACTATCATTTTGCACATGCAACCCTTGGTTCAGACACATTAGAAACTCCAGAAACTCCATTTTGCAAGCCTCCATTTGCAAGCCTGAAGTGCATTCTGCTCGATTTTCCACCACTGGATCATCTAAAAGTTATCACCCCCGCATCACCACCGCGAGGACTGTAATCACCCTCGCATTTTTCCGTGCACGGGTTTTAGGCTAAATATATCTGGTCATTTATTGTTAAATATGTACAAAGTAAGTAATTAGATAGTAAATATAATACACTCTAATCATTAATTGTCTTAGGAAATATTCCTAAGATCTAATCCTTATTCTCATAAAACAAACTATATGTATATTAGTATTTATGCTGTGATGTTGGGTGTTAACATTTTTTATTCGTTCATATATATAATTATCTTATTTTTATTATATTAATGAATTTTAAATATATTTAAGTGAAATTTTTGAATGTGAAATTAAATTTTTATATTTAAAATTCACGCGTTTCTTTAGAGGAATATAATTAATTCACATATTTAAATTATAATATGATATATAAATTTTTGTATTAAAAATAATATTTTAGTATCATAATTACTCTGCATCATGGCGACACCTCGCCTTCCTATTTAACAAGGTTATGATGTTTTTAATTTAATAAATTATTAAAATATAATAGTTATAAAATATTTTTTCTATTCATATTCTAAAAATAAAAGTATATTATAAAACCAAAAATTCAATATGATAAATATTTTTTTAATAGAATTTGACTAAAATAAGTCTAAAATCCTAATGTTCAACTGATAATTATATATGTAATATTTATATTCTCCTTAAAACACAAATTTAAACTCTTCAATAAGTTAAAAAATGAAAATATCATGTTCAAAAATATTACACATCCATTTTAATTATCTTTATTTTATAATAATAATTATTACCCATGCCATCATTTTACAATATTGTTATTTAAAAATGCCTAAGTATTGTAGTTTCTTCATTTTACAAAATAGAGGATATCATATCAAATTTAATATACCTGACTTGTTACGTCTAAAATGGACATAAAATAAAAATTATGCTTGATTATGAATAGTAATATCAACATCAATGCCAGTAAAATAATACATTATTATGAATATTTAAAAATAAAAATATTCAATATTGATTTGAAAAAGAATGTATTTTTTTTTATCATAAACTAGTGTTTTACCCGTGATTCGCACCGAGCCAATTTTCTAATATCATTTATATATATTTTTTGAATGTTTATAATTTTTATTTAAAAATTATTGTATATAAATATAAATTATTGAAAAATCGTAAATATCAAATATGAGAAATGAAATAATTATAATATTACTTTTAATAAACTACACTAATTAAACATTATAATAATAATAAATTATGTTTTCCGAGTTACACAAGTAGAAGGGGGGTTGAATACTTGTGTACTCTTTTCGCCTGATTAAAATAAACTTAATGTAAATTAAAGTTTTGAATTAAGATCGAAGAACAAACAAAAAGATATAAATGAATATTGTTTGTATTATTTATGTATGAATACAAACTCTCCTAGGGTGTACACAAACCCTAGCAACTTCTGTGTATTTCTCACATCAATTCTCTTTATCTCTATGCTCTCTAAAACTTCAACTTTTTAAATTAGGTTATATAGAATGTTTATATAAAGAGCTGCCTATCAACTAATAACAGAAAATCATATTACAATAGGACTAGAATTCCTAATTATTAGCTAACAGTTTCCTTCTGTAATTCTCCTTCTTTCCCACAATATATTTGTCATTATCTTCGAAGACTTTCCATTACTGTGATCATCTTCAAAATTCAGCTTTAGCTTTATAGACTTTGAAAACCTTCAGACTCTAATGATCTTTAGTCTCTGACAGACTATAAACTCTAATAGTCTATAGACTCTGATCAACTCCCAGACTCTAATTGGCATCGAGACTCTGGTTTTATTTCTTCTGAAAATCTTCTAAGTAGAAATACTCTTGATACCTGTAGAGGGACTAACTAGACTCTGATTTACATTACTTTGATCAAAGACTAGAAAGAATTATTCTATTACACACACACACATATATATATATATATATATATATATATATATATATATATATATATATATATATATATATATATATATATATATATATATGTTAGACACTATTTTAGTATTTTGTACATCATCAAATGAATATATTCCTAACAATCTCCCCATATTTATGCTTTATAAAATTTAAGCATAAATCAAGGTTTGATGTTGTCAAAACTAAAGAATGAAACAATTAATCTAGAACAATATAAAATTTACAAGAAAAAAGAATTACTCTCAATTAATCTTCTCAAATGTTGTGTTGTTTCTCATAAATGACTTCAACATATTCTCCTCCACAATAACTAGAGATTTACCAACAAACTTCTTGAGTTTCTTCATTTCTTCATTTTCACATTTGATTTGACAGTAAGCTGCTCTTAGATCATTTGCACAATATTCTTGTTCTTTTATATCTTTCAACATCAGAACATTAACTCTTCCATTCATAGGTTGAAACTCAAAGTAATGACCCACACCTTCTTCAAATTTAATTTGATTTACTTCTATCGGCATGTCTTGATCATTTTCTTCAGTATTAACATACTTCAGAGAAAACTTGTCTATTTGTTTATTTTTCTATCTGTGCAGAGTTAGCTTCCTATCAATTTCTATGAGTCACTTCTTTGTTACTTCTTCCTTGCTTCTATTCACCTCAACTGTTGTAGTCAAAAGAAATCTAATGTATTATAGCTCCTCAGATTGTTTGAAAAATATGAAGTTTGATAGGCTTATCCATCTCATAGCTCCTCCACTTAGAAAATATACCAGCATCTAATTGTTTACCTTTTCAGTTCTACCATGTCCTCCTGGTAATCTTCTTTCAAAAACATTTTAGACAATTTGAGCAGACACCACTTTATTCAAGTATTTTTGAGTGAGCTTTTAAAACTGCCTATCTGTAAGAGACTGTGGATCAGCTACTAGATTTGTAGCCTTGTCAATATCTGATGCTAAGAAACCTCCAAGCCCTTTTGTTCTCCTAGCCCTCAATTGAGTATTAGTTTGACTGCTCTTCTAATAGCTTGGCTCCTTCACTTCTTCTTCCTTTTTCTCATCAGCATGCTCATCTTATATCTACTCTGCATTTACTTAGAAAAATATCTCTTGCACAAGTTTTGTTAGTAGACCCACATATAATATAATCATGGTATACTTGCACATATATTACATTGTGTGTGCTTTGTATTCTAGAGAGATATATATGTATAACTACTCTAATATAAAATTATTTTCAAGTAATTAGTAGTTAGAGTGTCATATCATGTCCTTGACGATTTGTTTGAATTCCTAACTCCATTCATAGAGTGCTTGGGAAGAGACTGATATACAAATTCCAATGTATCTGCAACTTCAAAGTCCAAGAAATGTTGTACATCAACTTCAACTTCTGACTCACCATTCAGGAGTTCACTTGTTCACCTTGATCTGATAGATATTCACACTTGAATGCTCAACAAGTGCTAGGGATATCCTAATGTTAGGTCTGAAAGTGTTTGTCCTAAATCCAATCATGTATGATGAGTTAGGAAGAACTTTCTTGTATTCTTATTTGATTTCATTAATATTAATAAAAGACTTATTTGTTTTATTACGGGCTTTATCTGTTTAAAGTGTCTTAAATAAGATGTTCCATAGTTTAGAGTGAAGCTTCTAGAATTATAATGAGATTATAATAATGAGATCTAGAAGATGATGACTCTTGACTTAAACAGTTCCTGATCATAGGATAACTAATTGGAAGTTAGTGAATCCGCAAAGATTGGTACATACTATGCTTGCTCCTTTAAGGAGGATGTCTGTTCTCATAGGCATTTGTGTGGTGACACTATAGCTAGTATGTAGGTGCTTATTAAGAAATAAGTTCACTGAACGTGACTCGATAAATTGAACAACTAATGGAGTTTACTCATGTGTCAGTAGTTGTTCACTAAGTGATAGTTGTGCAAGTATCCTTAGACTTGAGATCGTTAAAGTTATCTTGTATATAATGAACTATGTTTTGGTTTAGTCCTTAGTCTCAAGGACATCCATTAGGTCTATTCCGGGCATAGGGATTTGTGTATGAAGATAGTTAACGTCAATAGAGGATCCACCCCTTCCAGTATGGGAAGAGAATATCCTATGTTATTCTTAGTATGCGAGTTCTGGAATCTCTGGCCAGAGTGAATGAAATTAGAAAGGAGTTTCTAATTTGCATTAATATGAACTTTGCACTATGAATAAGAAAACATATGATTAAATTTAATAGGCTTGACACGAGTTCCATGCCTTGTATTTAATCGGGATATTGTAGGGTGGAAGGAATTGATTGTGCGGTAACTAGTCACTGACAGGTTCTTGGCAGTGAATTCATATTATCCGGATAGTCGCGATATGTTGAGAAGCATCACTCACGATGTAGAATAAATATAATTAATCAGTTAATTATATTTAATGAATTATTAGAATTCATATAAATAATAAATAAAAAGTTTATTATTATTTATTTCTACTACCGGCTTAATATTGAACCTACATGGTCACACCATAAAAGAATATTTTCTTTGATGAAAAGATTTAAATTATGAGAGAGAGAATTATTTTCTAAATAGTTTAGAAAAGGAAATAATGATTAAAATAGTTTTAATTATTATTAAAGCATTTTATTAAAATATGGGGTTTAATATAATAATATATATTGATATATTATTTATGGAAAAACCCTAGGATGGTCCTATAAATAGAATGAGATGCATCATTCTAAACACACTTCTAGTTTTTGGAGAAAACACAAGCCTCCATCTCTCTCTCTCTTTTCTCTCTAAAAGGTTTTAGAAATTTTTGAAGATCTTCATCAAAGGAAGAATTCTTGGTGGATACAGGTAGAGTACTTCACACTCTGAGAAGTAGCTGCTAGGATCTCTTGTTCACACACTTGGATCGCTTTAAAGGTATGGTTTCGATTCCATCTCGATTTATATGATAATATGCGATCATATATATGAGTTTACGGTAAAAAATTGTAATATCATGCTTCCGTACCTCCGTAAATTCCTTCAATGGCATCAGAGCCAGGTTATGCATATAGAGATTCATGTAAAAAATTTCAGATTTTTTGGAGCATGTATGGATTTATTATGATTTTTGCAAGTTTATTTAGATTTAATTATGAATTAAATTCGAAATATTTTTGCATGAGATTTTGACCACTGATCTGGATTCTACAAGTGTTGTGGATCATCTGGGTATTTTTTTCATAATTTTCTGATGTATAGATTATTTGTTATGAATTTTTTAAAATTGTTTTAATTAAAATTCATGTAATAATTATGCATGTTGTGATATATGGATTAATATTTGCACTAGGACCCTTGGCTGATCTAGTTTTTTAATCTGCTGTTGGATATCAAAAATGATGTTTTTATGTTTTTTTATTAATTTATTAATTAATAGTTAATTAATTTATTAATATTAAAATATAAAGATATTAATAATAGTTATTATAATAGTTAATATATATGTATAAACGTTTATATATATAGAAACGGCTGACTGGAGTAACTGCAGGTTCGTTTTTTTCACCTTTGCCAGCCGCGGTCACGCGCGCGTGGCGCACACACGGGCACAAGGTCTATTGCGCATTCAAGGAATGCGTGACAGGGTCTGTTACGCATTTATGAAATGCGTTACAGACCTTAACGCATACGGCTCACGCGTTACACCGGAAAATTGGCTTTAATGGCTGTAACGCGTGTGATAAATGCGTTACGCCCCTCCTGTCCACATTAAATTTGATTTTTTGGGAGTTTCGTAACTCCGATTTGGGCGTGCAATATATCGTTGGATTCGTTTTTCCGAGACGGATTTAATGGAGTGGTCAAATAATTTTAATATAAAAGTTTTGAACTGTCCATATTCCCAAAAGTGTTTTAAAGCATGTATTAATTGTTTTAATTGCTTTTTTTTACTATAATAAATCCATACATCATTATATCATTGTATGACATGATATTTCTTGCATGCTTACTTGTTTATTTAATTTTATATATGAGATATATGCCTAGATTTACCATGCGATGATAGATTTAGGTGGACTTAAATCAACATAAGGCGTGCTCTAGAAAATCTAGAATAGGAATCGTTTCTTGCCTTAACAATAATATTATATATATACAATCATGAGATTCTTGTGTTTGCAAAACACGTAATTAAATATGAATTTTCAATATTGAGAGAAAGGATGATTCTGTCTAAGAAAGGGGTATTAAGTGACGCCTCTTGACAATGCTCCCCCCGATCTGGGAATCATCCGATTATCGATTATTGATTTGAAATATTTAATTTAAAAGGAAGAATCTCTTTATAATATGATTATGATTGTTAAATAATATTGTTTAATTAATAATGGTTGATAATTATTTATTTATGAAATAAATAATCAGTTAACAAATTTTATTAATTGATTAAATAAGATTTATTCGATTATAAAATAGTTAAGATGTGATCTTAATATTATTAATTTAATTTAAGAAATTAAATTAAGGGAGATATTTATTTTCTAAAAAAGGTTTAGAAATAGTATTAATAATTAAAAGAGTTTTGATTATTAGTTAATTATTTGGTTAGTAATTGTAATACTTTATAGATAACATTTAGTTGAAATTTTTGTCTATAAAATATGTATAATTATAAACCTTATAATAAAAATCCCTCTTAATTAAAAATAATATCAAGTAGTAATTGGCCAATGACACAACGGGCTTGTGTCGGTCATAGCCTTCCAACACGATAGAAAGTAGTTCTTATTTTTGAATCATTGTCGTTTCGTGCTACAGCCGAGGGCTTTGATTTCGAAATAAGAAATACTTGTCTATTACATAGAGATGTATACAATGAGTTAGAATATAATAGTCGTTACGTGCTACAGCCGTGGGCAGTTGGAGACTGATTCAGTTGTATGAAATGTTGGGTTAGACTTGACTTAGAATATTGAGTTTGTCGTGCCACAGCCGTGACTCAATTATTCAAGAGGCTAAAGTTTTAATTAGGGAATGACATGAGATGTTATTGACAAGAGTTGTCTGCCTACTGAACATCACATGGCGTTTCGTGCTACAGCCGAGGTTGTGTGATGGAATGTAGGATCCCTATTCCCACTAGCATTATGAATGCTTAATTTTTCACTTAGAGGGTTGTATAAATTAGATAAACTAGAGGGAGCCACTTATGAATAAAGACCCGATTCATATAGTGTTTTAATAATGAAATTGATTATTTGCTAAGTGTTGTTATGTGTTTGTCATTTACAGATCTTAGATATACATCATGTCTTCTGCACTATCACTACGAAGCATACTAGATGCTCACAAGTTGACTGGTCCAAACTTTGCTGATTGGCTTCGAAACCTGAGAATTGTTCTTAGGGCTGAGAAGTTGGACTATGTGCTGAACTCACCAGTACCCGATGCTCCTGCCGAAGATGCTCATGATGATGAGCATGTAACTTACAGGAAGTGGATGGATGAAGCAAATGTTGCTCAGTGCATCATGCTGGCATCTATGAACTCTGAGCTGCAAAAACAGCATGAGAACATGGATGCTCATACCATTCTAGTACGCCTACAAGAGTTGTATGATGTACAAAGCAGGACTGCTCGATATGAGATATCGAGGGAGCTATTCCGTTGTAGAATGGCGGAGGGATCATCTGTGAATGATCATGTGCTTAAGATAATCAATCTGATTGAGCGTCTTGGGCAACTTGGTTTTGTCATGGATGGGGAGTTGAGCCAAGACTTGGTCTTGCAATCACTCCCAGATTCGTTCTCGCAGTTTGTTGTGAACTTTCACATGAACAAATTGGATGTCAGCCTGCCTGAACTCCATAACATGTTGAAGACTGCTGAGTCGAACTTTCCCTCTAAGAAAGGTTCTGTTTTTCTGATTGGTGGTAGATCCACTTCCAAGAAAAGGAAGTGGAATCCTCCCAAGAAGAAGAAAGTAGGTGAGAAGAAGCCAGTTCCACCAAAAGCTGAAGACCCCAAAAGCAAAGCTGTTTGCTTTCACTGTAACAAGGTGGGGCACTGGAAGAGGAACTGTAAGGTTTACCTTGCAGAACTGAAGAAGAAGAAGGGTAGTGAGACTACCGCTTCTGGCTCAGGTATGTTTATGATTGAAGTAAACATGTCACTAAATCAAATTTCTACTTGGGTATTAGATACCGCCTGTGGTTCTCACATTTGCAATTCATTGCAGGGACTAAGGGATAGTAGGACTCTTGAGGAAGAGGAGGTTATTCTGCGGATGGGCAATGGAGCAAGAGTTGCTGCTGTATCTGTAGGATTATTTGATTTACATATGCCTACGGGCAAGACTATTGTTTTAAATAATTGTTATTTTGTTCCCTCGATTGTGAGGAATATTATTTCTATTCCCATGTTAGACAAGGCTGGATTTTCGTTTATTATTAAGAATAATGAATGTTCAATTCTTAGAGATAATGTTCTTTATGGTAGTGGTATTTTGAATAATGGTCTGTATGTATGTGACGTAGAGCATAGTTTACTACAAGTTGAACATACTAATAAAAGGAAAAGGGATGATGAAAATCTCACATATTTATGGCACTGCAGACTTGGTCATATTAGTGAAAATAGACTACGGACATTGCACAAGGAAGGGTTACTTGAACCTTTTGATTTTGAATCATATCCTACATGTGAGTCTTGTCTATTGGGAAAAATGACCAAATCTCCATTTAGTGGACATGGAGAAAGGGCTGCAGATTTGCTAGGATTGGTACACACAGATGTATGTGGACCGATGTCTACGCAAGCCATGGGTGGTTTTTCGTACTTCATTACTTTCACAGATGATCGATCTAGATTCGGATATGTGTATTTGATGAAACATAAATCTGAAGCCTTTGAAAGGTTCAAAGAATATAAGTGTGAAGTAGAGAAACAAACCAAACATAGTATTAAAACCCTTCGATCAGATCGAGGTGGTGAATACTTGAATGGAGAGTTTCTAGATTATCTCAAAGAAAATGGTATAGTCTCTCAATGGACTCCTCCATATACTCCTCAGTTAAATGGAGTATCAGAAAGGAGAAATCGAACTTTGTTAGACATGGTTCGATCCATAATGAGCTATGCAAATCTTCCAGTATTCCTATGGGGTTATGCATTGGAAACCTCAGCATATTTACTGAATAAGGTGCCTTCCAAATCTGTTCCTCAAACTCCGTATGAGATATGGAAAGAAAGGAAACCGAGTCTTAAACACGTTAAGATATGGGGATGTCCAGCTTATGTCAAGAAAGTTGACCCTGATAAACTGGAATCTCGATCTGTAAAATGTAGATTTGTGGGATATCCTAAAGAGACTTTAGGGTATTACTTTTACACCGATCATAGGGTGTTTGTCTCCAGACATGCTACCTTCTTGGAAAAACAGTTTATCCTTGAAGGAAACAGTGGGAGCAAAATAGAACTTAATGAAGTTCAAGAAACACAAACTACTACAGTTCAAGAGGAAACACCTGTTCAGACTGAACAACCTTCTGTGGAACAGCCCATTCGTAGGTCAGAGAGAGTGTCTCGCCAACCTGAGAGGTATTATGGCCTTGTCATTGAGAATGACAATGAGTTAACAATCGTTAATGATGACGACCCAATGACCTATAATGAGGCTATAAGTAGTATTGACTCAGAGAAATGGCTAAGTGCCATGAAATCTGAAATGGATTCTATGTATACCAACCAAGTATGGACTTTGGTTGAAGCACCCAAGGATGTGAAACCTGTAGGGTGCAAATGGATATACAAAAGAAAGATTGGAGCGGAAGGCCAGGTGGAGACCTATAAGGCCAGGCTCGTGGCAAAAGGATTCAAACAAAGGCAAGGGATTGACTTTGATGAAACTTTTTCGCCTGTAGCCCTGCTTAAATCAATTCGGATTTTGCTTGCGATTGCAGCTTACTATGACTATGAGATCTGGCAAATGGACGTGAAAACGGCCTTCCTCAATGGGAAACTTGAAGAGGAAGTGTATATGACACAGCCAGAGGGTTTTATTTCCAAAGGGAATGAACACCTAGTGTGCAAGCTGCTACGAACCATATATGGATTGAGGCAAGCTTCTCGTAGATGGAACATCCGTTTTGATGAGACAATCAAAGAGTTTGGTTTTATCAAAAACATAGATGAACCATGTATCTACAAGAAGGTTAGTGGGAGCGCAGTAACATTTCTTGTGTTGTATGTGGATGACATACTTCTTATAGGAAATGATATACCGATGCTTCAATCAGTCAAAGTGTGGCTATCAAAGAACTTCACTATGAAGGACTTGGGAGAAGCATCCTACATTCTCGGTATAAAGATCTATAGAGATAGATCTAGAAGAATGATAGGTCTTACCCAGGGTACATACATCGAGAAAGTGCTTAAAAGATTTAGCATGGAAAACTCCAAGAGAGGTCTCATGCCGATGAGCCATGGAGTGTCCCTTTCCGAAAAAATGTCTCCTAAGACAGCTGAGGAAAGAGAGCGTATGAGTAAGATTCCTTATGCTTCAGCAATAGGATCTATCATGTACGCGATGATATGTACTAGGCCTGATGTTGCTCATTCAATCAGTGTGACGAGCAGATATCAGTCCGATCCAGGTGAAGATCACTGGAAAGCAGTAAAGAACATCCTTAAGTACTTGCGAAGGACTAAGGATATTTTTCTTGTTTTTGGTGGTGGTTCTGAATTGATAATAGAAGGTTATACCGACTCTAGTTTTCAATCAGAATGTGATGATAGCAAATCTATGTCAGGGTACGTGTTTACTCTGAATGGTGGTGCGATTAGTTGGAAGAGTTCCAAACAGTCTACAACGGCTGACTCCACAGCGGAAGCAGAGTATATAGCTGCAAGTGAGGCTGCAAAAGAAGCCGTTTGGATGAGGAAATTTGTTTCTGAGTTGGGAGTTGTTCCTAGTGTTGAGGAGCCTATTGTATTGTATTGTGATAACAATGCAGCAATAGCACAAGCCAAGGAACCTAGGTCTCATAAAAATTCCAAACATGTTTTGCGGCGCTTTCATTTGATTAGGGAGATCATAGAAAGGGGAGATGTCAAAATAGAGAGAGTTGACACACATAACAACATAGCAGACCCACTTACAAAGCCGTTGTCTCAGATTCTTTTTGATCGTCATAAAAGGAAGATGGGTATTACTTACCAGGGTAATTGGCTTTAGTCCAAGTGGGAGATTGAAAGTGTTTGTCCTAAATCCAATCATGTATGATGAGTTAGGAAGAACTTTCTTGTATTCTTATTTGATTTCATTAATATTAATAAAAGACTTATTTGTTTTATTACGGGCTTTATCTGTTTAAAGTGTCTTAAATAAGATGTTCCATAGTTTAGAGTGAAGCTTCTAGAATTATAATGAGATTATAATAATGAGATCTAGAAGATGATGACTCTTGACTTAAACAGTTCCTGATCATAGGATAACTAATTGGAAGTTAGTGAATCCGCAAAGATTGGTACATACTATGCTTGCTCCTTTAAGGAGGATGTCTGTTCTCATAGGCATTTGTGTGGTGACACTATAGCTAGTATGTAGGTGCTTATTAAGAAATAAGTTCACTGAACGTGACTCGATAAATTGAACAACTAATGGAGTTTACTCATGTGTCAGTAGTTGTTCACTAAGTGATAGTTGTGCAAGTATCCTTAGACTTGAGATCGTTAAAGTTATCTTGTATATAATGAACTATGTTTTGGTTTAGTCCTTAGTCTCAAGGACATCCATTAGGTCTATTCCGGGCATAGGGATTTGTGTATGAAGATAGTTAACGTCAATAGAGGATCCACCCCTTCCAGTATAGGAAGAGAATATCCTATGTTATTCTTAGTATGCGAGTTCTGGAATCTCTGGCCAGAGTGAATGAAATTAGAAAGGAGTTTCTAATTTGCATTAATATGAACTTTGCACTATGAATAAGAAAACATATGATTAAATTTAATAGGCTTGACACGAGTTCCATGCCTTGTATTTAATCGGGATATTGTAGGGTGGAAGGAATTGATTGTGCGGTAACTAGTCACTGACAGGTTCTTGGCAGTGAATTCATATTATCCGGATAGTCGCGATATGTTGAGAAGCATCACTCACGATGTAGAATAAATATAATTAATCAGTTAATTATATTTAATGAATTATTAGAATTCATATAAATAATAAATAAAAAGTTTATTATTATTTATTTCTACTACCGGCTTAATATTGAACCTACATGGTCACACCATAAAAGAATATTTTCTTTGATGAAAAGATTTAAATTATGAGAGAGAGAATTATTTTCTAAATAGTTTAGAAAAGGAAATAATGATTAAAATAGTTTTAATTATTATTAAAGCATTTTATTAAAATATGGGGTTTAATATAATAATATATATTGATATATTATTTATGGAAAAACCCTAGGATGGTCCTATAAATAGAATGAGATGCATCATTCTAAACACACTTCTAGTTTTTGGAGAAAACACAAGCCTCCATCTCTCTCTCTCTTTTCTCTCTAAAAGGTTTTAGAAATTTTTGAAGATCTTCATCAAAGGAAGAATTCTTGGTGGATACAGGTAGAGTACTTCACACTCTGAGAAGTAGCTGCTAGGATCTCTTGTTCACACACTTGGATCGCTTTAAAGGTATGGTTTCGATTCCATCTCGATTTATATGATAATATGCGATCATATATATGAGTTTACGGTAAAAAATTGTAATATCATGCTTCCGTACCTCCGTAAATTCCTTCAAGGTCATCAACTTGTTCAGCCCTAATAGGATCAAGTCTCATCACTAATGCTTACTATTTGATCTTGAAAGTCCTGAAGATTCTGTTTCCATCATCATCGATACCTTCTACTTGATAGTAACCTGTAGCAACTAGTTTAGTTTTGTGCCTCATAATAATGCCAATAATCATCCAGTTTCTGAAAACCCTTACAATACCAAATACGGTCTTGTCTTGTGGTCTAGGTTCTAACTTCAGTACATTCTGCCTTTCGAACTGATTGAGATCATCTTGTATTGTAATCACTCAATCTGGATCAATCAGTGCATCTTCACTCTTCTTTGGGCTGCCAACTGTTAACAATTATTCTTTCCCGAAGAATAACCATTTACTTTTACAGCACTTCTAGCCTTTACTCCAGTATCCGGATCACTAAGAACTAGACCCCAACAATGACTTTGACTTCAAACCCTGTCTTGGAAGATATGTTCTTAATGTATTCCTTTGATCTTCATTGTATTGAGTACGACTAGTAGATTCTTCTATATTTGCTCCTCTTGAGTTGCTGCTAGGATGTGTTGAAGATCCTTCATTTTTTTTCCAGTGGATTATGTTAAAGTTCACGAGTTGTGTAGATTCACTACCATTTCCACTAATAGGATCTGAATCATCATCATTATCATTGATTCCTTCTGCAACCTCAGTTTCAACATCAATATCTGAATTTGACTTTGATAAGATGTCAAACTTCAAAGATTCAGAATTTTCTTTCATTTGAATGCTTGGGAGCTTGGTGTAGTAGGACGAAACATTCAGACTTTCTATCACCTTCTAGTTTTACATCATTTATGCCTTGAAAGCTTTCGACTTCAATGAGTAGTTGAGGAAAATTGTTCCATAGGCCTTAATTTTGCCAAGATGTTCATCTAAATCTTCAATAAATATCAATTTCCTCCAAACACACGAAAGAGCTTCAGTGTTTGCTTCTGGTTAACCATTAACTCATGTGATGTCTTTTCACGATTTTTGTTGATATTCCTGATGTGATCAATCACCATCTCTGACATTTTGTCTATTGAATGCACGAACATCACCAACTTGTAACTAGGGTTATCATCAACCATCACTAAGCATATTTCTTCCATGCCATAATTTGCTTCAGTGTGATAATTTTATTGACTTCCCTATATGACATGCTTCAAAATGTCCTTCTGAATAGAATTCCAAATGAAGCAGTCCTCTCACCAATTTCTTCTTTATTAAAGAATCCATTGTCTTGTTCACCAAGTGTGAGAGCTTCATATTCCATAGCTAACTCCTTACTGATGAAGCTTTACTGAAAAGTTCACTTCACCTTTCCATACATAATCCACATCAGCTACGAAAATAATTTTCTCACTCTCAATTGAGTGAGCTTCCATCTTTCTTGCTTGAAATTAAACACTTTTCCTTTTCCATGCTTTTCCAGAAAACCGTTGACAAAGAATTTCCTAGTGCCCTGTAGATAGTGCTTAAGTCCGTTGACAAGAAAGATGCTTCCAGTGATGACAATTCCAAAATCATGATAGCCAAATCCCTTGTACATCCTTTGTTGTCATCTCCAAAGGTTATCATTGGGTAGGCTTCCTCAACCAACTGTGATAGCAGAGCTTCAATCTATATCATATGCCTCGTAGAATAAATGTCATGAAATCACATAACTTATGCCTCGTAGAGCTTTAACATTTTTTAAAATGTGAGAATTACAAAGGATTTCTGTTTTCTTACCTTTTTTGACATACACTTCTTCTTTTTGAGAGTGTCATAGTCAAACCCAACTTCAACCTTAGAGTTTTCCTGGTGCTTATCATGAAACTCTTGAACTAATATTGATGAGTTGTGATAAGATTTTATTTTCACTTCATTCTAAAAAATTTGATCTCGTAGAAATTTTTAATTTGTTCTAAGCAGGTTATCTTATTCTTCAAATACTCATTTTCTTGTTTCATGGATTCCATGTTAACCAAAGATAATTCTAGGTGATAATTCTTAATAGATAATTCATCATTAGCTTTCAACAATCTATTTATCTCATCATAAGCAGCATTCATACTAGTATGTATGTTAAACATCTCAACACTTAATTCCTCAACAGTTTTCTTATATTGAGAGTTTGACATGTCATTAGAGGTTAGGATTAGTACCTGAATTGTTGAGGTTGAAGCTCCTTCAATTGATTTGGCCATGAGTGCCAAATTTCTATACTCTTCTTCTTCATCATCATTAGTGTCGTCCCAACACTTCCCTTGAACAATGTATGCTCTACTAGTTTGCTTTTTCAATAGGGCTTCATACTTGACTTCAAATTCCAAATAATCTTTGTCCCTTTTTACTGCTTTTGGCTTTCTACACTCAGTGGCAAATTGTTTTAATTCATCACAGTTTTAATACTTTATTTTTGACCTTTTAACAGAACTAGTTTTATAACCTCCTTTAAAACTATTCAAAGGAGCTTTGCCTTTTCTTTAGGAGCCAAAGTTTGGTTTTGTCTTAAAGCTTTTGTTTTTCTTGAACCTCAAGTTTCCAAACTTTTTAGTCATAAAAGCCATAGATTTGTTATCCATGCTTTCAAGCTCGTTAATAGTGTAGAACACAACTTCATCAGATTAACTCTTGACAGATTCCTTTTCCTCTTTGTCTTTTTCAACAATCTCTTCAATCTTCATTATTTGGCTTGTACCAACCATTTTCATCTTCAAAGGTTCTTTGACAATCAAGGCACTAGAGACATTTGCCATTTTGCCTCTATTTGCTTGAATAGATTTCTTCTTAAAAAATTTTAATTCATGGGTTTTCAATATTCATACAGAGTTTCCAATAGAAGTTTTGTCAGATCTCTTCCTCCTCTAATAGCAGTAATTTTTTTCTCCAAGTGCTTAAGAAGAGTCACCAAAAACTTCTAGTTCTTTTCTTTTGTCTCATAAACTTTTCCGTGTAGCTATAATTCATTAATTAGTTTATTAAACCTTTCAAAGACCTCTGATATGCCTTCATTTGGGTTTGACATAAAAGCTTCATATTGTGAGACCAATAGTTGTCTTTGGTTTTCTCTAACTTCCATTGTAGCTCTATAGTTTCCCAAATGTGCTTGGAGGTAGTGCAATTGACAACATTGTTATACATGACCATGTCTAGAGAATCAGACAGTATGAGCATCAGACTGTTGTCAAGAGTAACTTCCTCTCTTTTTGGGTCAGTGTAATGAGATGGATCTTTTGGTACCCATGTAGCTGGTTGTTATGGAACAAAATCTAGGTTGTATTAATTGCGATGTATTTCGGAGCTTATCGACCTTTAATTGTCGCGCTTGTTTTTCATAGCTTAATTATGTCCTCACAAAATACCTACGTATCTCAGTACGTATGAGAATCAAGTCAGGCATAGTTCTAAGAATGAGGGGTTAGACCCTTTATATAGACATAGAGAGTCTAAGAATTATAATATGTATAGGAGCCTTGGTGTGCAAGGCTCCTCCTTGAAGGATTATGGATCCTTATTGTGATAGAAGTAGTTTCCATATAGGAATATGTTTCCTTGTTGATTGAGGTGTCTTGGGGGATACTCCTTATAGTAGTTTCCTTATAGTTGGACATAATTAATTAGTGTAGTATTTAGCTAATTAATTAATTATGAATTTATTTAATAATTAGGGTTTCGAGCCGCATTAAATGGGCATCCCTTTTGGACAAAACTAGGTCTCATCAATGCTACATTAATCGTATCTTTAGGGCTTATTTTTAGCCCATATCATTTGTCTTCCAACTTCTATAAAGTGTTGCACACTTTATAGGAGTTAAGGTTCATGAATTTGTCATTGAAGTTTGCTTTAATATCTTCCAGAATTTTGCTAAATTCCAATCTATCCCCTATTCATGGAGGATTTTTTATAATTTATTTGTACGCATGAGTGTTTTTTCTTAATTTTTTAGAATTTTCCTCTATTTATAGAGAATTTTCCATAATTTATTTGTACCCACAAGTATTTTTCCTTAATATTTAATAATCTTCCTCTATTCAGAGAGAATTTTTCATAATTTATTTATACCAATATATATTTTTCCTTAATTTTTAGGAATTTTCCTCTATTTATAGAGAATTTTTCATAATTTATTTATACCCACAGGTATTTTTTCTTATTTTCTAAGAATTTTTCTCTATTTATAGAAAATATTTCATAATTTATTTGTATCCACATATATTTTTCCTTAATTTTTACGAATTTTCCTCTATTTATTGAGAATTTCCATAATTTATTTCTACCCACGGGTATTTTTTCTTATTTTCTAATAATTTTTCTCTATTTATAGAAACTTTTTCATAATTTATTTGTACCCACAAGTATTTTTTCCCCAATTTCTAGGAATTCTCCTCTATTTATAGAGAATTTTCAATATTTTATTTGTACCCACAATTATTTTTCCTTATATTTTAGTAATTTTCCTGTATTTATAAAAAAAAATCCATAATTTATTTGTGTACACATGTATTTTTCCTTAATATTTAAGAATTTTTCTCTATTCAAAGAGAATTTTTCATAATTTATTTATACCAATATGTATTTTTCCTTAATTTCTAGGAATTTTCCTCTATTTATAGAGAATTTTTCATAATTTATTTATGCTCACAAGTATTTTTTTTCTTATTTTCTAGGAATTTTTCTCTATTTATAACGAATTTTCCATAATTTATTTGTACCCACATGTATTTTTCCTTAATTTTTAGGAATTTTCCTCTATTTATAGGGAATTTTCCATAATTTATTTTTACCCACGAGTATTTTTTCTTATTTTCTATGAATTTTTCTCTATTTATAGAAAGTTTTTCATAATTTATTTGTAAGCACAAATATTTTTCCTCAATTTCTAGGATTTTTCCTCTATTTATAAAGAATTTTCCGTATTTTATTTGTACCCACAGTTATTTTTCCTTATATTTTAGTAATTTTCCTCTATTTATAGAGAATTTTTCATAATTTATTTGTGCCCACAGGTATTTTTTTTTCTTATTTTCTAGTAATTTTTCTCTATTAATAGAGAATTTTCAATAATTTATTTATACCCACATGTATTTTTCCTTATTTTGTAGGAATTTTCCTTTATTTATAGAGAATTTTCCTTAATTTATTTGCCTTTTAAATAATTTTAATGATTTTCTGGCATTTTACTGTAGTATTTTCGACTAGGAATCCGGGTCGAATTCAACCAGGATTATGTTCGATTTTTGCTTTCAATGGAACCCAGGTCGACAGGGGTTCCTAGTCGGCCAAGGACCCTGAGTGTTCGTAGTCGACCAGGATTCCTAGTCGAATTCGATCAGGATCCTGGTCGAGTTTTGCTTCACTTGGAACCCTGGTCGATAAGAGTTCCTAGTCGGCCAAAGTTCCCTTGTGTTCCTGGTCGACCAGGATTCCTAGTCGAATTTGACTAGGATCCTGGTCGATTTTTGCTTCACTTAGAATCCTGGTCAACAGGGGTTCCCGGCGGCCAAGGTTCCCTTATGTTCCTGGTCGATTTTGGGCTATTCACATGCTTCTAGTCATTTCTAGTGTCTCAACCGTATCCTGATCGAAGCTGATTCCTGGTCGGCTGGAATTCTTTGTCGATCAAGGGTCGTTCATGGATTCCTTGTCGAATTGGATTCCTGGTCGGCCAAGGGTCCTTGGTGGATTATGAATCCTGGTCTTGGCTAAATCCCGCCATATGGTGGATTATGAATCCCAGTATTTTAAGACTAGGATCCTTGTGTGATTCCTGGTTGTAGAATTTCTTGTCGTTTATAGGCCATTTCTTGGCTCCAAGTCGACGAGAGTTCTTAGTCAATTTTACGTCATTTCTTGGCTTCTAGTCGACGAGGGTTCTTATTCGGTTTTAGGCCATTTCTTGGCTTCTAGTCGGTATTAGGCCATTTCTTGGCTCCTGGTCGATGAGGTTTCCTAGTCGATTTTAGGCCATTTCTTGGCTCCTAGTCGACGAGGGTTTATATGCCACTTCCTGGTCTAATTTGTTGCTCTAGTTGAGCCTTATCCTTGGTCGATTATCCCTTCATGGATTTTAGTTGGGCGAAGGCCTATGTAGGAATATATGTTTTTAGAGACGCCCTTTCGTTCCTTGCATGGAATTATTTCGAGCTCTTGATCACCCAAGCCATGGTCGGCTCAAATCGTTGTAGAGTACCAACGTCTTTTCTGAGCCTAAGCGGACATAACTTTTTGTGTTTAAGCGTATCCTATGGAGGAGGTTGAATCTTTAGGCTTCTACATCCTCATGTTTGCAAGTATTGCTTCCTTACTTAGCATTTTTCGTGCTTATTCTCTTGGTGCATATCTAAATATTTGTCGTGCTTCTACCATTGCATATATTCGAGCATTTTTCGTGCTTATGTGCTTTTACCTTCTAGAGCATTTCTTAAGATGATGTTAATCTTCAGACGACCTTTCGCGAGGCTAGGTCATTGGAGAAGCTTAATTGTGGTGCAAGCATCCCCTTACTTCCTCCACTTTGAGAGTAGTTTTCTATGAGAATTTCGCATGTCGAAGCTTCTCATGGCAGTGTCTTTTATTATGTATGTCGGCCGTACGAGGCTTATCGCACTTCTTTTTTTTTGTACTCGGTACTTGGCACTTGTAATATTCATGCAATTTTCATGCTTTCCCTTTGGTGCTTAGTGGTTCTTATAGATATTCCTACTGATAATATATCTTGAGGTTGAGAGCACGCCCAGTCCCTGGAACTTCGTCTCCTTCCCCTGTCTCAAGTTGATATGCTTATAAGCCTTTCACATTTTTAACATGATTCGTGCCTTCTTTGTTTGAGACTAACTTTCCTTTCTTGCTAACTCTTTAATTTTCAATTTTCCTAAGGACTAAGTCCATTTGTCGAGAGAACCTCATCTTACAATTCTAAGGTTGTAGTAGGATGAAGCTCGTTTATGATACTCAATGATCCACGCATTAGCCTCAGCACTGACTTTGCAGATCAAGTCGAGAGCAAGTTTCATGTCTTTCCCATTTACGTTGGCTTCCAAAGCTTCCACCCTTGGTGACCCATGAGAGGCTTCTACGGACATAAAAACCTCTTCTCCATAAGTAACAAAAAATGGAGTAACGCCGGTGGTTACTTTATTTGTGGTGTGATATGCCTCTAGAATGGAGAGGAGTTTCTCTGCCTAAGAATTTTTAGAGCGTTCCACTATTTTAATCCATCAATTATTATTTGATTGGCCACTTCGGCTTGCCTATTTGATAGAGGATGAGCTATGAAAGTGATCGGAACTACTAGCTTTGCATCAACATTCGGTGTCTTAAACACTAGGAAATACACCTTCCCTGCATAGTTCTTGATTTCAGGTGAAGAAAACATAGATACGACATCAGCCTTAGCGTCAAGTTCTCTGGGTATGTGCTCAACCGAGCAGTCTCTGAACTGAGCCATCAGAGATTTAAATATTCTCAAATACTTAATCATTGTCGCATCCCTTGCCTCGTATTCTCCATTCACTCGTAAGACAATCATCCTTCAGTCTCCATAAATTTTAAGATTTTTAGCCCTCGTGGCTTTTGCCCAACCCATGTCTAGCAATCAGAGCTTTATGCTCAGCTTCATTGTTTGTTGTCAGGAAATCTAGCTTGATAGCATATTCTACTATAAATCCATCAGGACTTTGATGAACTAGAACTTCACTTGTTTTTGTTTTTGACGCTCCATTAAAACAGAGAACCCAATATTCTTTCACTTTCTCTTGGGGAAGTTCTTCCTTTTTCTTCTCAACTTCTTCATTATCCTGCCCCCCTGATTGAAGCTACTAGCTCTGCATCAACATTCGGTGTCTTAAACACTAGGAAATACACCTTCCCTGCATAGTTCTTGATTTCAGACGAAGAAAACATAGATATGGCATCAACCTGAGCGTTAACTACTCTGGGTATGTGCTCAACCGAGCAGTGTCTGAACTGAGCCATCAGAGCTTTAAAAATTCTCAAATACTTAATCATTGTCGCATCCCTCGCCTCATATTCTCCATTCACTCGTAATACAATCATCCTTGAGTCTCCATAAATTTTTAGATAACATATTCTACTGTAAATCCATCAAGACTTCGATGAACTAGAATAAATTCACTTATTTTTATTTTTGACGCTCCATTAAAACAGAGAACCCAATATTCTTTCACTTCCTCTTGGGGAAGTTATTCCTTTTTCTTCTCAACTTCTTCATTATCTTGCCCCCCCCTCCCCTCGACTTCTTGGATGTCAATGGTGTATGCAACTATGAAGTTAGCAAGATCCTTAGTGCTATGCATAATATTTCTCAGAGGTTGGTCTATCAAGACTTCAATCTTGTGCACTTGAAAATACGGGCAAATTCGTCAACTGTTGCACAGAAAAGGAATCCGGAACGAGAATAGTTCCTCATCCTCTTCTTCCAAGGAAACAGATGACGAGGAATCTGATGGTGATGAAGATAATGCTGATGAGGCAAATGAGGATCATGAGAGGAATTCCGGGGAGGAGTGTTGTTTCGGCCTTGTATGGCTTAATTTGCCACTTGTGGCCTCTAAGCTTGTTTAACTTTTATTTGGGGTCCTTTGTGGACTTAACATTTATGATTTGTATCTTTATTTTCCTTCAGGACCTTATTTGTGATCCTTCGGGATCTTTATTTATCTTTAAGTATGCTTTATTTCCTTATTCCTTTATTTTTCGGTAGTTAGTCATTTCTAAACTTGCACACAATAGATGCTTGGAGAAAAAAACAAGATAATGGAACAAAAAACAAAGAAGCAAACTTGCTTAAATAATCTTGAATCGTGTTCGACCCTTACATAAATTTCTCCTTAGAGAATCATAAACTCTACTATGCTAATGGTTTGGCTTCAATCCACTTAGTGAAATAGTCGATTGCAATGACTAGAAACTTCATTTGTCTAGTGGCCATTGGAAAAGGCCTTTGGATGTCCATTCCCCACATTGTAAAGGGGGATGGGGGAGTTGATGGATGTCAACATCTCAGGAGGTTGTCTCACCCCAGGAGCATGCCTTTGGCACCTGTCACATCTTTTTACGTATTCCTCTAAATCATTCAATAAGTTAGGCCAATAAAAGCCAAGAAGGGTAATCTTGTGAGCTAAAGCTCTGCCCCCCAAGTGATGCTCATAAACACCTTCATGTATTTCTTTCAATACTTGATGGGCCTTATCAGGCCTTAGACACTTCAAGTATGGAATGGCAAAAGACTTTTTGTAAGGAATTTCATTAACGAAAGTATGCCTTAATGCCCTCACAGTGAACTTTCTTGCGTCAATTGTATTGATTGGAATCCACCCAGACTCAAGGTGAGCTTTAATGGGGTCCATTCAACAGCTTCACATACTCACTGGGGCTACTAGCTTCGCATCAATACTAGAGGTCCTCATGACCTAGAGGTAAATACTTCCCGGATGTTCATCCACTTCTAATGAAGCACACTTTAATAAGGCATCAGCCTTTGCATTTTCTTCTTTAGAAATGTATTCCATCTGACATTCCTCGAATTGGGTCATTATAGCCTTCACCAAGCGTAGGTATCTGGCCATGTATCTTTTTAATTCCTCAAAAGCAGCTTGCCTTTCGTTGGTCCACACAAGGTCTTTCACATTCTTAAGAGTCTTGAAGAAGGGTAGACATTTGTCTCTGGACTTAGATATGAATATTCTCAATGTAGCAACCCTTCTGGTTAGTTTTTGGATGTCCTTGACGGAACTTGAAGGTTCCATGTCGAGGATGGCTTTGATCTTGTCGGGGTTTTCCTTAACGCCCCTCTTGGACACTATCATTCCTAGAAACTTTCCGGACCCAACACCAAAGGTGCATTTAGTGGGGTTCAACATCATCTTGTGGTGCATCAGCACTCCGAATGCCATTCTTAGATGTTCAATATGATCTGCTTTATTGAAGCTTTTGAGAAACATGTCATCATTATAAACCTCTATAGTTTTTCCAATGAGGTGCTTAAATATTATATTAACTAACCTTTGATAGGTGGCTCATGCATTCTTTAATCCAAAGTCCCTATTCTCATGTAGGAACTTCGTTAACTCTCATTTCATAGGTTCTTTTAGGGAAGCACGATGTAAGTGACCTTATTAGGTTCTCTCAAAACTAGGGGGATTGGAACCAATTCTTCGGCTGGTTTCCCCCTTATTTCCTCATCTTCCCTTACATCCATGTCTTCTATAGGCAGTACTTGCCCCCCGACTCCATCAGGTCAAAGGGCTGCCACATAACAACTTCCTGCCATTCTCTGATCTCCCTTTTCTTCTCCAACACCATTTCTAGTAGGGAATTTAATCTTCAAGTGATAGCTTGAGGCAACAACCTTGAACGCATGCAAGCATGTCCTTCCTAGGATAGGGTTATATGTAAATGATGCTTTGATTACCAAGAAGGATAGAATCTGAGTGACCTCTCGGGGTTCTCTTCCCATTGTCATGGTCAATTGAATGGTCCCTTCTACCTCTGATTCTACTCCAATAAACCCATATATTGGTACATCTGACGGGGTTAATTGTGAATCATTATACCCAATCTTCACAAAGGCATTATAGAACAAGATATCAACGGATGCTCCATTGCCCACCAGGACTCTTTTCACTTCCGAATTGCATATCAAAAGTGTTATGACCAGGGGATCATCGTGGGGGAACTTCACCCCTTCCAAGTTTGAGTCATCAAAAGATATGACTACTTCTGTTCTAGTATGCTTAGGTGCCTCTCCCACGATTTGTATAACTTCACTAGCGTATGCCTTCCCTAAGATCTTTGAAGTCCCTGTAGTTGTAGGTTCTCCAAAAATCATGTTAATGACCGGCCCTCTAAGCTGAGGGTTTTTATCATGATTATCACTGTCATTATGCCTATCGTGACATCTATCTCCATCTTTTCTAAATTTGGATAGTTTTCCTCTCCTGATAAGGAACTCAATTTCATCCTTCAATTTTCTACAATCATCGTGTCATGTCCAGTATCCTTATGGAACCTACAATATGCATTCTTATTGCTTTTATCTGGATCAGACCCTAAGGGTTTAGGCCATCGCAGATCTCGGTCTTTTTCAATGTCTATCAGGATTTGGCTTCAAGGCATGTTTAGCCTTGCATAATTAGCAAACCTTGGCCCCAAGTTATTCTTCTTTGGAGGGGATTCATAATCATTATCCTTCCTAGAATACTTGTCTCGTGCATCGCAATCCTGATCTCCTTTTCTTTTCTTATTCACTCATAGACACTGATGCAGTGGTTTTCTTCATAGTTTTTTTTCTTTGATATATTTCTCAGCCCTATCTTGGAGGACAAGTATGTTCTCTGAGGAATTCTTGGCTAACGACCTTTTAAAGTAAGGATCAGTCGTTCCTTGTTACAAGGCTATCATGGCCACTTTTTCATCCAAGTCAGGGACCTTTAAGGCTTTCTTAGTGAACTGATTCAAGTAGTCCCTCAGGGATTCATTCTTTCCTTGCTCTAGGTTCATGAGCGAATCCAAACTCTTTTCGTGCACTCTCCCACTTATGAACTGGCTTATAAAGGCCTTCCTAAGCTCTTTGAAGGACCCAATAGAATTTGGAGGCAAACGACTATACCAGAGTTGAGCCACGCCCCCCAGGGTTTAAGAAAAAGCCCTACACTTGACAACATCATTGATAGGTTATAATAACAAAGAATTTGAGAAAGTTCTTACGTGATTCGAGGGGTCTACTGTTCCATTAAAATTCTTGATAAAGGGCATCTTGAACTTTCTTGAGATATGGGCATTCATTATGTCATCCGTGAACGGAAGAGTTGGATCATCAGGATCTGCGAGCATCATGAGGCGAGTAGGATAAGCCTTTTTTTTCGAGCTTAAGAGGATTGGCTCTTGAACTCACTTTTATGGCCTTTCGTGGCGCATCTTCTAGGTTAATCATTGAGGTTGTGTGCTTCCTTCGAGCGTGATAATCAGTCTTGCGCTCCAAATCTTCTTATAGCTTGCGAATTTGCTCTTGATGAGCACAAATTCATTCTTCAACATCTTGCATATCACAGGACAATTCTTGTGATCCTCGGGACTCATTACGTCCATTATACACGGGTTCCTTACCTGGGCACCTTCTTCGAGGAAGTCTGTCATCAATCGTGTAAGAACCGGAGAAATTGAATTATCGACGATGATGGATGGGCTTTAGGCCTGTTACGTACAGAGGAACATACTCCTCTTCTCCCGTTGATCCACGAGGAAGTGGAGCGAGAGGGGGAAGGCTACTTCCATCACCAAGTCGTGGCATCCCATAAGTAAGGTTTTGACCCTCTTGAGGTGGTAGAACAGTCATAGAGACTTGCATGCCCTGCGGTGCATCAAAAATCACAGAGTGGACAGGCTCATGAGTTGGAGGAATCACCCCTAACGCCTGGAGAGTTGAAGGAGTGATAATCACCAGAGCATCCGTGCCTAGAATGGCATCAACGGGGCCCGTAAAGAGAGGAACTATGTTGAGTACTCCTTCATTAGGTGAAAGAGGTTGATCTTTATCTCTTATAGTGCTTCGTGTTCTTGTCGTGGTTGATGTTGTCTTTCTACAGACAGTGTCAAATGTTATGGAACAAAATCTAGGGTGTATTAATTGTGAAGTGTGTCAAATCTTATCGAGTTTTAATAGTTGCGCTTGTGTTTCATAGATTAATTATGCCCACACAAGATGCCTATGTATCTCAGTGCGTATGAGAATCACGCCAAACATAGTTCTAAGAATGAGGGGTTAGACCCTTTATATAGACATAGAGAGTCTAAGAATTAGAATAGGTTTAAGAGCCTTGGCGGGCAAGGCACATCCTTGAAGGATTCTGGATCCTTCTTGTGATAGAAGTAGTTTCCATGTAGGAATATGTTTCCTTGTTGATTGAGGTGTCTTGGGGGCTACTCCTTGAAGTAGTTTCCTTGTATTTATATATAATTAATTAACTGAGTATTTAGCTAATTAATTAATAATTAAATTTATTTAATAATTAGAGTTTCGAGCCTCATTAAATGGGCATCCCCTTTAGACCAAACTAGGTCTAATTAATGCTACATTAATTATTCCTTTAGGGCTTATTTTTAGCCCATATCACTGGTGAAATGAGCTAAAAAATACACTAGATATATAATTAATGTTGCATTAATTAAACCTAGCTTGGTCCAAAGAGATGGCCCAATTAATGAGGCCTGAAACCCAATTTATTTCGTATTTAATAAAGGCTCAATAAAAGGCCCGAAGATTCCTGTGAGACCCTTCATCCCTGAAGGATTTAGAAACCCTATCATCAAGGAAGTATCATATGAAAGAGTCCAATGAGGGCTCTCATTCTTGGAAGGTTTCAAGAACCTTATCACGAGGAGACTTGGTCACCAAGTCTCCTAACTCTAATCTAGTTCCTAGGCCCTCATGCGCCTATATAAAAGGGCCTAACCCCTCAACATTTTAACTACGTTTTGGGCTTGGTTCTCAAATACTCTTGAGATGCGTAGGCAACTTACGAGGACCTAGTTTAGTCACGACACGTAAGTGCAGCCATTAAAGCTCGAAAGCTCTCACCACTCATTAATTACTATTAATTGCATCTGATTTTGATTCATAACATTTGGCACCGTCTGTGGAAAATGAATAACAACCATGACAAGAACACGAAGTACCACGAGTACCATCGGAGAAGAAGTCCCAAACTCCGTTATAGACACTGAGAACGTTACCCCAACGGTCTCACAAGAACTAAGAGATGTTGTACCGACTTCCGTTGAGGACCATTGAACGAGCTCCCAACGAGCAGGACCCTTGAGCGTTATTGTTCATCCCTCAAATCTGGAGTTTTCAGTTCACGCTTCAGTTTCTCTACTTCAGGTAATTCCAACCCTCAGTACTAATTTTATTGCTCCTCCCTTATTGCAGGTTTCAAAAGCGGTGGTGCCCAACACACGTTATGGGCTTCCACCAATTTATGAGCCCCCATATGAGCAATGACTGTTTACCCAATATGGATCATGCCATAGAAACCGAGATTTCTCACGAGGATGCTAACCCTAGGAGAAGGCGACCTAGAAAGGAGCCCCTTGGAGGAAGGAGTACCCAGCCCCCAGGGCCTCAAAATACTGACTCTGCATCCCTTCAGAAAAAGATATGAGCTTATATAGTCAAAGCCCAATGACTAAGGAAAGATATGGACAGGGCACTAGCAAGGCGACAGTGCCCGAGAGCCGAGGGGGTGGAGGATTGATATGGAATACATTTGTGATAGACCTTGATGAGCCTCATACAAGAAGGAAGGTAAGGTCGAGTCATGTTAGGACTGATCCCCATGACCTGTGTAATAACCTTATATTTTAAGAGTTTTGAAAAAGAAAAAAAAAAAAATTCTGGTGATTAGTGAATAGTTTTTTTGTAAATGTCGAAACTTAAAAAATTTCGAAGCCGTATTATTATTATATATATGGAAGATATAAGTGAATGTAATTCATATTGTTTTTCGAAAAAAATTTGAATTCTGCTACTAGTTTTGTGCAAAACGAGATATTGGAGCGTACGTGACTTGTGTGAGATTTCAGAGGCGTATGACTTGAGGATGTTTGTAGTATGTGCTATTAAGCCAAAATATATAATAAATATGAGACTTCTTATTAAATTAGTTCAAGAAAATATATTTAAAGTCCTCTCGGAAGCCAGAACAGAGTTTGAGAAACGGAGAAGTGAACATAGTTTCATAAATTCTCGAAACAATTAAAGAGTATTAATTTAATCATTCTATAATATATTAGAATTATAAAATAAGATTTTAAGTTTTTAAAAATTAGGTGGGACGAAAGAAAAGAGAACGAGAATGAGAGATTAAACCGTTGTCGGGAAACTGCGCGGTTAATATAAAAACCTTTTTAATAACAAGTCTTCCACCACACACCACACAAAAATCACTTTTTACTTTTCCATTTCTTCATATTGAAGAACCTCAGCCGAAGCTCTATTGTAGGGGGAATAAAATCTTCATAACTTGCTCATTTCTTGCTTAATCGATGAGTTTGGTAGCTTAAATCAAATGTATAACACACATCTTACTTCCTCTTGATTCCTACCATCATCTACCCATGAAATCTTTAGTTAAGATCCAAAGAGATGAATGTGAACCGTTTTTTCAAGAAAATAAATTTTTATTTCTTTGATTCTAGGATTCCTTTCGCTTGTTTGATGTTTGTTATAGCTTGTATAAGTAATGGGTAGTGTAGAACAAGCTTGGTTGGCTATGAAAACACCTAGTTGATTATTATGGCTTAAAGTTGTAGTATGTTGGTTGTTGATGGTGTTTGAGGAGTTGAGATTGCTTGGTTGGTTGAATTGGAGTAGGGTAAAAATGGAAAACGTTATGAAAACAAACGTCGTAATGCCCGATTTTCAGAAGCTGTCAATAGTTGTCCAAAACCCGAAGGGGATTTTTCTTGTTCTTGATTAGTGATTGAATGGTTGTGTAGATGATAGTCTCTAGTAGATCGTTTGTGCGCTAATTTTGCATCATTTGGAGTTACGAGTCAAAAGTTATAACCGATTTACTAAAGGTATCGTATAACTTAGAAACCATGTTAATAACCAACTTTGAGGTTATAAATAAAGTAGCTAGGTTGCTTAATTACATGTGAAACTTTTATCTAAGATACTAGGGATGTCAGGGATGTCAAGAATGACTTCAGAAAAAGATTCGAGTTAATCGGATTAAAATTCAATTTACTAAAAATTCTAGAAGTTGGGTGTTTAAAGTAAGAATGACTAAAAAGTGACGAAGTGCTTAATGTCACTATAAATAGTAGATATAAGTTGAATTTCGAGACTTAATTCCTACATGAGTTATATATGAAAGTTTTTAATGAGAGGTTAAATATTATTCAAATAATTACTTAACCTTCGGGAAATTATTTAGAGTTATTCAAATTGGATCTAAAACCTTCTGAAAATGATTTAGCTATCCCACAATCATTCTGAGAACTTTGGTGATTTTAAAACAACTCACTGGTCGTGTGATTTTGAAATCTTACAAAAGATTGTTATTATTCTGGAATGTTGGGTTAAATTTTTCTCCCACACTTGTTGATTTTAAAATATTCAAAAGGAACTCGAGATACAAGTGTAAGAGGCTTGTGTGCGGCACAGTTCATCATAGCGTAAGAGGCCGAGTGACGCACGGTCCAACATTTAAAGGCCCATGTGTTGCCTGGGGTGATGACAAGTTGAGGATCATCATTCTACTAGTAGAGAAAGTTACTTATACTATTGTACGATACGACTGATCATCGTATACAATAGGCATGGTGAATGCTCCAGTATAGTCCCATTTCTTTCAATTGGAATTTAGCATTAACACTGTACCAAAAGCCCAGGTGCTAAGTTACCGATAGTGTTAATGGGAACTGTTGAACTTTCACTGTTCTTACACTATAACAAAAGCCAAGGTGCTAAGTTACTGATAGTGTTAATGGGAACTGTTGAACTTTCACTGTTCTTATACTATAACGAAAGCCAAGGTGTTAAGTTACCGATAGTGTTAATGGGAACTGTTGAACTTTTACTATTCTTTTCGCGATATCTTGAACTTCTTTCTTAATTATTCTTAAATGAATAGTAACCCTATAACTGATACCATCTTAGTAAGTTATCGATAGTGTTGACAAAAGCTTGAGAACTTTTGTGGTGTGTTTAGCAATATCTAGAATTGCTTACATTTTAACCCCTGGTGTATTATAAATTTCATTTTCTGAAACTATCTTTTATATTGAGTTCAAATTTCATAAATTTTTTTAACTACTATTATGACTTGAGTCATTGATGGGCTATAGTAGCTCATTCTTGCATTGTTTTAAATTTCCAAACACAACAGCTAGATCATATGGATCGCATTACTTCAAATTATAACCCTACAGTGAAAGGTAGCTTGACGAGACTAATTTGGTTCAGAGTATCTAGATCTGGTGTAAGAATGATTAATAAGTTGATATGTAATAAATAATATCTTGTATAGAATATTATTGGTAACTGGTATACTGCTTATCGAAGTTATGCTAGTTTTATAAGATTTATGTAAGCAAAGACTAGTTATAGTAAATTGTGGTAATTGGGAAATTATTTCTAAGAATCTAATTTTGAGGACTTTATGGATGGGGCCGCAAGTGTGATTTAATTTTGTTGAGAATTGTAATAGTTGATGTATGACTTTGAATTCTTGTTTCTAGCCATATAACCTAAAAGATTATTGGGAGTTGGGGTCGCAGATGTATTTTTAGTTATTGTATATCTACAGGTGAAATTGGAATTGTTAAATATGTGGTTTTAGGTTGAGAATTTCTGAAGTGACGACCAGATCCATGACCCCGGATTTGAGGGCGTTACAGAATGGTATCAGAGCTGAGGTTATAGTAAACTAAAAATGAGATTGTGTAGGATTGTGTATAGTTAAGTGAGGACATTTGAGTTCATATAGAGTTCGTGTTGGACTATTGGATATAGTACCAATGAATAAGTTAACAAATTAGAGCGTTTGCTTGAGATGACTGTATTGAGTTAGATAGAACTCTTTCTGACTATTGATGTCTATTGTGGAATCTCTAGAGACTATTACGAGTCGACGACGGTGTATGATATCTATAACCTCAGGACGTGGAGAACTAGAGTTATAGTTAAACGATGATCTTTCCGAGGAATTGATAGAGAAGACATCTGTGAAGACATTGGCAATACCTTTCTTTCCTACGACTTATTTTGAAACCTCTCCCAGGAAGAATTTTGCTAGAAGATATATTTCTTCTTTTGATTTATATTTTGAACTTAGTGTTCACTCGTATTTGGGTATTCAATTACGCCAGAGGCAGTTATGATACTTACTTTTAAATTTCTGAGGCCCTGTCGAGTTTGTGATACTTGAACTTACTTTTTTCTCCAAGTGGTGGATAACTTTATTTACAATATATTCCTCACCTTATTGTGTACCAGTACTTTCTTTTTTGGTTATTCTTTTCTCTGGAAATAACACCTTTAGAGTCTGTTCAGTTTTATTCCAAGGTGTGCCTTAGATAATCAATTACCAAAAGATGCATTTTATTGGCCTGAATTTGAATTCATTTCATACTTATTTTCTCCAACTGAGATGAATAACCCTATTTATAGGGGACACAAGGACTATATGTCTATGTTATAGAAGTTTGATAGGACGCCATCGCTTGTGAATTATACATCATAATGACGGAAAACACCCATTTACTTGTGAGTGTCTTAATAAGGCATGCAACATTGAGTTCTTTTGATCATATTGATCTCTCAGTCATTCTTTTATTTTGAAATAATGACTACCATTATGTGAAACTTGTTTTGGGATGAAAACTTTTCTCCTCAAAATTCTCTGATTCTTGTTATTTCTAAAAGTTTTGAAGGTATGCCAACCATGTTGTAATAAGAAGTTATCGGATACTAGCCTGAGGAGACACATCCAGGCGAGAGGAGTTATAATTCAGATTTTGAGGTCGAATGGAGAATTTTGGAGCCCCATTGAGGAGTCGAGAAGTACAATCACTATAGTACTAAATATGCTAACAGACCCAGAGACGGGGGAAGCGTTATTAAGCTGTGATGGCCACATCATTCTTAACACGATAGCCAGGTTAGCTAAGTTAGAGCCAAAGACGCTTAAAAGCCTAACTAATCTTTCATTATATAGCAATAAGCTGAAGAGATAATATGCATTTCACCAGACCCTATTAATTTTATGGAACGAATGAGATTGATGGTCCAAGGAAGTGACTGTCGATATTGTAGTTGATTGACTTTGTGCATTGATTGTGAATGTTGTGGGATTGTAATTGAGGTGTTTTTAAACCGGGTATAATCCGTTTTATGAATAGGTCATGCCCAATTTTCTGTAGAAAATACATCCAGTTGAGTTCAATAAACATTTAGAATTAACAAGACTTATAAACGAAATGTCTAAATGTAAAATAGAGTAGCATGGCCTAAAGGATATGGTCATCTATATATGAGTAATAATAGAGGGATTAGATGGATTAAAATTTGTAATAAATTGGACATGTATGAGGACTTAAAAATATGAAAGTCCATAATGAGATAATATCAAGGAATAGTTGTAATGAGACGTTGTTAGTTTCTCAAAGGGGATTAGTTTGGTTGGGTCTGATATTAGGTTTTAATAACCAAATGCGTAGTAAGTGAAGGAATTTATGCACCAGCGGAAGCATTGAATAACATTTATTTGCATATATTCATATGTATACATACATATAGATACAAAACTATTTTATAAATTGAAGAATACCTCGTTTGCTTTCCGGTAACAGCTAGAGAAGATCTTGTTCTTTAATCCTTGCAATCACCCCACAAGTGTGGAGTGCTCTAAAGATATCCACCAAGAATCAAACTAAAAGATGAAGGAGGAGGCTAGAGAGGAAATTAGGGTTGCCTCCCTTTTAAAATATTTCTCACAAATATTAGGGTTTTTTTATTAGGGTTTATAATCCTATATTTATAGGCAAATATCTCAGCTGAGATATTTTCTATAAATATCTTATTATTAATTCCCTTTTTAATTAATTAATCTTATTAATTAATTAGTTAATGATTAAAACTATTTTAATCAATAATTCCTTTTTCTAAACTCTTTTAAAAAATTATTCTCTCTTCATATTTAATTACTTTAATTAAATATTTAATTAATAATATTAAGATCTTATCTTAAATAATTTATAATCAATTAAATCTCATTTAATTAATTTATAAAATTTGCTAAGTAATTATTTATTTCATAAATAAATAATGACTAGCTATTATTAATTATTCCTTCATCTATAATTTAATCTCTTTTATGGTGTGACTCTTTAGGTTCAATATTAAGTCGGTAGTAGAAATAAATAATAATAAACATTTTATTTATTATTTATATGAATTCTATTAATTCATTAAATATAATTAATCTGATTAATTATATTTATTCTACATCGTGAGTTATGCTTCTCAACATATCGCGACTATCCAGATAATACGAAATCATTGCTTAGAATACTTAGAACCTGTCAGTAATTAGTTACCGTACAATTAATTCCTTCTACCCTTCAATATCCCGATTAAATACAAGGCATGGAACTCGTGTCAAGCCTATCTAATTTAATCATATGATTTCTTATTCATAATGCAAAGTTCTTTTTAATGCAAATTAGAAACTCTTTCTAATTTCATTCACTCTGGCCAGAGATTCCTGAACTTGCATATCTAAGAATAACATAGGATATTCACTTCCTTTACTAGAAGGGGCAGATCCTTTATTGATCCGTTAACTATCTCCATACACAAATCACTATGCCCAGAATGGACCTAATGAATGTCCTAGAGACTAAGGACTAAACCAAAGCATAAGTCATTGTGTACGAGATTACTCTAACGATCTCAAGTCTAAGGATACTTGTACAACTATTTACTTAATAAACAACTATTGACACGTGAGTAAACTCCATTAGTTGTTCTACTTATCGAGTCATGTTCAGTGAACTTATTCCTTAATAAGCACCTACATACTAGATATAGTGTCACCACACAAATGTCTATGAGAACAGACATCCTCCTAAGAGAGTTAACATAGTATGTACTAATCTTTACGGATTTACCAATTTCCAATTAGTTATCCTATGATCAGGAACTGTTTAAGTCTAAAGCTATTATCTTCTAGATCTCATTATTACAATCTCATTATAATTCTAGAAGCTATGCTCTAAACTATGGAACATCTTATTTAATACACTTCAAATAGATTAAGCCCGTAACATAACAAATAAATACTTTATTATTATCAAATGAAATTAAATAAGAGTAGCAGAAAGTTTTCCTAATTCATCATACATGATTGGTTTTAGGTCAAACACTTTCAATCTCCCACTTGGCCTAAAGCCAATCACTCTGGTATCTAATACCCATCCGCTCCTTATGACGATCAAAATTTAACTGAGACAGCGGCTTCGTGAACGGGTATGCTATGTTGTTATGTGTGTCAACTCTTTCGATCTTGACATCTCCTCTTTCAATGATCTCCCTAATCAAATGAAACCGCCGCAATATATGTTTGGTATTCTTGTGAGACCTCGGTTCCTTGGCTTGAGCTATTGCAGCGTTATTGTCACAATATAACACAATAGGCCCCTCTATGCCAGGAACTACTCCCAACTCAGAAACAAATTTCTTCATCCAAACAGCTTCCTTTGCAGCCTCACTTGCAGCTATATACTCTGCTTCTGCTGTGGAGTCAGCCGTCGTAGATTGCTTACGACTTCTCCAACTAATCGCCCCTCCATTTAGAGTAAACACATACCCTGACATGGATGTACTATCATCACACTCTGACTGGAAACTAGAGTCAGTGTAACCCTCTATTTTCAACTCAGACCCACCAAAAATAAGAAAAATATCCTTAGTCCTTCTCAAGTACTTAAGGATGTTCTTCACTGCTTTCCAGTGGTCTTCACCTGGATTTGACTGATATCTACTAGTCACACTAATTGAGTGAGCAACATCAGGTCTAGTACATAACATCACGTACATGATAAATCCTATTGCCGATGCATAAGGAATCCTACTCATACGCTCTCTTTCTTCAGGTGTCTCAGGAGACATCTTGTCAGAAAGGGAGACTCCATGGCTCATCGGTATAAGACCTCTCTTGGAGTTTTCCATGCTAAACCTTTTAAGCACCTTATCGATGTACGTACCTTGGGTTAGACCTATCATTCTTCTTGATCTATCTCTATAGATCTTCATACCAAGAATGTAGGACGCTTCTCCCAAGTCCTTCATAGTGAAGTTCTTTGATAGCCACATTTTTACTGATTGCAACATTGGCATGTCATTTTCTATTAAGAGTATGTCATCTACAAACAAAATAAGAAATGTTACTGCGCTCTCACTAACCTTCTTGTAGACACATGGTTCATCTATGTTTTTGATAAAATCAAACTCTTTGATTGTCTCATTAAAACGAATGTTCCATCTTCGAGAAGCTTGCTTTAACCCATATATGGTTCGTAGTAGCTTACATACTAGATGTTCATTTCCTATGGAAATAAAACCCTCTAGATGTGTCATATACACTTATTCTTCAAGTTCCCATTGAGGAAAGCCGTCTTTACGTCCATTTGTCAGATCTCATAGTCATAGTAAGCTGCAATAGCAAGTAAAATCCGAATTGATTTGAGCAAGGCTACAGGCGAAAAAGTTTCATCAAAGTCAATCCCTTGTCTTTGTTTGAATCCTTTTGCCATGAGCATAGCCTTGTAGGTCTCTACCTGGCCATTTGCTCCAATCTTTCTCTTGTATACCCACTTGCACCCTATAGGCTTCATATCCTTAGGTGCCTCTACGAAAGTCCATACTTGGTTGGCATACATGGAATCCATTTCGGATTTCATGGCACTCTGCCATTTCTCTGAGTCAACGCTACTCACAGCCTCGTTGAAGGTCATAGGGTCGTCTCCATCAATGACCGCCAATTCATTGTCATTCTCAATAACAAGGCCATAATACCTCTCAGGTTGGCAAGACACCCTTTGTGATATACGGATGGGCTGTTCTACGGAAGGTTGTTCAATATGAACAGGTGTTTTCTCTTGAACCGTAGTAGTTTGTGGTTCATGAACTTCATCAAGTTCAATCTTGCTCCCACTATTCCCTTCAAGGATAAACTGTTTTTCCAGGAAGGTAGCAAGTCGGGAGACAAACACCCTTTGTTCGGTGTACAAGTAATACCCTAAAGTCTCTTTAGGATATCCTACAAACTTACATTTCACGGATCGAGATTCTAGCTTATCGGGGTCAACTTTCTTGACATAAGCCAGACATCCCCAAATCTTAACGTGCTTAAGACTCGGTTTCCTTTATTTCCATATCTCATACGGAGTTTGAGGAACAGATTTTGAAGGCACCTTGTTCAATATATATGTTGATGTTTCCAATGCATAACCCCAAAGTGATACTGGAAGATCTGTATAGCTCATTATGGATCGAACCATGTCCAACAAAGTTCGATTTCTCCTTTCGGATACCCCATTCAACTGGGGAGTGGCCGGAGGAGTCCATTGAGAGACTATACCATTTTCTTTGAGATAATCTAGAAACTCGCCACTTAAGTATTCACCTCCTCGATCTGATCGAAGGGTTTTAATACTATAGTTGGTTTGTTTCTCTACTTCATACTTATATTCTTTGAACTTTTCAAAGGCTTCGGATTTGTATTTCATCAAATACACATATCCAAATCTAGATCGATAATCTGTAAAAGTAATGAAGTATGAAAATCCACCCATGGCTTGCGTGGACATCGGCCCACACACATCTGTATGTACCAATCCAAGCAACTCCACAGCTCTTTCTCCATGTCCACTAAATGGAGATTTGGTCATTTTGCCTAACAGACAAGACTCGGTGTTGGTCCCTGATATTGTAGAAGGGGGGTTGAATACAATGTCTAATATAATTCACGAATTTGGATTAAGAATAAAAAGTTAATTTTAATCCTGAAATATTAATAGGTGAAATACTTTTCAAGTAGAATATTTGATTTTAACTTGAAAAGTATTACAGAATTAATATAGAATAGTGTTTATATCTGATAAATTGTCTAGAGTGATTTTGACATGACTTGTTCGGGTTTAACAATTTATATTCCAAACTAAGCACAGAAATCTGTGAATATTACACTACATACAAATTTCTGAATTTGAATGTTTGAACGATAACTGAAAAATGAAGACAATCACCTCATATTTATAGAGGTGGAAAACCATCATGACTCATCCCAGTATGACCTTTTTCAATTAAAATTAACCCTTGTATGACTCATAAAAAGGCTGGGCATGACTTAAAATGGTCGGTATGACTCATTTTAGACTTCGGTATGACTCACTATGAATTGCTCGATATGACTCATAATCCATGGCTCGGTATGACTCATAATCCAACTGTTCGGTATGACTCATAAACCATCTGTTCGGTATGACTCATGAACCAACTGCTCGGTATGACTCATGAACCAACTGCTCGGTATGACTCATGAATTCTGCTCGGTATGACTCACTGCAAGTCATATGAATCATTTCTTTTATAGCAAATCAATTCTACTTAATTTAATTAAATAATTTATGAATTAAATTAAATTCAGACTTGAATTAATTTAATTAAATTAATTAAATAATTAACTTAATTTTAATTGTAGAATTAAAATACTATTAAGACTTTTGTTCAACTCTTTAGTCCGTCTTTTGTCATGGAACCACTTCAGCTTGATGTTGAATATTTATTAATTAAAGTTGACACACAAATGTACTATCTGGTTCATTTGTGTCATACTTTAAATAAATATTCTTCATGTCTTTTAACATTTAGAATTAGTGGTCTTCTGTCTTTGCTTAGCTTTTCTGTCTTCTTTTTCTGTTCTTCTTCTTCTGGAATCTTCGTGTAGTAGTCACTTAAAATCTTTTGAATCTACTGAATTCCTTTGAAATTACTACTTAATTATTTTCCACTGACGCTTGAACATATTAATGAACTTCTTTAGTGTTTGAGTAGCAGGTTCAACTGAGTACTTCTGATTCTGTTGATTCTCTGTGACTAGTTGACTGTCTTCGTCTTGATTCCTATTTGATATTTATTATTTACCACTGTTTCTAGATTGAGTTGAGTTGTCATCTAATTATTACAAATAGGCCTTAGTCATATGCCTTTCAATCTCCCCCTATTTGTTGTTAAGCATTTAACACACAAATTCCTAGAGGATAACTCAACTAACAACTAAGAAAGTAAATACGACATGTAAGAGCTTGTAAATAATAAACAAAAGTTCTGGTTTTATATTTAACAATTTTCCAGATTTATACATAAAAGATAAGTACAAGATAGTTGTTCCTCTAGTACTGAACAAATATAACATAGTTTCTATCTTGGCCTATCTAAGACTTCAGTCTTCAGTGGTATCCAATTCACCTTCTTCTAGATTAGAACTCTTGTGCACAGGTGTTCTGGGTACCTCTTCAATTTCAGTCGGAGTTGCGATTGACTCTCCATACAATCTTCTCTGTTGAGCCTTTGCTAGCTGAAACATGACTTCCTCTTCAATAGGATCTACTGTTTCTTTTTGTACATCATAAGGCTGTGTGGAATCTATCTTTGGCATTTTCCTGATGTAGGATTTGATGTTTCTGGATAAACAGTAGTTCCTTATTTTCTGTGCAGCATCTAGCTTGGCTTGTGACCTAAATCCTTTTGATCTCAGCATCCTTTCAACTTGGATCATATACCTCACCGTGTAGCCCTTAAATTACTCCTCATCTAGCTTCATGATTTGATACAACTTGTTTGAGAAAAATCTCACTTCACGAGGATCATATAAGATCTGAGGACTAGCCGCTGTTGCTATTTCTCTGAGTCTGTCCCTGAGTAGTTCATTTTCTTCTGAGCTTCTCTTTACTTTGTTTAACAGAACCCATATCACTGATAGTGATCTCTTTCGGAAGAATTCCAAAGATACTCTGATTGTTCCATTCCTGTGTGTGTAGACTAGTAGTTGCCAGTCTTCAAGAATGTGATCCACTACAACAGTGATATAATCAACTTCTTCCTTTAATGCCTTCATGAAGTTATCCAGATTATTATTTGAATCTTCAAGACTTTTGATAACTGAAAGCATTTGTCTGTCTTCAAAGGGACCTTGCTGAATTTTATCTAGGACATTCCTTGCTGCATCCCATCTGTCCCCTATCTTCATCTCAATATCTTCCTTCTTCTTGTTTACTGCTAAGGCCCAAAGCTTCTGTTTTTCTAAGCTTGCCTCTCTTTTAGCTTGGGTTCTTTCCTTGACTAGAGCTTTTAAATTTAAAGTTTTGGCATGGCTTGCCTTGATGTCTTCCTTCAGCTTCCTCATTGCCTCTTCATAGGCAGGATCATGCTCTTTTTCTTTTGGAAATAGAAATTCATCATCAAAGACAGCTTCGTCTTCAGCTCTGCAGTAGTCAGGATTGAAACCTTGATTTTCAATACTTGCCTCATCTATGAGTTGCTCTTGTTGATAGTATTGTTCCTCTGAAATATACGTCTGAAATTGATCTTCTTTAGAGTACAGTTTTTCTTTTCCTTTTCTAGTAGCCCCTTCTTCTTCAGCTACTTCTTTCTCCCCTTTAGTTGAGGGATCCTCTACAGGTTTTGAAGCATCTAAAAATTTATTGATATTTGCAATGGCCGAGTAGATCTGCTTCATACCTTCATTGAGATGTTCCATTCCATCATCTAACTTGTTGAATCTTGCTGAGGAGATTTCTTCATTTAAACGAATTCTTTCATTTAAATTGGAAATCTCTTTCATGTCATCAGCAATCAACTTCTGAACATCCTGGATGTTTTGAGTTTTGAATATTACATTTGACTTGACATTATCAACATCCTTTCTTATAATTGACAGCTGTGCAGTTACAGAGGCAGACTTGATTTCTGCTTGTTCTTTCCCTTTGTTTATTTCAGTCTGAACAATCTGCATCTGTTTTTGGAGAGTTTCCATTTTTAACATGAGTTCACTGTGTGTGTGTGTGTGTGTGTGTGTGTACTCACCTTGCTTGCACTCCTGTTTGGACTAACACTACGTGCATGTGTATCGCTCAGTGTTTGCCTCACATCACTCGTGTTTAGCTCCTTATCTCCTCCAGATCCTAATGTTGTACCTGTATATATAATAATAGCTTTTGAAGAGTCGAAATGCTCTTCTGATGCCTGTGAAGGCGCGTCCTCAACAAGATGAACTTGCATTGGCTCAGCTACTTACGTAGCTACTTCGTGAATGGAGTCCCATCTCCCTCTATGGAGTGGTTGCCTCTCAAATCCACCAGTGGATTCGAGACCTTCTTTTAAAAAAACTGGATGTAAGAAATCCAGGGGGGTCACCACCTTAGACAATGTAGTGAGTGGCTCATTAGTGTCTGTGGTGCCCCTTAGTTCCTCTGAGTGTAACTGATGCCACACTGCATCGAAAATGTCATGGTCTACAACATAGGTGGCATCCGACGAGTTTTTATCAAAAACATTTTCTTCAAGAAAAGTGCCCTCATGTGATTGTGTTTCTGCAAGTGGAGGTCCTGCTATTGTGAGAGCTAGCAGTGTGCTAGGATCTGAATCTGAATCACCCGTTTCATCAAGTGTATTTAGAGATTTTTGGATAGCTATTTCAAAATCCATATCCCACTATGAGGAAATGGATGAATCTGCAGTTGTCTCAGGTTTTGATCTTGATCTTTTAGTAGGTGGAGACAGAGCTGCGGGTTCACTTGCACTTACAATTCTCCCCTTAACTTTTCTAACAGGTTTCTTCCTTTTACGAATATGACTGATTGAGGATGGTGAATGAGAAACTGTTTGTGGCTCTAAATCAGCCTGGGTTTGAACCTGTGTGTTTTCAGGTTCATGGCCAATGTCCTGAAGTGAAAAACCACAATCATAGTCCGCCACAGATAAATCTAAAAGAGCAGTAGTTATATTTATAGGTAGGAAATTAGAAGCTAAGGTTTGAGATATTACCTTTTGTTCTTCAGCTTCTTGTTCAGCATGTTGTGCAGCTTCAAGTAGTAGTTGCACTGACTCAGTTTCCATTGGCACTTCCTCTGTTTCTTGTTCTGGTACTTGCTGAGCCTGTTCTGGGTTGGCAATTTGATCCAATATCTGACCCATGTAGTTTGTTCTCACCACTGGCACATTTTCAAATCTGGGATTGTTGTTGAGCCTTACAAACAGAGCATTCTGTGTAGATGGAGATGTTTGTGCAGGACTGTTCTGAAATAAGGCTTTATCTTCATCCAATAACAAGTCATTCATGAACAACATTAGGAACCTTGGATAGTAGACTTGTACATACTGTTCCCTGTGTTTTGGCTTTCCCATTTTCCTGATTATTTCTTTCAGCACCAACTTCCCAAAATTTATTCTTCTATTATGAGCCACTGAAAATCCTATGATTTGCAGCAAAGAAGAAATATTGTTGAAGTTGTTCTTCGTTGTAGGTGCAAACACCTTAAAAATTAACAATTAACACCAAACACCTCTTAAGCACTTAAAAATTCGAACAAGGTAGGAAAAAAAAACGAAAACCTTATTGCACTAACACCCAGTTCGATTAAGCCACAAATTTAACAACCCCTAATCCTCAATCTTCACTAAATTCAGTAAAATCAGTTCTTCAACACTCAAAACCCACTAAACTCGGTCCAACTCAGTTGAAAAAAAACGGGCAGGGTTTCTCCTTGTTTTGATCGCAAAAATCAGTAACAAGCAAGTGAGATCACTTGAACAGATTAATCGGCAACTGAATCAGTTGTTAAGAGATTTGTATGACTGTTCGTGTGTGTATGCAGGTGTGTATGTATAATATACTGAATACGACTTAGCTCGGTATGACTTAAAAAAAATGAGTCATACCGAGTTTTTATTTAGAATAAAACCAGTCGGTATGACTTATTCATGAGTCATACCGAGATTTTATTTTGTATAAAAATAAAATTCTATCGGTATGACTTAGATTATAAGTCATGCTGAGAAGAATATATATATATATATATATATATATATATATATATATATATATATATATATATATATATATATATTAATTATTTCTAAAATCGAAATAATATATTGAAAATGTTATTAGACTTTTTAGATTTAATTAATTAATTAAAAAGGTAAAAAGAAACTAAATTATTAAGGACATATGATAATTATTTATATTATCAACTGTTCTAATTAATTTAGGAATTAAATTAACTCAATCCTTGAATTAATTTAATTAATAAATAAATTAATTAATTAATTAATATCATAATTATTATTAATGTACAATAATAATTAGAAACACAAACAAATAAATAAATACATAAAATGCTTAATTTATATTAAAAATACTTATGCTATAATTGAAATAATTATCTATTCAGAAAATTAATTTAATCTTGAGATAATTTTTCAAAAATTCATAAGCTCTAGAATTTTATTAATTCAAGTCTCATAAATTCTTTAAATATTAACATTTAATATTTATGAGCTTTAAAATAATTACTAGCAACCAAAAATTAGCCATTATTTAACATCCCTAGTTCACTAATCAACTTTGAGAAAGTGGATTCATCAAGTGGTTTCGTGAAGATGTCGGCTATTTGATCTTCTGTGGGTACAAAATGTAACACCACAGTTCCATTCATGACATGCTCTCGGATAAAATGATACCTTATGTCAATGTGCTTGGTTCTTGAGTGTTGTACAGGATTGTTAGAAATAGCTATAGCACTTGTGTTGTCGCAGAAAATTGGAATTTTGTTCAACGCAAGTCCATAGTCATTTAGCTGATTCCTTATCCACAAGATCTGTGCACAACAGCTACCTGCCGCAATGTATTCTGCTTCGGCTGTCTAGGTAGACTCTGAGTGTTATTTCTTGCTATACCAGGAAATCAGACGACGTCCTAGAAACTGACAGCTTCCAGAAGTACTTTTCATGTCCATCCTACAACCTGCATAATCTGAATCTGTATAGCCGATTAGGTCAAAACCTGTATCTTTAAGGTACCAAATTCCAAGATTTGGTGTACCATTAAGATATCTAAAAATTCTTTTAACAGCTATAAGGTGAGATTCCCTAGGATTTGATTGAAATCTAGCACATAAGCATGTTGCAAACATTATATCAGGTCTACTAGCAGTTAAGTATAATAATGAGCCTATCATACCTCTATAGCTTGTGATGTCAACTTTCTTACCAGTTTCATCCTTGTCAAGCTTTGTGGCTGTTGGCATAGGGGTTTTTACCGGTGAAGAATCTTCTAGACAGTATTTTCTTAGAAGATCCCTTATGTATTTTGATTGGCAAATAAAAATCCCTTTTTCCTTTTGCTTTACTTGCAATCCTAGGAAGAATGACAGCTCACCCATCATGCTCATTTCATACCTGCTCTGCATTAACTTAGCAAATCTCTTACACAAGTTTTCGTTAGAAGAACCAAATATAATATCGTCAACATAAACTTGGACAAATATCATATCTTTTTCATGCAATTTATAAAAGAGAGTTTTATCTATAACACCTCTAATGAAACTATTTTCAAGTAAAAACACAGAGAGAGTGTCATACCATGTCCTTAGTGCTTGCTTGAGCCCATAAAGAGCTTTGAATAAAAAATACACAAAATCAGCAAACTCTGGATTTTCAAAGCCAGGGGGGCTGTTCAACGTATACTTCCTCTTCTAGCTCTCCATTCAGAAAAGCACTCTTCACATCCATTTGATAGACTTTAAAATTAGAATGTGCTGCGAATGCTAGAAATATTCTGATGGCTTCAAGTCTTGCAACTGGTGCGTAGGTCTCATCATAATCAATTCCCTCTTCCTGGGAGTAACCCTTTGCAACCAGTCTGGCCTTGTTCCTTGTAACAATGCCATCACCGTCTAACTTGTTCCTGTATACCCATTTCGTGCCAATAACATATCTATCTTTAGGTCTGGGTACCAGTGTCCATACTTCCTGTCGAACTGATTGAGCTCTTCTTGCATGGCAAGAACCCAATCTGGATCAATTAATGCATCTTCAATCTTCTTAGGTTGTTCTTGAGATAGAAAAACTGAAAATAAACATTCATTTGAAGTTTCACTTCTGGTTCTTACTCCAACATCTGGATCACCTATGATCAATTTAAAAGGATGATTTCTGCTTCATATCCTTTCCCTGGGTAGGTTTGATCTTGATGATTCACCTCGAAATTCATTGTGATGTTGTGTTCTACCAGTTGATCCTTCATCTCCCCCTGAGTTGCTGCCAGAATGACTTGTTGATCCACCACTGGTATTAGTAGTATCTCCAGTGTTACTATTTTTTCCACCACCATTACCTGGATCATTAGCATCATTATTGTCATCTCCTGTTGCAACCTCAGGTTCTTCTTCGTCATCAGAATGTGAGTCTGGATAATTGTCGAATTTTAATGACTCAGAAGAATCTTCAGTTTGGATACTTGGGAGTTTAGTGTCATCAAAAGTTACATTGACACTTTCCTTCACTTGGTGCTGATCAATTACGTATACCCTATATGCTCTTCTTGAATACTCGACAAAAATAGCTTCATGTGCCTTGGCCTCAAACTTGCCACGATGTTCATCTCCATCCTTTAGCACAAAGCATTTGGCTCCAAATACATGAAAGTACTTGAGAGTAGGTTTCTTGCCAGCCATTAATTCATAGGGAGTTTTCATATGATCTTTGTTGATCAGAGTTCGATTCTGAGTATAACAAGTTGTATTAACTACTTCAGCCCAGAAGTAGATGGGTAACCTTGATTCACTTAGCATTGTCCTTGCAGCTTCAATCAGGGTTCTATTTTTCCTTTCTACAACTCCATTTTGTTGCGGAGTCCTTGGTGCTGAAAATTGCCTTGTTATCCCCTTGTCTGAGCAGAAGTTATTCAGAATTTCATTTTTGAATTCTGTTACATTATCTGATCTGATTGCCCGGACAGGTAACTTTGAATCTAACTCAATTAGCTTTACATGATCAATCACCAAATGTGGAGTTTCATCCTTAGAGTTCAAGAATAAAACCCACGTGTATTTTGTGAAGTCATCCACAATCACTAAGGCGTATTTCTTCCTTAACATAGACAGAATATTTACTGGACCAAATAAATCCATGTGAATGAGTTGAAGTGGTTCAGTGATGTTTGTAGTGTCTGTGCCTCTGTGACTTGCTTTCTTTGACTTCCCTTTCTGACATGCCTCACACAAACCTTCTTGTGTAAATTCCATCGGAGGCAGTCCTCTCACCAAATCCCTATTGACTAGAGAGTTCATTGTTTTGAAGTTCAGGTGTGAGAGTTTCTTGTGCCATAGCCAACTTTCTTCTGATGAAGCCTTTGAATAAAAACAGTTTGCTTCATCTTCAGTTCCTGAGTTGAGATCTGCTACGTACAAGTTTCATTTCCTTACTCCACGCAAGGCTAGTCTGTCGTCTTTAGAATGAGCTATTAAACACCTTTCTTTGATGAAGTTTACTTTGTAACCTTTATCACAAAATTGACTGACGCTGAGTAGATTGTGCTTAAGTCCTTCCACTAAAGAGACGTTTTCAATGATAACATTCCCAGTATTTAACTTGCCATATCCCGTAGTCATTCCTTTGCTGTTATCTCCAAAGGTGACGATTGGGTCAGCTCTCTCAACCACGTCTGATAGCAGGGCTCTATCTCCGGTCATATGCCTTGAAGATCCGCTGTCCAGGATCCATATAACCCAGTTTACCTGTTTAACTCCTGCACATACCAAACATATTAATTCGTCTTCGGAACGCAAAATTGATTGGGCCCGACATATTTAAAGAATTGACCTTTGTCAGCTTTGACAACAGATCCTTTTCGAATAACATCATTATCTTCCTTGACTGTTCCTACCTTCCTATAAATAGTCTTAACAACTTTCTGTTTAGACTTAGGAGTATAGGCTTCCTTCTTGGGAGATGAAGGAATTGCAGTCTTGGATTTTGCATATTTATTATTGATGTGTTGTCTAGGCGTCATGTTATCTTTATTACCAGTCATGCGTTTGAAATAAGCAGTCATAGCATTAAACGCACATAACATACAATTTAAAATACCACATGGTTTATGGCAAACATCAATTATAGGCATGTTATTCATAACAGTAGGTGACTTAACAGTTTGTGTCTTAACAGTTTTCACTTCAACTTTTTCAGCAAATTTAAAGTTTTCAGTAGAATGAAATCTGTTGTTACTGTTCCTACTATTCAAAAAGGAATTGGGTCTGTTAGGTTTGTTCTTTAAGTCTTTTGCACCTATACCAGGATTGGGCGACTTAGAAGTTCCCACATCTTTCACTGGTGTCTCCGGTGCACTTATCTCTTCTTGGACATTTACTCCTTTTATGTCCCTAGTTCGTTCCTCTCTTTTCTTTTCTTCCTCAAGATCCTCTAAATTCATTTCATAGGCAATCATTATAGAGCTCTCAAGGATTGGTTCTGCTATAGGTGTTATGAAAAGAGGTTTATGTGCGTCCTTAACAACATGAGGAATACCCCTTTCTTTAGCACTTTGCTTGAATGGGGTAATGTTGCTTGCCTTTCCTACAGATTCATTATACTCAAACCCTATTCCAACTTTTCATTTTATCACCTGTTGGTCAACTAGGTTTTTTACAATGTAAGAGGAGTTTTCATAGGCTAGACACCTTTTCTTTTCTTCCACTATCTGGTTTCTGAGATAAGTTTCAACATCAATGTAACACTTGACTCTGTTGACTTGAAAAGCTAAGTCTTTAGTCAACTGGTCAGTCAACTTGTCATGATTTCTTTTTAACTGTTTAAGGACTTCAGTCTCATCAATTAACTCTTTGACTTTGAGTCTAAGTTTCTTAACCTTATCTCTTTCACCATCTAGTTCTTTACCTAGCAATGCAAACATTTTAGGGCATGAGGGATCTACCTCTTTTCCTTCTGTCCGAGGTGGAGACACTGATCCATCTGATGAAGTCATAAGAGCAAGATTTCCTAGCTCTTCTTCCTCATCATTGTCTGAGTCATCCCAGCTCTTGCCCTCTGCTAGATAGGACTTCCCTTGATGCTTTTTCACTGAGGCATCATATTTCTCTTTCAACTCTTGATAAGAGTCTCTCTTCTGTCCTTGCTTCGGCTTCTTGCATTCAGTTGCAAAATGACCAAGCTCATTGCAGTTGAAGCAGCGGATCTTGCTTCTATCAACCAAGCCGGTCTTGTAGCCGCTTCTAGATACAGCTGATGAAGAACTTCCTTTTTGAAACCTTCCAAAGGCAGGTTTAGATTTAAATGAGGAATTTCTTCTGAATCTCATGTTTCCAAACTTCCTGGCAAACATAGCTAGAGATTCATCTTCCAACTAATCCAATTCTTCTAGAGAATAGAATTCACCACTTTCCTGTTTTTCTGGAGTATGACCATATTCTGGAACAACATACTCCTCTGAAATTTTTGAAGATGCAACAACCTTCACTTCCTCTTTCTCTGGTGCTTCTACTATCAGTGCTTTAGAAGAACTCGAAACTTTGCCTCTGCCATACATCTCTCTTGTCTGGATCTGCTCCAATTCATATGTCTTCAGAACTCCGTAAAGTCTTTCTAGGGGTATCTCCTTCATATCCCTAGACTCTCGGATGGCCGCGATCCTGTGCTCCAGATGCTCTGGCAAGGTTAGTAAGAACTTCCTATTGACCTCCTGGTTCAAGTAATACTTCCCGTTTAGATTGAGCTCATTCATCAATTTATTCAATCTCTGAAACACCTCAGAGATACCCTCACCAGGGTTAGATCTAAACTGTTTGTACTGGGAAGTCAGGATTTCCAGTCTATTCTCTTTGACTTCTTCAATCCATTCATTTATAACCTCTATAGTATCCCAGATTTGCTTGGTGGTTTTGCAGTTGACTACATGATTGTACATGACATAGTCTAGGGATTCTATCAGTATAAGCTTGAGGTTATTGTCCAGGGATACAGCTTCCTTTTCTTCATCGTTGTAGTCTGCCGAACTTTTTGGAATCTGTCTATGAGGAATTACGACCCCATCTACCTCGTGTTCGAGAACAACTGTTATTGGAGGTTCAATGCCTTTTTCTAAGATCAAGGCATATTTGGGATTGGCGATCCCAATAAATAATTGCATCTTGTGCTTCCATAGGTTATAATGATCTTTGTCGAATGATGGAATTTTGATGCTCGTTACCTTTTGTGTACTAATCTTTAAATAAGATTAAAAGTTAAGTGTTTCAAAAAATATTTTAATTTTTGACTGAAAATATTTTTTGATCAAAAATAATTTTTCAAAAAAATTATTTCGAATAAAAAAATTATTTCGAATTAAAAATAATTTTTGAGATCTGTATGAGTTGCAGAATATTTGGTTCGGATATGATATTTAATATATCAACCAGCTCGGATGCCAATTGTTGGTCCCTGATATTGTAGAAGGGGGGTTGAATACAATGCCTAATATAATTCGCGAATTTGGATTAAGAATAAAAAGTTAATTTTAATCCTGAAATATTAATAGGTGAAATACTGTTCAAGTAGAATATTTGATTTTAACTTGAAAAGTATTACAGAATTAATATAGAATAGTGTTTATATCTGATAAATTGTCTAGAGTGATTTTGAAATGACTTGTTCGGGTTTAACAATTTATATTACAAACTAAGCACAGAAATCTGTGAATATTACACTGCATACAAATTTCTGAATTTCAATGTTTGAACGACAACTGAAAAATGAAGACAATCACCTCATATTTATAGAGGTGGAAAGCCAGCATGACTCATCCCAGTATGACCTTTTTCAATTAAAATTAACCCTTGTATGACTCATAAAAAGGCTGGGCATGACTTAAAATGGTCGGTATGACTCATTTTAGACTTCGGTATGACTCACTGTGAATTGCTCGGTATGACTCATAATCCATGGCTCGGTATGACTCATAATCCAACTGTTCGGTATGACTCATGTGAAGGGTTTCGGGCATGAAAACGCAGCGGAATTAACGTAAAACAATAAAAAATCGAAACCCAATCGCAGGATCCATGTATAACGTTGGATGATTATGGTGAAGAAGTCTGTACCTTAACAAAGCTTTCGTATGCTGTTTAATGGAGGTCCAGAAAGATGAATCACAACAGTCCTTTGTTGCAAAGATTTGCTCTCTAAATAAGTCCACACGAACGCCCCATCGTCCTACGATCACCGGAGTCGGTACTAGCCGAATTGTTTGCCTCTCTCTCTCTTTCTCTAGCCTCTCTTGATGTTGAGCAGCTAGGGTTTTTCTCTAAAATGAAATTTGATGATTAAACCCTAATACTATACATCATTATGTATATATAGGGGAGAGAGAGATTTTGGGCCTAACCCTAATCCATGTGGTTTCCAAAACCCATTATGACTTTGGGTTATTATTATTATTAAATCTGAATTCTAATATAATTAATCAAGTCCCACTTAATTAATTCAATAATTAAATTCGAATAATAATAATAATACTTATTAAATCTGAATTCTAATATAATTAATCAAGTCCCACTTAATTAATTCAATAATTAAATTCGAATAAACAATAATATATTTAAATTCGTAATTTAAATAAACCACCATTTTGACGTTCTTTGTGTGTGACCCTTTAGGTTATTATTACGTTGGCAATAATTTTATTATCTAATAATAAAATTATAAACAATGAGCGGCATCTAGTAATACATCATTGCTACCCAAGTAACAATAATAATTGGCGATTCAATTAAACCTTTCGTGAATAATGTTCCATGTAATATAATCTCTTTAACCTTATATTATAGATCAAACTCGGGGCATGTATAGTGTCATCCTCTTCAACGTTTAATCTCGGTTTCCTTGATCAATGAGTAGACTATTTAAACAAATCAATATTTGAGCATGGCCATGCATTTCATAGTCTCACTCAATCAAGAGGCCAATAATATCACTCCTAGAATTGGAGGGTTAAATCCTATATCTATCATTCATATTCCTCATACGATTCATAGCATACCCAATGTACACCTTTATCATTACCCGGTTAAAGGTAACTTTGAGTGTAATCAAAGTATATTAATTCTCGTATAGAAATATAATGATTTCAAGTCAGAGGATCATTACATCATTATCACTGTGAGATTTCTTATGACACTTATTAACATGTAAAATCTCACGGCGGGTCTTTCCAGTGTCATGTATTGATACATACACTTATGTTCTTGACTTTAGTATCACCATACTTATGACCAATGAGATGTGGTCATCTGTCAACAAACATACTAGTCTTATTGCATTATTATTGTCCTTAAATAATAATACTTTATTAGGGAAGTTTAGGAATAAAATACTATTCATATAATCTAATTTTTAAGTCACATACTTAAAGATATATATTACGTATTAATATTCCAAGGACATTTATTATTCTTTCAATTTATGACGCAGTAAATAAAGACATAATAAATATTAATTAAATAATTACATAAAACATAATCCTTAATTGTTTTCAATAAAAAATTAAAAGTATTGTCTCTAGGACACCAATACTAACAATCTCCCACTTGTACTAGAGCCAATCTCTCATGTATCTAATACCCATGGAACTAGTATGACCTTCGTGCTTCTGCTGCGACAAAGCCTTAGTCAGTGGGTCTGCACTATTCTTATTAGTATGCACTTTACATATATGTATATCTCCTTGATCATTAATCTCATTAATTATGTGATATCTCCTAAGTACATCCCCAAACAATCTCCTTGGCTGCTTCATAAGCATAAATATACTCAGGCTCTATTGTAGAATCAACAACTGTCTTTGCTGTGAATCATTTCAGCATACAATATCTCCATTTAGACAAAAACAAATCCAGACTGAGAAATCGAATCATCCTTGTCTGTCTAGAAACTAGCGTCGGTGTAACCTTTTACAACCAGCTTATCTTCTCCTCCATATACCAAGAATTAATCTTTAGTCCTCTTCAAGTACTTAAGAATATTCTTGACTGCTGTCCAGTGACCTTCACCTGGATTAGACTAATCTACTCTGACTTAGGCCGATCATTCTTCTTGATCTATCTCTATAGATCTTGATACCTAAAATATAGGTCGCTTCGCCTAAGTCTTTCATTGAGAAATTCTTACTCAACCAAGTCTTAAAAGCCTGTAAAGAAGGAATGTCATTCCCTATTATTAATATATCATCAACATATATTTATAGGAATGCCACATTGCTCCCACTTACCTTCTTGTAAACACATGGTTCATCTTCATTTTGAATAAACCCAAACTCTTTGACAGTTTCATCAAAACGAATGTTCCATCTCCTTGAGGCTTGTTTCAATCCATAAATGGATCGACGCAGCTTCCATACCTTTACAGCATTCTTTGGATCAACAAAACCTTCAGGCTGTGTCATATACACATCCATATCTTCTTCAAGGCTCCCATTTAAGAAAGCGGTTTTGACATCCATCTGCCAGATTTCATAATCATAGTGAGCAGCTATAGCAAGCAAAATCCTGATGGACTTGACCATAGCCACTGGTGAAAAAGTCTCATCATAGTCAATACCATGAATTTGTTTGAAACCTTTTACCACCAATCATGCCTTATAGGTCTGTACATTACCATCCATGTCGGTCTTCTTCTTGAAAACCCACTTGCACCCTATAGGTTTTACCCCTTTAGGTGGATTAACCAAAGTCCATACTTAATTAGTATACATGGATTCCATCTCAGATTTCATGGCATCCAGCCATCTCTTGGATTCTGGAGTGTTCATAGTATCTTAGTAGGTGAGAGGCTCATCTTCGTCGATAAGCATCACATCACCATCTTGAGTTAAGAGAAATCCATAATATCTCTCAGGCTCATGGCGAATCCTACTAGACCTACGAATAACCTATGTTTCTTGAGCAGTGTTGTGGTCTTGTACATCCTGCTCAAGTTCCTCCATTGGTTCAATGTTATCTTGTGGGCCTCAAACTTCATCGAGATCTATTATCCTCCCACTGTTTTTCTTCGAAAGCATTTCTCTTTCAAAAAAAACTGCAGTTCGAGCAACAAACGCTTTGTTCTCGGAAGGATTATAGAATGAATAACCCTTTGTTTCAATTGGGTATCCCACAAAATTATATTTGTCTGATTTAGGTCCTAGCTTGTCAGAAGTTAAACGTTTCACAAACGCTTCACATCCCCATATTTTCATAAATGACATGCTATGACGTTTCTTAGTCCATATCTCATATGGAGTCTTCTGAACCGTTTTAGTAGGAACTCGGTTAAGTGTATAAGCAGCCGTCTCCAGGGCGCAGCCGTCTCCAGGGCGTAGCCCCAGAAACTAATTGGAAGATCTGCATGACTCATCATCGATCGTACCATGTCCAACAAAGTACGATTCCTCCTTTCAGAAACTCCATTCCATTGTGGTGTTCCGGGAGGAGTGAGTTGTGATACAATACCACACTCTTTTAATAAACTCTTAAATTCATGGCTTAAGTATTCACCTCCACGATCAGATCGTAAAGTCTTAATACTTCCGCCAGTTTGCTTTTCTACTTCAGCTTTGTATTCTTTGAACTTTTCAAAAGAATCGGATTTGTTCTTCATAAGATACACATATCTACTGAAATTATCAGTAAACGTGATAAAGTAGTAAAATCCACCTCTTGTCATAGTACGCATAGGACCACATACATCACTATGTATAAGTTCTAATCGTTTAGTGGCCCTTTCACCTTGTCCAGTAAAAGGAGATTTAGTCATTTTTCCAATGAGACAAGGTTCGCATGCTTCGTATGATTCAAAGTCAAACTTATCCAAGTATCCATCCTTATGTAACTTGGAAATGCGCTTCTCATTTATATGGCCTAAACGACAGTGCCAGAGGTATGTTTGATTTGAGTCATTTATTTTAAGACGTTTGTTATTCACATTATATATAGGAGTGTCTAAATCAAGAACATATAAACCGTTAAATAAACGTGCAACCCTATAGGTAACATTATTCAAAGAAAAGGAACAACTATTGTTCTGAATTAAAAATGCAAAACCCTTCTTGTCTAAACAAGAAACCGAAATAATGTTTCTGCAAATTACAGGCACGTAAAAACAGTTCTCAAGTTGTAAAATAAGCCCAGTGGGCAATGATAAATAATAATAAGTCCCTACAGCTAAAACAGCAACCTTTGCTCCATTGCCAACTCGTAGGTCGACCTCTCCTTTAGCCAAAGTCCTACTCCTTTGTAGTTCATGTACATTTATATAAATGTGAGAACCACATCCAGTATCCAATACCCATGATGTAGAAGTTGACAAATTGACCTCTATAACATAAATACCTGAATCAGAAGCTTGACCAGCCTTCTTCTTCAGATCCCCCAAATAAGCATGACAGTTTCTCTTCCAATGACCTGGTTTACCATAGTAGTGACAATCACCCTTTGCAACAACACCCTTAGGCTTTAAAGCCTGTTTGGGATTAGCCTTTGGCTTGGGACCAGAAGCAGATCCAATCTTCTTCTTTCCCTTCCATTTGCCTTTCCTATTAGCCTTACCTTTGTTATCTACCATCAACATGGCAGTAGGTTCAGCCTTTTCATGTTGGTTTCAGTAGTTCGTAACATGACCAACAATTCAGTAGGTGTTTTGTCTATCTCATTCATATTGTAGTTCATAATAAAATGAGTATAGTTGCGGTTCAAAGATTGCAAGATTAAGTCAATCTGAGCTTCCAAACCAATCGGGAAACCCAAAGTATCAAGATACTCAATATAACCTATCATCTTCGAGACATGTGGTTCAACAGGTTCACGCTCTCCCTGTTTGCAAGCATACAGTGCTTTGCTCGTGTCGAACCTTTCTTGACGATCTTGTCCCTCAAACATTCTTTGAACGTGTTCAATCATCTCATAAGCATCCATATGCTCATGTTGTTTTTGAAGCTCAGCACTCATGGTTGCCAGCATGAGACATGCAATATCATTCACATCATCAATATGCTTCTGATAAGCATTTTGCTGAACGAGAGTTGCATTCTCAGCAGGAGGAGAAGGTGAAGGAATTTCAATGACATGGAGCTTACGCTCTTGCTTGAGGACAATCCTCAAATTCCTATACCAATCCAGGAAGTTAGTTCCTGTCAGCTTGTCCTTCTCAAGGGTTGCTCGTACGGAGAAAGTATTTGTATTGTTTGCCATTTAAATATCTACAATGTTTAAAATGCATAAAATAAACATTAGATTGTCTTAGTTATTTATTATGTTCAAATGATTATGATATATTCATAATATATCTCCCACTATTTTTATCAAATTAATAGCCCTTACTATTAATTTGGAAAGTATATCCCATAATTCTTTCTAGTGAGCCAAGATCCATATTTCGTCATATCCTAAGTCAACCACTGGAAGTCCTTAAAAAATGATTATTTAGGTAGACAACAGTTGTCAATTATATCATATATAATTCTTAGATAGTTTAGTGAACAACGATTGATCTTATCTATCTAATAGACTTTTAACCAAACTCTATGCGTCTAATTCATAATGGTTGAATATAACCGTTTATTTTCACCTTATTATGACGACTCAGTTAAGTTAGACCCAATGATACAACGACCGAATATAACTGTTTATATTCGTCGCATCTCACCACGATAGATAAGAGTCCCCTGCCACTGACAGTCCTTCCCCTAATCGATCTAGGATTCGATGAGTGTTCATTCATTGGAAAGCATCCGAGTAAAACTTAATATTTTGTTAAGGGGTTTAGAAAATTTATAACGATCATGATCACATCATAAAGAGATCCTCAATTTTTCCTTGAACCAAATATTTCAAATTGACATTTTAAATTGTTCATTTCCCAGGTAGAAGGAGGATACCAATCGTCACACTTAAAACCCATCAACCTTACGAATACGCATATCCTCTTTTGTCAAAAAATCCCAGTTATAGATATCAAAATCCATATTTAATTCCGTGTTTTAAAATCCATATTTCATAAACACAAGAATCTCATGATCGTTTGTTAATTTTAAAATCTTGAATCGTTACAGATTTTATCTTTCTTAAGCAGACATGGCATGGGTGTCGTATCTAATACATACATCATTCCAACACATGCATTCATATACATATATGTATTGTGCATAAATTAAACGTGTTTGGTTATGGCCTCATCCTATGTGATATTTCCAAGCTAATGGAATTATCAAGGTCAATCTATGGTGGTTTCAAATACTACACTATTACATGTCTTTATCTTCTTCATTGCTCCATCATCTGGATTGCCTCCTAGCTTCCTTGCTTCCAAGTCTCCATTGGACAATTACATTGAATAATAAATAAATCTATTCTAATGAAATTACAAGAAGAACTCGAGTTACATTCGAGATTAACAATTACAATGAATAAACGACATGCAAGTCGTATTTAGAAACCAAAACCATAAAACAAAACCACTATCCTATGGGTCTTTAGGCCATAACCATCCACCATGTTATCACATAACACATGTAATATATCTCAGATTATATAAACATATCATATAATCATATATAATAAATTTCGAAATTTCAGAAAATCAAATAAATTTCAAAAAATAATAAATCGCCGTTTCGGGGCCTGTAACTTCGTCACACGGCTTACAGACGCGAAGCTGACATTGTTAGTATTTCTCAGTGACACGATTCAAGTCAGAAAACACATATCGTTTGCGAAAATCGGACACTGGACATAGATTTCAGAAAATCTACCGAAGCCGTTTCAGAATTCGTATCGAATACGATTTCCATAACAAGAACAAACATGTATCATATACATACAGCAATACACACAATCATCCCATGATTATACAACACATGAATATCATATATTCAAAATCATATAAAACATATATATCAATATATAGTCATGGCATATCATATATATATTTACATACATCGAAAAACTGTTAAACACATAACCAAATCATCCCATTATACACGTAGCTCTGATGCCATTGCAGGGTTTCGGGCATGAAAACGCAGCGGAATTAACGTAAAAACAATAAAAATCGAAACCCAATCGCAGGATCCATGTATAACGTTGGATGATTATGGTGAAGAAGTCTGTACCTTAACAAAACTTTCGTATGATGTTTAATGGAGGTCCAGAAAGATGAATCACAACAGTCCTTTGTTGCAAAGATTTGCCCTCTAAAGAAGTCCACACGAACGCCCGATCGTCCTACGATCACCGGAGTCGGTACTAGCCGAATTGTTTGCCTCTCTCTCTCTCTCTCTTTCTCTAGCCTCTCTTGATGTTGAGCAGCTAGGGTTTTTCTCTAAAATAAAATTTGATGATTAAACCCTAATACTATACATCATTATGTATATATAGGGGAGAGAGAGATTTTGGGCTTAACCCTAATCCATGTGGTTTCCAAAACCCATTATGACTTTGGGTTATTATTATTATTAAATCTGAATTCTAATATAATTAATCAAGTCCCACTTAATTAATTCAATAATTAAATTCGAATAATAATAATACTTATTAAATCCGAATTCTAATATAATTAATCAAGTCCCACTTAATTAATTCAATAATTAAATTCGAATAAACAATAATATATTTAAATTCGTAATTTAAATAAACCTCTGTTTTGACGTTCTTTGTGTGTGACCCTTTAGGTTATTATTACGTTGACAATAATTTTATTATCTAATAATAAAATTATAAACAATGAGCGGCATCTAGTAATATATCATTGCTACCCAAGTAACAATAATAATTGGCGATTCAATTAAACCTTTCGTGAATAATGTTCCATGTAATATAATCTCTTTAACCTTATATTATAGATCAAACTCGGGGCATGTATAGTGTCATCCTCTTCAACGTTTAATCTCGGTTTCCTTGATCAATGAGTAGACTATTTAAACAAATCAATATTTGAGCATGGCCATGCATTTCATAGTCTCACTCAATCAAGAGGCCAATAATATCACTCATAGAATTGGAGGGTTAAATCCTATATCTGTCATTCATATTCCTCATACGATTCATAGCATACCCAATGTACACCTTTATCATTACCCGGTTAAAGGTAACTTTGAGTGTAATCAAAGTATATTAATTCTCGTATAGAAATATAATGATTTCAAGTCAGAGGATCATTACATCATTATCACTGTGAGATTTCTTATGACACTTATTAACATGTAAAATCTCACGGCGGGTCTTTCCAGTGTCATGTATTGATACATACACTTATGTTCTTGACTTTAGTATCACCATACTTATGACCAATGAGATGTAGTCATCTGTCAACAAACATACTAGTCTTATTGCATTATTATTGTCCTTAAATAATAATACTTTATTAGGGAAGTTTAGGAATAAAATACTATTCATATAATCTCATTTTTAAGTCACATACTTAAAGATATATATTACGTATTAATATTCCAAGGACATTTATTATTCTTTCAATTTATGACGCAGTAAATAAAGACATAATAAATATTAATTAAATAATCACATAAAACATAATCCTTAATTGTTTTCAATAAAACATTAAAAGTATTGTCTCTAGGACACCAATACTAACACTAATACCCAAGTAGTTGTTTGATTAAGTGACATATTTAGTTCGATCATGAACATACCTGAAGCAGAAGCGGTAGTCTCACCACCCTTCTTTTTCTTCAACTCTGCAAGGTAAGCCTTACAGTTTCTCTTCCAGTGCCCCACTTTGTTGCAGTGAAAGCAAACAGCTTTGCTTTTGGGATCTTCAGCTTTTGGCGGAACTGCCCTTTTCTCACCTACCTTCTTCTTCTTCTTAGGAGGGCTCTTATTCCTCTTCTTAGGGTTAGAGCCTTCACCAATTAGAAGAACAGAACTCTTCTTTGTGGAAAAATTCGACTCAGCAGTTTTCAGCATGTTATGGAGTTCAGGCAAGCTGACATCCAACTTGTTCATGTGAAAGTTCACAATGAACTGCGAGAATGAATCTGGAAGTGATTGCAAGACCAGATCTTGATTCAGCTCCCCATCCATGACAAATCCAAGTTGTCCAAGATGCTCAATCAAATTGATCATCTTGAGCACATGAACATTCACAGATGATCCCTCAGTCATCCTACAACGGAACAGCTCCTTCGATATCTCATATCGAGCTGTCCTTCATGCCACATCATATAAATCTTGTAGATGCATAAGGATAGAGTGAGCATCCATATGCTCGTGTTGCTTTTGGAGCTCATCATTCATGGATCCCAGCATAACACACTGTGCAACTCTTGCATCATCTATCCAATTACGATACACAATATGTTCATCATTATGTGCTTCCTGAGCAGGTTCAGCAGGTTTAGGTGAGTCTAGTACATATTCCTTCTTCTCAATCCCGAGAACAATTCTCAGGTTTCGAAGCCAATCAGCATAGTTGGGACCAGTTAATTTGTGTGCATCGAGCATGCAACGGAGTGATAGTGTAGAAGACATTATGTATATAGTAAATCTGCAAAAAATAAACACATAACAACATTTAGCAAATACTCTATTTCATTATCTAAAACACCATATGAATCGGGTCTTTATTCATAAGTGCCTCCCACTATTCTATCTAATTTCTATATCCCTTATTGAAATTAAGCATTCATAATGTTAGTGGGATAGGGATCCTACATTCTATCAAACAACCTCGGCTGTAGCACGAAACGCCATGTAACGTTCAATAGGAAGACAACTCTTGTCAGCTACATCTCATATTATTCCCTAATCTTACTTTAGCCTCTTGAATACTTGAGTCACGGCTGTGGCATGACAAACTCAATATTCTAAGTCAAGTCAATCCCAACATCTCGTATAATTAAACTAGTTTCAAATAGCCCACGGCTGTAGCACGTAACGACCATAAGATTCCAATTCATCATACATCTCATGTTATAGACAAGTATCTCTTCTTTCGGAAACAACGCCCTCGGCTGTAGCACGAAACGACAGAGTTTCAAAAACAAGAAATACTTTCTATTATCTTAGAAGGCTATGACCAACACAAGCCCTTTGTGTTTTATGGCCAATTACTACTTGATATTCTTTATATTTTAGGGGATTATATTATGTTACAATCATAATCATATTATAAATAGATTCTTTTAGATTGGATTAAATATTTCAAATCAACTATTGATACTTGGAGTCATCCCAGGCCAGGGGTGGAGCATTGTCAAGAGGCGTCTCTTAATAACCCCCTTTCTTACAGATAGAACATCTGTTGTTTGACAGAATCATCCTTTCACTTAAGTTGAAAATTCATATTCAATCACGTGTTTCATAAACACAAAAATCTCATGATTGTATTCATAATATGTAAATTAAGGTCACGAAACAATTTCACTATTCTAGATTGTCTAACATACGTCTTATGTTAATTAAGTTCACCTAAATCTATCATCTCATGATAATTCAAGCATATATCACATATATATAATCACGAATAAATATAAGGTAGGCATGTTAAATCATATATTACAACATATAAGTATTATACATCTCTATCTATCGCATGGTGTATTTAAAAGCAACTTAAAACAGTTAAAACTTGCTTTAAAACACTTTTGGAAGCTCTAAACAGTCCGAAACAATTTCAGAAAAATTATTGTAATATACCATTAGAACCGTCTCGAAAAGAAAAAAAAATGAATCCATTGGTATATTACACTCCCCATTCTGAGCTCCTACGCGCCCGCACGCGCTCCGAGAAGTTTCTGACGCGCCCCTACGCGCGCACGCGCGTCAGGTGCGTGCAAGACACCCTGTCACGCATCTCGGGTATGCGTTACAAACCAAAAACCTTTTTTTTTAATATTATTATTTAATTACGAATTAATTAAAAACAGATTTAAAAATTCATAATAAATAATCTATAGCTCAGAAAAATATTCTAAAAATACCTGGACGATCTACAACACTTGTAGAACACATGAAAAAAATAAAATAAATTTTGAGGAACAGTAATGAATTAATCATAATTAAATCATTATTATTGCTTTCAAAATTCATAATAAATATTCTACGCATCAGAAAATTATGAAAAATTAACTGGACGATCTACAACACTTATAGAACCCAGGAAAATTATCAAAACAATTTTGACGAAAAGTATCATATTAATCATAATTAAAACATGATATTGCTTGTATAAATCATAATAAATACATACATGCTCATAAAATTCTGAAACTTGACCATGAATCTATATGCATACAACCTATGCTTTGATATCATTGAAGGAATTTATGCACCAGCGGAAGCATTGAATAATATTTATTTGCATATATTCCTATGTATACATACATATAGATACAAAGCTATTTTATAAATTGAAGAATACCTCGATTGCATTCCGGCAACAGCTAGAGAAGATCTTGTTCTTCAATCCTTGCAATCACCCCTCAAGTGTGGAGTGCTCTAAAGATATCCACCAAGAATCAAACTAAAAGATGAAGGAGGAGGCTAGAGAGGAAATTAGGGTTGCCTCCCTTTTAAAATATTTCTTACAAATATTAGGGTTTTTTTTATTAGGGTTTATAATCCTATATTTATAGGCAAATATCTCAGCTTAGATATTTTCTATAAATATCTTATTATTAATTCCATTTTTAATTAATTAATCTTATTAATTAATTAGTTAATGATTAAAACTATTTTAATCAATAATTCCTTTTGCTAAACTCTTTTAGAAAATTATTCTCTCTTCATATTTAATTACTTTAATTAAATATTTAATTAATAATATTAAGATCTTATCTTAAATAATTTATAATCAATTAAATCTCATTTAATTAATTTATAAAATTTGCTAAGTATTTATTTATTTCATAAATAAATAATGACTAGCTATTATTAATTATTCCTTCATCTATAATTTAATCTCTTTTATGGTGTGACTCTTTAGGTTCAATATTAAGCCGGTAGTAGAAATAAATAATAATAAACATTTTATTTATTATTTATATGAATTCTATTAATTCATTAAATATAATTAATCTGATTAATTATATTTATTCTACATCGTGAGTTATGCTTCTCAACATATCGCGACTATCCAGATAATACGAAATCATTACTTAGAATACTTAGAACCTGTCAGTAATTAGTTACCGTACAATTAATTCCTTCTACCCTTCAATATCCCGATTAAATACAAGGCATGGAACTCGTGTCAAGCCTATCTAATTTAATCATATGATTTCTTATTCATAATGCAAAGTTCCTTTTAATGCAAATTAGAAACTCTTTCTAATTTCATTCACTCTGGCCAGAGATTCCTGAACTTGCATATCTAAGAATAACATAGGATATTCACTTCCATTACTGGAAGGGGCAGATCATTTATTGATCCGTTAACTATCTTCATACACAAATCACTATGCCCAGAATGGACCTAATGAATGTCCTAGAGACTAAGGACTAAACCAAAGCATAAATCATTGTGTACGAGATTACTCTAACGATCTCAAGTCTAAGGATACTTGTACAACTATTTACTTAATAAACAACTATCGACACGTGAGTAAACTCCATTAGTTGTTCTACTTATCGAGTCATGTTCAGTGAACTTATTCCTTAATAAGCACCTACATACTAGATATAGTGTCACCACACAAATGTCTATGAGAACAGACATCCTCCTAAGAGAGCTAGCATAGTATGTACTGATCTTTACGAATTTACCAATTTCCAATTATTTATCATATGATCAGGAACTGTTTAAGCCTAAAACTATTATCTTCTAGATCTCATTATTATAATCTCATTATAATTCTAGAAGCTTTGCTCTAAACTATGGAACATCTTATTTAATACACTTCAAATAGATTAAGCCCGTAACATAACAAATAAATACTTTATTATTATCAAATGATATTAAATAAGAGTAGCAGAAAGTTTTTCCTAACTCATCATACATGATTGGTTTTAGGTCAAACACTTTCAGTAAGAGTGTGTCTGATTAAGATATGAGATTGATAATATATGTTTTTATTCAGTTAGAACGTTACCGAGTCAGAGTAATGTGAATTTTAAAGAAATTTCGTTTTTATATGTACAGTAGTATTATCCGAAATTTATGGAGAATCATATGGAGATAAAGTTTTTGGGCCTACACAAGAGAATTTGTCGATGGTAGAGTATGAGGTAAAGTTTATGGAATTGTTGAGATTTGTGCCGGATTTTATAAATTCGGACTAGAAGAGAGTAAGGAGGTTTCGGCAAGGGTTGAAACTGTGGATTTAAAATACGGTAGTGGTATTGAAATTGATCGACTACACTTAGTTAGTGTAGAAAGTTATTATTATGGAGACAGGAAGTCAACAGACTCAAAAGGAGAGAGAGGGAATAAAGAGAAAGGCGGAAAGCCAGAAAAAAGTGCAGGGAATGTGAGCATTCCTAGCAAAATTAATAAGAGCCAGGAACCCCAGGCTGGTAGAAGGTCGGGATTCCGAAGAACTGGGAGTGAGACTGTTAACCAGGGCGGTAGGCAGACAGGAGTGCCACCTCCAACCAATTCAGACCTCACTACTAGAGTTCACGATATACAAGAGGAAACATACAGGGCATTATAAACCCCAGGACATAAAATGTTATAAATGTAGTGTCTATATGTTTCAGTGGCAGGAAACCATAGTGTGTAAGATTAAGAATCTAAGTCGACAGAATTATCAAGATTTCCCAATAGTGTAAGTGAGGTAAGAAGATATTTGAGGTGCTTGAAGGAACTAACTATGCTACGTTGGTTCAAGAAGCATCCAAATTTGTGGAAATTCAAATAGACCAATTGATAAATGGATTTAAGAACCTAAACTGAGATGACAGTTAAGTGTGCCTATAATATGAAACTTAGATACTAGAGTACCGATCTTACGAAGATCTAATTCTTTTTCAGTTAAGAAATTTAGTTACTCTATTGAGAATATATTAATTGACGAGTTGTGATGCTTATATTGATAGTGAGAGTATGTATGTGAAGTTAAGCAAGCCCAATGAGAATGAGAATGTGTTCGAAGGCAAACAAAGAATAAGAAGTTTTAACCAAGGTTAAAATAAAGAGATTGTTGCGATGAGATGTGAAACTTACTTACCCTATGAGGTTGATATAGAAAAAGGAGAAAACCTACTAAAGAGGAGATTCTCATAGTTAATGAAAGAGATTATTTTCTAAATGTTAGTTCTAGATAAATGAAGTTAAAAACTTAAAACATGTTATATATGCAGAGAAGGGAGTACCCGACTTAAGTGACATCCCATTAGTGAATGAAATTTATGATGTGTTTCCAGGAGACCTTCTGAGATTACCACCTGACCGAAACATAGAATTTGCTATAGACCTAACACCAGGGACCTCGCCAGTTTCGAAGGCTCCCTATCAGCTAACTCCTGTCGAGATGAAGTAATTGGCCATTCAGTTAAAAGAGTTGTTAGATAAGGGAATGATAAGACCGAGTATGTCACCTTGGGGTGCACCAATGTTATTTGTAAAGAAGAAAGAGGGCAGTATGAGATGATGTATTGATTACCGAGAGTTAAATAAACTGACAATTAAGAACAAATACCCACTAATAAGGATAAATGATTTTTTTTCTTTCAAACTGAAAGGTGTAGTCAACTTTTCAAAGATTGGCCTGAAAACAATATATCACCAAATGAATATTAAACCAGAAGAGGTGCCAAAGATAGCCTTTTGCACAAGATATGGACATTATGAGTTCTTGGTGATGTTATTCGGATTAACCAATGCGTCAGATGCTTTAATGGATTATTGAATCGAGTTTTCAAAAAGTACTTGGACAAGTGTGTCATAGTATTCGTTAATGATATATTGGTCTAATCTAAAACAGAGGAAGAACAGACAGAACATTTGAGGCTAATTCTATAGATACTGAGAAAAGAAGAGTTATATGCCAAATTTTTGAAGTACAAGTTTTGGTTGAGAAAAGTGCAGCTCTTAGGGCATGTGATCAGTAGTGAGGGGGTGTTGGTCGACCCCGCCAAGATAGAAGCTCTGATGAATTGGGAGAGACCGACTACCAAAATAGAGGTGAAAAGTTTTGTGGGACTGATAGGTTACTATTAGAGATTCGTTCAGGATTTTCGCTATGATAGCTGCCCCATTGACCTGACTTACTCGCAAGGCAGAGAAGTTCGAGTGGACAGAGAAATGTGGAGAGAGCTTTCAAGAGCTAAAGAGAAGGTTGGTGACAGCCCTAGTGCTGCCATTAACTGATGATAAAGGAGCTTTTGTGATATACAGTGACGCATCTCATAAGGGATTATGATGTGTACTAATGCAACACAACAAGGTAATTGCATATGCATCCAGACAGTTGAAAAGAATTTGAAATAACTTACCCTACCCATGACATAGAGTTGGCAGCAATAGTTCTTGCCTCGAAGATTTGGAGACACTACCTGTATGGAGAGAAATGTGAGATTTACACAGACCTTAAGAGTCTTAATGAAAGGGGATATAGGATTGAAGGGAAGTAACTCACTGCACTTTCATGTGTACCATAAATGCTAAATGTAATCTCTATGTAATGGTTGATGATAACTCAACAATAGAACAGGACATGTAATAATATGCAGGTGCACAGAAATCTTGGATCACAGAGTTCAGTTAAGACAAAGTATCAAATGATCATCTACAGACTTGAAGCTCACTGGAAGAATTTCATTAACATGTTCAGGCCTCAGTGGAGAATAAAAGATGTTGACATCTATTCAAGGATGTGGAAGCTACAGAAGATTGTCTTAGTCTATGAAGATTTTAGTGCATTACAATCGAAGCTACAAGTAAGGTTTGCAAAGAAGAATATGGAATCATGTTCGGAATCAAGAGCCCCTATCAAGACTAGTCACTTATGAACTAGACCGTTGCATCAAGTGTCAGGACATTGGAGGCAAGCTCTCGTCGGTTAATATGGTTTTAATCATTCTAAAGTTGTTGGTTTTCTTGAGTCATGTGGAGGATCAACAAAGGTGGTAAATCAGTGTTGGAGAAATGTCAGCCTAATGGATAAGGGACAGACGGCACAACCTGATTGGATCTTACTAAAGCTTCACAGATTAGAAGGCCAAATACTTGGACGTGGTGGAGTCACGTATACGGGGCCAAGTATTTGGATAAGGAAGTCTACACAAATTGAAGAGTGGGATGGAAATATTTAATTTAATTAAATAAAGTATTTATTTATTTATTTATATATTTTATAAATAAAGACATTCTTTATTTATATTATATATATTTATTTAAATATTACTTTTACATTAAATATTTCCAAAGGCATGCTTGGCACATGACTTTGAAGATATGATTTGAGTGGACAAGAGTAAAAGGTGGAAAAGTAAAAAGTAAAAAGAAATACCTTTTTCAATATACAAAAAGAACTCAAGTCTTTATCTTTAGTGTGCATCCGGATGAGAAAAGAAAAGGTGAGGGAGAGAAAAATTATTCTCTCCCACATGGCCAAACTAGATCTTGAATATATTTGTAGCCATGATTTTCTTTATCATACCACTCATCTATTCTTCTATTAAAAACACTTGTTAAATCTTGTATAGAAGATAGGGTTGATTTTTGTCTCCTAGATCTACAATATGTAATAGTTTTAGAGGAGACAAAAATCACTTCTTTGTTGTGTTCTTGAGCTTATGTTCTTGAACTTGTTTGTAGCATCTACCCCACTTCAATGAATATAAAGTTATATTCTTGGATCTTGTTGTGTTGTGTGTTTTGGATGATTTACCGTTCATTATCTTGGTTATTTTAATGGTGTTCTTGAGGTTGAAGAAGATGATGAACGGTACCCAGGTTTGAACCAAAGTAATTTTTATGTTGTCCCAAAAATAATTAATAGTCATATTTTTAATTTGGGAATCGTATTCACCCCCCCCCCCCCCTCTACGATCTCCGGGACCCAACACTTAAGTATATCTTCACCTAGGAAGAATTAAATATGAGTCAGAGGAGATGGTTAGACCTGATTAAAGATTATGATTGTTCGATAAACTATCACCCCGACAAGGCCAATGTGGTGGCCGATGCCTTGAGTAGGAAGGAACGACTAAAAATGTTAGTTTCCTCAGAAGAGTTAATACGAGAATTTGAACGAATGGAGATAGAGGTTCAGTTACCAGAGGAAGGGACCGAAACACTTCTTGAGATTTGAATTCAACCAGAGCTAATTGATAAAATACGAGTATGTTAAGAGAAAGTAATAGAGGAACAGAGAGAGAACATAGTTGGAGATAAACAAAGGTGTGAGAGAGAAGAAAAAGGGATCCTGAGATTTATTAATAGAATTTGGATTCTAAATGTCCTAGAGCTGAAATATGAGATTTTGTACGAGGCACACAATTCGATATTTTCCATCCACCCTGAAAGCACCAAAATGTATAGAAGATAGGGTTGATTTTTGTCTCCTAGATCTACAATATGTAATAGTTTTAGAGGAGACAAAAATCACTTCTTTGTTGTGTTCTTGAGCTTATGTTCTTGAACTTGTTTGTAGCATCTACCCCACTTCAATGAATATAAAGTTATTTTCTTGGATCTTGTTTTGTTGTGTGTTTTGAATGATTTACCGTTCATTATCTTGGTTATTTTAATGGTGTTCTTGAGGTTGAAGAAGAAGATGAACGGTACCCAGGTTTGAACCAAAGTAATTTTTATGTTGTCCCAAAAATAATTAATAGTCATATTTTTAATTTGTGAATCGTATTCACCCCCCCCCCCCTCTACGATCTCCGGGACCCAACAATTGGTATCAGAGCTACTCGATTGACATACAAATCGATTGGATCTATTTTCATTTTTGAGATTAAAGAGGGTACGATTGGTTCACTGGGCATCCAGAAAGGAAGCAGTAGGTGTTTTGTAAATTGTTGAAGCCCAGAATTTTTCTAAGTACAAAATATTCTAGATGGCCAAGTAGAATATTCCTATGTAGAATATTCGACTTAGATTATTCGACTTAGAATATTCGAGTTAGAATATTCGAGTTAGAATATTCGACTTAGAATATTCGACTTAGAATATTCGAGTTAAATATTCGAGTTAGAATATTCGAGTTAAATATTCGACTTAGAATATTCGACTTAAATATTCGACTTAGAATATTCGACTTAAATATTCGACTTAGAATATTCGAGTTAAATATTCGACTTAGAATATTCGACTTAAATATTTGACTTAGAATATTCGAGTTAAATATTCGACTTAGAATATTCGACTTAGAATATTCGACTTAAATATTCGACTTAGAATATTGGACTTAGAATATTCGAGTTAGAATATTCAAGTTAAATATTCGACTTAGAATATTCGAGTTAAATATTCAACTTAGAATATTCGACTTAAATATTCGACTTAGAATATTCGAGTTAGAATATTCGAGTTAAATATTCGACTTAGAATATTCGAGTTAGAATATTCTACTTAGAATATTCGAGTTAGATATTCGAGTTAGGATATTCGAGTTAGGATATTCGAGTTAGGATGTTCGACTTGGATGTTCGACTTGGATGTTCGAGATAGAATTTCTACTTAGAAGGCTGTTTTAACATGACACATGGCTACATAGCTTAACTTTTATTTAAAACAAAAATTGTTTTTCTCTCAAATTATTTTTAATTTAATAATTAATTTAATAATTAAATTTGAATTTAATTCTTTAAAATATTTTGGAAATAATTTTTAAATTTAAATAATTTATTTTTCAAGTTTATTTTACATCTTGGAAAATATTTTATTTTATTTTAAATTTTAGGGTCAAATATTATATATTTTAGGGTTAAGAATTTTATTAATTTGAAAACTAAAATTAATCTTAAAATCCAATTTAATTTCTTTTGAGTTTGATATTCTTAAAAGTATTTTGAGAATTATTGTTGAGATTTAATAATTTATTTTTCATAAAACTTTAATTACAAATTTTATAAAACTCTTTGGAAAATATTTTTGGATTGAAATAATTTATTTTCATGAACATTTTAAATGTTTTGAAAATTTAGTATTTCTATTTCAAAATTATGTTTTCAAGTTGTTTTATTTTAATTGTAATTTAAGCTTGGAAGTTTTAATTATAAATCTCATAAAACTTTTTGGAAAATCATTTTGGTTGAAATAATTTATTTTCAAGAATATCTTAGATGACTTGAAAATTTATTATTTTTATATCAAACTTATATTTTCAATCTGTTTTACTTTAATTATAATTGAAACTGTTTTGGATTATAAATTCTATAAAATTCTTTGGAAATTAATTTTGATTTGATATTATTTCTTTTTCAGGATTATTTAATATACCTTGAAAAATTTGTTATCTCTATATCAAAACTTTCTTTTCGAATTATTTTATTTTATTTATAATTTGAAATTGAGAAATTTATTATTATTTATCAAAAAAATGCATTTTCAATTTATTTTGATTATTTAAATTCCTAAAAAATTAAATACTTCTGTTTGAACAAAATGTTTTATTAAACGAAATAACAGGAGTTAATTCTTCGTTCGTTGAGGACAAACGAACTGACTGAAGAACATTCTAATGGAGTTTTGACCTGATCTTACCATTGGAGATGTATTTCTACATCGGTCTACTCAGTGGATCATTTGGTTATTGAAAGGGGATTAGTTCATTTAGGGAAGAGTCTTCGATCAGTGGTTTTCGAATCAATAACTGAAGAATTCGGGATTTTGAAAAGGAATTCAGTTTATCGGTCAAAGAACCAAAACAACAATTGAAGATTTGGTTAAAGGACATCAGTGGCAGAAATACACAAGGTTTGATTATCACTGACATATGATAATCAAGGGATTATTGTTACACATACAAAGAAGAGTGATCTTTTCAAGCAGAACATGAGACATTCTATGTCGAGGTCTTTAAGCAGAACAATCAGGTATCAGTTTGGGTTGAAGTAGGAACATCATTAGTTACTGAGGTCAAATGCAAGGATACTTCCATGAGTGTCAGTAGAATGGAAATTGATTTGGATCAATTGATTATCACTCGAGATGGAATGCTAAGCATCGCTCAGGTATACTTTCTAACTAGTTTATACTTGTTTGATTCAATTATAGAGTATTAAGTGCTGAACTGCATTATATTATAAGTTTGATTTAATGCATGTCTCACCTTGATTTCTATATAAATTAGATAACTTATGCTAGTTTGTTAGTGTTGCTTGTTTATCAGTATTTGACTTCATGATTAGATCTTGTGTGATTTAATGCTTGCTTTACGATAATTGATCATGTTAGCATATAGAGTCTTAGGTATTTGTAGGGGTACATTTACCGGAAAGAGTATTTGCTGCATGCTAAGTGCCTTGATGTTTACATTGTCTATAATCTGTTTATACTCGTATGGTTGTATTAAATGCTATATTTGATCATGTGCTTGTTAAGATGAGTTTGTTTCTAATTTGGGAATTGCCTAGGGGTCAGTATAATAAACCATGAATTAAAATTTTAAATTTAAATTGACTCAGGTAATTAGAGATAATATAATGTTAAAGTGAACAAAAAAGGTGATTTAGAAGAATTAGGAATCTGAGTGATTGATTCTTCTATGACTACATATATGTACAACATGATTCTTATAGACTGCAAGTCCACCCTTAAGTTAGGTTGAGATCATTGAGCTCATAGCCAAGACTACTTGTTGAGGCTGATATAGATGAGGAGTGATCAGTCAGATAAGAATGAGCATGTTGAACTTGAATGCTTTGTTTTTAACTATGTTTAGAAATATCTCTAACCCTTGGACTCAATCAAATTGAGGACCACGTGTCTTAATCATTTGTGAATGCAGAGTATCTTTCAACATGTACAACTTATATATCTCTGACATTTTCATGTTCGAGGCATGTAACTACTTTTGCTTTGGTATTCAAATGGTTAAGCAAGGTTACCTATTTTTCTTGAATGATCTGAAGCACAATATTAAGGAAGACTTAGGGAATTCTTTGCGAAGGGTTTCCTAATATCAGTTCAAGGATGAACAATATTGATCGGGGTCAAGAGAAATAGAAGCTCACTCTACTAGAAGTGAGGTTATTGCTGACACGAAATGTAATGTTTATGATGAAGTCAACTATTCGTTGAAGTTTATCAGAATGGAGTTAGCTGCAATAACAAGTGATGCTCTCACACTTGGTTTATCAACTAATACTTGGTTTATCAAGATAACGGATTCGACGGTAAAGATGAAGTTGGTGAGAAATGACTACTTTTAATGAAATTCTTTTAAGAAGGACATTAGTGAAGTATGTCAGTTGAAGAGAAGTCAAGTCAAAGGCTACCCTATTTAGTTTTGGTGTTTATTCATGCATTCGATAGATGAAGCATCTCAATGATTAATCACATTTAAAGGATTATATAGATTGCTGTAAGAACACTTTGAGGGCAGGTAATGGAATTTGTTGACGAACGAAGTTCTATGTTATGTCTGCACTGAAAGGAGTATTCTAGAGTAAAGTTCAGTTTCCAGACTTCATGACCAAATGGAGGAGTTAATAGGGAAATCCACACCTTGAGTGGAATTACAAGGATAATGGATAGACTTAAGGTTTCCTATTCACTACGGCTGAATTAGTTGACACTACAAGTCTAATCAGCAAATGTAAAGAGAAGACATCAAGTAAGATTAATCATGCCTGAAGTCACATGGTGTGATGGAAGGCTATCTTATTTGGAGTTAAGAGCTTACACAGAGTTTGTGATTGATTTAAGATGATCTAGATGGGGTGAACATCATCATCAATCTCCCTAGCATTCGTTTGATTTTAGCTCTGAATTTCTAAAGGTTGACATCCTGTTTATGGCTCAAGATCAGATGACACCAGATGAAGAAAAGCTGCAAGCAACATCACAGGGGGAGCATTAGTAAGTTGGATCAACTAGTCGTGTTTGATGTTTAAAGGCTAGCAGTGCTCATTGAGTAAAAGTTGAGATTCTTAGGAACACTGAGTGATCCAGATTGAGTGATTGCATATTAGAAAGGAAATTGTCAATTTAAAGATAATGCAAGATGATCTCAATCATGTTTGAAGAAGTCTACTCTACCCACTGAATATCTAAGGAAACATTAAGGACACATCTGTCATGACAAAGGGTTTTGTGTAACAACATTTCCTAGAGTCAGTTATTGATGAATCTGGGTAGTAGAGTAGTGATTGGTAGTGTCGTGCATGTATAAGAGTATTTCATTGGTTTTTCTGAGTGAATTCAATGATAATTGAAGATGCACTAAATAATTAAGATTGAGTAGGGTTCGAATCAAGGAACTAACTCAATTGAACCGGAGGCAGATACACTTAGCACAAGGAATTAATCCACATGAAGACTTGGTATTGATACAGAAGCTGAAGGGTAGTTCAGAGTTTTTAAAGGTTCTACTCTGCTAGTGTCAGGACTACTGGTTTCTAGAGTGCTGAGTTTAGTGAAGCTGCTGCCAAGACCAATATCTACAAGGAAATATTTGGGTGTTGAAGGTAATGCAGTTTCCGTCTGGATGAGCGTGGTATTGTTTCGAGGAACAATGTTAACTGGTAGCTAAAAAGTTATTCATGTCCAAATGGAGTAAACGTTCGATCTCGAAAGGAGTAAACGTTCGATCTCTAGGGCAAAGAGGAGTAATTGTTCATTCAACGATCATACACTAGTAAAAGCTCTATTGACTAAGGTATGTCACTCTAGTCTAATATTGATTTATTTAAATGTAATGTTTATAGAGAGTGTTCATGCTATTTAGACGTCTACAATCTCTAGGAACTGATTAATGTTTGGCTTGTGACCACCCGGGACCCAATATTATCGCTATGAGATTACCTATGATCACCCGGGACCTAGGGACCTAACAATGTAGCATCTCTTTGTATAGTCAATTTATATCCAGGACCTCGTATTTTGTGCTGTCATATGTTATTCATGCTATATATATCAAATGTTTCAGCATAAGTATTTGTATATATTAATTAATTGTAATTTTATTTACTTTTAATTGTTTAATGCTAATATTAATGGAACCACTTAATATGTAGTTTAAGTGATGTAATCTCTGTCTTTGGCAAAATCCATTAATATTAGTTATCTTTCGTTTGATATTAGTGATGTCACTTAGAATTTCTGCACTAAGTGACAAAAAGATTATTTCAAAAACACTGATATTGAAAGTAATTTACTACATCGCGAGGGGTTGTCAAAGATCATAAATTTTAGCATTAATATTTAAAGGTATTTGATCTCTGATGCAACTAGTACCTCGAGCTTACATACATTCTGATTGTCATGAGTATTTTCAATATGCTTATGTGATAATTGTTGAGATGTAGTGTAAGAAGTTAAATGCTGTCATTCGGTCAATATATGTTCAGTGTTTAGCGGATGCTTATGTTTTATGCTTTAGAATTACCATGATCTATATTGCAATATGTGTTTGTTTCAAGCGACAAATGGTAATTGTCTAGCATAATGTAAGTATCTTATGTGCTTGATTGTTTTGTAGTAAGATGCATTTTATTATAAAATGATTGAATGATGTTAGTACTTTTGAATGTCTTGTCATTCATATCTTTGATAATTCATTAGTATTAACATATGTTTTTCATTCTTTAGAACTTGAATGCATAAAGAAATTTCTTGTCTATTTCTTGTGAAAAATGTTTTATCTAAACATGAATTCATTTGCCAGAGAATGAAAAGCCAGTAAAAGTTTTTTTTTACTCCCTTTGAAAGAGAACATTTCTTGAGGATTATCTTTCTATTTCAAAATCATATATCCTCCCTCTCTCTAAATGTTTTGTAATGAAAACTTTTCTCTCTCCACGATTTGTTTAAATAAAGTTACTTGATAACTTGTAACTTAGGTTGCATGGTATCAGGCTACTTTATTTGAGTAAATTGTTTTGATCTTGAGGTATCAACTATTGGTAAAATGTTTTTCAAAACTCTTGTTAATGTCTGTTTCACATTGACCTATAGTATTAAAACAATGGTTGTTTGCTTTGGGATTAGTGCCTTGGACTGTATGACTAAAGCATTCATTCGATTTTTTTTAATGATTTATGTTTTAAATCGGAGATAATATCATATAAGAATGAATTGCAAAACAATTTCTGAAAACATACAGTGAGCAAGATGAAATAGATTTGAGTTATTAATCAAAATGTTTTTGTTAAAAGAGTTGAATTTCAATTGGATATTTGTCTAAGAGAAATTCAAAAGAACACTTTTGTTAATCTGTTAAACTTTTTTTTCAAAATTGTGAGTTTATGAAATTTGGCTTAATATTCTTTTATCTTTTCTTTATTAATTCCCACATTTTAGCTCTGGTGCATTGTTTCTTGAGGACACATGCTCCGATGCTATATTTCTGAGAAGGAATAGAGAATAAGTTTAATCATACTCTACCAAATTTTATATAGCTCTGATCAACTCTATCTATTTAGCCGTAATGGGTTGGCCTTAGTGGCTATAGGGGAAGGTCTAGAAGTTGAATAATCCATCAATTTCTAACCAAGGCCTTAGTACCAAACACTATCATTCTAATTCAAACTTTCACCCCTTGGTGATATAAGGAACTTATGTAGATTAGCGGTTGTTAAGGGATAAACTTCATTAATTGCAGCTAAGGATGTGTCAGAAGTGCACCCACAGCTCTACCTCTCGAGAAGGAAAGAAGTATACAAATTGAGGTATATGTAGCTCATTTGTATTCTCTCAAAAGGATGTAGAGCTGAAAAGGCAATTCAACCGTTTCTGAATGAACTCTCTCAACAGGGTGATTTCATTGAAAATTTGCTCGTCAGTCAGAGCACCTTGTAATGAGTCAAGCACACCAAAAGCATTCACGCTGATGGTAATCCTAAAGTTTTTGCTTCTAAGGGATGTTATAGGACCTAACAGTTCTCTAGCCTCTCTTGGGACTAACAATTGTGAGGACACATTGCAAGAAGTGCACATTGTGAGGTATAGGTAAAACCCCTAAACTTCTTTGTTTACCATTCATGGTGAATGAAGTTGTTGAGCCACCTTCACAGGCATTTGAGGGAAACTTGGATTTCTTGCCATATATTAGAATCCTTGTCAACCTTCCTAGGAGGAACAGTCCTAGTTCCCTAACGGGATTTCACATCCGCAGAGCAATCTGTTGATGTTGAGAGGCAATCACTAACAGTTTTCCATGACTGAAAATAGTGAGTTAATTCATCTTCACAGGTGAATGAGAGAGATGTTTGTACACGTCTACTCTCCCAGGAATGCAAATTCTGGAATGCAAATTCTGGAATACATGGATCGCTCAAAGCTTAAAGGCATATCACCGTCAACGATCCATTGCATGGATTTGCATATGGGGAGTCGGTTGATGCTTAGATAGCTTCTAGTACGCATACCACATTCAACGATCCAGTGCATGGATTTGCATATTGGGAGATTGTTGATGCTGAAAGTAGCTGAGCAACAACTCGTAAACTATCATTCAGTTGGTTTACCAATTTGATGAGTCTTTTGAGGATCAGGGTGTTGGGATTTCAGTCACTCCTGGAATGGAGGAGATTCCAATTTCAGAAGGGTTATTCCCCGACGACGAGCCACGTGTGCATGGATTTGTTCATAGTGAGTTGGGTGACGGCCTAACTGAAACCCTGTCTGAGATTCCATCTCAGAACCTAGATCTTTAGTGATCGACAACATGCTACAGTCAACGATCCATAATATCTTAGTGAGACTAACATGGATTTACTTGCAGGTACAAATTGCTATAAATGGAATGAGTGCAAGTAAGGGAGAGAAACACTTGAGTGAAGTGAGGGAGTGATACACTTATGTGAGAGAAATAGGGAGAGAAATGAGTGGAACACTTACGCTTGAAAGTGTAAACACCAACAGAACGTAGTAGAAGTGAGGAAACCATAGACCAAACATTAACCTTGCTACTATGCTTGAATCCTGTTACTGAATTTTCCAGCTCTGAAATGTTGAAGAGATTCTTTTCTGGAAGACAAGCTGAAGAAGAGTCTAGCTGAAGCTCAGTGGGAATGTCCAAACTATTACCTTTGGGTCTATTAATTCATGTTGTTCTCAATCTCAAAGGGGGAGGCATTAATTTTTAGGCCTAAGGAGGATTTTATGTTCAATTGGAGGAAAGTTTCTTATTCGATTGGATGTAGATGATACTTTTATTGTTTTAAATGATATTCTCAACTAAGGGGGAGAATTTGGTGATACAAGAAATGAGATCTACAAGAAACGAGATCTGTCAATCCTATCTTGTGGAGGTTACTTAGAGGATATCTAAAGACACAAGGGTGGATTAGAGCTTGCATGAACTAAGGGGGAGAATTAGATAAAATTGAAACCTTAGTGATGCAAGGGAGAAATTACTAAAAGGGAGTTTCTTAGTAATTGGTTGGAGCCTAATCCCTAAAGGTGTTGTAGATTTAACTAATTTTTCGTCTGAAGTGGAGAAGTAACTTTTTGTCAATTGGGAAGAAGTTACTTGTCGTACTAAGGGGGAGAAGTTATGGAGAATATTAACATTTTGGTTTGCAATGCTATATCTTATTCTGAAAAGATATATAAGGGATTTTGCTCTATTTGTTTGAAGATCTGTCCTTGGAACATTCTTAGGAGAGGTTTGGCAGAAGAATTCTTTCTAGCACGATCAATGAATGAAAATGAAGATTTCTTTGAAGAGTATCAACTCAGGGGGAGTTTTTGCTAAGTAGAAGTTTTCTGGGTAAAGACGAATGTGAAGGAGATTTTCAAGGGGCATCTGAGAAGTGTCCAAGTGTGTTCTATTTCTTGTTTCAGTGATAGATGAAGTCAGTGGAGTAGTGCTTGGAAGAAAGAAAAATATGTTTCCTGGAAATAGAACATCCTGAAGAAAAAGAGGAAGAGACTTTCATTCAAAGAGAGAACAACCTTAAGGGGAGAATGAGTTGACCTCTTATGGGGAACATAGAGAGCTGTATGTTCTAGTTCGAATTGCAAGATGAACAAGAATGATTGTTCAGAAGCCTTTACTAATGATTTGTTTCTTTATTGAAAGAACCCCATCTTTGAAGAACATTGAAGTGGAGGAAGCTAAAGGAAAATGAAATTCAGAAATTCATTATTCATTTTCAGCAACTCAGGAAATCTGGATTTAACTGATTATATCTTTCCAGAACCTTTTGTATATTATTTTCATGTCCAGTACTTTAATTGTTTCTTGTATGTTAGTTGAGTTATCCTCTAGTAGTTAATTTTAATTAATTGCTTTTGGGGGAGATTGTAAAGGGAAATAGTATTTGATTGCTATTCCATATCAACCAAATAGGGGGAGATTGAAAGGGGAGATATGAGTGAAGGCAAGTAACTCACTGCACTTTCATGTGTACTATAAATGCTAAATGTAATCTCTATGTAATGGTTGATGATAACTCAACAATAGAACAGGACATGTAATAATATGCAGGTGCACAGAAATCTTGGATCACAGAGTTCAGTTAAGACAAAGTATCAAAGGATCATCTACAGACTTGAAGCTCACTGGAAGAAGTTCATTAACATGTTCAGGCCTTAGTGGAGAATAAAAGATGTTGACATCTATTCAAGGATGTGGAAGCTACAGAAGATTGTCTTAGTCTATGAAGATTTTAGTGCATTACAATCGAAGCTACAAGTAAGGTTTGCAAAGAAGAATATGGAATCATGTTCGGAATCAAGAGCCCCTATCAAGACTAGTCACTTATGAACCAGACCATTGCATCAAGTGTCAGGACATTTGAGGCAAGCTATCTTCGGTTAATATGGTTTTAATCATTCTAAAGTTGTTGGTTTTCTTGAGTCATGTGGAGGATCAACAAAGGTGGTAAATCAGTGTTGGAGAAATGTCAGCCTAATGGAAAAGGGACAGACGGCACAACCTGATTGGATCTTACTAAAGCTTCACAGATTAGAAGGCCAAATACTTGGACGTGGTGGAGTCACGTATACGGGGCCAAGTATTTGGATAAGGAAGTCTACACAAATTGAAGAGTGGGATGGAAATATTTAATTTAATTAAATAAAGTATTTATTTATATATTTTATAAATAAAGACAATCTTTATTTATATTATATATATTTATTTAATTATTACTTTCACATTAAATATTTCCAAAGGCATGCTTGACACATGACTTTGAAGATATGATTTGAGTGGACAAGAGTAAAAGGTGGAAAAGTAAAAAGCAAAAAGAAATACCTTTTTCAATATACAAAAAGAACCCAAGTCTTTATCTTTAGTGTGCATCCGGATGAGGAAAGAAAAGGGGAGAGAGAGAAAAATTATTCTCTTCCCCATGGCCAAACTAGATCTTGAGTATATTTGTAGCCATGATTTTCTTTATCATACCACTCCTCTATTCTTCTATTAAAAACACTTGTTAAATCTTGTATAGAAGATAGGGTTGATTTTTGTCTCCTAGATCTACAATATGTAATAGTTTTAGAGGAGACAAAAATCACTTCTTTGTTGTGTTCTTGAGCTTATGTTCTTGAACTTGTTTGTAGCATCTACCCCACTTCAATGAATATAAAGTTATATTCTTGGATCTTGTTGTGTTGTGTGTTTTGGATGATTTACCGTTCATTATCTTGGTTATTTTAATGGTGTTCTTGAGGTTGAAGAAGATGATGAACAGTACCCGGGTTTGAACCAAAGTAATTTTTATGTTGTCCCAAAAATAATTAATAGTCATATTTTTAATTTGGGAATCGTATTCACCCCCCCCCCCCTCTACGATCTCCGGGACCCAACACTTAAGTATATCTTCACCTAGGAAGAATTAAATATGAGTCAGAGGAGATGGTTAGACCTGATTAAAGATTATGATTGTTCGATAAACTATCACCCCGACAAGGCCAATGTGGTGGCCGATGCCTTGAGTAGGAAGGAACGACTAAAAATGTTAGTTTCCTCAGAAGAGTTAATACGAGAATTTGAACGAATGGAGATAGAGGTTCAGTTACCAGAGGAAGGGACCGAAACACTTCTTGAGATTTGAATTCAACCAGAGCTAATTGATAAAATACGAGTATGTTAAGAAAAAGTAATAGAGGAACAGAGAGAGAACATAGTTGGAGATAAACAAAGGTGTGAGAGAGAAGAAAAAGGGTCCTGAGATTTATTAATAGAATTTGGATTCTAAATGTCCTAGAGCTGAAATATGAGATTTTGTACGAGGCACACAATTAGATATTTTCCATCCACCCTGAAAGCACCAAAATGTATAGACACTTTAAAATGTATTATTGGTGGCCGAACATGAAAAGAGATTATGGTGAGACATGGAGTTCCAATGACCCTTGTGTTAGATAGATATCCGAGATTCAATTCAAGATTCTGGAGAAGCTTTTAAGACTGTCTAGGGACTAAGTTGAATATGAGTACCACTTAAATCCCCAAATAGACGGTCAAAGTGAAAGGACTATTCAAAACATAGAAGATGTGCTGAGGGTTTATGCAATAGATTTTAAGGGAAATTGGGATGATCATTTACCACTAATTGAGTTTTTCCACAATAATAGTTATAACGTGAATATAAGAATGCCTCATTATAAAGCCTTATGTGGAAGAAGATGTCGATCTCCCCTATGTTGGGAAAAGGTTGACGAGTGAAAAATATTGGGACCTGAGTTGGTTCAGTGAACCAATGAGGCAATTGACCTAATAAGGAAGCGATTAGTGACAGTCCAAGACAGACAACACAAGTATGCAGACCATTCTAGAAAAGACAGAGAATTTGAAGTTGGAGACTTAGTGTTACTTAAAGTGTCCCCGTAGAAGGGATTGATGAGGTTCGGTAAAAAGGGAAAGTTAAGTCCCAGATTTATTGCACCATTTGAGATCTTGAAACGTGTTGGGAAGGTAGTCTATGAGTTAGCCTTGCCACCAAACCTTCAGTAGGTGTATAATATATTACATGTATCTATGTTACGGCAATATAATACAGAAGCTAGGCATGTGATAGAATATGAGCGTGTACGTATCCAACCTGACATATCCTATGTGGAGCAACCAATAGAGGTTCTTGATCAGAAGGAACAGGTTCTGAGAAACAAAGTTGTCAAACTAGTAAGAGTGTAGTGGAGAAACCAGAAGGTCGAAGAGTCGACCTGGGAGTTAGAGAGTGCAATGCTAGAGAATTATCCTCACTCGTTTTAAATGAGATTCCGGAACGGAATCCTTTTAAGGAGGAGAGACTGTAATAACCTTAAATTTTAAGATTTTTGAAAATAATAATAATAATAATTCCGGTGAATAGTGAATAGTGTTTTTGTAAATGTCGAAACTTAAAACATTTCGAAGTCGTATTATTATTATATATATGGAAGAAATAAGTGAATGTAAGTCATATTGTTTTTCGAAAAAAAATTGAATTCTGCTACTAGTCTTGAGCAGAACGAGATATTAGAGCGTACGCGACTTCTGTGAGATTTCAGAGGCTTATGACTTGAAGATGTTTGTAATATGTGCTATTAAGTCAATATATATAATAAATATGAGACTTCTTATTAAATTATTTCAACAAAATATATTTAAAGTCATTGCGGAAGCAAGAACAAAGTTTGAGAAACGGAGAAGTGAATAGTATTTATGCGGGAACATAGTTTCATAAATTCTCGAAACAATTAAAGAGTATTAATTTAATCATTCTAGAATATATTAGAATAATAAAATGATATTTTAAGTTTTTAAAACTTAGGTGGGATGAAATAAAAGAGAACGAGAATGAGAGATTAAATCGTTATCGGGAAACTGCGCGGATAATACAAAAACCTTTTTAATAACAAGTCTTCCACCACACACCACACACAAATCACTTTTAACTTTTCCATTTCTTCATCTTGAAGAACCTAAGACGAAGATCCATTGTGGGGGGAAGAAAATTATCACAAATTGCTCATTTCTTACTTAATCGATGAGTTTGGTAGCTTAAATCAAAGGTGTAACACTCATCTTGCTTCCTCTTGATTCCTACAATCATATATCCATGAAATCTTTAGTTATGATCCAAAGAGATGAACGTGAACAGTGTTTTCAAGAAAATAAATTTTTATTTCTTTGATTCTAGGATTCCTTTGGCTTGTTTAATGTTTGTTATAGCTTGTACAAGTAATGAGTAGTGTAGAACAAACTGTTGGGACAATCGAATCATGATGCTGCGTTTTATGATATGAAAATGAACGAGTTTGAATAGAAAATTAACCTTAATCGCTACGGCGCAAGCGATTCAAATCCACGTCTTCTACTGTATTCCCGTATTCACCTTGAGCGAAGTGTGGCCTTCGATCCTCCCAAGGTTAGAAAGATTCGGGGAAATAACTATGTATTACTAAATCCCTGAGGTGCTAACTTCTAATCAAATGATTAGCTTCAATGGGTTCAAACAATATTACAATAGAAGTACAGTTGGGTGAAATAAATGTATGTCTTTGATGGAGCTCCCGTCTGTATCTCTTCTGTTTTTGATGAATGAAATCTTTTTTTTTCCATATTGATTTTCACCCATATATAATTTGTAGACTTTTGGAAAATCATTTCCACAATTGTATAAGTCCTTTGTTGCGCCTGCAAGAGTGGTGGTGGTGTGTAGGTGCCACTAAAATCCTTTGTTGCACCTGCAAGAGTGGTGGTTGTGTGTAGGCGCCACTAAAATCCTTTGTTGCGTCTTTAACCTTTTGTTGCGTCTATATGATTTTTATTGCGCCTCTCCTGTTATTCCACTATGTAGGCGCCATGAAATCACTTATAAACATTTATTGAAGTTTTGTTGCGCCTTGTGGACTTTTGTTGTGCCTGCACACTAGTTGCAGTGTGTAGGCGCCATAAAATCTCCCATGCTAGTTTTGATGCGCCACAACTTCATTATGTTGCGCCTTGCACTGTGATTCCCCTGTAGAGGCGCCACCAACTCTTTCCATGTGCCTAAGTACTTAGAAAACTCTTGTTATTATCTTTTGTTGCGCCTGCACTAGGGGTTACCTTGTGTAAGCACCACAATGACTTATGTTGCTTTGAATAGCTGTTTCTTTGTGCCTTGGAAGATATGTTGCGCCTCATACATTGTTTCAAGTGTATAGGAACACCAAAGGTAATATGGAGGAGTGTAAAGCAGAAATGCGTTGCTGACTCTACCATGGAAGCCGAATATGTGGCAGCTTCGGAGGCAGCCAAAGAGGCAATATGGTTCAGAAACTTTCTTTTGGACATAGATGTGGTACCTAATTTGCCTAGGAGCTTGACAGTGTATTGTGATAACACTGGTGCTGTGGCAAATGCAAAGGAACCGCGAGACCATAAGGCAGCAAAACACATCGAGCGTAAGTATCACCTTATAAGACAATTCGTTAAGCGAGGAGATATTATTGTGACTGATATAGCATCAAAGGACAACCGGGCAGATCCTTTCACAAAGAGCTTACCAGCTAAGGCTTTTGAGCAGCACGTACCTGTCATTTTAACAAATTGAGAGGTAATTTAATTTATTTTTATTTTATTTTTTTAATTAAAATTACTAATTAATATCGAATAACTTTAGTAAATTACGAACCAAACCCTAATGTTAAAAATTACATAGATCTTTGTAAAATAATTAAATGTTGATCTTCTAGTAATTTTTAGCACACTTTTAATTTTATTATAATTTTTAATTAATTTTAAAATTAACAAACCCTAGCCAAATTATTCGAATTTTGTAAAATTAAGAATTTTAGAACCTTAACCAAATTTAATGGGACCACTTGTAAATTAACAGTAAGAATGTGGGTTCCACAAAATTGATTTTAGATTAAAATTTGGATAAGAGTTGGCTTAGATTTGTTCGATTAAAAAAGTAGATCTGTGGAGTTTTTCTTGCGCCTTGAGAGTGTATATAATGTGTAAGTATATTATGAACGCAACAAAAATCCTTGCATGTATTTATAGGCGCCACAAATCATATACAAGTAACTAAGTACTTTTGTTGCGCCTATACAGTGCAAGTACTGTGTAGGGTGCCACAAAAGTTCATAGCGCCACAAAACTTGTTAAGCTGTTTTGTTGCGCCTTCACAGTGAATGCACTGTGTAGGCGCCACAAAAATCACTAGCGTCACAAGTTCAACAAAATCCTATTAGTATTTTGTTGCGCCTTTACAGTGCAAGCACTGTGTAGGCGCAACAAAACCTGTAGGCGCCACTTGAATTTACAGGAAAATCTTCCAAGTACTTGTGATTAGTTATGTTGCGCATATACAGTCAACACACTGTATAGGCGCCACTAAACACTTTGAGCATCACAAAGTACTTATACAATTCAAGTGCCTAGATTTTGCTACAAATTACTAAATAATATTTATGAATAATTTGTATAATTAATCAATAATAATTAATTACTCACAAATATTATTTCACAAAATATTTATAAATAACAATAATAACATTAATTGTTAAAATTATTATCATAAACAAATTATGCTTCTTATTATTTTACTTTTATTTTAAATATAAGAATAAATATAAATATTCATTCTTTTTATTTAAAGTAATTTTAAATAAAATTCAAATATATAAGTGCCAAGAATTTATCAATTAAATACAAGCACTTAAAATATTTTTAAGATCAAAATTAAATAAATACCAGGTTAGTAAAATTAATAGGCATGCACAAGGTATTTATCTAATAATTAATCCTATTGACTGGAAAATAATTTGGTAGATAAATTCACAAGTCCTAAAAATATTAACATTAATTAACCAGTGAATTTATCAGCTTCAAATTGCAGTGTTTCCCAGAATAATCGATTATGAACACAAGTATATAGAATGGAATACTGTTTTGTATTATTAATGATCTCGAATACAAAACTCTCTCAAGAAAATAATGTTCTTAAGAGCTGCTAGGTTATATAACTATTTCTTAATGAATTCGATATTGAATTATAACCTATCTCTGTGTTTATATAGACACAGCTACAAATACAATTACAAAACAGATTATGATAAGAATAGATTTAATAAGGTAATTTAGACTTGCACTTGAATTCCTTCTTACTATCCAAATCAGACTCTGATTTGTCTGTTTCCTTTTCTGGTAGACTCTGAAGCTAAACTCTGTCGGTTTGTCATTCTCTGATTTGAGCATTCTCTGTTAGAGTAAACTCTGATTGAGTATTCTCTGATAGAGTAAACTCTGACCGACAGCTTCCTTAAACTCTGATGACGTCAGCATAAACTCTGTTTAGTATTCTCTGACAATCATCAGTGTTTGCATTCCTAACAATCTCCCCCAATTTATGCTTTAAGAATTAAAACATAAATTTCACTTATGATGTCAGAAATACAAGACAAATGCATCAGAGTTTGTTTACCCTTTTTAGACTCAGATTCTTCTGTAAGAGAAGTCCTCTTTTAGAAATTGACTTAGGAGCTTTTCTTCAGCATCTTTCAATAAATCAACAAGTTTCTCCTTCAATTCCCTCATGTTCTCAGAAGAATCATCTATTTGAATTATTGCAGCCCTTAGAGCATAAATTGATGACCTCTCCATACTTTCATCTAAGGCAATGCAACAGGTCTTCATACCATCAGGATTTAAGATTAGTGTAGGAATTCCTAACACCATTTTGACCTTTGCATCCCCTTTTTTCATTGCTCTTTTTGTTCCATCTTCAAGTATGTATCCAGGCTCATATTCTTCAGAGTTTATCATCAACAACCTTTCACTCTTCTTCTTCTCAGCTATTATTCTTTCAACAATCTTCCTCCACCTAGAAGTTGCTTCATTTTCATCATTGAGCAGATATATAACATGTTCAAGTTCTTTAGATGCTTTATCAATCAGACTTTCTTCAGCAATCTTAAAAACTCTCCCATCTTCTAAAAAATAAATGAGCTTTTCCTTAGCTTGAGCACCATCAAAGATATCCTTCACCACATTTACAGAGATTAATTTATCCAGATGTTCTTGAGACATCTCTTCTTCAGGTTTATCTTTCAGTGAATAAGGATCTCTGAAGATGTTTGCTTCACCTCTGTAGACCTTAGCATGTGTATCACCAATACTACCTTTATTTTTTCCAAGTCTGGCATTGAGAGTCAGAGTTTGAGTTTTTGTCCACAAAGGATCAGACCTTTTCTTTCTTATCAGAGATTGTTGTTGTTCTTCTTCCTCATCATCAAAACTTGAACCACCTGGAAGAAAAATTGTTCCAGACATAGTGAAAGGTTTCTTTGGCTTAGCTGGAGCTTTTGGTTGAATTCTAGAAGATGATCTTGTTTGAATATCTGAAACTGGTCTTGATTGAGCAACTGGTTTGAGAGTGTCAATAGATTTGATTTGAATAGGCTTGAATTTTGGTTTCTTCTGTTGAACAGTAGTCTTTTTCTGAATTGGACCTTTCTTTACACTTCTTTTCTTTTTCTGAACTTGAGCACTAACAGCTCTAGATTTCTTCAATTCAGCTTCTACTGCAACTGGATCCATTCCTGGATGTTCTTCTTCAAACATTCTTTGCCAGTTCAGCATCCTTCAAGTTTTGTTCTTCAATCTTCTCTGGCTTATCTTCATCTTCAAGTTTCTTTGCTAATTCTAAATCAGCATCTATCAGAGTTTGTTCAATCAGAGTTTGCTTCCCATCCTTATGACTCCCTTGATCTGCATCATTAGGTTTGTCAGTGTTTAAAATTGCATCCTCCTTGCATTTGTCTGCTGAACCCTTCTCCCCCTTTCTGACATCATGCCCTGTTTTAACAGTAAGAAGCTCGACAATTGTATGTAACATGCCCTGCATAGAACTAACAGAATTAGAAAGATGAGTCACTTTAGCTTCCAATGCATCCTGTTTAGTGGAGACAGAAAGAAGTTTGGCTTCCAGAGAATGTTGAGAAGTGGAAACAGCAGTTCCGAGAAGAACAGAATGTTTGGTGACAGATGCCTTTAGATCAGAAACTTCATGTTGAAGGCCTTTGGACATAATAGTAGAGGCTTTCAAGATTGTCTTCAATTCTCCAGAAGAAATTTCTTTGTCAGCTTTATTGATTAAGTCAAGAACATGAGGCCAAGAAATCTCTCTCTCAGGAATCTTCCAAGAAGAATCCCAAATGGATTGCCTGTGAGAAGAAAGAAAATCTTCAGCAAATGACTTTGCTTGGAAACTGAAATCCCTTCTGATACCCTCTGCATCAAGATCAGCTTCAATACGTCCTTTAAGATCTTCCACCACCATGTAATCAGGATACTCTATCCCTAATCTTTCATGAGCATCATGTGCATTAATAGGCCATCTCTTGGTGTTATATCTTTGAGTGTAGGGAATGGATAGATCTGTGACTTCTTCATCAGCAAAAATCACATCATCAGAGTCTATGTCCTTCCCATCAGAGTTTGAAACATCAACAGAGTTTGGCACAGCATCAGAGTTTGATACAGGTAAACTCTGAGTACCTACAAAAGTAACAGAACAACCTAAATCACTCTGATTTTTTAAAGTAATCTCATTACTTCTCACAACACACATATCATAACTTTTAAGAGTTAGATGTTGCTCACTAGAAGTAACTAACTTCTTTCTCAATTCTACCTCTCCTTTTGCCAGATCCTGTGTCTGCCCCTCATTTATTCTGTTTTTCACACATTTTACCTCAGACTCACTGGAAAGGCTCAACACACAATGTCCTACAGAAATAAGAGGTGGCTGACAAGAGAGATTTGTAGTCACATGAATATGGGTATCCTTTTCAGGACTATCCATGATCATCCCAGCAGTAAAGGTTAGAAATATAAATTCTGAACTAATACAATCAGAGAATGTAAATTCTGAAGTAGAGTCAGAATTTATACCTTGAGCATTTGTAGTTGCAGTCTCCATAGGTAGTGTAGAAATTGATTTCTCACAAAGATCATTAGAATTTGCCTTTGGATCTTCATCAGAATTTGTCTGTTGAAAGGGAGAATCTTGGTCTGCAATCATAAAATGAATGATTGGTTCTTGTGGGACCTGAGTCATAACTGCAGTTGCTTCACCACTTTGAGGTGAAGGTTCTTGTGGGCTTGACTCTGCCAGAAATTGGCCTTCAGCATCAGCAACAGCAATGTCTTCTATAATTGTGTGGGTGCCTGCATCCAAACTTTGATTGGATGGTTCTTGTGTGGCTGGAGCAGGAACAACTTCTTCAACCCTTTGAGCAGAAGGTTCTTGTGGGTTGTGCTCCTGATCAATGCTGGCTTCATTTGCTGGAATTGTGGCTTCTATTGAACTTTGATCAATAGGTTCTTGTGTGCCTGGCCCTTCAATGACTGCTACCTCACTTTGAGAAGTAGGTTCTTGTGTGTCTTGGCCAAAATTAACTTTCTTCTTCTTTCTGGAAAAGAGCTTTGAACTTGGAGAGGCTGAGGTTAATTTTGATTTTTGTGCCTCCATTTCTTTTCTTACTATTTCAGCCAGCTCCCTTGCTCTTTCATAAGAAACCTCCTTCATAATCTTATTTGGTGACTTTGTAGGAGAATCAGATATTTGAACTGGAGCAGCTGCACTAGATTTTATCAAATCATCAGAGTTTGCCAAATTCTCAGAGTTTGGTGCTTCAGAGTTTACAAGTCTATCAGAGTTTTGCTGGTCAGAGATTAGGACATCAGCGTTTATGGCTGCATCAGAGTTTATCCCTTCAGTGTTTTCAGCATTAGAGTCTGTAAACCTGACTAATCTTCTTTTCTTCTTCTTCTTCTCAGGAATTGGAAGAGTTGTTTCTGTCTGAGGAGAAGTTTCAGAAACTTGGGCAGCTATTGTTCTAGCTTTAAACACAAAGCCTTCATCAGAATCTGTATTTTCATCAACCAATTTTCTCTTTTTAGAAGAAGATGCTTTCACAGATTTTCCTTTCTTTTTGCTTTGGCCATGCTGTTGAGAGGTGTGTTTTGCAACTACAGACTTTTGAGAGACTGTAGAGGTTGGCAAAGGTGTTTGGGTGTCAGTGTTTGGAGGGTGACTTGGGTGTGAATCAGAGGGTGCTAAACTCTGATTCATAGCCACTGAGAGAAAATCCCTGCCATACATGGTAGGCATTCTTTGATTCAAGAGAAGCCTGACCCATGTGGGATAAAAGAGAGGAGAGAGATTACCTTTCTTAGCATCCTTCCTAGCTAGGTCAGCAAAAATTCTTTTGTTCATACAAAAACTAGCTAAACTCTGATCATTCTCAAGACTTACATTAGGCAACAAATAAGTAAATATTAACTGAAGAAATCTAGCAAAGTATATAGTGTGAACATCATCATCAATTTTGCTAGCTAGCTGCCTAATAATTAAACAAGGGAAATTGAAATTGAGATTATGGGTCAGAGAATACCCAATTTGTTGTGCTAGTTGTGGGATTGCATCAAAATTCGTGCATTTGCCTGTGAAGGCCCTTGTAATGCAATCGAAGAAGAAACTCCATTCTCTTTGAAGATTGGGTCTTGTCAGGCTCCCCAACTTTGACAGGCTTCCTCCATAGCCTATTGACCTAAAAAAGTCTTTGATTTGATCATCTCCCACAATATTATCATACTGTGCCACTTCCGGGAGATGAATGGCTTTTCGAACAACAGAAGGTGTTATCATGTGTTTGCCATTGCAGTGGAATGTAATGATTGGCTCGTCATCATCATCTGCATTGTTAAACTTGGCAGTTGACCATATCCTTACCAGAGATTGAGCAAAAAAGTTTAATGGTTCCTGTAGTACATAGCCAATGTAACTTTGTGCTAGAAAATCCTGAACAACATGAAAATCTTCAGGTGCATCGGTCTTATTTAACAAAGAAATATAGTTTGTGGCAGCAAAAATATAGTTTTGGAAGGTTTGTCCTTTGGATGCCATTGAAACAAGAAAGAGTTGCAGGTTAGAGCAGTTTAGGGTTTGTGCGTAAGTGAGAAATAATAGATACAGATGATTAATTCAAAATGACAATATGAATTAAACTGTGTCCTTTCAATTGCATAAAACCTGTAGTGGGACACGTGGCAAAAGCTGATTGAAAAAAAAAGCAATTATTAGTACAAGTCTCAAAATACAGCAAGTGTTTGTGTACTGTGTAATGATATGAATCGTCATTCGTGAGAAACACGCGCCTCATTACAAATCCAATCAGAGAATAATAATTATGATGTCACAAAATGAAATATGATGTCATAAATATGATCTCAGAGTTTACCATTTAATCAGAGTTTATATGAGTCAGAGTTTAGTATGTACTGTCAGAGTTTACCACATACTCTGACAGAGTTTACCATAATCACTGAGAACTTGTGATCAGAGATTAGATGCTTCAATGATCAGAGTTTACTCCATTTTCATCAGAGTTTACCCCATACTCTGACATATACTCTGAGTGTCTGAAACTTGCTAAGTTGAGCCACTTGTCACCATCCCTAATTCAGAAACCAGTCTGTTAAATGTTGCTTCAGGCAAAGGTTTGGTGAAGATATCTGCTAACTGTTGATCTGTAGGAACAAAATGTAATTCAATTGTGCCTTCCTCCACATGTTCCCTTATGAAGTGATATCTGATACTGATGTGCTTTGTCAGAGAATGTTGGACTGGATTTCCTGTCATTGCAATAGCACTTTGGTTATCACAATAAATAGGAATTTTTGAAAATTTCAAACCATAGTCTAGCAATTGATTTCTCATCCATAAAATCTGTGCACAGCAGCTTCCAGCAACAATATATTCAGCCTCTGCAGTTGATGTTGATATTGATTTCTGTTTCTTGCTTTGCCATGACACAAGTCTTCCACCTAAAAATTGACAACTGCCACTTGTGCTATTCCTGTCAATCTTGCATCCTGCAAAGTCAGCATCTGAATAGCCTATTAATTTGAAATCAGATTCCCTAGGATACCATAAGCCAAGATTAGCAGTGCTCTTGAGATATCTGAAAATCCTTTTCACAGCAATCAAATGAGGTGCTCTTGGATTTGCTTGAAATCTAGCACATAGACATGTGGCAAACATGATGTCTGGTCTACTTGTAGTCAAATAAAGTAGAGAACCAATCATTCCTCTATATGCAGTAATATCAACAGGTTCTCCAGTGTCTTGATCAAGTTTTGTTGCAGTAGCCATGGGAGTTGTAGCAGATGCAGAATCTTGCATTTGAAATTTAGTGAGTAGATTCTTTGTATATTTAGACTGATTAATGAAAATGCCTTCTTCAGTCTGTTTCACTTGTAAACCTAGAAAATAACTCAATTCTCCCATCATACTCATTTGATACCTGGACTGCATTAGCTTTGAAAATCTTTCACAGAGTTTCTCATTAGTGGAACCAAATATAATATCATCAACATATATTTGAACCAATAATAAATCCTTACCTTGAGTTCTATAAAACAAGGTTTTATCAATTGTTCCTCTAGTGAAACCATTTTCAAGTAAGAATAGAGCCAGAGTTTCATACCAGGCCCTTGGTGCTTGCTTTAGTCCATATAGAGCTTTATCCAGTCTGTAGACATGACTTGGATATTTTGTATTGACAAAGCCAGGTGGTTGTTCAACATAGACTTCTTCTTCAAGTTCACCATTTAAAAATGCACTTTTAACATCCATTTGGTAGACCTTGAATTTCTTATGAGCAGCATAAGCAAGAAAAATTCTGACTGCCTCAAGTCTAGCTACAGGTGCATAGGTTTCATCATAATCAATCCCCTCCTGTTGAGAATAACCTTTGGCTACCAGTCTTGCCTTGTTTCTTGTAATTATTCCATCAGAGTCTGTCTTGTTCCTGAATACCCATTTTGTGCCAACAATAGATCTGTTCTTTGGCCTTGGGACTAGGGTCCAAACTTCATTCCTTTCAAACTCATTCAATTCTTCCTGCATTGCAGTAATCCAATCTGCATCTTTCAAAGCATCTTCAACCTTCTTTGGTTCTGTTTGTGAAAGAAAACTATGAAATAGACATTCATTTTGAGTAGCTTTTCTTGTTTTTATTCCACTTTCCAGATCACCTATAATTAAATCAGGTGTGTGATCTTTGGTCCATTTCCTTGGATGTGGAAAGTTCCTTGAACTAGATGCTCCCCCATGATCTGTGCCTTCATAGAATGATCCTTCTATAAATGATGATCCTCCCCCTGAAGATGTGTTTCCATCAGTATTTGATGTCTCAGAGTTTATGTACTCAGAGTTTGAATTATCAGAGATTGAGGTATCAGTGTTTGTGGTCTCAGAGTTTGAATGATCAGAGTTTAGGGTTTCAGAGTTTGTGTTGTTCAGAGTTTGGTCAGACTCTGATATTTCAATAGTTGAATCTCCAATGTCAGTATTTGATTGATGTTGCTCCCCCTCAACATGTGCAGTTTCTTCAATTTCTATTTCAATCATTTCTGAATCAGAGTTTAAAGAATCAGAGTTTGGTTCTCCAGGATTTGGTTGATCAGTGTTTATCTCGTTAGAGTTTATTTTCTGCAGTTCATTCTCAAATCTCAGAGTTTCCTGTGCATCTTTATCATGTAACCCATCTATCTTCCCTTCATCAAAGGAGACATTAATTGATTCCATGAATGTCCTTGTCCTTAAGTTGAATACTTTGAATGCCCTTGAAGAGGTTTTAGAAGTTGTTGCATATCCAATAAAAATTCTTTCATCTGCTTTAAGTTCAAACTTCTTCAATTGTTCAGGATGTGTTTTGAGAATAAAACACTTGCATCCAAAGATGTGAAAGTACTTGACATTTGGCTTTCTTCCTTTCAAAGATTCATATGGAGTCATTCCATGTTTGTTTATTAAAGAACAATTCTGAGTGATGCATGCAGTGTTCACAGCTTCTGTCCAAAAATAAGTAGGTAGTTTTGCTCCTTCTAGCATTGTTCTGGCAGCTTCTATTAAAGTTCTATTCTTTCTTTCAACTACACCATTTTGTTGAGGTGTGCCAGGTGCTGAGAATTGTTGAGTAATACCTTTTGTTGAGCAGAATTCCTCCATTGTTGAGTTCTTAAACTCTGTTCCATTGTCACTCCTTAAATTCTTTACTTTGTGAGTTGATCCATTCTCAATCATTGCAATATGATCAATGATTGTTTCTGCAGTTTCATCCTTCTTGTGCAAAAAGTACACCCAAGTAAATCTAATGAAATCATCAACTATTACCAGAGTGTATTTCTTCTTTCCAATGGACATGATATTGACTGGACCAAATAAGTCAAGATGCAATAGATGAAAAGGTTGATCAATTGAATTTTCAGTTTTGCTCTTGAAAGATGTCTTCTTTTGTTTGGCCTTTTGACATGAATCACAGAGTCCATCAGGATGAAATTGAACTTTTGGAAGACCTCTAACTAGGTCCTTCTTTATCAATTCATTAATGTTTCCAAAGTTCAGGTGACACAACTTTTTGTGCCAATTCCAGCTTTCCATTGGTGATGCCTTACCAAGTAGACAGGTTAAGGAACCATTAGAATTAATATCCAAGCTAGCTTCAAATAAATTGTTATGTCTGTGTCCAATAAGAACTATTTTTCCATTTTTCTTGCTTTTCACTTCACAATGAGTTCCATGAAATTCCACAGAATAATCTTTGTCTGTCATTTGACTCACACTTAGCAGATTATGTTTGAGTCCTTCAACCAGAGCTACTTTCTCAATGATGACATTTCCAATCACTATGTTGCCATATCCCAGTGTTCTTCCTATGTTGCCATCTCCATAAGATACTGTTGGGCCAGCTTTCTCCTCAAACTCTGAAAGCAGGGATTTATTTCCAGTCATATGTGCAGAACATCCACTATCAATCACTAGAATGTTCTTCCTGTTTCCCTGCAACCAGTAAATGCAATTTAATTAGTAGTTATGGGGACCCAAACTAGTTTGGGTCCTTTCTTTGAAAACTTGTTAACTTTTGCAGCAGAAGTTCTTTTGTCAGAGTTTGTGTTAACAGAGTTTATATGATCAGAGTTAGCATTTACAGAGTTTGTATTGTCAGAGTTTACACTCCTTTTATCAGTCTTTATCACATATTTTTGCTTGACAGTATGTTTTGGAGAATTACTCATTTGAGGTTGTGGTTTGTAAGAATTGTAATACAAATTATGATAATCTTTGCATTTATAAATAGAATGCCATAAACTACCACAGTGAAAACAGGGATTTGATCTTGTTTGTTTTCTAGCCTCAAACCCAGGTTTTTCAGGTTCTTTCTTTTTCTTTTGTTTGCAGTCAATAGCAAGATGATTAGAATTATCGCAAGTAAAACAGGTTTTCCTAGGAGCATCAGGGATATTCATGTAGTTATTCTCCTTAGTAATTCCTACTTTTCCATTCCTATTTCTTTTCACCTTTTTAGTTTTATTAGTGACTGCCTTCAACTTTTCTTTAAGTTGCTTCTGTGAAAGTAATCCTATATTTATCTTTTTAGAATCTGACACACCATTGTTTTTAGAGCTTTCAGGGAGAGTTTTCTTATAATCATTAGCTCTAACAAACTTCACAGGTTTAGTCAATGTTCCTTTTGTGTGTGAATTAGTGTGAAATTCTTTATCAGATTCATAACCTAGGGCAGATGTCCAATTCTTTTCAGAAAGCATTTGTTGGACCTTCTTACCAGAGTTTGTCCAAACTCTGAAGGTCTCTTTTTCCTTAGCTATCTCAGTTTTCAAATATGTGACTTGTATTTCCAACTGAGTTTGCATGTGTATAGCATTCTCACAGTCTTTCTTAAAGCTAAGCATGTGTACAAGTTCAGTTTCAAGAAAGTCATTCCTAGCATTCAGAGTCTGTATCTCAGATTTTAATCTTTCATTCTCAAGAGATTGTGACTTAAAGCTAACATGCTGATTTCTAAGAAAAGACTTTAATTCATGAATATCTTCAGTATCAAAAGTGAAAACAGAGTTTGGTACCTTTTCAGAGTTTAAGATGGGAGAATCAGAGTTTTCCATGAGAGCATAATTAGTTTCTTCTTCAGAGTCTGAGGAATCCATCCAATCTTTCTTTGATGTGATGAGAGCTTTCCCAGATTCCTTGCTTCTGCACTCAGTAGCAAAATGTCCCATCTTGTTGCACTTGTAACACTTGACTTTTGATTTATAAAGAATTTTTGATTTTCCATCTCTATCTTCTCTCTTTCTGAATCTGTCTTTCTTGTATGACTCACTATGCTTCTTCTGATAGTTTCCTTGCTTCCTAAATTTTTTGTATTTCTTGAAGCTTTTGACAAACATAGCAAACATCTCCATCATGTCAGAGTCTGAAGAATTATCAGAGTTTACATCAGAGTTTGCCTCAAACTCTGATTCACTGCTATCTTGGAGTACTACTTCTTTCCCTTTCCTTGTTGAAACCTTAAGTACCTTTTCTTTTGGTTCTTCAATTTTTGCTTCAACATTCAAAGCAATAGGTCTTGCCTTGTTACTCTTTCTGTTTCTTCTTTGCTGTAACTCCAGATCATGAGTTTTCAATTTGCCATATACTTCATCTAAGGACATCTCATCCAAATCAGCCCTGTCTCTAATCAAGGATGTCTGCAGATCCCATTCTTCTGGAAGAGCCCTCAGAAATTTGGTGTTTGAATCTTCATTGTCATATACTTTATCCACCAAAGCCAAGTTGTTCAACAGAGTTAGAAATCTGTCATAGATATCTGTGAGGGACTCATTCTGCTTAGCCTCAAAGTATTCATACTCTTGGATTAGAACAGATCTTCTATTTTTCTTTATCTCTTTGGTTCCTTGACATTGAACCTCTAGTGCATCCCAGATTTCTTTGGCAGTTTTGCATGCTATTACCCTGTTAGACATTACAGAGTCAAGACTGTTATGCAGAATATTTCTTACCTTTGCATCTTTCAAGACTTCCTGTTTTTCTTCATTAGTCCATTCTTTCTTGTCCTTCAGGGTGTAATACTCAGGGATTTGTCTTCCTTCCACAATTGTAGAAGGCACCAGTTTGGTTGGTAGGTACTGACCTGTATGGATTCTATCTAAGTAATCAGGATCAGTTGCTTCTAAGAACATCATCATCTTCACCCTCCATGTAGGGTATTCAGCCTTCTTCAATATTGGAATTCTGATGCTCTCATACTTGCTTCCAGACATGATTATTTGATCTTTTGAGTTGAAATTTACTGCCTGCTCTGATACCAATTGTTTCCCAGAATAATCGATTATGAACACAAGTATATAGAATGGAATACTGTTTTGTATTATTAATGATCTCGAATACAAAACTCTCTCAAGAAAATAATGTTCTTAAGAGCTGCTAGGTTATATAACTATTTCTTAATGAATTCGATATTGAATTATAACCTATCTCTGTGTTTATATAGACACAGCTACAAATACAATTACAAAACAGATTATGATAAGAATAGATTTAATAAGGTAATTTAGACTTGCACTTGAATTCCTTCTTACTATCCAAATCAGACTCTGATTTGTCTGTTTCCTTTTCTGGTAGACTCTGAAGCTAAACTCTGTCGGTTTGTCATTCTCTGATTTGAGCATTCTCTGTTAGAGTAAACTCTGATTGAGTATTCTCTGATAGAGTAAACTCTGACCGACAGCTTCCTTAAACTCTGATGACGTCAGCATAAACTCTGTTTAGTATTCTCTGACAATCATCAGTGTTTGCATTCCTAACATGCAGTTTTTGATTACTAACTTATTAGTTAGTAGAATTTAACATCCCAAGTTCACAAACCAGTCTAGTGAAAGTGATTTCATCCAGTGGTTTAGTGAAGATGTTTACAATTTGCTTCTCTGTAGGTACAAAATGTAACTCTACAGTACCATTCATGACATGCTATCTAATAAAATGATACCTGATATGAATGTGCTTGGTCCTTGAATGTTGAACATGATTGTTTGTGATGGCTATGACACTTGTGTTATCACAGAACATTGGAATTTTGTTCAGCAACAGTCCATAGTCTTGAAGTTGGTTCCTTATCCACAGAATTTGTGCACAGCAACTTCCAGCAGTAACATATTCAGCTTCATCTGTTGATATTGCAACTGAGTGCTGCTTCTTGCTATACCAGGACACCAATCTTCTACTAAGGAATTGACAACTCCCTGATGTACTTTTTCTATCAATCCTACAACCCGCATAATCAGAATCTGTATAGCCAACAAGGTCAAAACCTATATCTTTAGGGTACCAAATTCCAAAATTCAGACTTCCCATAAGATACCTAAAAATCCGTTTAACGGCTATAAGATGTTGTTCTTTAGGGTTAGACTGGAACCTAGCACACAAACATGTAGAAAACATAATATCTGGCCTACTAGCAGTTAGGTAAAGTAATGAGCCGATCATACCTCTGTAGCTTGTAATATCTACCTTCTTACAAGGTTCATCTTGATCAAGATTAGTGGTCGTTGCCATTAGAGTTTTAGTTAATGATGCATCTTCAAGACCATACTTTTTCAAAAGATCTTTGATGTAATTGGTTTGGAAAATGAAGATTTCATCTTTCCTTTGGCTTACTTGGAGTCCAAGGAAGTAATTCAGCTCTCCCATCATGCTAATTTCGTACCTACTCTGCATTAGCTTAGCAAATCTACTACACAACTGATCGTTAGTAGAACCAAATATAATGTCATCCACATATACTTGTACTAATATCATGTCATTTTTATGCATTTTATGAAACAAAGTTTTATCTATGACACCTCTAGTGAAACTATTTTCAAGTAGGAATATAGATAGAGTGTCATACCATGTCTGAGGTGCTTGCTTTAGGCCATAGAGTGCCTTGAAGAGGAAGTATACAAAATCTACAAATTCTGGATCTTCAGACCCTAGGGGTTGTTCCACATACACTTCTTCTTCAAGCTTTCCATTCAGGAATGCACTCTTCACATCCATTTGATAAACTTTAAAGTTGGAATGTGCTGTGAATGCTAGAAACATCCTGATAGCTTCAAGCCTTGCCACTGGTGCATATGTTTCATCATAATCTATTCTTTCTTCTTGAGAATAACCTTTAAAAACCAGTCTGGCTTTGTTCCTCATAACAATGCCATCTTCATCCAGTTTATTTCTGAATACCCAGTTGTGCCAATTATAGACTTGTTCTTTGGCCTGGGTACCAACTTCCACACTTTTTGTCTCTGAAACTGATTGAGTTCTTCTTGCATAGCTATTACCCAATCTGGATCTTCCAATGTTTCTTCCACTTTCTTTGGCTCTATTTCAGAGATAAAACCAGAGAATAAATCAGCTACAAAGAGATTCCCCTTTGTCACTCCTTGAAGAGCAAGCTTTGTATCATTCCTGTTTTGGATTGCGCATCTTTCTTTTTCAAAAGTTACTTTGAAGCCCTTGTCAGTGAACTGACTGATACTTAAAAGGTTGTGCTTTAATCCATCCACAAGAGAGATATTTTTTATGACAACATTTCCAATTTCCAGATTGCCATATCCCGTTGTGAATCCCTTGTTGTTATCTCCAAAGGTCACTATCGGGCTAGCTTTCTCAATCACATCTGATAGCAGGGCTCTATCACCAGTCATATGCCTTGAACAGCCACTGTCGAGAATCCACATAACACGCTTGTTCATTTCTATGCCCTTGGATGACTGAGGTGATGCCTCTGAAGAGTCTGCCACTAGTGCAACATTCCCATATGTCTCATCTTTATCATTGTTTGAGTCATCCCAGCTCTTTCCCTCGGTTATATAAGCTCTGCACTGATGCTTCTTTACTAGTGCATCATACTTTTGTTTAAGTTCGTCATACGACTTCTTTCTTTCTTTTTCTTGCTTAGGCTTCCGGCATTCTGTAGCAAAATGTCCGGGTTCATCACAGTTATAGCACTTGAACTTACTGCGGTCTACCATCCCCATTTTATAACCTCCTTTGCTGTAAGACCCAGAAGACGAACCACCTCGGTTATTGTTTCTGAAACTAGAACCACTGTAACTTGAGTTACTCATGAATTTGTACTTAGGGTTCCTCCTAAACCTGAGTTTCTTGAACTTTCCTGCCATATAGGCCATTGTCTTGTTTTCCAAGTTTTCAAGTTCTTCCATTGAGTAGAAGTCATCTTCATCACCTGTTTGAGCATTCTCTAAAATTTTAGCTTCTAGAATCTCTTATATCTCAACAGCAGGCTTTACTGAGCTGGTCTCTACAGCCAGATCCTTGGCTACAAGTGTTGTAGTTTTAACAGTGATGTATTCTTACTTTTCACTGTACCTGACCCGTAAATGATTTGTCTCTACTCTTGCTCCATTTCATGAGTCTTGAGCTTCCCATATAGAATTTCAATGGACATGTCATTTATGTCACTTCTCTCTCTAATGGCAGAGATTTTGTGTTCCAGGTGTCTGATAGTGTCAACATGAATTTCCTGTTGATCTCCCTACGTGAATAAGCCTTCCCATTCAGTGATAAGTCATTCAACAATTTGTTGTATCTCTCAAAGACTTGAGTGATACTTTCTCCTGGTAGTGACTTGAACGCTTCATACTGGGATGTAATAATATCCAGCCTGTTTTCTTTCACTTCTGCTATACCTTCCATTAGCAGATCAATCGTATCCCACATTTGTTTGGCACTAGTGCAATTAATCACTTGATTCAGCATTGTAGTGTCCAGTGAATCCATTAGGATACATTGAAGATGATTATCCCATGCAACTCTATCTTTGTCAGTGTCAGTGTACTCTGAATGCTCCTTTGGGGTAAATCCTTGAGGAATCCGTTCGCCGTCATCTGAGACTGTTTCTGGTGTCGGCTTCTGAGGTACATAGGGTCTATTTTCCAAAATTCCCATGTATTGAGAATTAGCTGATTTGATGAAAGTGGACATCTTCTTTTTCCATAAAATGTATTCATTTTTATCAAAGGCTGGGATTTTGATGCTACTAAGTTTTTGAGGACCCATGGTTGTGAAGAATTTTAAATCTCAAGAAATAATTAATTTCTTAAAATTTAAAATCTATTCGAATAAAAATTAAATTTTGACAAATGAAATTTTAATTCGAATTCTTGATGATTGATAGTCTTCTTAAAATTAGTGAACTTAAAATCTTTGAAAAATTCGAAATTGAATTTTCTTTAAAAATAAAGAAATTTCAATATAAATTTTCTAAATCTAAAAATGCACTTTTTCAAAAAACTATTTTTGAATCTTGATTTGTAACTTCAATCAACAAGCTCTGATACCAATTGTTAGGTCCAAAATCATCATAGAAGGGGGGGTTGAATATGATGTGGTAGATTTTTCGTTATATTGCGGATTAAGTGTTTGTGTTCTTGAGATATTAAAATGGCATTAAATGAAACACAAAGATTCGGGGAAATAACAATGTATTATTAAATCCCTGAGGTGCTACACTTCTAATCAAATGATTAGCTTCAATGGGTTCAAACAATATTACAATAGAAGTACAGTTGGGTGAAATAAATGTATGTCTTTGATGGAGCTTCCGTCTGTATCTCTTTTATTTTTGATAAATTAAATCTCTTTTTTTCCATATTGATTTTCACCTATATATAATTTGTAGACTTTTGGAAAATCATTTCCACAATTGTATAAGTCCTTTGTTGCGCCTGCAAGAGTGGTGGTGGTGGTGTGTAGGCGCCACTAAAATCTTTTGTTGCGCCTTTAACCTTTTGTTGCGCTTATATGATTTTTGTTGTGCCTCTCCTGTATTTCACTATGTAGGCGCCATGAAATCACTTATAAACATTCATTGAAGTTTTGTCGCACCTTGTGGACTTTTGTTGCGCCTGCACACTAGTTGTAGTGTGTAGGCGCCACAAAATCTCCCATGCTAGTTTTGATGTGCCATAACTTCATTATGTTGCGCCTTGCACTGTGATTCCCCTGCAGAGGCGCCACCAACTCTTTCCTTGCGTCTAAGTACTTAGAAAACTCTTGTTGTCATCTTTTGTTGCGCCTGCACTAGGGGTTACCTTGTGTAGGCGCCACAATGACTTATGTTGCTTTGAATAGCTGTTTCTTTGTGCCTTGGAAAATATGTTGCACCTCATACATGGTTTCAAGTGTATAGGAACACCAAATGTAGTAATGCTTACCTTAACCAATTTCTTAAAGTGCTTATAGTAATTATTAACTTGGTTTTCACTCTTCTGGCTTGATTAACTGATTTTCTTCTAATTAATCAAGACAATTCTTTTCTTGTTGTGCCAACGCTTAGTGCACTGATCTGGTTCACAAACGACTAACACTGAATTGAATTCCCTTGATTTCTGTTTTGTTTCAGCTGATTAACTTTGGACTGTTCCATTGCTTCTGATCACTGAAACCCCTTGATAACTGTACTTGTTTCATTGCATTGCCTTTAGTCTGAAATCTACTGAACACTTATTCGTTGCTGAGGCCTGAACATATTAATGAACTTCTCTCGCTGTCGTTCAGTAAACTTTACATCTTGAGTGTTCTACAATGATGTATGTATGATTTCTGTTTGCATGTCCTTCTGGATTCCTGTGCTGCATATTAGTATTATTTATATGTCTTTGTTTCTTAGTTGAGTTATTGTTATCACTATTACATACTACGTTACATTATGCTTTACACTGTTGAACTTTCACTGTTCTTATACTATAACGAAAGCTAAGGTGCTAAGTTACCGATAGTGTTAATGTTAACTGTTGAACTTTTACTGTTCTTGTCGCGATATCTTGAACTTCTTTCTTAGTGATTCTTAAATGGATAGTAACCCTGTAACTGATACCATCTTGGTAAGTTATCGATAGTGTTCACAAGAGCTTGAGAACTTTTGTGGCGTGTTTAGCAATATCTAGAATTTCTTACTTTTAAACTTGTGGTGTATTATAAATTTCATTTTCTGAAACTATCTTTTATATTGAGTTAAAATTTCATAAAAAAATTTAACTACTATTATGACTGGAGTCATTGCTGGGCTATAGTAGCTCATTCTTGCATTGTTTTAAATTTCCAAACATAACTACTAGATCAGATGGATCGCATTACTTCAAATTATAACCCTATAGTGAAAGGTAGCTTGACTAGACTTATCCGCATAGTTCGGAAGAAGAAGGCAAGAAGCCATGATGAAGATGATTTGGTTCAGAGTATCTAGATCTGGTGTAAGAATGATTTATAAGTTGATATGTAATAAATATTATCTTGTATATAATATTATTGGTAGCTGGTATACTTCTTATCGAAGTTATGCTAGTTTTATAAGATTTATGTAAGCAAAGACTGGTTATAGTAAATTGTGATAATTGGGAAATTGTTTCTAAGAATCTAATTTTGAGGACTTTATGGATGGGGTCGTAAGTGTGATTTGATTTTGTTGAGAATTGTAATAGTGGATATATGACTTCGAATTCTTGTTTCTATCCCTTTAACCTAAAAGTTTATTGAGAGTTGGGGTCGCAGATGTATTTTCAGTTATTGTATGTTTACAGGTGAAATCGGAATTGTTAAATAGGTGGTTTTATGTTGAGAATTTCTGCAGTGATGACCAGATCCATGACCCCGGATTTGAGTGTGTTACAACCTGTTACCACTTGAAGACCATGATGATCCAGTACCTCCCTTTATGGAGGAGATTATGAATGAAAAAATCTCAAAAAAGTAGAAGATGCCTACAATCAAGGCCTATGATGAAACTGGAGACCCTCAAACCACGTTCTTTCTTTCACTAATGCACTGCTGTTGTAGCCAGTAAATGACGCTGTCAAGTGTAGGGTGTTTCCCCAAACTCTGAGCATGGCATTCATAGGTCAATTCATCAGTAGCAAAACTCATGGGAAGAGCTCAGCATTATTAATGAATATGCATCAGGGAAAGAATGAGTCCCTAAGGGATTATATGAACAAATTCACCATAGAAGCCATGAAGGTCCTTGATCTAGGCCAGAAGGTAGATATGATAGCCCTACAACAAGGGACCTCATGCGAGAATTTTAGAAGGTCTTTAGACAAGAGGGCTCCTGAAAGTATGAATAAGCTCCGGGAGAGAGCATGAAAGTATATTAAAGCTTAAGAGAGTATGAGGAAAGCCCAAGGGTTCCAAGCCTCTAACACCTACTCTAAGAAACGAGCAAGTGACACTAAGTATACGGTCGATACAAAATATATGAAGAGTGGTAATGTTGATGACTCCGAGAAAAAAGGTGGATCAAGGTTCACTGAGTATGCAAGGCTGAATACAGCACAGAGTCAAATATTGATGGATATTGAGAAGGATAAAGACCTTCGATGGCCGAAGCCAATAAGGACTAATCCTAAGAAAAGAAACAAGAATGTGTATTACATATTCAACAGAGATGTGGGACATGACACTGATGATTGCCATCAGTTAAAAGGATGAGATTGAGTTTTTGATCAGAAGAGGAAAGTTGAACAAATACACCAAAGATGATGATAGAAATAACAGAGGTTACAATGAGAAACGAAGGGATTCTGACCCCAGAGAATGGAGTAACCAGCCCTGTGGGCCTGCGATCTATATAATTTCAGGGGGGCCAACTGCTGCAGGTAACTCCTGAAATACTAGAAAGGCTTATGCCCGAATGGTGATGAGTATCGTTGAAGAAGCTCCTATGAGTGCAAGAATCGATGTCTCATTGGCCTTTGATGATTCTGAGTTAGAAGGGGTGAATTTCCCCATGATGATCACCCCTATCATAAGGAATTCACCTGTAAAAAAAAGTCTTGGTAGACAACGGGTCGTCAATGGACATTTGTTTTATAATTCTTTTACAAAAATGGGTTACATTGATTCACAACTGACTCCTTCCAACATGCCCATCTATGGTTTCAATGGACTGGAATCCCAAATTGAGGGAATAATACAGCTACCTATGACTATAGGTAATGACCTTCTACAGTCAACACAGATGCTAAATTTTCTGGTTATTAAGAAAATACCACCTACAATGCAATCCTTGGAAGGACTGGGTTGCATGCCTTTAAGGCTATAGCTTCTACATATCATCTCAAGCTAAAGTTCCCTATTAGGAATGCAGTAGGAGAAGATAGAGGAGATCAAAGAATGGCCAAAAGTTGTTATGTGGCTGCTCTAAAACCCGATGGAACCGGGGGGGGGGGGTAAGTTCTACCCGTTGAAGACATGGACATCCGAGACCAGAAGGAAAGAAGGGGAAACCTGCAGAAGACTTGGAACCCATCCCTCTAAATCCTCCAGATCCTAAGAAAGTGACGTATATTGGGGCTTCACTCCCCAAGGACCTAAAACAGCAGTTAGTTTAGTTCTTGTGAGATAATAGTGACATATTTGCTTGGACAGCCGCTGACATGCCAGAAATAGACCCCAAACTTATTATACATCAGCTGAATATAGATCCAAAGCGGACATTCGTCTAGCAAAAGAAAATAAATTTTGTTCCTAAAAGGCAAGAAGCCATTAAAAAGAGGTAGAGAAGCTATTGCAAGAAGGATTTATTGAAGAGATTCAATTCCCTAAGTGGCTAACAAACTCTGTAATGGTAAAAAAAGGCCAATGGAAAGTGGAGGATGTCTGTGGACTTTATATACTTGAATGATGCCTGTCCAAAGGACGGTTTCCCCTTGCTAAGGATAAACACACTGATTGATGCTACATCTGGGCATGAGATGTTTAGTTTTATGGATGACTTTAGTGGCTATAACCAAATCAAGATGCATCCCAATGACATCCCTAAGGTATCATTCATCACTGATTTTGGTGTTTTCTGTTATCTAGTTATGGCTTTTGGACTAAAGAATGTAGGAGCAACATACCAAAGGCTTGTGAATAAAATTTTGAAGCACCTCATCGGTAAGACCATGGTGGTCTATGTTGATGACATGCTTGTCAAAAGTCTGGACAAGGCTGATCACCTTGAGCACCTAAGGGAGACATTTGAAGTTCTGAGAACCCATAGAAAGTTGCTAGACCTGATGGTCTCGAAGAGAGGCATTGAGGGCAATCCTGATAAGATTCAAGATATCTTGGACATGGAGCCCCCTAAAAATATTAAGGATGTCCAGAAGCTCACCGGAAGGGTGGCAGCCCTAGGATGTTTTATATCCAAGTATGGAGATAAATGTTTAAAATTCTTCAAGGCCCTTAAGAAGGTCAAAGATTTTGTGTGGAATGAAGAGAGCCAAGCGGCATTTGAGGAATTGAAGAAGTATATGGCAGAGCCACCATTACTCATCAAACCTATCCCTGAAGAGGTGTTATTTCTATACTTGGTTGTTTCTAGCTCAACTCTGAGTGTTGTTCTTGTGAGAGAGGAAGCCAAGGTTCAGAAACCTATCTACTATGTCAGCAAAATTTTGCATGGTGCAGAGCTGAATTATTTAAAAGTTGAGAATTTTGCCTTAGCATTGATAATGTCTTTAAGAAAGCTATGCCCCTACTATCAGGCACATGTAATTGAAGTCTTGACAAACTAGCCCCTAAGAAACATACTGCACAGTCCCAGGGCCAGTGGAAGGCTGATTAAATGGGTAATTGAACTTGGAGAATTTAAGATCCACAACAAGCCTAGGACAGCCAGCAAGGCCCAAACCCTAGCTGACTTCAAGGTTGAGTGTAAAATTCCCAACTAAAAAGTCGGGGGGCAGAAAGAGAATGAAGTAAATAAGGAGAATGAAGAAGTAACTAAGGAGTATTGGGTGCTCTTTTTTGACAGAGCTTAAAAATAAAAACAAGTAGAGCCAGTTTAGTTCTACAAAGCCCCGATGGCTTTATTGTGGAATATGCAATCAAGTTGGATTTTCTAACTACGAATAATGAGGTAGAATATGAAGCTTTGATAGTTGGACTCGGTTTAGCTAAAAAATACCCAGATATATAATTAATATTGCATTAATTAAACCTAGCTTGGTCCAAAGGGTTGGCCCAATTAATGATGCTCGAAACCCAATTTATTTTGTAATTAATGAAGGCTCAATAAAAAGCTTGAAGAATCTTGTGAGACCCCTCGTCCTTGAAGGATTTACAAACCCTATCATCAAGGAAGTATCGTCTGAAAGAGTCCAATGAGGGCTCTCATTTCTGGAAAGTTTCAACAACTATATCACAAGGTGACTTGGTCACCAAGTCTCCTAACTTTAATCTAATTCATAGACCCTAGTGTACCTATATAAAAGAGCCTAACCCCTCAACATTAGAACTACATTTTTGGCTTGATTCTCAAACACTCTTGAGTTATGTAGGTAACTTACGAGGACCTAGTTTAGTCACAAAACGTTAATGCAGCCATTAAAGATCGAAAGCTCTCACCACTCATTAATTACTATTAATTACATCTGATTTTGATCTATAATAACTGGTATTACCTTTGAGCCATTATTTGTTTTAGGAACTAGTGTGACAGGCGTGAAGGGTCCATTTTTGAAGATCTCAGGATACATGTAGTTTGCAGTCTTGATGAATGACAACATTTTCTATTTCCATAGTATATAGTGTTCTATGTCAAATGAAAGAATCTTGATGTTGTTAATTGTTTGGGAACTCATTTTGATCTTTGTATTGTTTGTATATCAATAGCCTATGCTCTGATACCACTTATTACGAATGAGTTATACATAAACTATACAGAGGGGGAGTGAATGTATGGTTTCAACTTTTTGAACTTTCTTTATTAAACTTAGCAAGTTGTGATTTAGAAATCTATTTGTAACTTAGTTAACCATGTAGTGTATATTTGAGAAATGCATAAATGAAATAGACACACAAGTTTAACTTTCAAACTAATATTTTATTATATTGAGGTACTACAAACCTGAGATTCTAGATATAAATCTCAGCTTCTTGTTCTTGAAAGATACTAAGAGTGAATATAATGAAAATATTCAAGTTGTTACTGACTTATGAGACTATGCATAAGCTATATAGACAACATGTTTCATTGGCACATGCTCTCATAAGTCAGTTAACTAAAACTTAAAATAGACAAAATATGCTTTAGATTTGTACACTATCTATTTCTAGCTAACACTTTCTTCTGACAGTACGTTAGATCTGCATTCTATTATTCTGTATTTGTCTTGTTCTTCTTTCAAGCTTCTTGTAGACTTGTCTCTATCTTCACAGGTTTGACTGATCCTGATCATGATAGAGCTTCAAATTACTTGTCTTATTCTTCTGTAAATTTTCTTCAAATTAGCTTCTTGAAATATACGAGTACTCAACTATTGTTTCTTCAAGAAGTCATGAAATAGACTTCTCGATCGAGAACTTCTGAGACTTTTCAATTAGCTTTTAATTGATTACTTATCAAATGTCTAGACTTCTCGATTGCATACTCCTTTTGATGACTTCTAGGTCAGGCTAGACTTCTCGAATGACTTGATTTCACAGACTTCTCGATTGACCCATTTCCTCAACTTCTCAATTGCTTCCTTAGCTAACTTCTCGATTTGTTTAACTGGACTTCTCGAATGATTGACTTTGGTGCACTTCTCGAATGACTTCAACTTCTTTACTTCTCGATCATACTGACTTCTCGATCGACTACTGAGTCATTTGAGCATTCTGAGACTTCTCTACCAGTTTCACATGTGACTTCTCTAACAAGGTGACTTCTTGATCGATCACTTGACTTAGAAGATTTTCTATACTATTATTCTTATTTTTGTCAAGTCTTCTTAGGCTTGATGCATGATCCAGAATTGAATCTTCTATCAATCTTTATTCTTGACTTACAATTATACATTTGAATTTGCAATAAAAACATGTTTCTATCTGCAAGTGCACATAAAAATCACTAAGTCACCAACCTAGTACAAGAGTTCTATATGTGTTATAACAAGACAAGTACATTAAATACAGTAGGCTTGATTTGGTCCAACAATATTGTTACCTCCGTGTCTTAAAATTTAATTCATACAAGTTATAAGAAACAACCATACATAATTCAATGTCACATCGGTAACTTCTTTATATGCATTCACCACCACATCAACTAATTGACACACGGTCTTTGGAGCCATTCCATGTTGAAGCCCCTGAATAATCCAAGAAAACATAAGTCATTAATATCGAGATCCGGACTATTTACCCGCTGATTAGCTAAATTGATGTCAAACCCGTCTAATTATGCTGCGTTGTTGAAATTTAGTGACAAGATATGTGCAACTTGTTTTTTCTCTCTATTTGACAATCTCTTATTTTTGATAATTTGCACTCTTGCAGTTGGTGATTTGGAGATGTAGTGAATTCATATATTGGTGTACTGGTGGTAGACATTGAAGCTCAAAATCAAGACAAATGATTTGAAGATTCTTGTTTTGGCTATACTTTTATCAAATAAATATGTAAATATTTGTAATTAGCTAAAAATTTTGATTTGAAATATTCAGAATTTGGTGAAAACTTTAAAACTTTCCAGAATTAGGCGGGTAGTAATCAAATTTTCTAAATTTTGCATTACTTATTTTAACTTTATCTTCTTGCATTATTTAAAGATCCACCGGTTAATAGATACTCCACCAAATAATATATTAATTTATTATTTCTTAAGTTCTGTGCAAAATGATAATGTTAAGAATTCATGGGGACGATGGAGTAATGGTTAAGATTAGTTTTTAATTTTAATTTTAATTTTTAGTGTTTTTTAAATCAACAAACTTTTCATTAAGAATACTCAGATAAAATTGTTTTCACCAACATGTACGGAGGAGACAAAAACATATTATAGCATTTAAGCATACAGGGGACTCTAGCCGTATGGTGAGCAACCTGGTTTGCTTGCTTTATAATATGACATAGCAGTAAATCACTCATGTGTTTGAGTTTAAACTTGCAGAACTCCAGTGTGTGCCCAACTTCCAATTGATACACCAATTTATTATGCACTGCGTTTACCACCATGAATGAATCACATTCGATGATGACTTAATGAACCGCTAGATCATCGATCCAATAAAAAGCCTCATGCACTCTTCTAGCTTCATCTTCCATAACGCTAATGTTCTCAGGGATCTTCAAGTTCTTTCCCTTCACAAACCTTCCTAATTCATCTCGAATAATAATGCCCACTGTGAACGAATCCCTTCCATTATATACAGAAGCATCCACATTGAGCTTTAACCATTCTTTTTCTGGATCAATCCATCTAATACTTTCTCTTAGCGTTGGACGTGATGAATTACTACTCAGCATTATCTTTTTCTTCATTGCTACATGCCATTCCACTATTTGCTTTCTGCTCATGTTCACAATTATAGATGGTGTAATATTCTTTTTCTCCCAAACTTTTTTATTCTTGCTGAACTAAATACCCCACAAAACTGTGGCAATTCTTTCAACAGTCTCAGAGGTTTCAACACTGAGTTTATCTAATAGGGAACAAGGAGCCGATTCAACCATACTCATATAAAAAAACTAGACCAATTCTCTACCAATATTGATTAGCAAAGTTGTAGTCAAAGAAAATATGCAAGAGGTGTTCAATATCACTTCCACACATCGGACAGACTATGGGAGTTGAAAGTCCTTTACTTCTCAACAACTTTCTGACTGGAATGTTGTTTTTGTAAAATCTCCAAAAGAATGTCTTGACTTCATGAGGCAGGTCTAGATTCCATAACCTGTTGCACCCTTTCGAATTTAAATCATTGGAAACATTTATGTTCTGCGAAGCCCAATAATGATACATTGTTTTAACTGAGTAGATCCCATTGCTCGATTCAGTCTAGGCCACCCTGTTATTTACGTCATTTTGAGGGATTCTAGTATGGAAAATCAATTGAATATCAACTTCATGGAAAGTATGTTGTACCTTATGCACGTCCTAGTCTTTGCTATTTGGACGAAAGTAATTCCACACTATCATTTTTGTTGTTACTCATTGTTGAACCAAATCAAGCCAACCATTATTGTATTTATTTATCTTATTGTAACATTCAAAATCTTCATATATTAAATAGTGATTTGGTTATTTTAACTATGCATTTGCAGTTAGAAGCTTGTTTTTAATGCATTTCAAATTATAAATAAGTAATATCAAAAATAATTATTCTGGTAGAATATTCTATTAATCATGCATCAGGAAAATAAAGCATTACATCAAATAAGGATTTGCTGATAGAGAAGTCACATTTGATAGAGAAGTCATGAATGCAAGCTGGTTGAGAAGTCTGCTCAATCGAGAAGTCTTCTCAATCGAGAAGTCATGAATATAGAGTTATTCAAGAAGTGCAAAGATATGTTCATTCGAGAAGTCCAGTTAAACAAATCGAGAAGTTAGCTAAGGAATCAATCGAGAAGTCTGTGACTCAAGTCAGTCGAGAAGTGTGTGAAATCGAGCTTGATCGAGAATTCTAATTCAATCGAGAAGTGTAGCTTGATCGAGAATTCATCAACAGACATTCCAATCGAGAAGTCTATACACTCGAGAAGTCTCAAGTTAAAGATCAATCGAGAAGTCTTACAAGTACTTGATTAAACAGTTCAAAGCCTGACTTCTTGAAGCATAAAAGAGATGAGTATTCAGTTGATTCAAACAGCTAGTTTTAAGGAAATTTGCAGAAGCATAAGACAAATAATCTGAAGCATTGTCATGATCAGGTTAGACTATCTTTTGAAGATAATGACAAGTCTACAATGAAGATTGAAAGGAAGATAAGACAAAGACAGAAGAAAGAAGAAAGAAAGTAGAATGAAAAAACTGTCATAAATTTGTGTTAGCTAGAAATAGATGATAGTCAAATGTAAAGCATCTTTTGTCTGTTTCTAGTTTTAGCATGTCTGTCTAGTGAGAGCATGTGCAAAACAAGACTTGTGTCTATATAATTAGAAGAGAGCTTCACTAGACAGTGTGAAGAAAAATTATATTTTTCCTTGTCTTTCTTTCAAGGACAAGAAGCTGAGAATAACAAACAAATTCTCAGATTATAGAAAATCATTTTAATTGAAAGATTAGATTGATATTTATCTGTGGTGTGCTTACTGAAATTCTATATCTCATTCAAACACTGTTAAGGATAAACAAAGCTACAATACTTGGTCAGTTATATAATCAAAGGCAAATCGAAAAATAGATATCAATTATACATTCACCCCCCCCCCTCTGCATAGTTTTTAACAAACTCATTCCTAACAAGTGGTATCAAAGCAGACTATTGACATACAAATAGTTTAAAGATCAAGAATGAGTTCTAAAAAACTTAACAGTATCAAGATTCCTCCATTCGACAGAGAACACTACATCTTATGGAAGAAAAAGATGCTCACTTCCATCAAGACTACAAACTACATGTATCTTGAGATTCTGAAGAATGGACCTTTCATGCCTATGACATTAGTTCCTGAAACAACAAGTGGCTCAGAGGTGATACCAACCACATAGGTACCAAAGAATCCATATCAGTACACTGATACTGAAAGAGAGAAGGTGGCTCTTGACAATAGTCTCATGCTCATCCTAATTGACTCTCTAGATATGGTTATGCACAACAATGTTGTCAACTGCACCACTTTCAAACATATCTGGGAAACCATAGAGTTGTTATGTGAAGGCACAATTGAAGTAAGAGAAAATCAGATATGACTGTTGGTGTCACAATATGAAGCTTTCATGTCAAAACCCAATGAAAGCATAACTGAGGTCTTTAAGAGGTTTGACAAACTAATCAATGAATTCCAGTTACATGAGAAGGCTTATAAAATAAAAGAGAAAAACATAAAGTTTTTGTTAACTCTTCCTGAACATTTGGAACATAAAATTGCAACTATCAGGGAAGGAAGAGATTTAGTAAAACTTTCATTGGAAACTTTATATGGGATACTAAAGACATATAAACTAGAATACTTCCAAAAGAAGTCTATTATGGGAAACAGAGGTAAGATGGCAAATGTCTCTAGTGCTCTAATTGTCAAAGAACCAGGAAATATGGAGATAGTTGGCTCAGGTCAAAGGATGAAGAGTGAGGAGAGTGTTGAAAAAGACAATGAAGAAGAAGAACTTGTCAAAGAAGAATCTAATGAAGATGAGTTTTACACCATTGAAGAGCTTGAGGACATGGACAAAAAATCTATGGCCTTCATGGCTAGAAATTTTGGAAACTTGAGATTTAAGAAAAATAAGATCTTCAAGACAAAACCAAACTTTGGCTTTTCAAGCAAAGGGGAAGCACCAAGGAACAATTTCAAAGGAGGTTATAAAATTGGGTATGTGGAAAGGTCAAAGATAAGGTGCTACAATTATGATGAATTGGGACATTTTTCTACTGAGTGTAGGGAGCCAAAAGCATCCAGAAAAGACAAAAAATACTTAGAATTAGAGGCCAAATATGAAGCATTATTGAAAAAGCAAACTGGTAAAGCATACATTGCTGAAGGTAAATGTTGGGATGATTCTGATGAAAATGAAGAAGAGGAATATAGAAATTTGGCATTCATGACCAAATCAGATGAAGAAGCATTAACCTCATCAAATTAGGTACCAATTCTAACTTCCATTGAAATGTCAAAATCTCAATACAAGAAAATTGTGGAAGAATTAAGTGTTAAAATGTTTAACATACATACAAGTATGAATGTTGCTTATGAGGAAATTGTTAGACTCTGGAAAGCCAATGATGAACTAACTATTAAGAATGAATACCTAGAATTGTCTTTGGTAAACATGAAATCCATGGAACAAGAGAATGAGTATCTGAAAAATAAGATTACTTGGAACAAATTGAAAAATTTATAAGAGATCAAATCTCTGAAAATGAATTGAAAATAAAATCTTATCAGAACTCATCTGTTGTTCTGCAAGGACTTCATGAAAGACACCAAGAAAATTCTAAGGTTGGAATTGGATTTGACTATGACAATCTTAAAAAGAAAAAATCTATATCAACAAAAGGCAAGAAAACTGAATTTCCTAACAATCCTCACATTTTAAAAAATGTTAAAGCTCCAATTTTTAAAAGGGGAACTGTTGAATTTGATGAAGCAAGTATGATCATCAAGCAACAGTTAAATGATGATGATAAATTAGAATCTAAGAATGATGTGCCCTTTGTTGAAATAGCAGAGCCAGCAGTCAAGACAATTCTCACCTATGTCAAACCTTAAAGAAAGGAAGATATCATAAACAATGACATCAAGGAAAATGTCCAGAAAAATGAATCCATGCATGCTAAGAAGAAAAAGGCAAATAGGAATGGGAAAATAGGCATTAACAAACACAACAATTATGCACATGTTCACAATGCTCCTAGAAGGATTTGTAAAAATTATGGCTCAACAAATCATCTTACTCATATGTGCAAGAAACCTATTGTTGATAATGCTAAATTTGTTTGTAATTATGTGAAACCTTTGATGCATGATGATCAAAAATTCTATGACAAATTTGACCGTATGTTATGCAACCTGAATCTCATGAACACATGCTTTAGATTAAGAAAATAACTTGTTGAAGGTTGCATCAGTCAAAATGGAAACAACAATACTGCTAGACCAAAATCCACCAGTCCAACTAAAAGAAGAAAATATTTCATGTCACCTAAAAATTCCACTTGTTCAGGTAGCTCTAATCAAGCTAAAACTGAACATCAAAAAAAGGATATTGTGCATGAAAAGACAACTAGGACTGTTGAAAAGAAGAATAGCAGTTATGTGACTAAGCAAAAAGGACCCACTTATTTTGGGTACCAAAGAAAACTTGATATTGTTTTGATTATAGGGCACAGGTAAGAAGAAGAAGGTTATATAAATCTTGGATAATGGATGCTCAAGGCACATGATTGGTGAGAAAGCCCTGCTGTCACAATTCAAGGAAGAGGTTGGCCAAATGGTGACCATTGAAGACAACAACATTGGCTTCACTATGGGATATGGCAAATTGATTCATGGAAATGTTGTCATTAAAGATGTAGCATTGATAAAGGGTTTGAAGCACAACTTGTTAAGCATCACTCAGTTCTACAACAAGGATTTAAAAGTGGAGTTTGATAAAGAAATGTGCCTCATATCTCACAGAAAAACCAAAGAAATTGTTCTTCAAGGAGTAAGAAAGGGAAACCTGTTTGTAGCTGACTTAAACTCTGCAAATAAGGATAAAATATGTTGTTACTACACTAGAGCATCTAAAAATAAAAGTTGGCTTTTGCACAAGAGGTTGTCTCACTTGAACTTCAAAAATCTCAATTCTCTAATCAAAAGAGAATTAGTAAAAGACTTGCCTTCACTTGAATTATGTATAGAAGGATTGTGTGAGGCATGTCAAAAGGGAAAGATGAAGAGATCTAGTCACAGGAGTAAAGAATTCACTTCAATCACAAAGCCTCTACAATTAATTCATATGGATTTATTTGGACTAGTAAATGTTATGTCAATGTCCAGGAAGAGATATACACTTGCAATAGTTGATGATTTTTCAAAATACACATGGGCGGAGTTCTTGCACTCAAAAGATGAAGCTCCTAGACTTATCATTGAAAATCTGAGGAGACTAGATAAAGTTCCAACTCTTGTTATAGCTGTAAGGAGTGATAATGGAACAGAATTCAAAAATTCTGTATTGAGTGAATTCTGTAAAGAAAATGGAATTACTCACCAATTTTCAGCTCTAAGAAATCCATAACAAAATGGAGTTGTTGACAGAAAAAATAGAACTTTGATTGAAGCTGCAAAAACCATGTTAGCAGAAGCAGGTCTACCAACTAGCTTTTGGGCTGAAGCTATCGGGACTGCATGTTACACCCAAAATAGAACAATCATCACAAAACTAGTTGGAAAGACTCTTTATCATATCATGACAAACAGAAGACCATATTTCAAGTATATGCATGTGATTGGAGCAAAGTGTTTTGTTCTCAAAGATGATGCTGATCATCTAAGAAAATTTGAAGCCAAAGCATATGAAAGAATTTTTGTAGGATACTCCTTAGACAAGATTGTTTGTAGAGTATATGTGATTGATCAACAGAAAGTGATGGAAAATACAAATGTGACTTTTGAAGACTTCAAGTTTCCTTTCATGAGTCTTGAAGAAGAGAACTGTGACACCTTGAGATTTGAAAATGAATTAGAGATGGAGGCATCTGAAAATGATAAGGATGAAAATGAACATGAAAGCTTACATGTGGATATTTCTTATGGTGAAGAGAGAGAGAGAGAGAGAGAGAGAGAGAGAGAATTTTTTAGGATTTCAGTCATATTCAACTTGAGAATGCTCCTCACAACTCTGACATGCATTCAGGGGGAGCCTATCAAGAATCAACAACAAATACAAATAATTTGAATCAGGAGGAAACAAGCTCAAATATAAGAGGTGTAGCTCATGAAACAAAATGGAATATAGCTCATACTGCAAATCAAATCATTGGAAATCTTGATGAAGGTGTGAGAACAAGAAGGGCAACCATAAATGAATGCTTGTATGCCTGTTTTCTTTCTCAAAATGAACCCAAAAAGATTGAGGAAGCATTGTTGGATCTAGACTGGATTGTTGCCATGCAGGAAGAATTACACCAATTTGAGAGGAACAATGTTTGGGAGTTAGTGTCACCTCCAAAAGATAGATCAATTATTGGCACTAAATGGGTCTATAGAAACAAAATGGATGAACATGGAATTGTTATAAGAAACAAAGCAAGATTGGTGGTAAAAGGATATTCACATGAAGAAGGCATTGACTATGATGAAACTTTTGTTCCAGTTGTAAGCTAGAAGCAATAAGAATTTTTCTAGCATTTGCAGCACATTCAAATTTTAAAGTCTATCAAATGGATGTTAAAAGTGATTTTCTAAATGGTGAATTGGAAGAGAAGTTTTATGTACAACCACCACCAGGCTTTGAAGATTCCAACTTACTTCTCAAAGCATTGTATGGACTCAAACAAACCCCAGGAGCATGTATGATACATTATCAAGGTTTCTACTTAAAAATCAATTCACTAGAGGAACAATTGAAAAAAACTCTCTTTTACAAGAAGCATGGTGATGACATCATCCTAGTTCAAATTTATGTGGATGATATCATTTTTGGCTTTACAAATGAAAAGTTGTGTCAAAGATTCTCAAAGCTCATGCAAAGTGAATATGAAATGAGCATGATGGGAAAACTCAATTACTTTCTAGGTCTTCAAATAAGTCAAAAAATAGATGGCATCTTTATAAGTCAAACCAAGTATATTAATGACTTGCTCAAGAGGTTTGACATGCAACATTGCTCACCTATAAAAAATACAATGTCTATAGTTATCAAGCTTGATGAAGATAAGAATGGAAATAGTGTAGACATGAAGACTTATAGAGGAATGATTAGATCTCTACTATATTTAACAGCTAGTAGGCCAGACATTATGTTCTCTACATGTTTGTGTGCAAGGTTTCAAGCCAATCCAAAAGAATCTATTCTCATTGTTGTCAAAAGAATATTGAGATATCTGAAAGGAACTACTCAGATGAGATTATGGTACCTAAAGGAAACAGGATTCAACCTTGTTGGATACTCTGATGTTGATTTTACTGGGTGAAGAGTTGATAGAAAGAGCACCTCTGGAAGTTATCAATTCATTGGCTAGAGACTAGTGTCATGGTATAGCAAGAAGCAACAATCAGTTTCAACTTCTATAACTGATGTTGAATACATAGCTACTGGAAGTTGCTGTGTACAAGTACTTTAGATAAGAAATCAGTTGAGGGACTATGGACTGGTATTGGAAAGAATTCCTATCATGTGTGATAACACTAGTGCTATATCTACTGTTACAAATCCAATAAATCATTCAAAGACAAAGCACATTGATGTAAGGTACCATTTCATAAGGGAACATGCAGAAAATGGTGTGATTAAATTATTCTATGTTAAACAACTGGTTGATATATTTACTAAAACATTAGATGAAGCCACATTTAACTGGTTGGTTAGTGATATTGTAATGCTAAATTCTTCTGACTAGTGGCTACATAAATATATCTTACCAACTGTTATAACAATTACCTCATAGACATGAATTCTCAATGATTTATCTAAGTGAAGTAAACTGGTGTATATGTGTGTATATATATATATCAGTTATATTGTTGTATATTAGAATTTTTATTTTTTAAAAAAATTCTAACTTAGAATTATTTGCATGTTCTAAGAAAACCTGAAAAGAATCATTATGCTTGTATTTCTCATAACAAGTGTGATATTCAAATTTGCAGGAAAATTTAGCAACTCCATTTTTCTTTCCAGATTAAATTAATTCATTTGAATTGTCTGAAAATGTGTACTTGATAAATTTATTATACTTTATTTTCCAAGTAGAAATAAAGTAGTTTTTCTCAAAACTGGAGTTTGTGATTAAGTTGCCATTCTTTTCTAACTTCTCGACTAAATAAAATTCTTGGGTTCTCGGTTAGTGTTAAACAGAGTTCTCGAATCATAATTTATTGAGTTCTCAATCAGTGTGGTAGTTGAGTTCTTGAGCACTAGAGTTCTCGATTGCTTTGAATTCTCGAATGATCCAGTTCTCGAATGGTTTAATTCGTTTTTACTGAGTTCTCGATTGATACACCTCTCGAATATACATACAAATAAGAGTTCTCGATCAAATTACGACAGTTCTCTAACTAAAACAACTTTATTTCTCTTTCTGAGTTCTTGATCACTAAAATCAATTACAATTCTAGTCGAGTTGTCTGAGTCATATAAATAGCAAAGTAGATCTAATATTTCATTTCTACACTTAATCACAAACTCAAATAACTATTTGTTCTCAATAGTTACATTCAAATTCTTCACTTATTTTCTCTAAAATCTTTGTTTCTTCACTTCTCTTCTTCTACACACTAATCTAATTGCATCTTCAAGTTCCACCCCTGTAGTTGAGGTGTATGTCATCCCTGAAACTAACTTTCTTGCCATTGCTAGAGATGCAGATGCTAAGTCGCAATACAAATGCTTCACCAGGTTCCTCATTGAGTCATATCTGAAAGAAGCCCTGTTGAGCAATCCTCCACTGTACTTGGATATTCTTGAGCAGTTTTGGAGCACAACTAACTGGGAAGAGGCATGAGTAGGAATCCTGATCTTGGAGGATTCCTAGTCTTTTGAGGCCTGAGTAGGAATCCTGGTCTTGGAGGATTCCTGGTCTTTTGAGGCTTGACTAAGAATCCTGGTCTTGGAGGATTCCTGGTCTTTTGAGGTCTGAGTAGGAATCCCAGTCTTGGACGATTCATGGTCTCCTGAGGCTTGACTAGAAATCCTGGTCTTTGAGGATTCCTGGTCTTTTTAGGCCTGAGTAGGAATCCTGGTCTTGGAGGATTCCTGGTCTTCTGAGGCTTGACTAGGAATCCTGGTCATGGAGGATTTCTAGTCTTTTGAGGCTTGAGTAGGAATCCTGGTCTTGGAGGATTCCTGGTATTTTGTGGCATGAGTTGGAATCCTGGTCTTGGAGAATTCCTGGTCTTCTGAGGCTTGACTAGGAATCCTGGTGTTGGAAGATTCCTAGTCATTTTTAAGCTTGTCATGGGATCCTGGTTGGTTGGGGTTCCTAGTCGGCCAAGGATCTTTCATGGATTCTTGATCGTGTATGGTTCCTGGTCGGTCAAGGACCCTTGTGGATTCCTGGTCAGCTGAGGATCCTTGTGAATTCCTGGTCACGTGGTATTCCTGGTCGGCTGAGGATCCTTGTGGATTCCTGGTCGAGTGATATTCATGGTCGGCTAAGGATCCTTGTGGATTCCTGGTTGGTTGAGGATCCTTGTGGATTCTTGGTCGAGTGAGAATCCTGGTCAGTTGAGGATCCTTGTGGATTTCTGGTCGAGTAGGATTTCTGTTCGGCTAAGGATCCTCGTGGATTCCTGGTCGAGTGGCATTCCTGGTCAGCTGAGGATCCTCGTAGATTTCTGGTCGAGTGGGGTTCCTGGTTGGCTGAGGATCCTCGTGGATTCCTGGTCGAGTGGGATTCCTGGTCTGCTGAGGATCCTCGTGGATTCCTGGTCGAGTAGAATTCCTGGTCGGTTAAGGATCCTCGTGGATTCCTGGTCGGCTGAAGATCCTCGTGGATTCCTGGTCGAGTGGGATTCCTGGTTGGCTGAGGATCCTCTTAGATTCCTGCTTGAATGGGATTCCTGGTTGGCTGAGGATCCTTGTGGTTTCCTGGTCGAGTGGGATTTCTGGTAGGCTGGGATTCTTGGTCGGCTAAGGATCCTTGTGGATTCCTGGTCGAGTGGGATTCCTAGTTGGCTGAGGATCCTCGTGGATTCCTAGTCGAGTAGGATTCCTGGTCATCTGAGGATCCTCGTGGGTTCCTCGTCAAGTGGGATTCTTGGTCGGCTGAGGATCCTTGTGGATTCCTGGTCGAGTGGGATTCGTCGTCATTTTGTGGATTATGAATCCTGGTCTTAGCTAAATTCTACCATATTGTGGATTATGAATCCTGGTCTTGGCTAAATTCTACCATATTGTGGATTATAAATCCTGGTCTTAGCTAAATCCTGTCATATTATGGATTATGAATCCTGGTCTTAGTTAAATCCTGCCATATTGTGGATTATGAATCCTGGTCTTGGCTAAATCCTGCCATATTGTGGATTATGAATCCTGGTCTTGGCTAAATCCTGCCATATTGTGGATTATGAATCCTGGTCTTGTCTAAATCCTGTCATATTGTGGATTATAAATCCTGGTCTTGGCTAAATCCTGTCATATTGTGGATTATGAATCCTGGTCTTGGCTAAATCCTGCCATATTCTGGATTATGAATCCTAGTCTTGGCTTAAATCCTGCCATATTGTGGATTATGAATCTTGGTCTTTCAAGACTAGGATCCTTCATGGATTCTTAGTCATAGAATTCCTAGTCATTTCTAGGCCATTTCTTGGCTCCAAGTCGACGAGAGTTCTTAGTCAATTTTAGGCCATTTCTTGGCTTCTAGTCGACGAGGGTTCCTAATCGATTTTAAACCATTTCTTGGCTCCTGGTCGATGAGGGTTCCTAGTCAATTTTAAGCGATTTCTTGGCTCCTGGTCGACGAGAGTTCTTAGTCAATTTCAATCCATTTCTTGGCTCCTGGTCGACGAGAGTTCTTAGTCGATTTTAGGCCATTTCTTGGCTTCTGGTTGACGAGGGTTCCTAGTCGAATTTAAGCCATTTCCTGGGATAATTTGCTGCTCTAGTCGAGCCTTATCCTTGGTCGATTATCCCTTCATGGATTTTAGTTGGGTCGACAGTTGGGTCAACGCCCTTGTAGGAATATGATTTTTTAGAGACGTCATTTCGCTCCTTGTATGGAGTTATTTCGAGCTCTTGATCACCCAAGACGTGGTCGGCTCAAATCATTGTGGAGGACCAATGTCTTTTCTGAGCTTTAGCGGGTATAACTTTTTGTGTTTAAGTGTATCCCATGGAGGAGAGTAAACCCTTAGGCTTCTAAATCGTCATGTTCACAAGTCTTGCTTCCTTACTTACCATTTTTCGTGCTTCTTCTCTTAGTGAATATCTAAATATTTCTCGTGCTTCTACACTTGCATATATTCAAACATTTTTCGTGCTATCGTGATTTTGCATTTTAGAGCATTTCTTAGGATGATGTTCACTTTCAGACAACCTTTTACTGTGCTAGGTAATTAGAGAACCTAAATTGTGGTGCAATCACCCCTTACTTCCTCCACTTGAGAGTAGTTGGGAATTCTGCATGTTGAAGCTTCTCATGACTGTGTCTTTTATTATGTACATCGGCCATACGAGGCTTATCGCGTTTGTTTCTTATTTGTTTGAGCTCAGTACTTGGCACTTATAATATTCATGCATTTTTTGTGCTTTTACATTCGATGCATGGTACTTACGGAGTTGAAGAAGGGACTCATCCCTTACATAGGTTAGTTCTTCATGGAGCATTTTTAACATGATATATGTCTTCTTTGTTTGGCGCTAACTTGCCTTTGGGGCCTACTCCGGAAGCTTCAGTTTTTCTGAGGACCAAGTCCCCTTGTCTGAAAAACCTTTCTTTAACCCTTAGGTTGTAGTAGAAAGATGACCTCTTTTGATATTCAACGATCTTTGCATGAGCCTTGTCCTTGACTTCATCAATCAAGTCCAATGCAAGCTTCATCCCTTCTTCATTTTCCTCGGGCTCGAAGGTCTTGATTATTGGGGATACATGTGATATTTCGAGTGGGACCACTGCCTCGGCTCCATAAGCCAAGAAGAATGGAGTTACATTAGCGGTCACTTTATGAGTGGTTGTGTATGCCCAGAGTATTGGCAAAAGCTCATACACCCATGTGTTAGCAGAACGTTCGATCCTTTTCTTGAGTCCATCAAGGATGATTCGATTGGCTACTTCAGCCTGTCCATTTGCTTGGGGATGTGAAACAAAAGTAAAGCATAGATTGATGTCATTATCATTGCAATATTCATTGAATTCTTTACTGTTGAATTGCATGTCATTGTCCGCTACTAGGATTCGTGGTATTCCATACCTACATATGATGTTTTCCTAAAAGAATTAAGTTACTTGTTTCGTGGTTATCTTGGATAGTGGTTTAGCCTTAATCCATTTGGTGAAGTAATCAATCGCAATGATTAGGAACTTTCTCTGTCCGCTAGCCATTGGGAAAGGTCCTAGGATATTCATTCCCCACATTGCAAAGGGGATGGGGGAACTAATGGACGTCAACATTTCAGGAGGCTGTTTAACGACTAGTGCATGTCTTTGGCACCTGGCACACCTTCTCACATACTCCTTCGAATCTTGTAACAAATTAGGCCACTAAAAACCAAGACGGGTAATTTTGTGAGCCAAAGCTCTGCCCCCCAAGTGTTGGCCACAAATCCCTTCGTGCACTTCTTTCAAATCCTCATGGGCTTCATCCGGCCCTAGACATTTCAAGTATGGAATAACAAATTATTTCCTATAGAGAATTTCATCAATAAATGCGTACCTTAATGCCCTTATAGTGAGTTTTCTGGCTTCCATGGCATCGGCAGGTGTCCATCCAGACTGAAGGTGGGTTTTAATTGGATCCATCCAGCAGTTGCCTAAGTTTATCAGGGCTACCATCTTTGCATTGATATTGTGGATTTTCAAGATTTGGAAGTACACACTTCCTATATGTTCATCTACTTCTGACGAGGTGAAATTTGATAAGGCATCGTCATTTACGTTCTCTTCTCTAGGAACATATTCCATCTGACATTTTTTAAACTGAGTCATTATAGCTTTTACCAGGCAGAAGTATTTAACTATGACTTCTTCCCTTGCTTCAAACTCCCCATTTACTTGGGATATAACCAGCCTTCGAGTATCCACAGACTTTGAGGTGTTTGGCATTTAGTGCCTTGGCCAAGCCCATCCTTCTTCTTTAGGAACATATTTCATCTGACATTCTTTAAACTGAGTCATTATAGCTTTTACCAGGCAGAGGTATTTAACTATGACTTCTTTCCTTTCTTTAAACTCCCCATTTATTTGGGATATAACCAGCTTCAAGTCTCCACAGATTTTGAGGTATTTGGCATTTAGTGCCTTGGCCAAGCCCAGGCCTGCTATCAGTGCTGCATATTCAACTTCATTGTTAGTTGTTGGGAAAATCAAGCTTAATAGTATATTCAATGAAGAATCCTTCAGGACTTTGTAGCACTAATCCTGCTCCACTAGATTTTGTTTTTGATGCCCCATCAAAATTCTTTAGGAGTTTGTCCTTCTTCTTTAGGAGTTTGTCCTTCTTCTTTTTAAGTTATTTCCTCACTATCCTGCCCCTGACTTCTTGGTCGTTAATACTACACTCGACCATGAAGTCAGCAAGAGCTTGAGCCTTAATGGTTGTTCGAGGCTTATACTTGATGTTGAACTCTCCTAGCTCTATGGCCCATTTGATCCATCTTGCACTTGTCTTAGGGCTTTGTATGATGTTTCTTAGAGGTTGATCAGTTAATACCTCGATTTAGTGTGCTTGAAAGTAAGGTCATAACTTTCTTGAGGACATTACCAGGGCTAATACAAAATTTTCAACCTTGGAGTAGTTTAGTTTCGCTCCATATAAGACCTTGCTTACATAATAAACTGGTTTTTGAATCTTTTCCTCTTCCTTTATAAGAACAACACTCAGGGCCTTTTCGAATACGGTCAAATACAAGTATAAGATGTCATCGGGACTAGGCTTGGCCAACAATGGAGCTTCAACCATATATTTTTTCAGTTTATCGAAGGTTGCCTGACTTTTTTCTATCCATAGGAAATCTTTTACTTTCTTCAACGTTTTGAAGAAGGGTATACATTTATCCCCAGACTTCGAGACAAACCTTCTCAGGGCCGCAACTCTTCCTGTCAATTTTTGGACATCTCTTACTATCTTTGGTGGTCCCATGTCCAGTATAGCCTTAATTTTGTCAGGATTTGCCTCAATCCCCCTTTTAGAGACCATCATTCCTAAGAATTTTCTAGACCCTACGCCAAAGACGCATTTTGTAGGGTTTAACATCATCTTGTGGTGCCTCGGCACTTCAAAAGCCTCTTTTAGGTGTTCAATATGGTCGGCCTTATCGAGGCTTTTGACTAGAATATCATCAACGTAGACCTCCATAGTTTTTCCGATGAGATGCTTAAATATTTTTACTATCCTTTGATAGGTGGCTCCTGCATTCTTTAACCCAAAGGCCATAACAAGATAACAAAATACACCAAAGTTAGTGATGAAAGATACCTTGGCAATGTCATCCTCGTGCATCCTGATTTGATTGTATCCACTAAAGCCATCCATGAAGCTTAACATCTCATGTCCCGCCGTGACATCTATAAGTGCATCGATCCTTGGGAGAGGGAAGCAATCCTTTGGACATGAATCATTCAAATCAGTGAAGTCCACGTACATCCTCCACTTTTCATTAGATTTCCTGACCATTACATGGTTAGCAAGACATTCGGGAAATTGAATTTCCTTGATGAATCTAGCCTCTAAGAGCTTTTCCACTTCTTGTCTTATGGCTTCTAGCCTTTCTAGAGTGAAATTTCTCTTGTTTTGCTTCATCGTTTTCCATCGTGGATCCACATTAAGCTTATGAGTGATCAGTTCGAGGTCAATCCCCGGCATATCAGCAGTTGTCTAAGCAAATAAGTCCCTATTTTCTTGCAAGAATTTTGTTAATTTTTCTCTCATAGGCTCTTTTAATGAGGCCCTAATATAGGTGACTTTCTCAAGTTCTCCCGGAACTAAGGGAATTGAAATTAAATCTTCAGCTGGTTTCTCCCTTCTTTCTTCGTCTTCTCTTGGGTTCATGCTCTCTATGGGCAGGACTTTCCCCCGACTCCATCGGGTCTCAGGGATTCCACGTAGCAACTTCTTGCCATTCTCTGGTCTCATTTTTCCTCCCCAACGCCGTTTCTGGTAGGGAATTTGATCTTCAATTGATAACTCAAGGCAACATCCTTAAAAGCATGCAAGCCTGTCCTTCCAAGGATCGCATTGTACGTAGAAGATGATTTGATTAACAGAAAGGTTAGCATCCAAGTGGCCTCTCGAGGCTCTCTTCCCATTGTCGTGGGTAGTTGAATGGTTCCTTCCACTTTTGACTTCACTTCATTAAAACCATAGATTGGAATATCCGAAGGGGTTAATTGGGAATTATTGTACCCCATCTTCATAAAGGCATCATAAAATAGGATATCAACTGATGTTCCATTGTCCACCAGGACTCTTTTTACTTCTGAATTCCTTTTTCTTTTCTTACTATTATTATTCCCGTTAGTCGCCACTGACATGGTGGTTTTCTTCATACTTTTTTCTGCCTTGATGTACTTCACAACCCTATCGTGAAGGAGAAGCATGTTCTCTGGGAATGCTTGGCTAATGACCTTTTAAAGTAAGGATCAATCGTCCCTTGTTGCAAGGCTATCATAGTTATTTTTTTCTTCCAAGTCCGGGACTTTCAGTGATTCTTTTATAAAACGGTTCGTAATCCCTCAAGGATTCGTTCTTTCCTTGTTCATATTCATGAGAAAAGTTGAACTTTTTTCGTGCACTCTTCCACTTATAAATTGGCTTATGAAGGCCTTGTTGAGTTATTTGAAGGACCCAATAGAGTTGAGACTAACCGTCTATACCAACGTTGATCCATGCCCCCCAGGGTTTGAGGAAAAACCCTGCACTTGACAGCATCGCTGATAGGTTGCAATAACAAAGAATTTGAGAAAGTTCTTACATGATTCGAGTGATCTCCATCATAAGTCTTGAAGGTGGACATCTTGAACTACCTTGAGATGTGAGCGTTCATGATCACTTCGGTAAAGGGAGGTATTGGATCATCAGGATCTCCGAGTGGTAGCAACTCAGTAGGATCAGCCCTTGCAGTCTCCATTCTTCTCCCTCGAGGGGTTCCATCTAGTTCTATGATGTCAGGGGCTTCACGCCTCGGGGCTGGCCTTGTGCCCTACCGGCCTAAACTTTTCTTTAGCTCTTTGAGTTCAGCCTCGTAGGAAGTAATTTTCTGTTCTAATGTCTTACGGGACTATGAACGTTGGCTCCCTACGGGTTTCTTGCCAGGCCTTCTCCTCCTAGGATTAATATTGCTTCCTTCAGAGCTTTCATCATCAGTCGAGTATGGTCCTGAGAAATTACGGACTCCTTCTCTACGCCCATAATTTTGTGGGGGTTCCAACCCTCGGATGTCAGGAGGGGGATAAGCTTGGGAGAGTCCAAGCCTAGGTTGGGCAACAGTGCTACTACGGATAACAACAGTGAAAATTTATGCATGAGGAGAAGCAGTAGCAATTAAAGGAGTTTGAGTTACCTGGGATAGAGGGTTAGATCCATGGATGACTTCCTCGGGATTGGTAGAATGGACAATTTCACTGAACGAGCCAAGCCTTTGAGTGATAGGACCTTGAGTTCCAGTAGGAATAGTGGTGGTAACGGGGACCTCAGAGGTTTGAGTTTCATCAGGAGGAATCACAGCGGTCGGGTCTCCTGTGGTAAGGACGATGTCTCCATCAGCTCTTCGTGTTCTTGCCATGGTTGATGTTGTTTTCCCACAGACTGTGCCAAATGTTATGGATTAAAAACTAGGGTGTATTAATTGTGAAGTGTGTCGGAGCTTATCGAGTTTTAATGGATGCACTTGTATTTTGTAGCTTAATTCTGCCCTCAAAAGATGCCTACGTATCTCAGTATGTATGAGTATCAAGTCAGATGTAGTTCTAAGAATGAGGGGTTAGACCCTTTATATAGACGTAGAGAGTCTAAGAATTAGAGTAGGTTTAAGAACCTTGATGGGTAAGGCACTTCCTTGAAGGATTCTGGATCCTTCTTGTGATAGAAGTAGTTTCCATGTAGAAATATGTTTCCTTGTTGATTGGGGGCTACTCCTTGGAGTAGTTTTCTTGTATTTGGACATAATTAATTAGCTGTGTATTTATCTAATTAATTAATTATGAATTTATAATAATTAGGATTTCTAGCCCCATTAAATAGGCCTCCCTTCTGGACCAAACTAGGTCCAATTAATGCTACATTAACTGTGTCTTTAGGACTTATTTTTAGCCCATATCAATTGTAATTCTTTATTTCATAATTATTTTTTAAATTATAAAATTAATTCCTTATAATTTTTAACGAGTTTATAAAACTATTATAAAGCCATTGCGAAGCGTGGCTTAATCGACTACTAAATTTCTATTTGTCTTGTAATAAAAGTCTAATTACTACTTACTTCTGATTGAAAGTCTTATAATGAAATATTAACTTATTCTAATTAAAATTCTAATGAAATAAATATTTTCCATCTAATTACTATTTCAATTCATACTTACCATTTAATTATTAGTCTAATTAGTAAATATTAAAATATTCTAATTGTAAATCTTATAAAAATAAAAATTAACCAAATATAAGTTTACTTATTCTCTAATAAAATAATATTATGTGAAATCAAAAGAAAAAAGATAGATTGATTTATTGGCAAAAAGTATCTTTTACGAAAGAGCGACTCAATAAAGAAAGTTTGTTAATTGTTAGAAATTAAAACTCATCATTTGATTTTTAAAGGAGATTTTTTGGACGCTTTCAAATTGATCGAAATTCTTTTTTTAATATTTTAGAATTTATATATTAAAAAATTATATAAATTCTATTTGTTTTCTAATAAGAGTGTATTTACTATTTGTCTTCTAATTATGTGTCTTATATGGAAATATTAACTTATCTTTTAATTAGGAATTTGATTATTAAATATTAACATACTCTAATTATAAATCTTATAAATGTCAAAATTTTAAAATATAAGTTGACTTATTCTCTAATAAAAATAATTTTATGGGAAATTTAAAGAAATACGATAGAGCGACTTATTGACGAGAAATGTGTTTAATGAGAGTGTGGCTTAGTCAGGAAAAGTCTGTTAATCGTTAGAATATAATTTTCATGGTATGATTTTTAAAGAAGAATTATCGGGCGCTTTCAAATCGGCCGAATTTTTTTTTTTTTTAGAATTTATGTATTAAAAAATATATAAATTCCTATTTATCTTTTAATAAGAGTCTAATTAGTTTTTGTCTTCTAATTAAGTGTCTTATAAGGATATACTCCCTCCGTCCCAACCAATTCTTTACACTTTCCTTTTTGGGACGTCCCACCCAATTCTTTACATTACTAAAAATAGTAACTTTTAACAATAAATATATTATTACATCCACTACTTCACTCCACTTTTTCAACACTTTACACTATTACACCCACTATTTCATTTATTTTAACAATAAAATCACTATTACACCCACTATCCTTGGTCTCCGTGCCCGGACCAAATGTAAACATTTGGCCGGGACGGAGGGAGTATTAACTTATTATGATTAAAAGTTCAATCGAATTAGTACTTACATTTTAATTAGAATTTCAATTACTTCCTCTAATTAGAAGTCTAATTATTAAATATTAAAATATTTTAATATATAGTAAGTTTTATAAAAGTAAAATTTACTAAATATAATTAAAAAAATTCTAATAAACATAATTTTATGAAAATCAAAGAAAAACATGTGACTCATTGGCGATAAATGTGTTTGACAAGAAAGTGGCTCTATAAGAAAACACGTGAAAATTGTTATAATTTAATATTCATATTATGGTTTTATTTATAAATGATAAAATTTAGTTAGTATGTTGTCGATGTAGAGTCTACGTTAAATGTAAATAAACAATTATAAAACAATTCATTCCCTACAAAAATGTTTAGAAAAAGAGTGGCTCAATTAGAAAAAGTGCGTTAAATATTAAAATTTTATAATCTATATTATTATTTTTAAAGACTTATTCTCTAATAAAAATAATTTTATGAAAAATCTAAAGAAGAAAACAATAGAGTGACATATTGACGAGAAATGTATTTGAAGAGAGAGAGAGACTCGGTAAGGAGAAGTCTTTTAATCGTTAGAATTTAATATTCAGTGCATGATTTTTAAAGGAGAATTATCGGGCGTGTTGCCCAGATATTAAACTATTATAGAAGGGGGTTGAATATAATAGTATCAAGATAATCAATTATAAACACAAGTATGTATAAGAAAAATTGTTTTGTATTAACTTGTATGAACTGAATACAATACTCTCTCAAGAAAAATAAAGTTCTTAAGAGCTGCTAGGTTATGAGAATGATAATTATGTATGTTGCAATAATGTTAACCTAATTTTGTGTTTATATAGTACACAATTACAAATCCAATTATAAAACAGATAATGATAAAGATAGCTTTCATAAGTTAATATAATTGTATTTGAATTCCTCCTTCATTGTCCAAATCAAATTCTGATTTATCTGTTTCCTTCTTTGACAAATTCTGATCATAAACTCTATCGGTTGATAATCTCTGATTGAGTATTCTCTGATAGAGTAAACTATGTCAACAACTTCTAAACTCTGATGACGTCAGCATAAACTTTGTTCTTCAATAAACTATGTTTGTAATATTCTCTGACAGCATCGGTGTTTGCATTTCTAGCAATCTCCCATAATTTAAGCTTTATTTAGTAAAACACAAATTCAACTTATGATGTCAGAAACTTTAAAGACAAATGTACTAGAGTTTGATTTTTCCTTCTTGACTTATATCCTTCTGTAAGAAAAATCTTCAGATAAAAACTTGTCCAGTAATTTCTTCTTAGCATTCTTCAATAATTCAATAATCTTTTCTTTTAATTCTTTCATCTGATCGGGAGACTCATCAATCTAAAATATTGCAGATCTCAAGTTATATATTGATGATCTTTCCATTCTGTCATCTAGAGGTATGCAATAGGCTTTCAGTCTATTAGGGTTTAGTATTAGTGTAGGAATACTTAACACCATATTTACCTTTACATCCCCTTTAGTCATTTCTTTCTCTGTCCCATCTTCAATCAAATAACCAGGTTTGCACTCCTCAGAGTTTGTCATCAACAGCCTTTCATTTTTCTTCTTTTCATTAACAACTCCTTCTAATGTCTTCACCCATCTAGCTGTAGCTTCATTTTCATCATCTAAGAGATAAAGAACATACAAAAGTTCTTTTGATGATTTATGAATTAAATCTTCTTCAGAAATATTCATTATTCTTTCATTTTCAAGAAAATACATAAGCTTTTCTTTAGCTTGAGCACCATAAAAAATGTCCTTTATTATTTGAACAGATATCAACTTGTCCAGATATTCTTAATTCAATTCTTCCCCAGGATTGTCTTTTAAAGAAAAAGGATCTCTGAAGGTATTTGTTTCACCCCTATAGACCTTAGCTTGAGAATCACCAATATCACCCTTGTTTTTACCAAGTCTGGCGTTGAGAGTTAAAGTTTCAGATCTAGTCCATAGAAGATCAGGAATTTTCTTTCTGCTCAGAGTTTGTTGTTCCTCTTCCTCATCTTCGAAACTTGTTCCCCTTGGGAGAAAAGTTGTACCAAACATAGTAAGATGAGTTTTTGACTTAGCTGGAGCTTTCTTTACATATCTTCTCTTCTTTGACTGGACTTAAGCATTTTCAGTACCAGTTGTCTTTACTTCTTCTTCCACAGCAACTGGATCCGTTCCTGGATTTTCTTCTTCAAACAATTTCCTTGCCAGTTCTGCATCCTTCATGTTTTGTTCTTCAATTTTCTCAGGCTTTTCTTCTTCTTCTGCAAGCCTCTTTGGTAATTCCATATCAACATCCATCAGAGTTTATCTTCAAAGTTTATGCCAGAGTTTGATGGAATCAGAGTTTGAGTAGTAGTCAGAGTTTGTCCACCCTTATGACTCCCTTATCTCTTGTCACCATCATTACCATCATCATCATCTTTCCCTGGTTTATCTGATTTTAGCAAAACATCCTCCTTGCATTTGTCTTTGGAACTTTGTACTTTCGCCCCCTTTCTAACATTATCCACCTTTTTGATAGTTAAGATGTCCACAATGGTATGCAACATGGTCTGCATAGAAGAAACAGTAGTAGCAATCTTATCAACTTTTGCTTCCAAAGTATCCTTCTTAGTAGAAACTATTTTAAGCTTCAATTCCAAGGCGTGTTGTGAAGCAGAGACAGATGTTTGCACAAAAGCACTGGTCTTGCTAACAGAGTCTTCGAGGTCAGAAACTTCACTGTGAAGACCTTTTGTTAACACAGTAGTAGCTTACGAACAGTCTTCATTTCCATAGAGTTTAGTTCAGAATCAGCTTTCTCAATCAAGTCATACATATGAGGCCATGAAATTTCTTCATTAGAAAATTTCCAAGACATGTACCAGATTGATTGTCTATGAGAGTTAAAAAGATCTTCATGTGAGGGTTCACCCTAGGTACTAAAATCTCTCCTTATTCCTTCTTCATTCAAGGCAGCTTTAATTTTACACTAGAGGGATTCAACAACCATATAATCAGGATATATGCCATCCTCAATCTTTCATATGCATCAAAGGCATCAACAGGCCATTTCTTGGAGCTGAATCTCTGAGTGTAGTCACTTCATCATCTTCAAAAATGGGCTCATCAGATAATGCTTCTTCATTATCAGAGTTTGGCATTTTAGAGTTTGTTGTGACAGATAAACTCTGAGTACCTGCAAAAAAAAATAGAACAACCTAAATCACTCTGTTCTTTTAAAGTAATCTCATTACTTCTCACATCACACATCTCACATCTCATACCTTTTAATAGTCAGAGTTTGCTCACTAGAAGTAACTAACTTCTTTCTCAATTCTAACTCTCCTTTTGTCAGATCCAGTGTCTGCCTCTCATTGTTAGTTCTATTTTTCACACATTTTACCTCAGACTCACTAGAAAGGCTCAAATCACATTGTCCTACAGAAATAAGAGGTGGCTGAGAAAGGAGTTCCGTGATCACATGAATAGAGGTACCCTTTACAGGACTATCCATGGTCATCCCAGCAGTAAAAGTTGGAAATATAAATTATAAGCTTATATTATCAGAGAATAGAAATTCTGAAGAAAATTCAGAGTTTATACCTTGAGTTGTATAAGTTGATGTAGTTTCCAAAGGCTTTGTAGAAAAAGGTTGTACCAAAATTGCATCAGAGATTGCCAATGGATCTGTATCAGAGTTTGACTTCTCAGCATCAGTAACAGCACAATCTCCATTCATCAATTGTGTGCCTATATCTAAATTTTGATTGGATGGTTCTTGTGGGGAAGGGGCATTAACAACTTCTTCAACCCTTTGAGCTAAAGGTTCTTGTGGGTTGTACCCCTGATGCATGCTGGCTTCATCTGCTTCAACTTTGGCTGCTGTTGCACTTTGAGCACCGCGTTCTTGTGTATCAGACCTATTATTGACTGCTACCTCACTTTGAGAGGTAGGTTCTTGTGTGTTCTAGCCAAAAGAGACTTGCTTCTTCTTCTTCTTAGTAAATAACTTAGAACTACCAGTGGCTGGAGATGTTTGAGACCTTTTTGCAGCCATTTTTTCCCAAACCTCCTCAGCTAGCTCTTTTACTCTTTCATAAGATATCTCCTTGATAATTTTCTTTGGTGAGTGAACAAGAGAGTCAGATATTTAAATTAGAGCAGCTTCACTTGTATCAACACTTTCCAATGTGATTACAGGACTGGTAAAAGGATTAACATGAAGAGGATTACCATCCATTGCAGCCAATTCATCATTTTTTCTCTATTGGAATTTTCATTATCACCATCTACCTCAATTTCACTAATGTTATTGTTTATTTGGTCAGGCAATGTAAAGTCACCAGACTTTATAACAATGTTGGTGAGATTATAAAGATGTATGAATAGTAATCGTGATAACTCAACACTAGAACAGGACAAGTAAATAATACTACACCTACACAGAAATCAGGAAAAAATAAAGACAAGGCAGATACAGTGAATCAAGATATTAGAAGAAGTTTTGTAGTCTACTACAGGTCACTGAAAGAAGTTCATTAATATGTTCATGCCTCATTGAAGAATAATGTGTAAAGACTTTCAGGATTTCAGAAGTGTTGAAGATTCAATATAGAAGTGTCACGAGAAGATTTCAGTGTATTAGCATTGATTGAAGATAGACAGTGTTCGAAGCATAGGAATCTAGAAGGGTAAAGACAAAGGTTAAAGAAGACAGCTGCAGTCTTGGAGTTATACTCACTGAAAGAAGTTCATTTAAATGTTCAAGCGTCAGTGACGAACAGAGAATGAAGTATTCAAGATTGTGGTAATAATGGAGACGTTGTTTAAGTACCAAAAAAGATTTCAGTGAAGTTACTATGTTTATTGACAGTCAGTGTTCGAAGCAATGAAGTTGCTGCAAACTTAACAATGCAAGTAAAGCTATAATACGAAGACCTGGATCAAAGTTAGTCGTCTGTGAACCAGACCAGTTGCACTAGGCGTCAGCAGTTTGTGAAAGGAATCTGAGTATTACCTATAGAAGAATTGTTAAGTTGAAGAACGTACTTGGAAAGAATGGTTATTTATTAAGGTACGAAAAAGTGATTTGTAAAGGCTACAGCCAAACAGCTAAACAGCTCAAAGGGTGCAGGGTGTAAAGTGTCACAACCTTGGTACGAAAAGTGAAAGTTTCTGAACTACAGTCGAAGAACGGAAACAGCTCAGGGTACAGGGTGTAATGCGACAAGACTTTGATACAAGAAATGGGAGTTTGTGAACTTAAGTCAAGGAATGAATAGAGGGTCAAAGTGCAGTGACTAAACAACACTTTGACCAAGTATGTACTACACGCGCAACATAATGACATTGAGCATATTGAATATGTTAAGGGGTTTGTTGCGCCATTACACTGCTTTCCTTGTGTAGGCGCAACAAAAGAAGGTATCGACATATCTTAAGTTTTCAACAGGCGCCACTAAGTTTTGTACAGGGCAAACACTCTATGGGGCGCAACAAACTTGACTTTATTAATTCAGCTAAGACAAGTATTTACTGGCGCCATACACAGGGAATATAGAGTTCGAGCGCAACAAAAAGAAAGGCGCAACAAAATATTTCTTGGACCCACTTAGCCCACAGCCAATCAAATTACAACAGCTGCTTTATTTGATTTAAAGTCTACACCAATTAAAAAGAAGAGTCGTCTTCTTCAACACAAATATGTAGAGAGCCACTGCCATGGCCGGAGCAAGAGAATAAATTATACACACTCATACCTTGCTCCCGGTCAGATATTAGGACCCGGTTCTTTAACGAAAAATACTCAGGGCTCCTAGATATCACTCCCTACGGACTCAGTTTTTTCTTGTACTAATTTAGATATATTTGTTTAGGAACTGAGCCTTATATTTTTGTGTTAGTAGCAAAGAACTAATTTGTTCTTTGGAAGCCAGTTATATTTTTAACAGGGTGTAGCACCCCTCTGGGTTTATATATGAAAGATATATTCCCGGAAACTTGTCTCCATAATTTACTTGCTAATTTTCTTGAACCTAATTGATTTATCCGGACACATAGAAAATTAGTAGGCAGCTCTCCTAAACACTACAAATGACCAAACCCACTCTGAAGCAATAATTTATTTATCCGCAAATTCAGAAAAGAATTTAAATTATTGTGAGTATCGTATTCAACCCCCTTCTACGATATTTCGGGACCCAATAATTGGTATCAAAGCTTGCTGATTGATATACAAATCAGGATCTGTAACCCAGTGGAGCTCACCAAACCCAAGATGCTTACTCAAAAGGAGGCCTTGTTAAATAAGTTTAATTATAAACTTTTAATATGTTTATTTTATAAACTTTTATAAAATTTGTTTTATAAACTTTTATTAGTTTATATTATAAATTTTAATTAGTTTATTTTATAAACTTATTATTAAATTTATTTTATAAACTTTTATAAAATTTGTTTTATAAACTTTTATTAGTTTGTATTATAAATTTTAAGTAGTTTATTTTATAAACTTTTATAAAATTTATATTATAAACTTTTATAAAATTTATTTTATAAACTTTTATTAATTTATATAATAAATTTTAATTAGTTTATTTTATAAATTTATTAAAGTTTAAAGTTTAAAATTTATATTTACTTAACATTAACCTGGCCAATCTTCCTCGGCAAATTGATTCACTTAGATTGGAGTTCACGCGCCTTAAAGTTTAAAATTTTGGTGATTGAAGTCACGTGTCTTGCCAGTTGATGCAAGTGAATTCTCGCACCAAGTCAATTTTTTTTTTGTTGCGCTCTCACTGCATTATCCCTGTGCATAGCGCCACTTAAGTGAAAAAAAAAATTGGAGCCTAAGTTGCGCCTACACAGGGTATTCCCTGTGTAAGCGCCACTTAGTTACATGGATCAAGGCGCAACTTAACTCAAAATGCGGTTTGGTACCTCAAGTTTTGTACCCTTTAATTTTTATTTTAGATTTATTTATTTTTCCAGAAAATTTAAAATTCTTGAAAACTAAATTTTTTCTTAAATATTAATTTACACTATTTTAATTTTTAAGAAAATTCAAAATTCTTGAAAATTAATTTGTTGTATATTTTTATTTTTGATTAATTTATTTTCTAAGAAAATTAAAAATTTTGTAAATTTAAATTTTTCTTAAATATTAATTTGAGGGTGCTCAAGGGTTTGTAGTTGAAGATTTTTCCGGGCATTGAAGACAACTAAAATTGACTGAAGATTGTCCAATGAAGTTAATTCTGGAACAGATTGAAGAAATAGTGGTAATAATTTCCTCAGAGGTTTACTCCATAGGATCCCACTAATATTTTGGAAGCTGCAAAAGAAGAGATTAATTTGGGTACAGTTTTTGGTTAATTTGAGTTGTATTTTTGGATGAAAAATCTAAGGGGTTTGAAGTAGTGAAAAAGAACAGACTGGACTACCTGGAATCTCTGTACAAGCCTTAAAGATTATTCTACAAGGAGATTACAGGACGTTCGTGCTAACACTGCAGATCATCTGGAACGTAGGGATACAGCCAACAGGGATTTTAGGATACAACCACATTGTCTGTAGAAGACTTGTATGTGCTGAAGGCCTATGAACTAGAACAAGAGCCGAAGAAGATAATATTTGGTAAAACATGTTGTTAGCATATCCACTGTATTTGTGACCCAGGAACCAAATTTGATTGACGTCAAGGTTGAGAACCTCTAAACCGAAACGAAATGATTCGATAAGCTGAATTGAAGATGTAGTAGCTCAAGGTAGTGGTCAAGGTGTTATATCCTACACTTTGGAATAACCTGAGAACTGGACTGCAAGTCAAGCCTGCAGGGCAACAGGAAGTTCAGTGACATCAGATTCAAACAGAATCCCAATTCTAAATCTAAGGTCGTTACCTATAGATTCCATAAAGGAGATTTTCAAGAACAGTTCAAGAGGCGGTTGCAAGATAGGGATGGTTGTTTATAGAAGACAATATCAGGGGTTTAGTACACAGTTTGAAGATGTTTTCCCAGTCGTACAAGTAGAAGGGGGGGTGAATACTTGTATGTCTTTTCTGCCCGATTTAAAATCAAATTAAGAACAAACTCAAACACAAAAAATATGAATAAGTAATGTTTTGTATTATTGATTTGTGAATACAAAACTCTCCTAGGGTGTACACAAACCCTAGCAGCTTCTCTGTGTTTATCACAGCAACTCTCTCTATTTCTATGCTCTCACAAAATTTCACTCAGATAATTATGCTTCGACTTCCACACCTTTACAATTAGGTTACATAGAGTTTATATAGAGAGCTGCCTATCAACTAATAACATAAAGATAAATTACAATAGGAATAGAATTCCTAATTATTAGTTGACAGTTTCCTTCTAGAATTCTCTTTCTTTCCCATAGCATATCTGCAATATATTTATCTTGATTTTCGAAGACTTTCCATTCCTATGATCTTCTTCCAAATTTATCCTCAACTATATAGACTCTGAAATCTTCAGACTCTGATGATCTTCAGACTCTGATCACATGTAGACTCTGATAGATCATAGACTCTGATAGTCTATAGACTCTGATCACCTTCCAGACTCTGATCTTCATGCAGACTCTGGTTTCACTTTCTACAGAAATTCTTCTAAGTACAAGTAACATGAATGTTGACCATCTAGACTCTGATTATACATTTCAGAGACTAGAAAGACTTATTACAGATAAACTGAGCTAGACCCTGTTCTAGTATTTTGTACATCATCAAAATGAATATATTCCTAACAATATCCCCCTATTTATGCTTTATAAAATGTAAGCATAAATCAAGGTTTGATGATGTCAAAACTAAAGAATAAAACTAATAATCTAGAACAGTATAAAAGAATTTAAAAAAATTACTTTTCATTTAATCTTCTCAAAGGCTGGATTGTTCTTCAAAAATGAGTTTAGCATATTTTCTTCCACAATTGCAAGAGCTTCACCAACAAACTTCTTTAATTTCTTCATTTCTTCATTTGAACATTTGATTTGACAGTAAGCTGCTCTCAGATCATTTGCACTGCTTTCTTGATCTTTTAAGTCCTTCAACATCAGAACACTAACTTTCCCACTCATAGGCTGAAACCCAAAGTAATGACCCACACCTTCTTGAAATTTAATCTGTTTTTCTTCCAGTGGCATGACTTGATCATTTCCCTCAGTATCAACATATTTTAAAGAAAATTTGTCCATTTGTCGATTTGCCTGTCTGTGCAAAGTCAACTTCCTGTCAATTTCCTTGAACCATTTGTGAGTGATAGCCTCTTTGCTTTTGTTTACTTCATAAGCAATTTGCAGTAGGAATCTAATATACTGTAGTTCCTCAGCCTGTTTGAAAAAGATAAAATTTGACTGACTAATCCATCTTACACTTCCACCTTCTAAGAAGTAAACCAGCATCTCATTTTTCACCTTTTCTGTACCTCCCTGACCTCCTTGTATCTTCGTTTCAAAAACATTATAAACAATTTGAGCAGACACCACTTTATTTAAGTGCTTCTGAGTGATCTTCTCAAACTGCCTATCTGTCAAGGATTGAGGAACCCTGGTTAGAGTAGATGTTCTGTCAATGTCAGATTCTTCAAATCCTCCAAGACCTATCTTCTTTTTAGCTCTAAGTTGCAGATTTGATTGACTGCACTTCCAGTATGAAGGTTCTTGAGTTTGATCAGAGTCTGACTTCTTTCTTTGCTTATCAGAGTCTGATTTAGACTCTGATTTCCCATGTCTAGTCCCTGACTGATGTGTTTGAGTTCTCGATACTCCAGATTGCTTTTGTTGCACACCATCAGGACCCTTAGAACCATGAGAACTATCTCCATCATCACCATCTCTCCTCCTTTTAACTCCCCTTGATTTATCCTTGCATCCTTCACCCTTATGTCTTCTGGAGGACTCACCTTGCTTAATCTTCTCCCCCTTTTTGACATCATCATCACTGGTGACAGCCAAAAGAATCTGCTCAAGAACAGTGGAGATATTTGCCTGGGCTGCAATAACTGAATCAACCTTAGTGGTCAAAGCAGAAACTGTAGTTTGAAGAGAGGCTTGAGTGGTAGTGATAGCAGCCAGAGCATCTTTAAAAGCGACCTCTTTGGATAATTGAAGGGAGTGAATTCTGTCAAATCTTGTATTGAGCAGAGAAGTTGTATTATCAACACCAGTGAGCTTTGTTTTAATATGAGAAATGTCATGGACCACACTGGATAATTGAGCAGCAACATCAGGTAGCTTAGCTTTAACAGCTCCATCTAAGACTTGATCTTCTTCACCAGGATAGTTACCATGTTCCTGTTGAAAAGATTTTTTCTGATCAAAATAGATAAAAGAAGGAGTAACATGATCATCATCTGCAGAAGTGCATTCCTCAGCAACAGGCTCTAGCTTTGGGAATGGAGGTGTAGACTCTGGTGGTGGTGTAGACTCCGAAATTGCAAACGGGACTATAGACCCTGACTCCTCCTGAGAGTGATCAGAGACTGTAGACTCTGGAAGTCTAGCCCTTATAGGCATTATTAAAAGAGGTTCTTCTGACTTCAATGTTGCAGCCTCGGTGAAATGACAGGGTTATCCACCAAAGCCTCCATGACTTTATCTGCTCTCCTTGCTAGAGAATCAACCAGGTGAAGTTGGGGTCTCTGTGTAAATGATTTCTGAGCAGCAAGAGCCTCCTCCTGTTTGCCAATCTGCACAATCAGACATAGTGAATTGTCATCCATCCCCTGCTCCAACTCATTGGACCAACTCTTTGGAAAATCTTGATCCCAATAAGTAAAGCTAGGTTCAGGATACCCTAATCTCTCATGCTCACAGTGGGGTTGGGCACCCACTTTCTCAATCTCACTCAGGCTCTCTACAGCCTTATCTACCTCTCCTTTTGCCTGGTCTAGTGCCAGCCTCTCATATATTTTGTCACTCAATTTAGAGGGTGCACTCAATAAACCTACAGAAGAGGGGTTGAGAGATAAAAATGGTGCTTCAATACCTGAACCACCTTGATGGAGGGGAACCCCGTCAAATGTCTGAAGGCTAGGGGTTTCCACCAAGGGGTGAGCATCAACAGATTTTGAACCCTTACTAGCATCTTCTCTCTTTTCAGAGTCTGTTGGCTCCAGTATTCCAGTCTCAGGGTCTACTCTAGACTCTGACTGCTTCAGGATGACTTCATTAGAAGCCAGAGTCTGAGTGTTACCATCTTTGACTATTGGTGCATGAGACTCCCCCTCAAGGTGGATAGACTCTGATAGAATAGATTGGGAAATCACTTCATGAGCATCCATCAGAGTCTGTCCTCCCATATCACTGGGGTTCTCATCAGCTCGTTGATGAGTTGTCAAGGAGGGCCCAACAACATACTCCCCTGCCCCACTATCACCCAACCTCTAACTAGGTGGTTCTTGTGTGGGTGAGGCAGACTGAACATCTTTATCACTAGTCACCACTGGTGCACTAGTCCCATCCTCCAACTGCCTTGCACCACCTGCTACCTCCTGTTGTTCTTCAAGAATAAATGCATTCAACTTGTGATGAAAGGCCCTGAGATGGATTGCATTGATTGCCTGGGCATCTGTGAGATTGAAGAGGTCCTGCAGTTCCCTTCTTACTCTTTGAAAATAAGTGCCCTTGAATTGATCCAGTCTACTTTGGTAGGTTGGATAGATGTATTTATTGGCAATTGTACCTATATTATGGACAAGTTAGTCAGCCACCTGTCTTGACAGAGGTTGAATTTGAGAGATCCATTGAATGGTTTTCCTGTAGGTAACTCCATTATCCCAAATTACTTCATAGTTAAAAACTGGTTGCTCAATCTCAGTTTCCAACTCAGCAATAGACTCTGATGCTCTCCTTTTGTGGACCTTAAGCTTTTTAGGCTTATTTGTAATTTTCTGTTCAGAGTCTGGCACACCTAGTGCTTTGAGAACTTCATTAGTTCTGCCTTCTATGAGCCCAGTTGCTTGTACTTGGAATGAAGAGTTGAATAGGTAGCTGTAAAGATTTTTGACCACATCCTGTGCAGACAATTGTAGCTCCTGTTCCATTCTCTTCCTTAGGGCTTCATAGGTTGAAAGAAAATCCAAGACTTGAGATTTAGTCTGATATTGCTCTGGATCTTCAACTGATTCCACCAAAGGATATAAGAATAGCAGTGCCTCATCACTTGGAGTAATGATATCATCAATTAGGCATGAGGCTGCATCCAATGGCATTCCTTCCTAAAATGTGTCATGATCAGAGTCTAAAGGCAGTCTAGACTCTGACTCAACATTAGACTCTGGTTCAGGTGTTTTCTTGATTTCAGAGTCTGGCTTTGCAGGAGCCTTGGGAGCATCTGTTTCCTACAAAACAGGGTTAGTAATAATAACAGGGTTGTGTGTGTGTGCAGAATAAGCCTTCCTTAACCTTCTGTACTTCTTAGCAAAAGATTTCTCAGGAGACTCAATGTGAGAATCCTGAGGTGCTTCCCTAGGTTTTTCAGAGTCTGTAGCCTTTTGAGAGTCTACAGACTTGGCTTGAAGGTTAGAATCAAGTGTATCATGACCTTCCTTTAGCAAAGAAAGTCCTTCAACAACTTGCTTCTCTAGTGGATTGAGCTCCTCATCACTGTGCTCATCTATAAGTCTAGATTGAATCAATTTTCTCCTCTTTACAACTGGTGCCTGTTGAGAGACACCAGAGGTTGGTTTCTTTTTGGATTTTGGTTTGGAAGATTGTATAATTGAAGGGGATTGGGTGACTTGGGTAGGTGCAGGGGGACTCTCCATTACTTGTTCCTGCACCATTTCACCACCAAAATATGAAGCATTGTAGATATAAGGTTTGTAGGATGAGAGTTTTACCTGCATTACCTGTGGATATGTCATTGCAGGTAGACTCTTCTTTTTGTCATCAATTCTCTTAATGTCAGAGAATATCCTCCTTTGCTGTTTATATGCCTGCACACAGCAATCATCTGCCAACTTGGTTGACATGTCAGGAATGAAGTGATTGAGGAGAATCATAAGAAATCTATGATAGTAGACTTTCTTTCTCCCCTCATGCACATTATTTAATTTTGCTCCCATTTGAGTGAGCAACATATCACCAATGTTGATTATTCTATCAAATAGGAGACTATGACCAATTTGATAAGTAATAGCAGTAATAGCATCAAATCCACTACACTTACCAGTAAAACACTTAGCAATTTGATCGAAGAAAAATGACCATTCTTTCCTTAAGTAAGGCCTAGTTATCTTGCTCATGTTATCTAAGCTAGCAGAATAACCTATTGCCTTAAACATGCTTTTAATGTCATCATCAGATACAATTTCATCAAAAGTAGACTTAACAGGCAGTTTAAACACAGAATTAAGCACATCTGCAGTGACATCAAATGTAGTCGAACCAAAGGTAAACATTATTTTACCTGGTTGATCCTGAGAAGGATCAACTACCTTTGCAGTGCTCCATGCTTGTGATACAGCATCCATGTGAATGACTGGTGATGCCTTGAGAATGTAGTGTAGCTCGGATTGTTCTAAGAAATCCATCACAGGGTAGTAGTCAGCGTCTACCCCTTTCTTATCTCCAAGAGCAGCAACATGATTTGTGGTCATGAACTCGAAATCCCCAAATGTGAACGCAATTGCCTTGGGTCCTCTCATGACAGTAGAAACGGCAGCCATTAAAGTTGTTGAGTTGAAAGTGATGAAGAAGCTTGAAGAATTTAGCTAGGGTTCGTAAAAAGCTCTGTGAATATTTTTGCCTTAGAAATCAATTGCAATAAACAAGTGAGTAAATTGTATGAAAAATTCTATTTTGTTCAAGTTGCATACAATACACACGAGTCTACAGCCTGTCTCCGGTCAAAAAATAACTGTTACCGCCTATTTCAAGTCATTTGAACATTTTAAATGCAATCAGAGTCTGCAGGCGCGAATTTTAACCGTTTCAGAGTCTAGGCGATAATTTTCTCAGAGTCTACTGACTTTCAGAGTCTACAGACTCGTCAGAGTCTACAGACTCGTCAGAGTCTACAGACTCGTCGGAGTCTAGACTCTGTCAAGGTAAAATACCAAACAAAATGTTGCACTAACAATTAATCACAGTGTGTTAAGACAGGGACTATAATTAAAGTACATACCTTGCTTCTTGCAATTTTTGATCACTTACATATTTAACATACCTAATTCACCTACCAGTCTGAGAAAGGTAGACTCATCAAGTGGTTTTGTTAAAATGTCTGCAATCTGTCTGTCAGTTGGAACATAGTGAAGTGTCACAGTACCATTTTCAACATGTTCTCTAATAAAGTGATACCTGACATCAATGTGCTTTGTTCTGGAGTGTTGGACTGGATTCTCTACAATTTTAATAGCACTACTATTATCACAATACATAGGAATATTTGAGAATGTTAGTCCATAATCAAGTAATTGATTTCTCATCCACAGGATTTGAGCACAGCAACTTCCAGCTACAATGTATTCAGCCTCAGCTGTTGAGGTTGATACAGTCTGTTGTTTCTTGCTAAACCAAGAAATTAATCTGTTGCCAAGAAACTGGCATTGTCCTGTTGTGCTTTTCCTATCTACTTTGCATCCTGCATAGTCAGAATCTGAATAGCCAATTAGTAAAAAATCTGATTGTCTAGGATACCAAAGTCCAAGAGTTTGTGCCCCCTTGAGATATCTAAAAATTCTTTTCACAACTATTAAGTGTGATTCTCTAGGGTCAGCTTGAAATCTGGCACACAGACAAGTTGCAAACATTATATCTGGTCTACTAGCAGTTAAATATAACAATGAGCCAATCATACCTCTGTAACTAGTGTTGTCAACTTTCTTACCCTTTGGGTCAGAGTCTAGCTTAGTAGCTGTTGACATGGGAGTTTTAGCAGATGCAGAATCTTGCATATCAAACTTCTTCAACAGTTCTTTTACATACTTTGTTTGATTGATGAAAATTTCATCATCATTATGTTTGACTTGAAGCCCCAAAAAGAAGTTTAATTCTCCCATCATGCTCATTTCATAATTTGACTGCATTAGTTGACTAAACTTTTCACAGGGATTATCATTAGTAGATCCAAATATAATATCATCAACATAAATTTGGACAAGCAAAATATCACCTTTATATTTTCTAATAAAGAGAGTTTTGTCAATGGGACCTCTTGTGAATCCATTTTCAAGAAGGAATTTTGAAAGAGTTTCATACCATGCTCTAGGTGCTTGCTTCAATCCATATAGTGCCTTATCTAACCTGTAAACATGATCAGGAAACTTTGGATCAACAAATCCTGGTGGTTGCTCCACATAGACTTCTTCTTCCAATTCTCCATTTAAGAAAGCACTTTTCACATCCATCTGATACACCTTGAATTTTGAATGAGCTGCAAAGGCTAGAAACATTCTAATAGCTTCCAATCTTGCTACTGGTGCAAAAGTTTCATCATAGTCAATTCCTTCCTCCTGTGAGTATCCATTTGCAACTAGCCTTGCTTTATTTCTTACTACAGTTCCATTCTCATCAAGTTTATTTTTATACACCCATTTTGCACCAACCACTGATCTATCTCTAGGTCTTGGTACAAGTTCCCACACTTTATTTCTCTCAAATTCATTCAATTCTACTTGCATTGCAATAATCCAATCAGGGTCTTGCAAGGCTTCCTCAATTTTCTTGGGTTCATTCTTTGAGAGAAAACAGCTATAAAGACATTCATTTTGAGTGGTTTTTCTTGTTTGTACACCACTCTCAGGATCACCAATTATCAATTCAGGAGTGTGATTCCTTGTCCATTTTCTAGCAGGTGGAAGATTGGTTCTTGAACTTGAAACTCCCCCCAAGTCATTTGCATCTTCTGTATTTGAGTGAAATTCAAATGAAGAGGCTCCCCCTAAATTGCTTGACTCTGACAAGAGTTTAGAGTTGCTTGATCCAGACCCTGATGAGTTAGACTCTGTCTGTCTAGACTCTGTCTGGATAGACTCTGTCTGGGTAGACCCTGACCTATTAGACTCTGAATTGTTTGGAGTTGAATTTTCTGGCTCCCCCTCAGAATGTGCAGGTTCCTGTGTTAGTTCAGGATTTATTCTAGGGTCTTCATCCTCTTCTTCTTCATTTATCTCAGAACTTTTTAGATTTTCAAATTCCAGTGTTGTAGACTCTGACTCATCCTGCAATTCTGTAAACTTTTTATCATCAAATGCAACATGAATAGATTCCATAACAATTTTGGTTCTGAGATTAAACACTCTGAATGCTTTTGTGTTCGATGCATATCCAAGAAAGATCGATTCATCTGCCTTGGCTTCGAATTTGCTTAGATTTTCAGGATGTACTTTCAGTACATAATACTTGCATCCAAATATGTGAAAGTGTTTCACACTTGGCTTCTTGTCCTTTATCATTTCATAGGGAGTCTTTCCATGCATGTTTATTAGAGTGCAGTTTTGAGTGAAACATGCTGTATTGACTGCCTCAGCCCAAAAATATACTGGCAGCTTAGACTCTTCCAACATTGTTCTGGCAGCTTCTATGAGTGTCCTATTCTTTCTTTCCACAACTCCATTTTGTTGAGGAGTTCCTGGCGCAGAAAATTGTTGAGTAATTCCCTTTGATGCACAGTGGTTCTCCATGATTGAATTCTTGAATTCAGTACCATTGTCACTCCTCAGAATTCTTACTGTTTTCTTTGATTTTCTTTCCAGAAAAGTGATATGATCTATTATGTGTTGTGAAGCTTCATCCTTTGAATGTAGAAAGAAAACCCATGTGAATCTTGTAAAATCATCTATAATAACAAGAGTATATTTATTTTTGTTAATTGACATAACATTTACTGAACCAAATAGATCAAGATGCAGTAAATAAAAGGGTTCAGAAATGGTATTTATTGTCTTGCTCTTGAAGGATGATTTCCTTTGTTTTCCAAGTTGATATGCTTCACAAAGTTCATCTTGTACAAAATCAACCTGTGGTAATCCTCTTACAAGATTCTGTTTAACCAACTTGTTGAGTGTTTTGAAGTTGATGTGTGACAGTTTCTTGTGCCATTTCCAGCTTTCTTCAGTTGAGGCCTTGCTGTATAGACATGTGACTTCACTGTTTATGCAATCCTCCAAGCTGGCTTCATAAATGTTACCATGTCTGTGTCCTTTGAAAACCACAATGCCTGTTTCTTTGTGAGTCACAAGACACTCTTTGTTGTCAAAGCCAGTATGGTAACCTTTGTCTCCAAGTTGACTTATGCTTATTAAATTGTGCCTTAAGCCATCAACTAGAGCTACTTGTTCAATGATGACATTTCCAAGTACAATCTTGCCATATCCCAGTGTTTGTCCTTTGTTGCCATCTCCAAAGGATACTTCTGGGCCAGCCATTTCCTCAAAGTCTGTAAGCAGGGATTTCTTTCCAGTCATATGTCCTGAGCATCCACTATCCAGGATTAGGGTTACTTTCTTTACCCTAGTTCCCTGCATACATAAAGCAACTAGTTAGATGTTTTGAGGACCCAAATAGTTTTGGATCCTTTTTTACTAATTTTAGGAGAAATAGGCTTAATAATTTTCACCTTTGGCTTACCTGTCTCTTTTGTTGCTCTAGACTGTGGTGGAGTCTTAACAGTGTCATACCAACTCTTATCAATAGAAGATTTTAGCTCATAAAAATTGTAATACAAATCATGATAGTCCCTACACATATATATATAGAATGAAATATGCTACCACAGTGATAACAAGGTTTCTGTGGTATGTAGTGACTTTTCAGAGTCTGAGAAGGACTAGACTCTGATTTCTTCTCAATTTTTGTTTTACAATCTATAGCTAAATGGTTTTGGTTGCCACATCTATAACACTTCTTTCTAGGAGCATTAGGATCTTTTTGATAATTATTAGCCTTATTGATGCCTTCCTTACCATTCCTATTTCTCCTAGTTTTGGTGGACTTTGATAAGTTCTCTAGCCTTTCTTTTAACTTAGACTTAGACAAGTACCCTATGTTTATAATTTTCTTAGAGTTATTTGCCCCTGTTTCATCTGTCTTTTTGTCAACAACAGGGGGACTATTGACAGATGAGTTTGTGGCTTCAGTTTTTTCTTTAGGGATCACAAACTTAACAGGAACAAATGTACTTTTGTCTTTAGTCTTATTAATTTTGCTAGCTTCTTCATTGTTATCATTCTCAACAATAGGTCTTTTGTCTTGACTCTTGTCATAGCCTAGACCAGCAGTTTGACACACGTTTTGATTATTGAGAATTTCTTGAACTTTTCTTCCAGAGTCTGTCCAAACTTTAAACTTAAGCCTTTCTTCTTCTAGTTCTTTCCTAACATAGTCATAGGTTTTCAAAATTTCAGTGTAGTTATGACTATATTTCTCAGAATTCTTTTTGTATTGTTCCATTAATAATAACTCAGATTCTACATGACAATTCCTTTTAGTTAAGGTTAAATTTTCTTCTCTCAACCTTTCACTTTCACTAGTGAGAGACCTACATGTTGTCATTATTTTATTAACCTCACTTTTCACAATCTCTATGCCATCAGAGTCTAAATTAATTAAGGATTCAGGAGTAAAGATTGATACCTGAGTTTTAGGAGATGAGGGTTCTTTGGGAGACTGTGATTTTCTTGAGAAGGATGCCATCAGTGCTAGATTTTCATAATCAATTTCATCCTCTGAGCTTGAGTCTGCCCAGTCCTTTCCTGTTGATAGAAGTGCTTTTCCTTTTCCTTGACTTTTTGACTTTCTGCATTCACTGGCAAAGTGCCCCAATATTCCACAGTTGAAACATTTGACATTTGCTTTGTCAAGTTTGATAATTGTACTCTTGCTCTTCTCAACCTTTTCATCTTCCTTCTTGAATGATGGCCTTTTGCTAAATTTGCCAGTTCTTTTGTTGAATTTCATTCTTTTGAAATTTTTAGCAAACATAGCCATCATTTGACTTAGATCAAACTCTTCATCAGAATCAGAGTCTGTGTCAGTAGACTCTGACTCCACGGCAGCTTTACCCTTCTTTCTTGAATCCTTGATTCTTGCTTCTGTGGATGGTTCCTGTTGTTCTTTCTCATACTCCATCAAGAGTGCCACAGATTTTGTCTTTACAGACTTCTTATTCTTTCTCTGTTGCATCTCCAAATCATATGTCTTGAGTCTGCCATACAATTCTTCTAGAGTTAGTTCATCCAAATCTCTTGCTTCTCTTATGACTGTAGTCTTATTGTCCCACTCTTCAGGAAGTGCTCTCAGAAACTTGGTGTTCGTATCTTCAGAATCATAAACCTTACCAAGCATAGCCATCTCATTCAAGAGTTTTGTAAACCTATCATACATCTCAGTGATAGATTCTCCAGATTTTGCTTCAAAGTACTCATACTCTTGAATAAGAAAAGACCTAGCATTCTTCTTGACATCTTTAGTCCCTTGACAGTGCACCTCAAGTTTTGTCCACATCTCATTAGCAGTCTTGCATGATATGACACAGTTAGTTAGAACAGAATCTAAACTATTAAAGAGAATGTTCTTTACTTTTGCCTCCTTAAGGACATTTTCTTTGTCCTCTTTTGTCCATTCAGCCTTTGGTTTCTCAACGAGGTGTTCTTCAGTTATTTTGCCTTCCTCATTGATTTGAGGCACAATTTTTAAGGGCACAAAGGATCCTTCATTAATCCTGTCAAGATAGTCAGGGTCTGTTGCTTCCAGATGGTGCAGCATCTTAACCTTCCAGTGGGTGAACTCGTTTCTCTTAAGCATAGGAATCTTAGAATTGCCATATTTTTTTCCAGACATCTTTGATCGATTTTAAACGTTAGGCTTTGATACCAATTGTTTTCCCAGTCGTACAAGTAGAGGGGGGGGTTGAATACTTGTATGTCTTTTCTGCCCGATTTAAAATCAAATTAAGAACAAACTCAAACACAAAAATATGAATAAGTACTGTTTTGTATTATTGATTTGTGAATACAAAACTCTCCTAGGGTGTACACAAACCCTAGCAGCTTCTCTGTGTTTATCACAGCAACTCTCTCTATTTCTATGCTCTCACAAAATTTCACTCAGATAATTATGCTTCGACTTCCACACCTTTACAATTAGGTTACATAGAGTTTATATAGAGAGCTGCCTATCAACTAATAACAGAAAGATAAATTACAATAGGAATAGAATTCCTAATTATTAGTTGACAGTTTCCTTCTAGAATTCTCTTTCTTTCCCATAGCATATCTGCAATATATTTATCTTGATTTTCGAAGACTTTCCATTCCTGTGATCTTCTTCCAAATTTATCCTCAACTGTATAGACTCTGAAATCTTCAGACTCTGATGATCTTCAGACTCTGATGATCTTCAGACTCTGATCACATGTAGACTCTGATAGATCATAGACTCTGATAGTCTATAGACTCTGATCACCTTCCAGACTCTGATCTTCATGCAGACTCTGGTTTCACTTTCTACAGAAATTCTTCTAAGTACAAGTAACATGAATGTTGACCATCTAGACTCTGATTATACATTTCAGAGACTAGAAAGACTTATTACAGATAAACTGAGCTAGACCCTGTTCTAGTATTTTGTACATCATCAAAATGAATATATTCCTAACAGAAGAAGCCTGTACAAGCAAAAGATGACAGACACTGTGTTGGGTTGAAGCAGGAATCTCAAGCATTAGTGAGGATGTAGCAATGTAAAGCATTTGTTGATGAAGTTAAATGCAAAGCTGATTCTATCAGTGACAGTGATGAACCAAATGGATATCTGACATCAATGACCAACACTGGAGATGAATCACTAAGCACTTCACAGGTACACATTCTAACGAGTATATGTTTATCTAATTCATAACTGTATGAGTTTTAGGTATTGAAATGTATTACATTCATGTCATCATGTTAGCATCTTAGGACTTAAATGCTTAATTGATTGCTAAGAATAAAATTGCATGCTAGGATTCATGAGTTTAAATAAGTACATTTCATACTTGATTTTATATACAGTAAAATGAATATCTGGAGAATTAAATATGGTGTTCTAGACGGTTAGGTGTATTCCTAAAACATTTGCTGGAACTTGAGTTAAATCTTCTGTGATTTAATACCTCTGTTAATATTGTGAAAATTACTAAATAGACAAACAGGTCATAGATCAGATATTTTATATTTGTTCTTAGTGTGATAAATGACTTGATAAGTATATGTGAAATTTGATATTGCTTATAATGTTTTATTCAAATATTCTGCATATTCTTGAATTGTTTATGTGCTTATTTTCATATGATTTGCTCTCACTCACATAGTTGCACTTAAATGCTATATCATATCATGTATTACTTGTTAGAGATAAGATGATTATAAGATGGTAGAATTATCTAAGTAGTCAGTAACATTTGTTAATTCGAGGTTTAATCTAAAACTGACTTAGGTAATTAGAGATAGTTAAAAATGTTAGACAACAACAGAAATGGATTAGACAGAATTAGTAATTAATTTGTTAGTTCTTCTATCCATGTGCTTTATGCATATTAAAGCTGTTGTTACCTCTGATAATATCTCTAACCCATCTGGACTCAATTAAAGTTGAGTACCAAGAAGCTTAATCATTTATGATTGCAGAGTATGTAATAAAAGGCAAAAGTTATGTGACTTCGTGACATTTATTGTTCGAGGCATATGATTAAGATTAAAGCTCTAACATCACAGTTGGTTGAGAAGGCCTCCCCGATGGTAACCTTTGGAGATGACAGCAAAGGATGTACAAGGGATATGGCTATCATGATTTAAGAATTGTCATCAGTGGAAGCATCTTTCTTGTGGAAGTACTTAGGCACTATCTACAGGGCACTAGGGAATTCTTTGTCAAGGGTTTTCTGGAAAAGCATTGAAAAGGAAAAGTGCTTGATCTCAAACAAGAAGGTTGGAAACTCACTCAACAGGGAGTGAGGAATTTTATTCGTAGCTGACATGGATTTTGTATGCAAAGGTGAAGTAAACTTTTCAGGAAAGCTTCATCAGTAAAGAGTTAGCTATGGCATAAGAAGCTCTCACACTTGGTGAACAAGACAATGGATTCTTCGATAAAGATGAAATTGGTGAGAGGACTGCTTCATTTAGAATTCTATCCAGAAGGACATTCTGAAGTACGTCACATAGGAAAGTCAATGAAAACATCACACGAAGCAAATTATGTCATGGAAGAAATATGCTTAGTGGTGATTGATGAAAACCCTAGTTATAAGTTGGTGATGTTCGTGCATTCAACAGACAAAATGTCACAAATGGTGATTATCACATTAGGTAGATCAAGTTGGAAGCAAAGTAAGTTGTGATAACTTTGAAGTCAGATAATGGAACTGAATTTCGCGAATGAAGTTCTAAATGAAGTCTGCACTGATAAAGGTACTTTGAAGCTGAAGCAATTAACACATCATGTTGCCTTAATCAACAAGATCGTGAAAAGACATCATATGAGTTAATGGCCAACCAGAAACAAACACTGAAGATCTTTCGTGTGCTTGGAGGAAATTGATTTTTACTGAAGATTTATATGAGTATCTTGGCAGGTTAAGTTAAGACTCATGGAACAATTTTCCTCGGCTACTCATTGAAGTCAAAAGGCCTCAGGGCTTATGTGATGTGAAAACAGAAGGTGATTAAAAGTCTGAATGTATCGACCTACTACACCAAGCTCCCAAGCATTCAAATGAATGACTATTCTGAATATTTGAAGTTTGACATCCCGTCAGAGTCAAATTCAGATACTGATGTTGAAACTGAGGTTGCAGAAGGAATCAATGATAATGATGTTTCAGATCCTAATAGTGGAAATGGTAGTGAAACTACACAAATCGTGAACGTTAACAGAATCCACTGAAAAAGGTGAAGGATCTTCAACACATCCTAACAATAACTTAGGGGGAGCAAATAAAAGAAGGATCTACTAGTCGTACTCAACACAATGAAGATCAAAGGAATACATCAAGAACATTTTGCCAAGACAAAAGGGTTTGAAGTCAAAGTCATTCCTAGAGTCTAGTTCTTAGTAAACCGGATTTTGAGTAAAGTCTAGAAGTGCTAATCAAGATGAACATATATTTTTTGGGACCCAACAATCAATAATTGGTATCCCAAGGAATAGTGTAGATGCACTGATTGATCCAGATTGGGTGATTGTAATGCAAGATGATCTCAATCAGTTCGAAGGCAGAAACTACTGAAGCTGGAACCCAGACCACAAGACGAAGCTGAAATTGGTACAGTAAGGGTTTTCAGAAACTGGATAATTATTGGCATTGTTATGAGGGACAAAGCCAAACTGGTTGCTACATGTTATTATAAAGTAGAAGGTATCGACAATGATAGAAACAGAATCTTCGGGACTTTCAAGATCTAACAGCAAGCAACAGAGACGAGACTTGATCCTCTTAGGACCTAACAATTGGGCCTAACAAGATGAGGACCTAACAGAGTTAGGGATTCAAGCAAAACGTCAAGGACATGGTATGACACTCTAACTGCTTATTACATGAAAATGATTTTATATTAGAGTAGTTATACACATATATATCTCTAGAATACTAGGCACACACACAATGTAATATATGTGCAAGTATACCATGATTATATTATATGTGGGTCTACTAATGAAAATTTGGCAAGAGATATTTGTTAAGTTAATGCAGAGTAGGTACAACATGAGCATGTTGGAAGAGTTGCAATTCTTTTTGGATTACAAGTAATTCGAAAGAATGATGGCAATTAAAGTAAGTCAAGGATCTTTTGAAGATGCGCAATTTGGAAGATTCTAGACCTGCCAAGACTTCTTGCCAACAAACCACTAAGCTTGATCAGGGCAAATTAGGTATATGAACTGAAGTGACAAGCTATAGAGGTATGATCAGCTCATTACTTATTCAAGTGCATAAAGACCATATATTTTATTCTCGATATGCCTATGTGCAAGTTTCCAAGTGGATACTAGAGAATCTTATCTTATAGTTAAGTTATAGATTGTTAGATATCTTAGGGGATCACCAATTCTTGAAATCTAGGACCCTAAATATACTAGGTTTAACCTAATTGGCTATATAGATATAGATAATGCAGGTTGTAATAAAGACAGGGAAGTCATTCCTAGAAGCTGTCATTATTTCCAGCAACTCTGTTGATCTCTTCACACCACGTATAGAACAAGCGCATGGACACCAGGTATCATTTCTTTTGAGATTGTCCTTAGTAGAATAAATTACAGATATTTGTTAAACAACTTGATGAATTCATTTTATCTAAGTTGGTTAGTGAATTTGAGATATTATTTATTTGCATATTTGTTGAAAATCTCATCTGCAAGGAATTCTCAAATGAGTTCATAAGTATTAAATTTTCCCTATTTAAAGGACTTGTGAATTTGTTTTAAATCCAGTACCTCATACTTTTTGCTATTAGTTTAATTATCGTGCTAACAATGTATTATGCATAAGTGGTAGTTAAATTACTTAGCATAAGTTAGAAGCATAATTATTTGCATGTAAAATATTTGATGAGTATTAGTCAAGATGTTTTGCTTAATTGCTCTGATATTTTGCTCTGATATTCTTAAATATTTTGTTACAAATAATTGTGATACTTTTGATATTAGTGACAATATTTAGAATTTCTGTTCTAAGTAATTAATGCATATTTCAAAACTCACTAATATTGGAAGACGAAGTATTTTCTAAGTTATGTGTATAAAATTCTCAATATTTTATATACTTAGAAAATATTTCTAAATTTGATTTTATTGCGAGAAGTTGCAATTAGGAACACAAGACTTCTTGTTTTTCTTCATTAGTCCACTCTTTCTTGTCCTTTAGAGTATAATATCCAAGAACTTGTCTTTCTTCCACAATTATTGATGGAACTAGTTTGGTTGGTAGATACTGACCTTCATTGATCATGTATAGATAATCAGGATATATAGAATCCAAGAACATCATCATCTTTACCCTCCATGTAGGGTATTCAGCCTTTTTCAAGATTGAGATTCCGATACTTTCATACTTGTTTCTAGACATATTTATATGATCTTTAAGTTGTAATCAACTGCCTGCTCTGATACCAATTGTTTTCCAAATATTAAACTATTATAGAAGGGGGGTTGAATATAATAGTATCAAGATAATCGATTATAAACACAAGTATGTATAAGAAAAACTGTTTTGTATTAACTTGTATGAACTGAATACAAAACTCTCTCAAGAAAAACAAAGTTCTTAAGAGCTGCTAGGTTATGAGAATGATAATTATGTATGTTGCAATAATGTTAACCTAATTCTGTGTTTATATAGTACATAGTTACAAATCTAATTACAAAACAGATAATGATAAGGCTAACTTCCATAAAGTAATATAATTGTATTTCAATTCCTCCTTCACTGTCCAAATCAAATTCTGATTTGTCTGTTTCCTTCTTTGACAAACTCTGATCATAAACTCTGTCAGTTGATAATCTCTGATTGAGTATTCTCTGATAGAGTAAACTATGTCGACAGTTTCTAAACTCTGATGACATCGGCATAAACTCTGTTCTTCAATAAACTCAGTTTATAATATTCTTTGACAGTATCAGTGTTTGCATTTCTAACATGGCGCTATCAAATCGCTCGAAATTATTATATTTTTATTTTTTTAGAATTTATGTATTTAAAAATTATATAAATTCCTATTCTTCTTTTACCAAGAGTCTAATTATTTTTTGTCTTCTAATTAGGTATCTTATAAGGAAATATTAAATTATTCTGATTAAAAGTGCAATCGAATTAGTACTTACTTTCTAATTAGGATTTCAATTACTACTTATCCTCTAATTAGAAGTGTTATTAATAAATATTAACATATTGTAAGTTTTATAAAAGTAAAATTTACTAAATATAAGTTGATTTATTCTCTTATAAAAATAATTTTATGAAAATCAAAGAAAAACGTGTGACTCATTGCGAGAAATGTGTTTGACAAGAAAACGTCTCTGTAAGGAAAAACGCGATAATTGTTATAATTTAATATTCATATTATGATTTTATTTATAAATTATAAAATTTGGTTAGTATGTTGTCGATGTAGAGTCTACGTGAGATGTAAATAAAGAATTATAAAACAGTTCATTCCCCGGTAAAATGTTCAAAATGAGAGAGGTTTAATTAAAAAAAGTGTATTAAATATTAAAATTTAATAATCTATATTATTATTTTTTAAAAATAAGTTCACTTGAAATTTGAGAAAATTCAACAATGATTATATATATAATAATATTTAAGATAATCAAGTCTATTTTTATTTTTTATTAGGGCGGACAATCAAATAAAAAATAACAGCAAAAAATATATGAGAACCTTTTAAGTTAGGTTTTAAATTATATTATTTATTTTATCGTATCGATGATGGATCAATATTTAATTTTCAGCCCATTTTAGTTCGGTAATATTTAAATATTTCACATTTATATATATAAAAAGTGATCAATTATTTATTTAACAATGAATTCACAAAATATTTTTTTGACTAATTTATATATTATTATAAGTGTAAAATGTATATTCCTAAAGTCATTTGGATAAAATCACTTTATAATTGTTTGTTTGATAAATTATTTTTCTAAATTATAAAATTAATTCCATATTATTTTTAATGAGTTTATAAAAATATTATAAAACCGTGGCGAAGCGCGGTTTTGTTGACTAATATTAATATATATATATATATATATATATATATATATATATATATATATATATATATATATATATATATATATATATATGTATGTATGTATATGTATATGTATAAGTTAAAGGCTTATTTACAATTTAAACCCTATGTTATTAACAATATACAATTCAAACCCTATGTTAATATATTTAGTAAATTTAACCCTACGTTTTTTAAACTATTTACAATTGAAACCTTTTTTAAAATAATTACTAAAATTTTAAAATAATTAGTAAATTTAACCATATGTTTTTTAACTATGTACAATTGAAACCTTTTTTAAAATAAATAGTAAATTTAACCCTACATTTTAAAACATTCAGTAAATTTAACCTTGACTTTTTAATTTTGGAATAAAATAAATTTTATATCGAAAAAATATTTTCGAGAATATATTCACCGAAGAGTATTTTTGAAAATAAATTAAATTCAGTGATGAACATTCATGAATATATTGAGCGGGAAGTGTGATGGCAAGATGGAATAAGATAAACACATATTAAAATTTTATTGAACATATATAATATATTATACATATAGATATATTAATATAGAAAAGAACATCTAAATATCCATTTTATAAGAAAAAACCCTAATAATTACAAATATCTATTATGCTTAGATAATATCTATAAAAAAAAAATTGACAATAGTGCATTTGACGAATATTTATTCAAAATTTTATCATAAAATTTATTTTATTCCGAAATTAAAAAGTCAAGGTTAAATTTACTAAATGTTTTAAAACGTAGGGTTAAATTTACTATTTATTTTAAAAAAGGTTTCAATTGTACATAGTTCAAAAACATATGGTTAAATTTAATAATTATTTTAAAAAAGGTTTCAATTGTAAATAGTTAAAAAACGTAGGGTTAAATTTACTAAATATATTAAAAGAGGGTTTGAATTGTATATTGTTGATAACACATGGTTTAAATTACATTTAAGCCTAAGTTAAATTAATTAATTTGTATCGAAAAAACCTTGTTCAGTCTTGTACAAATATAACATACAAAATGTATATTGAAAAATGGTTAACCGTTTATAAACTGGGTGTTGGCCCTATATGTCACAATTTAGGGAGAAAATGTTTTAAATGACACACCCCAAGAAAATGACCCTAAATAGCACTCCAAAACGCTACATAGTGTGGCGTGTTGGAAAAGGGGTGAAAATGCTATTTCGTGTAGCGTTTTATACTTTTTATTTTTTTTTTAAAATTTTTTTAAATTTTTTTTGGGGCAAAACGCTATTTTATCTTGGGTTCTGGACTCAAAACGCAATTTAAAGTAGCGTTTTAGGGCTATACGCTAGATCGTGTAACGTTTTTTTTAAAAAAAAATTTCTCATAACCCCAACGAGACTATGTCACGTTTTCAACCAATTTTTTTTTTACAGGCTACACGAGTTTTAGAGCGTTATTTCGGACCACTGTTACGGCTTGTACCCCGTTATCTTCCCAAATTTTGCGGCTTTAGTTTCTTTTCGCCCGTTAAAAACCCTAAACACTTATTATTAACCCCCTTTTCTACTACTTATATTTACCCTTTTTTCTCCTCCATTTTTTATAAGGTAAAGTTTCTTCCTTTATATATATATTTCTGTATGAAACAATTTATATGTATATGTATGTATATAATTCCATTTGCTAAAAGAATTAAGGGTATGGTCTAAGATTTCGATCACAACTATTTATTAAAAATTAGGAATTAAATAGCTGATATTGTGGTTATAATTGTGTGTTTAAAATATTGTAAGGGGTTTATAAATTTTTTCATATGATTTTGTGTTAAAGCATCAATCAATGGGTGATGAAAAGGAGGCCTTTTATGTTGTGAGGAAGGGGGATATTGTGGGTCTGTACAAGAATTCTTCTGATGTTCAAGCTCTTCTCGTAATTTCTGCTTAACTCTTTTCATTACTCTTCTGCATTTATTACAATTTTATTGTGTATTTTTCTGGTTATTTTTCTTTTGGTAGGTTATTATCGTCATATTTAAGTACTTGTATGTTTATATATTGTTTATTTATGAGTTGTTGGTGGGAAGAGGCTCATGGGTGTGTGCTTCTTGGATCATGAAATGATAAGGAGAACAATGTAATTGAAATAAAAAGGGATGATAAAAGGAAACAACACTTGTCAAACTGAATTTTTGTCTTATGTACGATTAAAAGTTGAAAGGCAATTAAACTTGTGAATTTATTTTTGTTGGCTCGTTATTGATGAAGAGGAAGGAATGAAAAGATTAATTAACAATTATTTTATGTTATTATGTTATTTATTATATATTTAATTATATTAGATAAGTAAATCGCTAGGAATATTGTAGTAGTTTGATAAAAAGAGTTGTATCCTTTTATTTAGGATTTGACATATGAACACGAACATTATTGCCATTTGTTTTTTTGTAAAAAAGGGGATGGTTAAGATTAGATTGACAAAGATTAACCAAAATTAAGCTTAACATATTAGGCATAATGTAAATTCTCATTTAAATTAAAAACTATCAAATTGTCATAAACTCTGATATACATTTTTTCATAATGAGATTCCACAGGTAATATGTTATGTTGAAGCCTAGTTTTTTAATAATTTCATGCTAGATTCTTTTTTTGTGCATAAACAGGCCTAGTTGTTAAATGTAGAATATAAATTTTTATGCTAGATTCTATGTTTGTTCTTGAATATATTATGAATTTATGATAATAGGACAAATCTGAGGAGTTAGCTTTACATTCCTTGTTTTAAATCTTTTTCTTAACTTCTTTGTGCTACTCTTTGAGTTACCTATTTTCTTTGTACCCAATATTCTAGCCTTGCCTATTTTAGAAGTTCGTCAGAAATCGACATTTAAGTGAGATGAAGGCGTGATTTGCAACAGGAATTGTCTTTGCCTCGTCTTAAAATTACAAAACATGTCTTTTCGTCTAGATCATGTAGCACTTGAGGTTCAAAATTTTCAACTTGATGGACTATGTTGTGATCTTAAAGGTATTCTTAAACAGTCTTATCCCAATCAATAGATATGAGGTTTTAATATTGGATCGCGGTCAATAAATATGAGGTTTTGATATTATAAGTTTCTTCGATGAACCTGTAACCTTTATTAGCAGATTCATTTTCTGTGGTTTCTCAGGTTACCAAGGAACCATGCATCACACTAAATAGGGAACTGCCGAAACATGGTTCTGACATTGGGTCTCAATCGATAGATATGAGGTTCTGATAGAGGAATTGGAGAAGGAACGTGATAAATTATATGATGAATATGAAAGGCCAAGAGGCATCAAGTGAAGTTAATAATTGATTAGTTCATTAAGATTCTTAAGGAAATTACAAATCTGCAAGTTGATGATGAAGAGCTTGTTTCTCCTAATTGGTTTTTCAGTTCTTCAATACTTGACGAGATACAAGTAGTTGATGTTAGAGGGGATGTCAAAAAATTTAAGTTTCTTCCAGAAGATGTCAAAGTTACTTCCCCAACAATTTAAATTGACTTTATCAGCCGAAAATGCTTGACTGAAGTCAATATTTATGAATAATACTTCTCAATGGCTACAATGGATTCCAAAATTTGTATCATGGTTGTTACGTCGCCGACTAGTCGCCGACTAGTCGACAAGTCATTATTCTGGAACTAATCGAGTCTCGACCGGTGAGTTTGGTGTCCATGGGTTTTACTTGGAACCCGGCCCGAAACCCGATCCATGAACCGGCCCAAATTAAAAAAATAGGGTTTTAGGTAAAACATACCCATTTGTTAATCGGGACTTCAACCGTCAAACACCGATAAAGCGGCGACAACTCATCTCCAACGATCCACAGCAGCAGGCCATCTCCCCATCTCCGATCAGCTATTCCGGTGACGGCGGCACATCCCCGGTAAGTCTTTCTTCCCCTTCTCCTCTTATTCTCTTCTTCTCCTCTTTTGATTTCTTTTTATCTTCTCTTTTTGTTTTAATTTCTAGTCGGTCAACAAACACCTCGTTCCCCGTTCTGATTTGTATGTATATATAATACATACACACATTTTTTAACCTTTTATTTTAAAAGTTTTATATTAATTTTATTTCTTTTAATTATGTACTTATATATACAATAAACGTTTTTTCACACATTTTTTATTTCTTTTAATTTTTAAATTATTCTTTTGCACAAAAAAAAAATTTACTCATTATTTTTCATTTGTTTTTATTTTTTAATTATTATTTTACACTTAAAACGTTGTTTTACCCATTTTTTTCATTTATTTTTATTTTCAAATAATTCTTTTACAAAAAACGATTTTTCACATATAATTATTTTGTTTTACAAACTTTGTAATCAATCAGACATTATATTCAATTTTTGCATAAAATAAAATTTTGTAATCAAAGCACTGTATTCAATTTTTATTTATACAAAGTACAAATTATAGAACTTATTCCACTACAAGTCATTTTCACTCTTCAGTCAGTCTTGAATCCAACTCTACACCACTGTTGTTTGCTGCACCACTGCCATTGCTTCACCTGCAATACTATTGCACCTGTACACATGTACACAATGCTGCACTACTCACTGCTGTATAAAATCCGCTTCAGATTTTAACACACTACTTCTGATTTTCTGCAGAAAATTGGAGATTGAAACGGAGAGTACTCGAAGAGAGTTGGCGAAAGATCCTAAAAGAAAAGCTAATAGATCAAATGATCCGGGATGGAAATATGCATAATACTATGCCGGATGTTAATAAAGATGTTTTTATTTGCTTAGACCTTGGAGATGCTTAATTTTAAGTACTACTTATTACTCCATCCGTCCCATTTGATTTTTAACATTTATGAGAGAGTGTCTGACACACATTTTAAGGTGCATCTAAAGTATAGTTACATAACTTATTTTTCAATTTTCTGTTTTTGAATAAAAATTGAATGTTTAAATTTGTATTCAGGAAAAAAATAATTTAAAAATAAGTTATGAAACTATACTTTATATGCACCTTAAAATGCATGCCGAACACTCTCTTAGAAATGTTAAGAATAAAATAGGATGGAGGGAGTATCTATTAATATTCATTTTGAACTATGAAATTGATGCGTGTTAAGTGTTAAACTATATTATATGTTATAATTACTAAAAATATATGTTTATCGACTACTTGTCGGCTTTTACGACTAGTTAGGTGACTTGTCGACTAGTCAATTCCAAGGTATTCGAGCGTCGAGTCTCGACTTGTCGACTTAACAACCATGATTTGTGTACACCTCATGTGGAGTCCTGCTTGAGAATAATGGATTTATTTTTATCATAAGACTCGTGATCAAATTGTTTTTCAATGGAGAGGAGAATGATGCGAAGGGATGAATCGAAAGATTAATTAATAGTTATTATATGTTATCATTTTCAGATAAGATCGATTGTAATCTATTATGATATTTAATTATATTATATGGGTAGATTATTTGGTATATTCGAGAATATAATAGTAGAAAATTGATAGGAAATGTTTCATTTTATCTAGGATTGTACTTGTTTTCCAATAAAAATAGTTGTAATCTTTTTTTTCTGCTAAAGAAAATAGTTGTAATCTTCAGTATTTAGAGTTGATATATATTATAAATGGATGATTTATGGATAAATTTAAGGTTTTATTTGTGACTCTACCAATGTCCTGCGGAGATAGGTTAGTATTCTTGGTTTTAAATCTTTTTCTTCACCTCCTCTCACATCAGTTATTATTATTATTATTATAACATTCATTCAATTTTTTTAAACCTTTTTCTTAACCTCATCCCACATCAGTTATCATTATTATAACATTCCTTCAATTTGTTTGGTTAGTTTGTTAAGCAACTCAGAGTGAACTGATTCACTGTCGAGGTTATTGAAATATATGTCATTCTTATATGTTCACTAACTTTTTATGATAATGATCCTTAAAAATTGCTTATATTGGACTTATTCTTAATCGTTCAGATGTATGATCCGTCTATTACTGTGTTCAAAGGATATTCTCTTCCCAAAGAAACTGAGACATACCTGAATTCACACGGGCTTAAGAATTCTATTTGTTCCATAGGTGCCTCCAATGTGCAAGCTGATCTTTTTGGCCCGCTTGTTGTGTGCCCTTTTCAGGTAATTACTTTTGTATATGCAAGGCTTAGCCTAGCGGATACTCCTTTCTTGGAATCCCAGTGGTGGAGTGGTTGCGTGTGTATTTAAATTTCTGTAATTGACCTTTACCAAAACAAAGGTAATTCCTTAGCTTGTGCATTAAAATCATGTAATCAGGAAAACTCTCCCTGCACTTTGCCCCTCAATACTTATACCTCTAAATAGCTATATTGATTGTTGATTTTGAAACATGTTGTTGTAGACTATGGTATGACAATTCACATTTGTCTTTTCTTTCTTGTCTGCTATATTTTCAGTTTTATTATTATTACTTCATGTTCAGTCTTGTCTCCACTTTCTCAACGAAGTTGGTTGTCAAATTCACAGGAATTAGAAAAGGAAAACTAAACATACCACTTATGTATTACTCAGAAGTAGGGACTGGATGGTGAGATGTGTGCATAACTTTGATCCTATGAGTAGAGAGGTTTACGTGAAGACCTCTAACCTTTGTTTCTTTTTTTTGGAAAGTTACAAAATATAATGAGAATTGTGAATCTTTTAAGCAGATATAAAAAAGGAATCAAAAGACAAAAGGTGGTATGGGTAGTATGATAGCTTTCTTGTCTGGGAAACAAAGTGTTGCACTAACATGACATAAATCATCCTAAAAAGACAATGCAACAAAAAAGTAGATATGTGAAAGTAGGTATGCGAAGTACTGGGAAACAAAGTGTTGCACTAACATGACATAAATCATCCTAAAAAGACAATGCAACAAAAAAGTAGATTATGTGAAAGTAGGTATGCGAAGTACTAGATACCACTCACAAAACACATTCCTAACTATATAGGATCATGAAACCCACCCTTCCCTTCTATCAACAAATATCAGATTTTATCAACTACAAAAAGATTTATGAATCATTCAGATGATTTACTGAATGAAGCCAATTTAGTGTCAATAGTGTGTGAGTTTCCGTTATTATTATGAATTCAAGTTGTGTTTGTTGAATAGAGAGTACTTGTTCTTGCTTGTGTTGGACAATAATATTTTCTTTTTAATGTTAATTATAAATAATTAGATATACAAGTTGATTTATATTTATCTAATCGGCTTCTATTCGATGAAGCGCAAGCTATGTTTTGCATTTAAGCTCTTGGAAGCAACTTGCGATTTCACTTTTAAAAACTGTGCCCTCCTCAATGATGCCATTGTCTGTGTCCTCCGGACATGGACAACCCACCAAGCCCTCTTTTAACATGTATATGCTTGTTCTAGTATTTGTTATATATCTGTTTCTGTCTCAGGTGTATTTTCCTTTTGTATATTGTCATGCTTCCACTCATCTGGTCAAGTATTAATCTTTGCCATGATTAAATTATTACGGGTTATTATGGTGATAAATGGCCAATGCAACTTATGAATGTTGATTTATTTCAGCAACCAGCTACCGGCAAAGAGAAAGCAGTTCAGATAAGTTCTCCAGAAAAGAGGCTGCAGGTAGACTAGTGGTTGTTGTCAAAACTATTTATGTTTGACATTTACACTTAGTAAGATACATATAGATGCTCGAGGCTAATATTTGTAAAGAAAATACTCATATTCCGATCCAAATGAGGCTTTTTTTGTTTTGCAGTGCCTTTATTGAAGGATCTTGTTGCAGAAATCTATGCATTTATGTTCAATATTACTATCATACCCTTTGTTTGCAAAGTGGCAAAAAAAGAATTTGAACTTTGTAGACACCATCCTTATATATCAAAACATAAACTGAGGGTATGGAGGGGATTTTAAATATTAATTGTGTTGAAACTTAAATATCAAGTATATGGGAAAATTACATCTAGCAATGACTGAATTAAACTTATCATTGACTGTCTCCTTTAATGGACTTGTCTGTTGTCTACTTGTCTTGCTAGGTGAAGGTAGAACTGCTATAATTGTAGTTTAAGGTTAAGGACTGAATTAAAGGAACATATTATGTAATGCTTCATGTCCTGCAAGTTCATTTGTTCTTACGAATGTCTTCAGGAAACTGCTTGTTCCCTTTTATATTCTCTCTTTCCACAATAACTCCTTTGGATCTTGTTCGTGCCTTTTGTTTTTTTGTTTGTCTATATTGCGACCATGTTAAACTCTCCACTTAATTGGTGTATTAAAGATGTATATCAATAAATTGCCAAACTTCTTTAACATCAAAAAATGGTAGGGAAGTCGGTAGAATACTTGATCACCATCTAATTTATATAAGGTAATGCTGATGTTTTAAATATGTCCTTGAGTTGGAACTATGTTCTTTGCATTTAAGCTAGTTTTGTCAACTTCGAATAACTACATCTCGAACTGTAGAGTTTGAGTCGAATCTATTTTTTGGACCTTCGGTTAGACAGACAGATTATGTTTTGGTGAAAGATTAATTAAAGCCAGCCCTTTTTGTACCGTCTTAAGCCTTGCTACTTAATTGTATTAAACTATTAATAGATCTAATGATGTCATCTAGGGTCATTTTGGATGTAGTGTAAATGACTCGAATAAAGTGGGTGTGGATTACGATAAATTTTATTGTCTTGCTTTCTGCCATAAATCTTAAACCACCAACTTCCTAAGCAAAATAATTTCATTAGACAAGTGTTTACCCGAAAGTAAGATGATTGCAAACACATGTAAAATTGAAATTATTTCCTTTTCATTATCTTTCTTGAGAAAGTCTATGCTGCATAACTTTTCTAACATCCAAAAGCAGTCATAATGTGTGTTTTACAAAGGGAAGAGGACATAATATGTTTAATTCCTGCATTTGGTAAAACTGAAAGTTAGTCATTTCTTGCTCAAGTGTATTCAATACAATAATGTTCTGGCTATCAGATCTGTAGTAGGACCTAGGAATTGGACCAAGATATATTTAAATCCTCGAATGTTCTATCATATTGCATGTATGTGGTATTCTAGTTCATGCATTTTTAATATTAATATATTTTACAGAAAATGCAAGTTATTTCGACTTTCTAATAACCTCTTTCATTTGTAATCATTGTCATAATGATTAGGTATTAACCAATAAATTACCTCACTTCATCATCTATTACACATTGGGGATTCCAGTAGTCAAGATTAAGGTGGCATTTGTAATGAATTGTCTTACCTTTTCATACTTTTATTTCACATAATGCATTTGTTTTTCAAAGCTATTTTAAGAATCGTGGAACCCAGAAGTTATATATGTTTTGGCCAGGGAGATTTACAATTTCTTCATGATCTGTCTTTTGCCTTCTTTTTATATATTATATTTTTTAGCATGGTGCGGGGGGTTCAAATCCGTTCTCAAGCCCTCAGCAAAATCAATCTAGAAGAGAGAATATTATGGCTGTGGCACCAGTTTCTTCTTATTGTGTAAGTAATCAGACCTATCCAACATCTCTTATTGTCATGTCAGTCGAATTCATGTTCGCTGGTCCTTGCTTCAGTAGAGTAGTTTATGACAGTGTTTCATAAACTTATATAAATACTTTAAGCTTTCTTGATGGTCCACATTCTGGTTGTTAAAAGTCAATAATTTTGTTATAGAAAGTATTGTCACTTAGTTTCAAAATCTGTATAATAAGTCTTTCTACTGTTTGTTGCTCGTTATTTATTTATTTAATATATATTAGCGCATAAGTTGTGTCTGACTAGCCTTATACGAAGGACATATGAAGATTGATAGGAAATATTGTAAAAATCACCGATTCTCTGAATCACTGATAGTAGTTTTTAAAATTGGTCCCAACTTTCGCATAAAATAATATTTTCGATAACATATACATTTGTATACACTTTATGAATATGGAAATATTTTATGATACTATTTTGTGCTATATTTTCTTCTCTAATAACTTTTACACCATCTATTATCATAGGAAGTGCCTTTAATTGGGCTTTTTGATTTTTTTTATGTTGTATTAATGAAAAAAATTAATAAATTTAAAGAATATTATCGAATTTATAGGTAATGTTTTGATGCAAAAGTGTTAATGTACATAAATGTTAGTGTATCTTTTAGAAATCCAAGAAATTATGTATATTATATGTATTAACACGTAAAACACCAATTTTTATTATTTTAAAATAAAAAAATATATAAACCCCTCTATTGTGATAACCCCTCTTAAGTGATAATATTTTCCAATTTCAAGGATATCACTTTAGAGGGGTTCTACTATAAAATGTTTGACATGGTGGAGATGTGGAGTATACACATGTATGCACCCACTAATACAGGTAGATGTATCTTGAGTATCTGGTTATGCTCATCTTAAACCAATTAAATTTCATAAATGCTAATAATTTGTTATGACTTTGCAATACTAAATAGCCAATGCCATGTGATGTGGATATGGAAAAAAGTAAATGTGGTTTTTATTTATATTTTTATCTGTAGTTGTTTCTTCTAGGCAGAAGACTAGCTGTTTTAAAATTGAGAGAGTATTTGATATTTATGTGGCACAGTCCCACTCCTAGTTTTCATGTGCAAGAATATATACAAAAAGCTGTGAGCAAGGTTTGATCATAGTGTGATATGTTTCCCCTGCTTTTAGTCATACCTGCTCCTTATAATTGGCCAAGATAACGAAAGTTATGAGATCTTGGGTCCTAGCACAAAAAATCAATTGACTGTTTTTAGTGGACAGTTCTCAGTTCACATGGGTTTAGACCTTGTGCAGATTGTTTTTGTTTGTGTTTTATCTATCTGACAAGCTAATGGATAATTTCTTCTTCCGATCTAAACTTTTTGCTTCTTGCATTACAATGTCTATAATACTTCTGTATAGTTAATTTGTATCTTATTATTTTCCAGACCTTCATTCTTGAGTTTGATGGTGCATCAAAGGGAAATCCTGGGCAAGCTGGCGCTGGAGTTGTGCTGCGTGCTGCAAATGGAAGCTTGGTATGATGCTAATTAGCATGTATGCTTCTCTTCTATAATTTGTAGGTCTCTAATACATACTTGCTACAGGTTTATCGGCTGCGTGAAGGTTTGGGCATTGCAACTAATAATGTTGCAGAATATCGATCTCTGATTTTAGGATTGAAGGTTGCTCTGCAGAAGAGGATCACACATATAAGCGTAAAAGGAGATTCTAAACTTGTTTGTATGCAGGTTAGATATATCCCCTTGGTTTATTTTCTTTCTGCACTCGGTATGAATCTAGTAATTGATTCACAATTATTGGTAGCTCAACTTAGTTTTACACTTCGCATGCATCATGTTATAAATGTCTAAATGAAATTGGGAACTTCCAATCATACACTTTATTAAAAGCCGGAATCCCCTTTTCAATGGTATCTCATTACAGGCCTCTGGACAAATTTGCTTTCATTCCTCAAATCCTATTTAGTTTTGGTTTCACCACTTTATAATATTTTTATTAATTTATTAACTGTTCTTTAAGATGCTATTCATATTGGTTAACCATTGTTATTATTAGTGTTTGTAATACGGTTAAGTTGTGTTGTATGTTTTTTTACAAAAAGAATCAAGTTCAAAAGTCAAGCTTGTTAGTATATAAAGTAAAATATCTCTTTATTCAGATATATATATATATATATATATATATATATAGGTAGGTAGGTGCTCAAATGAAAACCTCTCTTTTAATGAGAACTGAGATCTAATCTCAGCTTTTTATTTTGATTTAATCTTTACCAAATATAGGCAAGTGCTCAAATGAAAACCTCTCTTATAATGAGAACTGAAATCTAATCTCAGTCTTTTATTTTGATTTAATCTTTACCATCCAATTAAATTATATACATGCACATGTGTATATATCACCCTCACCATCTCTCACAATTTTCAAATCTACTCTATCTCTAGAATCATATACATACATAAACATCCATCTCTTCATTTCTAATAGATCTGAATACACACACAGAGATAAACACACAGAGATAAACACACAGAGATACACACATATATACATATGTATTGATGAAGAGAAAATAATGGAGAAATTGCATGATGATTAGCGAATCCTGATGATAATAATAAGAAGGAATCGCCGATCTATGCTCAGATTTATAACACCATTATGCATTCAAAACTTTTTTGTGATTTTCAGTTCAAAAAAATTTAGTGATTTACGATCAGATTTTGGTGATTTCCATTATATATCTGATGATTTGGTTTGAAATTCAGTGATTTCATTGGTGATTGTAGTAGTGGTATGGTGATGATGGTGACAGTAGTGTTGGTGAAGTGTTGGTGATGGCGACAATAATGGTAGTAGTAGGGATGAGGTGATGTGATTGTGGTAATTTAGATAATTTGGGTTTAGATTTAATGATTATTTTAGTAATGAGGACAATGTGGTAGTGGAGGTTGTGTTGCGATGGTACCAGTGCCAATAGTCATGGTGTTGATGATGATGGTGTTGTATATAATTATAATATATACTAGCTTATATCCCATGCACGGATCATTTTTTTAAAATATTTTTAGCATTTTTTATATGATTTGAAGTTATTTTATTTTTATAATAATAATTTTAACTTTATTTAATGTTATATTTATATATTTTTTGTAATTTTTCATATACTTTATTTGTATTTGTATTTAAATAAATATAATATTTGTGTATTTTATTTAGAGATGTGTTTTAATTAGAGATGAATGTGACATGTGTTTTAGTTAGGAGATTATTTTTAATATTTAATTAATTGTGGTCAATTAATATAATAATAATATAATTTTTAATAAATATAACAACCATTAGATTTTATTAAAGATTTTTAGGATCTTTTCTATGGTTCACCTAGGGTAGGAGATTAATGTAACATGTGTTTTAGTTAGGAGATTGTTCTTAATATTTAATTACTTGTGGTCAATTATTATATTAATGATATAATTTTTATTAAATATAACAACCGTTACATTTTATTAAAGATTGGACGGTTATGATCTTTTCTATGGTTCACTTGGGGTAGGAGAATAATGTAACATGTGTTTTAGTTAGGAGATTATTCTTAATATTTATTTAATTGTTGTCAATTATTATATTAGTGATATAATTTTTAATAAATATAACAACCGATAGATTTTATTAAAAATTGGAAGGTTATGATCTTTTTTATGGTTCACCTGGGTTAACCAAAATGATAAAAAAGTTCTTTTGTTTGGTTATAATAATATAGTATAAATGTATATCAAAATTTGGTGATTATATTTTGGTTCTTAGTTCTCAATATAAGTGGGTTTTCATCGGAATATATATATATATATATATATTTTAAAATGAAATTTTTTAACTACATATTATTTTATAAATTTCTAAAAGATCTTAATTTGCGCAAATTTATTATAAAGATTCTTGAATATAGCTTATAGCCCGTGTAAAGTACAGATCTTTCACATGTAATTAATTTAATATTAATATAAATATTTATGCATTAACAAATTTTTTTGTTTATTTTCTGTAATATTTAAATTGGAATCCTTTACATTTGCTAGTATTTTAGAATTAATAGTATGAATATATTGTTAATACAATTTAAAACCTAAATTTTTATTAGTGTCTTTGGAGCTCTAAGTATAATTATTAAATTTTAACATATTGTAGGTTCAATTCATACTTTAAACATATGTTATTAATCTTTGGTGTTATAAATATTAAATTTAATTATGTTGCTAAATGAAAATGCATACTTAGAGGGGTGAATAGACGTAATGGCAACTATGTCCAAATAGTTGGCCATTTTGTAGCTTACTGTTATGGAAACAGACTATTCTGCCAATAAAATAGCTTCTTGATTCCAGTTTAACAGAGTATTATAAAGAGCCGTGATGAGTGCAATGCAGAAATAAGCAAAGGAAAGAAGGAAAAGAACACAAGAGACTTTTGTTTGATCACTAAACCTAACGGTACGTGTCCTGGTCCAGTCCCTTACCAACACGGGAAAATAAAAAATTACAAGACACAATAATATATCTCCCTGTAACCGAGATGCTGAAAACAACCTGTTTAACTCCTAAGCCAGCTACGTGTAATCCAATGTCCTCTTTAGCAAACTTGTTCCTTCGAACCTTGAATTCCTTGAGCAACCTTTACTTGAAGTCCTTAGTTCCGGAACACTTTGCCCTCTAGAACAATGAATACCACAAGCACCTAGCATCCTAGATCAAACTAGGTCCCTTGACACCATTTCGTTAATATTAAATATTACAAGCATCGTAGAATACAAAAATAAAGGAATGAATACATACTAAATTTTAACATTAGTGTCCAACACTTGATTAAGGCCTATTACTATGAATTGACAATTGAATTCTACTATTAATTCAGAAAGAGGGGGGGAAGGGGGGTTAAATTACTATTAAATTTTACAAGCGTCTCAGAATACGAATGTAAAAGAATGAATACATGCTAAATTTTAACACTAGTGGAGGGGAGGGGGTTAAATTATTATTAAATATTACAAGCGTCTCAGAATACGAATGTAAAAGAATGAATACATGCTAAATTTTAACACTAGTGTCCAACACTTCATTAAGGCCTATTACTACGAGTTGGCAATTGAATTCTATGAGTGGCCATCTTTTGGAAAAAAAAAGGATCTAAAATGACTTCTTTGTCCTTGCAAATACATCTCTCTCGATGTATACAACTAAACTATCATTCATCCATTCGTCTCCTATCCTATTTCACAAATCGGTCTTGACAATATTTATTGCTAAAAAAACATTCAACGGAAGCTGTTGCAACGGATACTGAGATAGGTGATATATTCAATTTATATAGAACAAATTGAAAAAAAAAATAAAGGATAAATATACCTGAAGAAATTAGAGATTTGGAGAATTGGAGCCTTGGAAGTTGGAGGTAGGTTGCTTGATGCTTCACTGACCTTGAAGGAGATACAAATTTGGAGGCGTAATCACTGAATCACATGTACAGTGACACAAAATATATGTTGCCACGGATGTGAAGATACAGGGACACAGAGTATAGATACAGCACTACAGGAGAGATTAGGAATGAGAGGGTGGGCTTAAATTAGGTTTTTTTAATACTATAAGTCACCCGTGGGCTCTAGCCCACCAATAAGATCTGCTTATTATTATAGTTTATTAACCATGTAGTGCATGGTTTTGTTTACACATCTCAACTCAATATTTTTATGAATGTGTATATTTTAATTGTAATTTTTCTAAAAAACTACAATTCAATTTCATGACTGTCCTTGTTACATGTAATAATTTTTTTATATTTACCTAAATCATACATGGTTATCAAGTACTTTCACTTGAGACTAAAAAATAAATATTATGTTTTTTTTCTGGCTGACAGTATTACAACCTTAACTTTGTTAGTACTTTTAGAGTTAAAATATATTTCATTGAACTAACATAAACATTAAATTTTAGTGTATCGTTAATACTTTTTAGATTATATAAACATTTCAATTTTAAAAATGCCCTTCTATTGAAGACAATTAATAGACCTAGTAATAGAAACATGACAATGAAAACATTATTAATTATAAATGTATCTATGTAACAAAATTATAGGTCTTTAAATGAGTCAACATGAAGTATGAACATATAAACACATAAATTGAAACCCCGTTGTGAGTTTATTGATCTGTTATACAAGTGTTTTAGCTTAAGCTAATATATTTTATAGGAACTTTTTCGGTCATTTACTGTGATTAATTACATTGTACTACTTGTTCAATGTAGCTAGACCTGACAATTCGGGTAAACGGTTCGGTTTCGGATCGGATTAATTTCGGATCGGATCATTTTTCGGTTATAATATATTTTTATTCGGTTTGGATCGGATCGGATGAGATTCGGTTCGGATCCAGTTTCGGTTTTGCATAAATTGAATCAGTTTCGGTTCGGATCGGTCCGATTTCGGTTTGGGTCAAAATCGGATTAAAATTCGGATGAATTTCGGTTCGGATATTTTAGGATTTCTTATTTTAAATTAGATTTTGTTTGGATTTAAAAGTTAAGTTCGGATTAATATTAAATTAATTTGAATTATCGTTGAATTTAAATAAAGATCATTAAGTTAGTTTGACAAATTATAGTTAAAATTTGATAAAATAATACTGAACAAAATAATTATCTCGATTAAGTAATATATTTCTTCATTTCAGACTTTGGTCAATATGATAAAAGAAATGTTCCCTAAATTCTGTAATATAACAATATTTAAAAAAAATCTTGATGTCCAAATAAAAATATAAATAAATTTTATATGTACATATATAATATACAATATTTATTTCTTATTAAAATATGAATTTATATTCACTTTTCTTTACTTTCTAGCAAATTCAAAATAAATGATAATCTTAATATTTAATATTTTATTTTACGAACACATGTATTATATGTATGAATTATGTATAAGTGTATAATATATATATATATATATATATATATATATATATATGAACGTAACGAATCATAAGATTGTATGTATGAAATACACTTAAATTCTATAATTTAGTTTAAGCCATATTTAGTTTGTATAATTTTTAGTTAGGATTTGATCGATTTCGGGTCATTATTGGATCTGTTATTTCGGATTATTTTCGGTTAAAATTCCGGTTCCGGATCATTTTCGGATCGGATCGAATCGGTTTTCGGATCATTTTCGGATCATTTTCGGATTTGATTATATTGAACCGATATCGGTTCGGATCGGATTATTTCGGATTCGGTTACACTTTCGGATACAAAATCGGATTCGGTTCCCAACATTTCGGGTCGGTTCTTCGGGTCCAGACCCAATTTGCCAGGTCTAAATGTAGCTACGAAGTTGTTCCACAATCTTTGTTCAAATATAATATTTTGCTACTTCTTTTTTCAATTGTATGAGTTGAGTTGGTTCAACAATATATACATAAATATGATATGGCATCTTTCTTGATCTATATGATCTTTCTGTCTAAAATATGCAACTTATTAGTTATGCTAAATAATTGACTCATATTATAACTTAAAATTAATTATATAATATTAGATAGTTGTCAATAATTGATTTGTAGACTTTTGGTAGTATGTTGTATAAGTCCAATCTTATGTTTATAACACGTGCAAAGTATGGAATATTTTATACATATTTATTAATTTAATTTTAGTATAAGTATTTATGTATTAAAAAAAATTGTGTTCTTCTTTTGTACTAATTTAGAATGGAATCTTTTATTTTTGTTGGTATTTTTAATATTAATCTTATAAATATTAAAATTTAATATGTTCTTAATACGATTGAAATTCTAAATCTTTGTTAGTATATTTATATCTAATAGTATAAACATTAGATTTTAATATATTGTTAATGAGATTCGAACTATAAAACTATACTAGTATTTATTGGGCTATAAATATTAAACTTAAATATGTTCTTAATAAGTATCGAACCTATGATCTCTGATACTACCTGGAAAGATCACTTTTACCCTTATTCTATATAGGATATAATTTCAAAATATTAAAAAAATATCGGATGACCATGATAGCCACAATTTTATAACTCTGCAAATTTGATAATATATCTAACTATCTGTATTGTTTATAGAAATTGAAACCCCGTTTCAATGCTACTGTATACAAGAACATATATCGGAACTCAGATTCAATGTCCTACAACTACATATATAAATTTATACTTTTTTTAAAACTCAAGCCTCTTTCCATTGGTTCCTTATAGTAACAAATTTAGTTTCACCCCTATATATATTGGAAAATGTCTCGTGTTCGATTTCTTATGATTACATAATTAAATACAATAATATTTATCATCTGTACACTTTATTAGAAACTGAAAGCCCCTTTCAATTGTACCTTATATATATAGTACCTTATATATAAGTCTCGGGTTCAATTACTTACAACTACATGATTATATAATATTCATTTTTTATTTCTATTAATTATTTACTGTATCTATACTATTTTTTTTTATGTTGTCAGCTACTGTATCTATACTCTGTATTAAAAGCTGAAAGCCTTTTCTTTTTTTTGCTAAATGCTGAAAACCTTCTTCAATTATATCACATTACAAAACTGTATTTAATCATTTGCCTTCCACTTTGTATGCATGAGTTCTGAGCCATGTGGTTCACATGATATGCTGTCTGATTCTTGTAATCAATTGAATCTGCAGTTACTATATATCTAAAGTTTAGGCCTTTTGGTTTTGTGGTCGGCTGCTAATATACTGATACTTGATACAATATGTAAGTGTTTATCACAATTGAATATTTATGGTTTTAACTCACTTGAGAAGCAAAATGAGCTTGCAGATTCAGGGTCTGTGGAAAACCAAAAACCAGAACATGGCTGACTTATGCAAGGTGGCGAAGGAGCTCAAAGACAAATTTACGTGGTTTGAGATCAATCATGTTGAAAGGGTAATAGTGGAGCACTTCTTACTTAAACTTGCAATGCAAAATGATATTTTCAAATGTTATTCAGTTACTCCCTCGATCTAAATATTAGTCTTGTTTAAAGAATAAAAGTTTCCTATAATACGTGTCCTTTTCTTTATTCAATGCAATTTGGGAATTATTTTCCAACATCCACTTGTATATTATTTCCTATGTTGACTATTCTAAAATAAGAGTCAACCTAAAAATTAATAATGGGTAAAAGTGGAAATTAAATATCACATTTAAGATTCCTTAAGGTGAACAAGTTATTATTTTGGGATGGAGTACCAGAGTAACTTAATGGAATATCTTGCCTGCTTTTTTGAAGCATTTACATACCTTTCCTTGTGGGAGGCTAAAGGCTTGGTAAATATTAATAGAGGTTTTGGTAGAATGAATTTAATATATGAATATAAACTAAAAAAAGAAGCGAACACTGCATTATTGTTGACAATTTAATAAACGGTGTAACTTTCCAGTCATCAGTCATATATAATGTTTTTTTATGCTATGGACCGTAAACTAGCCCCTTGTATATTTTTTTCTGTATGATAGGAGTGTAACTCAGAAGCTGATGCTCAAGCCAATCTTGCAGTCTATCTTCCAGGTAATTACTCTTGGGCTCTTGAGCGCACTAGTTTGATTTTAGTACTTTACAGAACATTGTGCTTTTTATTATATGCAGAGGGTGAAATTCAAGAAGACTGCGAGCGGAAATAGGATAATAATGCTTTAAAATAGCAAATTCCGTTTGTTTTGCTGAGAGGATGCAAGTGACTGCTGTGTTTGGGAATGTTATCTGTGTATCAAATCTTTGTATTTAAGTACTTCTTAAGCTAAGTTTGTATTATGAACTTGGAAGATATATAAACAGTATGTAGGTTATATTGTAACAGTTATATATCGGTATTATATAAAAAGCTGTTCTGCACTACGAGGAAATTGTTCATAATGGTAATAAGTTGAAGGTTTCACCTAAGAAGAGTTATGAACCAGATATTTCTTTAATTTTTTTTTACTAATCTTATACCGTAGTATATATTCGAGCGAGAATCAAATTCAGCATGTAGGATAATAGAGGATAAACTCTTACGACTAGACTATTCCATAATGCTCTATATTTCTTTCATTTATCATATTATATTTTATTGAATTATTTGCAAACTAATCAATTATCTTTTAAATTCAGCGACTCGTCTGTTTTAGTTTAGTTTGATAATGTGACAATAAAGTCGGTGAAATTAATTCAAACCTCTTTTGAAAAATTTGTAAAAGTCAAATTACTATAACTATATGAAAATGTGTGTGGGTTTACATTGAGATTATTAACATACTCACCGATTAATTATGCTACTTATTCACATATTCACCGTAATTTACAAAACATTTCACCGTTGTTGGTGAACAAGCATTCAATCAGCCTGGGGTTAGGTGTACTGGTGTAGTATGTTAGCTTATGCCATGGGTTTGTTCCCAGTAGAAAAAAGGAGTTAATGGGTTGGTCACCAGGGTTGGAATTGGATAGGCGAAAATACGTACAAAAAATCAAAAACGCTTGTCTTCTCATTTATCTTATAAACAGTTTACCAATACAAAAGAATCAACAACTCCAGTTTGTGTTCTTTAGTTACTACATGTAGTAGCAACAGCAACCTTTCATATCACATTTCCAATTCTAGAAAGAGTTATAAAGTAGTATATTGCCAGTTTCGAAAAAGTCGAGCAAGAAAAATGTGTCTGTGGCTGAGAAATAGGAAAATCTTATTACACAACAAGATGAAGCACAGCCTCCTTCGAGTAGGTTGCATCCAGCTCAGTTTATGTTTCTCCATCCAATCTAATATGTCTGGAGGTGACATTTGTAATAATAAAATTATACTGATGATCTCAGATCATCCCGGGATCCAAAAGATATCCCAGTGACTTATGTTACGTTTAGGAAAAAAATTGCGTTATTATTTTTGAAGCTACTATATTGATTTATGGGTCCGTTCGACTTATCTTATAAGTAACTTATAAGTTGAAAATTGTATGTATTTTTTTTTCATATAAGTAACTTATATGGGTTCCCAAACGGAGCCTATATATATACTCGGAGTATATAGAAAAGAAGAAAAAAATTAAAGAAAAGATCCATGTGTATATTGCGTTTCTAAACCGGCTCAATAAACTATAACATCTAAACAAATCAAAGCAGGATAGGATTGATTTTGATAGCAATTGAGATCTCTCCAGGTGAGACTTGACATGATTGACGTTGTGTGAATTTTTTTGTAGAAGAGTTGCTATGCGGAGTCGTGGCTTTACAATTATTATTGGGAGGAATGAAACGCTACTAGTCTGACATATTGCTTCTAAGCATTTCACTGCTTTGCTTATTTCTCCTTTCTTCTCTGCTAAATCTCCCAATTCCCATAACCTTCTGCCACCACATCCATTGAATTAGATTACACACTAACAATTGTTTTTGTTTAAACTAGACTATTAGAGAGAGTGAGTCACTAGACAACAACAATAAGACCACTATCAGGGGAATCTTGAATGGAGATTAGATGGTAGCCAGTACTAATTTTGTTAGTTTCAGCACCATGACAACAATGCTACTGTGAGAACAAGTAGATGAACTAAAAGGAGAATAAAACCTGATGTATTTGATAATAGGAATGAAGAAGCCTGGCGTGTTTTATGTACTCTGAGAATGCAGTAACCACCATTAATCTCATCGACACAGTCTGAGAATGTCTGAGAATGTAGTAACCGTCATATTCTTCGTGTGCACTTGAACTTCGATCTTTTGTGTTTAATTAGGGTTTCCAATGAGCACAATAATGAAAGGGGAAAAAGATAGTGTATATATATAACTGATAAACTATTAAGATAGTAGTTGTCACAAATATCCTCCACTCAAGTCACGGCGTTAGCTAGATTTGACTAAAAATAGCAATGTGTAAAAAGTTTAGAAATGTAGTATATCACGTGGTAGTTTATGAAGTGTAATATCACAAATGGTCCAACACATAAACTGTGAGTACACGAACTGCACTTTGCTCTAAATTTAACCATTTGTTAGGAATTATGTAGTGTGATCTTAATTTTGTAACTGGTTAATTGATATATGACCTATAAATATCGATTGACTAGGGAACCATTTATCAGTTGAAGTTGTTGTTAATCAACTGATAAATTGGATTGTAACAGTTGATTCAGAGTTCCTTTATTATCAATGGATTGTAATATCTCGATGGATGTAATATTCTAGTCAACTGATGTTTGTTGATTTCGATTGATAGCTCTTCGACGGATATGAAGAATGACTGACAAAGTGTAAATATTTTAAGTCAGAATTCTCATAAATGAAGTGATCAACAGATTAAAAAAGTCAATAGATATGGATGTTGATCGATGGATGAAAGTCAACAAAAGGTCAAATCAATGGATCATCATCAACGGATAAATCTATCAAGACAATCAATAGATAAAAGAGTAGTCGATAGATAAGGGATTGATGGATATTCAAATATCCATTGATACATAAATTGATCAATGAGTAACCTATCTATCGATGAATAAGCAAAGAAGGATCGATTGATAAGTTTCACAACAATTATCAGTTGATCAAAGTTTCCCAAAATAGTTAAAGACAAATGGAATGGAATCTTTGCAGAAGTCTGTATCAATGGAAGAAAGTTTTGTTAGGACTGCAAAGACTTTCAAGAAACACAGTCTTCAAGGAGAAGAACAAGACAAAGACTTTTCCAAAACAAGGAAAAGACCTAGGAAGATTGTGAAAGAAGCTACATTCTATTTTAGTACACACACTGTAAAATGTAATTTGTATTTTTATCAGTTGATAGAAAATAGAAGTAGAAAATGAACTGCTATATATAGTTTAGTAGTTCATTCTAACAAATGAAAGAAGCTGTAGAACAAGAACACAAGAAAATCACATTAATAAATAGGAATTACATTTGTAAGCAACTTGGTTCTAAGACCAAGGTTAATTGAAAGTAAAAGTATTCACTAGTGGAAAACCAATCCACTAATAATTTTTAAAGAATTGTTTTCAAGTTCTTAAGTTTAATTTTTCCTGTGTTCTTTCTTAGTTTTAAATATTTCATACACTCAAATACTATTGTATGCAAACTTATCAATCCGCAAGAATTTGATAAAATTCTTAAGTTTGTATTCAACCCCTCCTTCTACAAACTTGTTATTTAAGTACCAAGGGTAAATAATAATTGGTATCAGAGCCAGGTTTCAATATACATAAATTTAATATCTAAGTATATCAACAATGAGTCACAAAGACACATGAGTGAAGATTCCAATTTTTGAAAAAGAAAGTTATTTTCACTGAAAAGTTAAAATGCATCTGCATCTACTATCTCTTAACACCTCATATGTTCATTGCATAGAAAAAGGTCCACGTGTACTTATGAAAATAGTGAAAAGTGTGAATGCAAATGGTACTCAAGCACCAGACAACTTGATTCCAAAGCATGTGACTGAATACACAGATGATGATGAGAAGGAAGCGCACAAGGATAAAAAGGCTTTGAACATTTTGTTTAATGGTCTTGACAAATATATGTTTGACAATGTTATCAATTGCAAAACCTCTAAAGAAGTCTGGGATACTCTTCAAACTCTATGCGAAGGTACTGAGCAAGTAAGGAAGAACAAGATGCAACTCTTGATTCAGAGATATGAGGCCTTTCAATTCAAGAGTGATGAGTCAATTAATGACATATATAGCAGGTTTCAGAAATTCTTAAATGAGTTAAAGCTATATGGAAGAGTATATGATGTTGAAGATACAAATATCAAATTCTTAAGGTCCTTACCTAATGAATGGAAACCTATGATTGTGTCCACAAGACAATCTCTTGATTTCAAAGATTATACTCTTAAAAAGTTGTATGGAATTCTGAAAACCTTTAAGTTGAAACTACAACAGGATGAAGAAATTGAGAAGAGTCAAAGAAAGGACAAGTCTGTGGCCTTGGTGGTAAAGGATAAGCAAGTTGCAGATCCCTGTGAAGATGTTGTTATTGAAAAAGGAAAAGTTCTCATGGAAAAGTTACGAGTGGATATAGGTATGATGAATCTTCAACTAAAAAAAGGAAAGAATTAGTTGAGGATGATGAGTCATATACCAAGGAAGAAATTAATGAAATAGATGAACACTTAGCTTTTCTATCAAGAAAATTTTTAGAACTCAAATTCAAAAAAAATCCAATGCAAGGGCCTAGATCCTAGTTCAGATAAAAGAGTCAACAAAACAAGAATCTTATTGATAGAACTCAATTCAAATGTTTCAACTGTGGATTGGCTGGTCACTTTTCTAATGAATACAGAAAGCCAAAAATGGAGAAGAAATCAAAATTCAGTAATGGTATTGATTACAAGAAAAAGTACTTTGATTTACTGAAACAAAAAGAAAAGGCTTTTGTAACAGAAGAAAATGACTGGGCTGCTGAGGATGATTCTGAAGAGGAAGAATTCATCAATCTTGCACTTATGGCTAACCATGATGATCAAGAAGCTAGCTCTTCTAGCAATCAGGTAATTTCTATAAATCTATCGGAGTTGTCTAAAGATGAATGTAATACTACAATTACTGAAATGCTAATGAATTGTATAATTTGTATGTCACTATTAAGTCCTTAAACACTAGACTCAAAAACACCATGAAATCTCTAACTGAAAGAAATACACACTTAGAGAGTGAGCTAGTGTAAATGGATAGACTCAAGGTAGAGAACATAGATGCTAGAGAGGAATTAGTTGAGTGTAAAAAGGAAATAGAAATTTTAAAAGAAAAAATAGAAGAAGAACTAAAAATGATTGACAAATGGAACAGATCCAGTAAAGCTAGCAAAAAGATGAATGACATTCATGGATCTAACTCTTTTACCATGTTGTCTAAAACTCTTAAGAAATTAGCTATTGATGAAAATAAATCATTGAATAAGGAGCAATCGATTGCTAATCCTGAATCAACTAACAAGGATTATCTATCGATTGATAATGTTGACTCAACTGATAATTATCTATCGATTGAGAAATCATCAACTGCTAAACAATCCACTTTACAAACCAAGCTTAACAGACCTGTTAAATTTGTGATAGAAGGTATCTCCTCTAATCCTTAAAACAAAGTTGAGAAGGCCAATATAGAGTATTTATCTAAGAACCATTTAAAAGAAAAATTAGAAAAGATAAAGCCGGAAACTAAGCCTAAAGGAAAAATGAAAAAGAATAGAAATGGTGAGGTAGACATAAATAAGCACAACAACTACACACCTGACATGTATGCACCTAGAAAAATATGTGTTAAATGTGGTAGTAAGAATCATCTATCTGTGCACTGTAAATATGAAATGCCTGTCATACCTAACATGTTTGTAAATTCTGTTTTTCCTCAATTAGTTTATCCTCATACTATTCATGCTCAATATGCATCTATGCCCTATATGTTTAACCCATATCTTGCATTTACCAACATGAATATGTTTGCTATGCCTTGGAATGTGAACACCAATATTCATGCATCAAATTTCTCTAATTCTGCAAGCATGAATAACCCAAGTATTAGCACTGAGAACCTTGGGGTAAGGAAACCTCCTCCGAAGACTCTTCCCCGCTAGACGAAGATGAATCCTCCTCGGCTTCACTCGACTCTTCTTCTCCAGAAGAGTTATCCTCAACCGGTTTTTGAGGGGTTGCCTCGAGAACATTCTTCTCTGGCACAATGCGATGAGGAGAGGGACTAAGACTAGGCTCGCGAGTCCTCTTTTGCCTAACATCGGGATTGCTGTCCCCTTCAGTTTCTGCTTGTTGTGCCTCGATCATCCGCTTCAAAGCCTTGGCTGACTGAGGACTTTTAAAGTCCACCTTAGGGTCAAACAGACCCGGATACCTCTCCAGCACCGCTTTCAGTGTCGGTTCCACCCAATTATGTAGTTGGCAGGGTAGAGGAGGTCGTCATGCTCCTAGATTAAGTCTTGATATTCCTCTGAGGCCATATACTTGTCGATGATAGCATTTTTGTCAGCCCGTAGTTTAATTATCTCGGCATGGGTCTGCTTCAGAAGTTCCTCCTTCTCGGTCAGCTTCTCCTCCAAGTGTTTGATCTTAGCATTCGCCACTGAAAGCTCATTCGTATGCTTCCCTTCTTGAGCCCTCCATGACTCCGTCTGGTGCAGGGAAGCCTGAAAGTAGGCATTGGCCTGAAAAACCAATAAACCAGGGTGAGTAGAAAGAATTCTAAGTATCAAAAGCTAAAAAATGAGTGTGTGCTATGGGCGTAAAATACGTAGTTAAAGAAACTTACTGATGCCAATGCTTGTGTACAAAGAGCTTTAGTGCTCTCCTTGTCACGTCCCAACACTATATCCTTATAGTCACAAGGAGTGATAAAATGAAGAGACCAATCTCTCGCATGGTCTATGCATCTCACCACGGTGTCGGTTTTCCTGAATCCCCAGCCAGGCTTGTAAGCCAGGGATTTGGGTGCTCTGACAGCCTCACTGCCTTCAACCTCAGTTGGCCCAGTGTGGGGCTGTAAAAAAGTCGGAGGCTCCTTCCCTTACCTGGGGTCACTCATCAGCCTAAGTCGCTTTATGCAGCCTGTCTCCTCCATGGGTGGAATGGTGCACTCGTTAATTTGTGCGGCAGTTGGAAATGAGACATGAATATGTTAGTAAAACAATCAAACAGCCAAAGTAAAAAGAAGGCAAACCTAAGTAAAGTAATATACCTTTACTTGAGGCCCTCGACAGGCCCACAGCCTTCAACCTATACTCATCCAGAAGAACCCAAAAAACTTGATTGGTTTCCACCTGAGTGAGCACGACATAGGTTGCTTGCTCCTCCTCTGAAAGCATAATGGAGTCAAAGCTCCCAACAGCTACTTTCCCAAAAGTGGACCTGAAGAGTGTTCCCCAATATCCCCCTTCCCATTTGATTTGAACAAAGTTCTCTTTTCAATGGAGGTTATTGTCGGGAATGGAAGAATTGTTAAAAATATGGGGCGTGTTGGGTCTATGACCTATATGAACCCAACCCAAGGAAAGGCTAGAGGAGTTTTTGAATTGAAAAATTTTGCGGAAAAGGGGAACTGTCATTTTGATTTTCGTTTCTAAACACAAAACCATGAAACAATGGATGAGTCTCCATCCATTGGGTGCAATTTGGAAAGGATTTAGTTGGACATCGGACAGAAGAGTGGGAATGAATTCATGCACAGGGAACCTAAGCCCCGCTAACAGGGCGTCTACATAAATAAATAAATGATTGGGTTTCCAGTGGTAGGTCCTGTCACCAGGCTCCACCAAAGAAATAGTAAAACGAGGGGGGAAGTTGAACAATCGATTATATTCTTCTACCAAGTCAGTGTCTCAAAAAATTTATTCCTATGGCTATATGAATCTAGGTGAGATTGTCTGGGATATTCATCCCCCATTTGATTTATCATATCAATTAAAGACATGTAATTCGAATAAATGGGGATGCAACGAAGGGGTTTACCTCTCTTAGTGGACCCCGCATTCATAGCTACTAGCCGGGAAGTCTTCTTGTCGGCCATTGACCCTTCGATTTTATGAGTATCCTTTAGAGGATTGAGAGCTGGATTTGCTCAAAAACGAAGAGGTCAAATGTGTGTGAGAAAGTTGAGAAGTGAGAAATGAGTAGTGTGGGAAATGAAGCCCCTCACAATACTCATATATAACCCTCTAGCCGGTCGCTTGACCGTTTAAATTCACCTTTTTACAAGTGTTTCTAGGTCACATGGTCGTTGAAGGGAAAATCAACCGGTATGAACGGTGAATGGGCTCATCCAGCGAGGCCCATGATTGAAGGCCCAAAGGTAAAAAAAATAATCTAGAACTTGGAAGAAGGATCTTGAACTTATGCCTGTGAAGTCCATGACCCATAAGCCATAAAGGCCCACTGCCCAATGTTAAAAGCCTCGAAGGCCTAGAATCTAAAAAGTCCAAAGCCCAGAAGTCCCAATAAAAATGAAAGACCCGTAGTCAATCAATGAAGGCCCATGACACAAAAGCATTGAAGGCCTACTAAGTTAAAGAAACATGTTGATCTCTTAAATAGAAGGCCTAATGAGAGCCCACATTGTTGAGGGCCCAAAAATCCTAAAGCCTGCAAGGCTCAATTTACTAGAATTCCTGAGGGGACAGAAATTTTCGACCTAGGTGAGCATTTGAGGCTTAAATCGGCCTCAATTCAAGTCAAAAACATCAAGGTGGTGAGATTCAAAATAAATCGACTTGAGTGGTGAATGGGAGTGCAATTCAATTTCATTCCATGCCGAAAATTACTAAGGCACGAAGCCCATAATAAATCGACCTGGAGGGTGAACTAAGGGTCAATTCGACCTCAATCCAGGTCGAAGGAAACAAAAGTTTTAAAAACAAAACCAAATCGACCTGGGAGGTAAATCAAGGTTTTGATCGACCTCAAACCAAGTCAAAAGCCACCAAAGCATTGGAAAATAAGAAAAAACGACTTGGAAATATATTTGAGGTATAATTCGACCTCAATCGAGGTTGAATTGAAGCCAAAGCCAAGAGGCCAATCAATCTCAATCATAGATCAACTTAGAAATACATTTGAGGTATAATTTGAACTCAATAGAGTTCAAATTGAAGCCAAAGCCAAGAGGCCAATAAATCTCAATCGTAGATCGACTTGGAAATACGTTTGAGGTATAATTCAACCTCAATCGAGGTCGAATTGAAGCCAAAGCCAAGAGGCCTGTTAATATCAATCGTAAATCAACTTGGAAGTACATTTAAGGTGTAATTCGACCTCAATCGAGGTCAAATCAAAGCCAAAGCCAAAAGGCCAATCAACCTTAAATAACAATCAACCTCGTTCTAGTTCGATCGTTGGCATCATTTCCAAATCGAGTTAGGAGGAGAATTAAAGAATCAATTGACCTCGTTCCAGGTCGATCATCGACCTCAATTCTAAATTTTACATGGAGGTGCATTTGAGGTTTTGATCAACCTCAATCCAAGTCGATTGTACCAAGGCATCAGAGCCCTTAGACCTCAATCCCCAGGATCGACCTTGATCCAAGTCGATTGTACCAAGGCATTGAAGCCCTTCGACCTCAATCCACAGGATCGATCTGGATGAGGTAGTCAGGGTCAAATCGACCTCAATCTAGGTCGATGAGGGGCTCAATCCTCAAATCGACCTAAATGTGGAAATGAGCCCCAATTTGACATCATTCAAGGTCGAATTGGCCAGGCACCTAAAAATTTTCCATTTTTTAATTGTTAAAAATAAAGTCCTTAGGAGGACCAATTTATGTAATATTAATTCTTTCAAAGGGATTAATAATGAAAAGGCTTGAGCCCAGAAATCAAGATAAAAATGACTGAAACAAGTTTAAAACCCGATAAGGCACCGAAAACCCTTTGTGAAACTTTTACGAAAACTCACGAATTTTTCCCAAAAGTTGGGGGGCATATGATATGGGTAAAAATAGCCTTGAGGAAATAATAAATATAGTATTTATTATTTCATTTCATAGACCTAGTATGGTCCAAAGGCTTGTGAACTTGAAACGAACTAGGAAAATAAATCATAGGATCAATTGGATTTGTAATCCAAGGATCAACAGGATTTGTAAGTCTAGCTCACAAGCTCTGTGGAAGCCATAGGCCCATTAAGCCTTTATTATTAATTAATTTCGTAATTAATTAATAAAGGCTCAGTAAAGGCCTAAGAAGCCTGTTGAAGGCACTCATCCTAGAAAGATCTAGAAACTCTGGTGTAGGAAGAGTCCAATGAAGACCCTCATTCCTTGAAGGTTACAACAACCTTACATCACTAGGAGACTTGGCCTCCAAGTCTCTTAACCCTAATCTAACTCCAAGGCCCTCGTGCGCCTATATAAAGAGTCTAACCCCTCAACATTAGAACTATGTTATTGGCTTGATTCTCACATACACTGAGATACGTAGGCAGTTAACGAAGACCCGAGATAGTCATGAAATGTCAGTGCAACCTTTAAAGCTCGAAGCTCCCCCAAACCCTAGCATTGATTACACATTAAATACACCTAGTTTTTAATCCGTAACAACTCCAAACCATTATACCAGCCAAGATCTTTGATGTCTAATAATAGTGCTCAATATTTGAGCTAAAGCATGCTTGCAGTGGATAAATGGAATATTTAGTACTGCTCCTGCAATCCCCTTGAAACTACAGCCATCCTAACACTATTTTTCTCTAAATCTTCCTTCTTTAGGTAATTTATTAGTCTTCTCATTCCATTCCCTTTTAATACTAGTGACCTTAATATTTGGAAATTGCATGACTTTATACCCACAAAAATAGCTAGATGGTCATCCTTATACTGTCATTTTAATTTGCTTTTATAAATAACTCCTCAATGAATTTTAAATCAACACAAATCAGGTAGCTAATATCTCTCTTTTTTATTTCCCAGAGCATTACATAGGAATAAGAACACTGAGATTTATGTTTCATGAGCATAATCACTACCACGCATGGTCCAAAAAATAAACAGGTTAGGGAAAAATCTGTGTTTAATAATTTAGCCCCTATACCACCTAAAAATATTGATTTTTCTAATTTGATAAACGAAGAAATTTTCGGGTCATAAGCCCACAGTGCCTTTTGCTTTTCATGGACCATCTTTGAAAGGCATAGGTGTACTAACTTGTAACACTTAATTACTATGTAACTCAACTAGGTAAAAGATAAAACAACAGCAAAACAAGGGAAACTGAAGAAGCACATGGAATCAATCAACTGAAGAAGCACATGGAATCAATCAACTGAAAAAATGGTAATGATACTTGGTAACTACAAGTACCTAATTTGGTTAATCAAGAATGCCTAAGTGAGAAGAAGTTCAATCTCAGTATTGCTCATGCCCTAACTTATCTAATGGAGAATCAAATTAATGTCAAAGAAGTATCAAGAAGACCAAAGTGATTTCATGTAATGTATCTCAACAACTGGATAATGTAAAGGTTAATCAATAAATGAGAACTGACATTCAAAAGCAAGAACCCCTACAAGACTAGTCACTTATGAACCAGACCATTGCATCAAGTGTCAGGACATTGGAGGCAAGTTCATGTCAGTAATAGAAGATCTCATTTGAATTGAGTGAGGAAAAGAAATTGAAGAAGCTAGGGAAACTTACTCATAAAGGTTAATCCACAATTAGTCACTAAAGAAAGTCAACATTGGATGAGTGCATATTTGCTAAGGCAAATGTCGATCCACAGCATATCGAGATGCGGATTGAGATTGATAATTGAAGAAAAACATTGCAAGGCAAATCTCGATCCACGGCAGATCGAGATTCTCACAGATCGAGATCGAGATTCTCATAGATCGAGATCGAGATTTTCACAGATCGAGATCGAGATTCTCATAGATCGAGATCGAGATTTTCACAGATCGAGATTGTCGACCAAGATCGAGATCGAGATGGGTCCAGGCCGAGATCGAGATGCGGGTCGATATGTAGCATTTAATGTTCAAGGGACAAGTGACTTATTGTGAACGGTTGATCCAGAGTGGTTGGGAAAGTACTTTTTGTTGTCGAGTCCTGATTGGGCCACGTACACAAAAAAGACAAGATCAAGACTACACGACATTATAAAAGCAGCACTTTATTTTCATTTGTATTTGATTTTTATCCATCTCTGTATTTCTACGATATATTTCAAGAGAGAGCATTTACTGTAAAACAATAGTGAGAGAGAGGATCAGTTGAATCAAGCTTTAATTGCTGTATTTATTGTTCAACTGATCATGACGCTTTTATGAATGTTGTAGCAAATCCCTCAATGAATATAAAGATATATTCTTGAAATTCTGTGTCATCATTTATTACCTGCTTATTTGTATATTCTCTCATTACTTTTAAACAGTTGTATTCACCCCCCTCTCTACAACACTTTGGACCTAACAATTGGTATCAGAGCTACTGTTAAACACATCTAACAGAGATCCTACCGTGTTGTTCGAGTTGGTTGTTGAAAATCCCAGATCCATTTTTTTTGAAGTTTGTGCCGAAAGCTTTTATTTTTTGTCTTCTTGAAAATGTCATAGATCTAAAAAGTTCTGAGTCATGGTGTAAGGAATATTTGTACAACATTCCAAAACGTTGTACTTTAGAGCTTTGTGGGTTTTCTTGTGGTCAAAAAACTGGTTATAAAAGAATATTTGATTGGTTGACTAGGTAACTTGAATCAACTATTTGACTGAACAAAAAGGACATATTCGAACTTCTATCAACTAGAAAGTGGACAACTTTTTTGTTTGGACTTGAAAAACTGGTGGACCCTGCTACTGTTCCTGTGATTAGAACTAACTTGCTTGAATCTTAAGTGCAAAACCCATTGGATATTAAGTGTTGGATATTTAAAGTGAGATAATCAATTTTTCAAGTAAATACAATTTATTGTAATTTGAAAAGTGTATTATCTTAATTTTAAACTTTATTAAAATGGTCGCCGCACACAGATTTAAGATACCTCCGTTTGATGCACAACATTATGACGAATGGACCGGAAGGATGAAAGCCTACCTTGAATCAATAAACAAGGTATACTTGAGAATATTGGAGAACGGTCCATACATACCCATGAAAATTGAGCCAGAGCGAATGGAAGGAGGGATACTAATACCATCCCGGTCTGTTCCTAAAGAGGAAATGGAGTTTTCAGACGCAGATAAAGAATTGGTTGGTATGGATGCGTCGTTACGCAACGTCATAATTGAATCCCTAAACTCAGAGTACTATGTTCAGATAAAGGGATTAAAAACAGCTAAAGCCATGTGGGATAAACTGGCTGTAGTGATGGAGGGACCGAGGAAGTTAGAGATAATCACAAGCACATTCTGATATCTGAATATGAATCATTCAGATGCGAACGAGGAGAAAGTGTAGCGAATGTTTACAAACGTTACAGTAAATTGCTTATCGAGCTGAGTATAAGAGATAAAGTCTATCCACTGGCAGATTCAAATATCAAGTTTCTCTTGAATTTGCCTAAACATCTGGAACACAGGATCACTGCCATTCGAGAGTCAAGAGACTTGAAAAATACTTCTCTCAAAAAGCTGTATGGTGTTTTAAAGACCTACGAGCTGGAGCAGGAACAAAATGACAAAAGAAGATCCTACAATAGTGGAGAATACAAAGCGGTAAGTGAGTCTGGACTTGTAGCTGAAGAGTCTGCTGTAAAGGCACTTGCAGCTGTCTCATTGAAAACTGCTAATCCTGAAAGGGTGGTATTAGACATTGAAGATCCATCCGAAGAAAGTAAGGATGAATACTATACCCTTGAAGAGCTGGACAAATTAGAAGACAAGTCATATGCTTGTATTGCTCGAGAATTTGCTCATATCAGCTTCAGGAAGTCAAGAAGAGGTAAAGGACGATTTGGTAGTTCTTTCAGCCGAAGAGGCAGCAGCAGCAGAGGCAGTAGTGTAAGTAGTCGGGGAAGTTACAGCGGTCGAGGTAGCACATCTGGTAGTGGCTACAGACCTAACCTGGTAGACAAGAACAAGTTCAGATGCTACAACTGCAATGAATTGGGGCACTTTGCAACAGAGTGCAAGAAGCCCAAGTACGTTCATCCCAAGGAATCCTATGCTGATCTGAAAAAGAAATATGATGCCTTGGTTAGCAAGCAACAGAAGGGAAGCCGGGCGTATGTTATGACTGAAGGGAAGGGTTGGGATGAGTCTGATGAAGATGAAGATCAGGAACTATGCAACTTCGCTTTAATGGCAAGATCTTCAGAACAATCAGAGGTACCAATTCTAACCGTAAATGAAATGTCTATTTCTGAGTACCAAAATGAATTAGCTGCCATGACTAAAGACATGTACAATCTCCAACTAAATCTAATCGCTGTTAATGAGGAAAATGCTAAACTCTCCCTTAAAAATAGACATCTCGAGGCCAGGGTAGAGGAATTAGAATTAGGAGAAAGTACAGAAAGGCAGTTAATGAATCAGGTAGACGTTTTAGAACATAAGCTTAAGATTAGGGAAGACCTTAACGAAGAACTTAAAAATGAATTAGCTGAGCTTAAAATAACATGTCAATCTTTTAAAGAAGCAGCTAATAAAGTTTTCGTAGAAAGGGGCATGTACATGAAACTGGCAGGCAAGAGTAAAAATGAAAAAGTAAACATAGGACTTGACTACACACAGAAAAAGAAAAATAGGGCTGCTGAGTTGTTAGAGCCAGTGTTAGTCAAAGAAGATGTGCCTGAGGTTCTAGTGAATGTTAGAAAACCTATCTTTAAGCAGTTTGAGCCTAGGACCATAGATCCTGTTGCTATTAAAATTGAACATGAGATTAAAATGAAAAAAGATTCAGAAGAAAAAGTAGTAGAACCTACAACTTCTAAGAGAGCGAGTAAGATTGCTTATGCTAAGAGAGGTGTAGGAACCAAGGAGGCTAAGACGGTGTCATATAAACAATGTGTAGCAGGGTCAGACCAAATGAAAACACCTGTAGAGGCAGTTAAAACTGAACCTGTATCTGTATCTACATCTACACGAGCTAGGAAGGCATGCTATATCTGTAATCAAACTGATCATTTGTCTTACTATTGCCCGTCCTATGTAGAGGAAGAAAAACCTGTTGGTTGTAATACCATGCCTGCAACTACTGCTTTGCCTAACATGTATACAAATCATGCCAAATGCAATAATCCTAATTGTATGCCATGTGCTGTAAACATCATGCATGCTTATTTGAATTTGATGAATACTGCTAGTGCATCTGTTGAACATACATTTAGTAGTGGTAATAAAAAGCATGCTGGGTCAAAGGCTAAGACTTCAAGTCCTCCTAAAGTTATGAGTGACCAGTCTACTCCCAAACCTGACAAACCAGTCAAGGTTGACAAGGGAAAAGACAAAGTCAAGATGAATGCCCCTGATGGCAACAAGGCAAAGCCTTCTGTATCTGAAAAGAAAAAGAAAATTATTGATGACGGGCCCAAACATCATTGGGTTCCGAAGAACGCCTAACATTTCTGGATTTGCAGGGCAGTGAACAGGAAAAGAGTAAAGTCATATGGGTGCTGGACAGTGGAGCATCAAGGCATATGACCGGCAATAAGTCCCTGCTAACAGATTTGGTGTTGAGAACCGGCTCCGTGGTTACTTTTGGAGATAACAGCAAAGGTTACACCCGGGGATATGGCAAGATTGTTTGTGGAAATGTTATCATTGAGGACGTGTCTTTTGTGGAAGGATTGCGACATAATCTTCTCAGCGTTAGTCAGTTCACCGACAGGGGTTTTGACGTCAACTTTGGGAAGCATGACTGTTCGATTCGAAGCAAAAAGGATGGAAGCCTTGCTCTCAAAGGAGTAAGGAAGTCAAATTTGTTCATAGCCGACATGAATTCTGCTGATCAGTCTGAAGTCACGTGTTTCTACAGCAAGGCTTCTGCTGATGAAAGTTGGCTATGGCATAAAAGATTATCTCACCTGAACTTTAAAGCAATGAATAATCTCGTAAGGAGAGAATTGGTGAGAGGGCTGCCGCAGATGGAGTTTACTCCAGATGGACTCTGCGAAGCATGTGAGATGGGAAAATCGAAAAGAGCCTCGCATAAGGATAAGCAAGTGAATAGCATTACCGAGCCCCTACAACTACTTCACATGGATTTGTTTGGACCCATTAATGTTATGTCAATGTCAAGGGAAAGATACGCGCTGGTGATTGTCGATGACTTTTTCAAATACACATGGGTGATGTTTGTGACATCGAAAGATGAAGTGCCACATGAGATCATTAGGCATGTACTGGTAATTGAAAACGTAGCAAGTCTGACTGTGAAGACTATCCGATCCGACAACGGGACAGAATTCAAGAACTCAGTGTTAATGGAATTCTGCATATCTAAAGGGATCAGACGACAGTATTCAGCACCGAGAACACCGCAGCAGAATGGGGTGGTAGAAAGGAAGAATAGGACACTAGTTGAAGCAGCTAGGACAATGCTGTATGAGTCAAGACTTCCTTTGTATTTTTGGGCTGAAGCAGTTAGCGCGGCTTGTTATACACAGAACAGAACCCTGATTATAAAGGACTATAATGAGACGCCATATTATCTGATGAATAAACGAAAACCATCTATCAAGTACTTTCACGTGTTTGGTGCCAAATGCTTTGTGTTAAGAGACAATGCACAAATTGGAAAGTTTGAAGCCAAAGCAGATGAAAGGGTTTTCGTTGGATATTCTCTTGAAGTAGTAGCAGCGTACAGGGTTTTTGTGCTTAATGATCGCAAGGTGGTTGAAAGCCTTAATGTCACATTCGATGACTCAAAGCTCCCTTCTATACTAAAGGAAGACAGTGAGCCCACTTCCCTAAGATTTAAAAATATTGATATTGATGAAGTGGATACAGTTCCTAAGTCTGTAGTGCAGGGTAGTGATCCAACGATAAATAATGTAATTAATCAAGAGTCTAGTGTTTCACCAATACAAAACACTAGGGCTGAGGGATCACCTTCCGTTAGACCTGGTACTAATTCAGGGGGAGTAAGTATGCACTCAGGGGGAGCTAGTCTAGCTCAGGAGGAGCTAGTGGAAGTGCTTCTAGACTAAGTCACCTTCACTTACAACATCAAGCTGAGTCATCAAGAACATTTGCTAGGGATCGTACTTGGAACAAGGACCATCCGTTTGAGCTAATTATTGGTGATCCAGATGCCGGAGTGACTACTAGAGGAAAAGCTAGAGCTGAAATTGCCACTGAGAATGAATGTCTATACTCAGTGTTCCTTTCCCAGATGGAACCTAAAGTTGTGGAAGAAGCTCTAGATGACGCTGATTGGGTGATTGCTATGCAAGAGGAACTCAATCAGTTTGAAAGGCAGAAGGTGTGGAAGCTGGTACCCAGACCAAAGAATAGATCTGTTGTTGGAACAAAATGGGTATTCAGAAACAAGCTGGGTGAAAACGGACTTGTAACACGAAATAAAGCTCGCCTGGTTGCTAAGGGTTATACTCAAAGAGAAGGAATTGATTATGATGAAACCTACGCACCAGTAGCAAGGCTAGAGGCAGTAAGGATGTTCTTAGCATTCGCAGCACATCATGGTTTTAAAGTCTATCAGATGGATGTCAAGAGTGCATTCTTAAACGGTGAACTGGATGAAGAAGTGTATGTCGATCAACCTCCCGGGATTGTCGACAGCAAATACTGTGATTATGTTTATCGTCTCTTCAAATCAGTATATGGCCTTAAGCAGTCTCCGCGGAAGTGGTATGAAACTCTGTCAGACTTCTTACTATAAAGTGGTTTCACCAGAGGAGTAATCGACAAGACGCTTTTCTACAAGAAATGCAAAGATGATCTAATAATGGTGCAAGTATATGTGGATGACATTATCTTTGGGTCTGCAAATGAGAAGCTGTGTGCTAAATTCGCAAAGTTAATGCAATCGAGGTATGAGATGAGCATGATGGGAGAGCTGACGTTCTTTCTAGGTATTCAAGTTAGTCAGAAGAAGGACGAGATATTTATCTGCCAGACCAAGTACATTCATGATCTATTGAAGAAGTATGGTCTCGAAGATGTATCACAAGCTAAGACTCCTATGACAACAGCCACGAAGCTTGACGAGGATAAAGCGGGTAAACCTGTAGACATCTCAAGCTATCGAGGTATTATCGGCTCACTTTTGTATTTAACTGCTAGCAGACCTGATATTATGTTCTCTACATGCTTATGTGCAAGGTTCCAAGCGGATCCTAGAGAGTCACATCTCATAGCCGTAAAGCGTATTTTTAGGTATCTCAAGGGAACATCAAATCTCGGGATTTGGTACCCAAGAGATACAGGATTTAATCTTGTTGGCTATTCGGATTCAGATTATGCAGGTTGTAGAATAGATAGGAAGAGCACTTCAGGAAGTTGTCAGTTCCTTGGAAGAAGGTTGGTGTCTTGGCAAAGCAAGAAACAACACACAGTATCTACCTCGACAGTTGAAGCATAATATATTGCTGCTGGAAGCTGTGTGGCCCAGATACTGTGGATGAAGAACCAACTCAAGGACTACGGTGTGGAAGTATCTAAGATTCCTATCATGTGTGACAACACAAGTGCTATTGCAATGACCAACAACCCTGTGGATCACTCCAGGACCAAGCACATTGATATCAGGTATCATTTTATTAGAGAGCATGTAGAAAATGGAACTGTAGAGTTGCATTTTGTGTCTACTGAACTTCAAATAGCAGATATATTCACTAAACCTCTAGACGAATCAACATTTTCTAGATTGGTTGGTGAATTGGGGATGTTTAACACCTGTTAGTTTTGCTACCTATCTGTTATAATTCAGTTTGTGTACATATTATTGTTGTGCATGAATATTCATAATTAATAATGTGTACTTAATTTCAAAAATGTATGTGTTGCATGTCATAAGGGGAAGTTAGAAAGTTTCATGATATTAATCTTGTGTTGATCTGTGTATCTATATGATTAATGTCAAATGAAGTGATGGGATTTAATGCTAGACTTAATTTTGAAATCCATAATTTATTTGTTAAATTCCTTGTCATTTCAAAATTGTAAGTTTCTAAAATGGTGTGAAAATTTGTGGTGAAATCTTACAAATTTTACATATAAATGTTTAATTCCTGTAATTTCATTGAAATTTTCTAAGGCAAATCTCGATCTGTTTCTGGATCGAGATCGAGATCGACTTGCGAAAATTGCTTAAAAAGTTTAAGGTAAATCTCGATCTGTCCACATCGAGATCGAGATCGAGATGTAGATCGAGATCGACATCGAGATGTAGATCGAGATCGACATCGAGATCGACATCGAGATGTGGATCGAGATGCGTATCTCGAGATCGAGATGTGACTTGTCTTTTCAGTTACCTTTTTAAGCGTGCCTATATATATATAGCATTATATAGACTATTCATTATTTCCATTAACTTTCTCTCTCTCTTTCAAAAAAAAGTTTAAGTTCATTCATATACACACGCATATACATACATACACAGCATCCTCTTCCCTGCCATTACACCAAGTTTTCTTGTGATTTTCTTAAACAAAAATCACTAACTGTTACTTGAGGAAGAGGAGCGCAAGAAATCGAAGTTTTAATGTATTATGCTTGTAATGTTTCTTTGCGTTATAATTTGTTTTCTTGTTTTCCTGCATTGTAAGTATATTATCTGTTTTCTTGTGTAGTGTAAGGTAGAAGTTAGTTAGCTAAGTGTCTTGAAACTGGTTTATATCAGGCGTCAATTATTTCGCGAAGTTCGGCGGTGGTAATACTGCTAAAAGGACTTCAAAAGGATAATTGAAGATTGAGTGGACCGTGCTCTTAAGTACTTAGATAAAATCTCTAGAAGAGCATGAAGCCATTTGATCGAGCCAACAGGTGTCCAATTTTGGCACTTGAAGTATCAGTAATAGACATGAAGCTAATTAATCAAGCCAAGCATTATGCAAGTTGACATGATCTTTTATGAATGTTATTTTATCTTTTTCAGTCCCTGGTTAGTTGAGTTATCCTCATTGTGAATTTGGTTGTCATTGTTAGACAATCAAATAGGGGGAGATTGAAAGGCATAGGTGTACTAACTTGTAACACTTAATTACTATGTAACTCAACTAGCTAAAAGATAAAACAACAGTAAAACAAGGGAAACTGAAGAAGCACATGGAATCAATCAACTGAAGAAATGGTAATGATACTTGGTAACTACAAGTAACTAATTTGGTTAATCAAGAATGCCAAAGTGAGAAGAAGTTCAATCTCAGTATTGCTCATGCCCTAACTTATCTAATGGAGAATCAAATTAATGTCAAAGAAGTATCAAAAAGACCAAAGTGATTTCATGTAATGTATCTCAACAACTGGATAATGTAAAGGTTAATCAACAAATGAGAACTGACATTCAGAAGCAAGAACCCCTACAAGACTAGTCACTTATGAACCAGACCATTGCATCAAGTGTTAGGACATTGGAGGCAAGTTCATGTCAGTAATAGAAGACCTCATTTGAATTGAGTGAGGAAAAGAAATTGAAGAAGCTAGGGAAACTTACTCATAAAATTTAATCCACAATTAGTCACTAAAGAAAGTCAACATTGGATGAGTGCATATTTGCTAAGGCAAATGTCGATCCACAGCAGATCGAGATGCGGATCGAGATTGATAATTGAAGAAAAACATTGCAAGGCAAATCTCGATCCACGACAGATCGAGATTCTCACAGATCGAGATCGAGATTCTCATAGATCGAGATCAAGATTTTCACAGATCGAGATCGAGATTCTCATAGATTGAGATCGAGATTTTCACAGATCGAGATCGAGATCGAGATTGTCGACCAAGATCGAGATCGAGATGGGTCCAGGCCGAGATCGAGATGCGGGTCGATATGTAGCATTTAATGTTCAAGGGACAAGTGGCTTATTGTGAACGGTTGATCCAGAGTGGTTGGGAAAGTACTTTTTGTTGTCGAGTCCTGATTGGGCCACGTACACAAAAAGGACAAGATCAAGACTACACGACATTATAAAAGCAGCACTTTGTTTTCATTTGTATTTGATTTTTATCCATCTATGTATTTCTACGATATATTTCAAGAGAGAGCATTTACTGTAAAACAATAGTGAGAGAGAGGATCAGTTGAATCAAGCTTTAATTGCTGTATTTATTGTTCAACTGATCATGATGCTTTTATGAATGTTGTAGCAAATCCCTCAATGAATATAAAGATATATTCTTGAAATTCTGTGTCATCATTTATTACCTGCATATTTGTATATTCTCTCATTACTTTTAAACAGTTGTATTCACCCCCCCCCCCTCTACAACACTTTGGACCTAACAATCTTAACCTCATAAATCTAGTCAAAAGTCCCACCTTCGATACAAGTCATTATGGACCCCAAATTGATAGATGTTTGTTTAAAAATGCTTTTATTCTTATGCAACCAAATAGTCTACAAAATTGAGGCTACCATAATTCTCCAGGTAGACTTGAGGCTTGCTTTATTGAACACCCTTAACAAACTTTCGAAACAGAGATAAAGGACTGAAAATTTGTGTTTGGTTTAGACCACCATTTCCAAATCTCTTGCATGATGAGCCGTGTTCATGGGCACTCCCACATTAGGTGATTAATATTTTCTTCCTCTATTTTGCATCATGCACATGTCTAATCACATTATTTCAGTCTATAAATAGAACTGTGAGATACAATGTTATGAATTAAGTTTTGATAATTTTGTCTTAACGATAAGTGTAAAATAAATTAGGATTAGGAAGTTACTAATTAATATAGTAATCCTCTCTTAGGATATTCGAAGTGACAGTCAATGAGAAGAAAGTCAAACTAGGCCAAACTGCTTTTATAAACAAAACCAAATGATTTTCTCTCTACATATAATTATATAGGATTTATCAAAATAATGATAAAATCAAATCTAATATATATAGTATATTTTGAAGGCAACGAGTGAAGATGAACAAATACAGTATTTTAACACTACTTTTACGAGACATAAAATGTGTTATCTTTACAAAAGAGTGTTTGCTTTGAATGTTTTCAAGGGAATATATTTTTAATATATTTTCTAAATATATTTTTTCAATGTTTCTTCAACAAAGTCATGCCTAGATATAAAATACAGATTTTATCCCTAAAGCCCTGAATTGTCCTATTTCTTTGGATAATTTATATTTTAATTCAAATTAGATATTCCTTAAACTTCATAGTCATTATCATTTTAGAATATTATGTTTGAATATATTTTGAGTTAAAAGTTTAGTCCAAACGTCGACAAGTTCCGACAAGTAGCTATTGATTATTGTTTCGGGCTATAGAGACAACGAAATGATCTTTTTCTCAAAATAATAGCTATACATGTCCAAATGACTTGAAACTTGGGGAATGTCACTAGAATATTGAAAAAGAATTTTAGGATTGTTTTCATAATATTTGGACAAAATGTTTTCTTGTCCAAGAGTTCTTGAGCTTTAAGTCTAGTTCTTTCATAGATCTTTCACCTATAAGGCTTCTAAACACATTTACTTGCATAATTTCCACACACACCATACACGTACCTTGAGGCTACCTAAAGACCTTATCTTAGCAGCCCTTAGACTTGTCTAGTTACCTCCAAAGTTATACCATAAGTTGATATTTCGGCCATTTTCCGGCGACCACTTTTTGTGTATTTTTGGCTTCTAACTTGCTTTCTCTCTAGATCTCAAGGGTTACAAGTTGATTATATAATATTATATATATATATATATATATATCAGTACCTTGGTTCATGTTTAGTAGTATGTGTATCTTGAACCCGAACCTAACTCTTATCTCTTTATTTTGAAAGAAATATTTTCGTCTCTAACAAGAGCACAAGAGTCATAAGTCAGTTATTTCTTGTCTATTGGATATATATATTATTCGGCCTTATTTAATTAAGTTGTTTAGCATGGTTCAATTTTTTACTTTAATAAATAATTAGCCCTGTTTACAATTTATATATATACGAGATTTAATAGTATGTTTTTGTTAAGTATATATAAGTTGTGTTGATATTTAGGGGAGCTTTCTTTTCATCTCTTACTCTCCTAAATTAGTTGTTCATATCCCTTGTTTACCTTTCCGGGATTAATAACAACTTTGAGTTATTAAATACTGAGTAAAGACCAATTTGTATAAGTTGAAGTACGACATAAATAAAAGGACTCCTTGTTGAATTTTTGTAATTAAAGCTAGCTCTTATTCTGAATTAAAATCGATTTGTATAAGTATCTCATAGAGATATAAACAAGCAGTTCCTTGTGAAATATTAGTAAGCTTTATCATTTTATTTCCGAGTTGAGATAAAATTCGTATAAGTCTATATTATTAGATATAAACGAAGATCTCATTGTTTGAAATAAATAGAGACATAAACTAACTTATATTCCGAGATAAGAATATTCGTATAAATCTCATATATTATTTAGAGATATAAACGAAGCTCTCTCATAGAATATTTGTAAGTTTAGACTCATTTTAATTATGTGTCGAGGATTTTTGTATAAGTCTATATATTAAGACACAAACAAAAATATTCCTTATTTGAATTATTAAGTGAAAGAAACAAACTTATATTCCGAGTTATAATATTTTGTATAAATCTCATACATTTATTAAGAGATATAAACAAAGTAAACTCATAGAATATTTATAAATTTAATTAATTTCGAATACCAAGTTGAAGTGCTACTTATATAAATCTCATATTAATATTTAGAGATATAAACAAGCCTTACTTGTTGAGTTCTTGAAGTTAAGTCAACCTAGATTCTGAGTTAGATAAAATTCGTATAAGTCAAGGTACGACATAAACGAAACATCCTTGTTGAATCTTAGTGGTATTTCCGGTGTTAGTTTAAACGTCATAGTTCAGCCGTTCTATTTTCAAGACCTTATAAACAACCCATTTACACAACAAGCTTGATATAAATCAAGTCAATATATTCGGCCATTAGTTTAGATCATTTACCCTCGACCTTATATATCGGACAAAACTAAGAAGAAAATAAAAAGAAATGTACTTGATCTCATTCAAGTCACAATATATTTGGCTTATATATCCTATATTATATATACAGATATATAATTTAAGTATTTGCATTCATACGCTTTACATATCACTCTTTAGTTTAGCATACACACTCAAATACTTGTATACACGTACACACACTACGTGTGATTCATCCTTTTAACGAAGCGATTTACCCCGAATGACATTTATATATTCTATTGCTTTGGCTATATTATATATATTTGTATATTCCCGGTCTAGTACTGTAATATACTAGTCCACCAACTTTCTTTTCTCAAACAGGGTTATTAACTCATAGTACTGGTTGTCTAGACTTTGTTAGTGAGGTGAAGTGAAGTGATGTGATCCTTGTTCTAAGACTTAAGACATAGGCACGCCGACGGGAAGTTGGGTGTCTTTGTGAAGGGTTTCAAGGCATAAACGCAGTGAAAAAACGCGAAAATTAAATATAAAATGTAATATAAATCAAAACCCTCCGCAGGATCCATCCGAAAACAAAAGATTTAATTCGGAGATTAAGAACAAATACCTTAAAAAGCTTTAACAATTCATCAATTGAAGATTAATGGAGGTCCAAAGCTTGTTTAATCACCACGTATCCCGCTCACGCGATCTACGCTCTATGGTATCCACACGAACACTTTTCATAAAGGATTGATGTGTACTAACACTCGAAAATTGCTTCTCTCTATCTTCCTCTTTTCTCAAAACGGCTAGGGTTTTAGAAAAATACGTGTCTCAATTAAATCACACCATAAAGAGATTATATAGATAGAGGAATAAGTTTTCTAATTATAATCTAATTATAATTAATACTAATCCAAATTTCTAAATTATTTAATTAAGTCTCACTTAATTAATTAATTACTAATTTTGGAATTAATTTAAATAATTCATTTATTCTATTTATATAATTAATTAAGGCATACTTAATTAATTTTATAAATAAAATAAATTACTTATTTAATTTAAATTCATAATTTAAATTATCTCTCCTTCAATCATTCTTTGTGTGTGACCATGTAGGTTATTATTACGTTGTCAACAATTTTAATATCTAATTAAAACTGTAAACAATGAGCGGCATCTAGTAATACATCATTGCTACCCAAGTAATAATAATAAAATCAGTGATTTGATTAAGCCTTTCATGAATAATGTTCCATGTAATATAATCCCTTTAACCTTATATTATAGATCAAACTCGAGGCATGTTTCGTGTCATCCTCTTCAACGTGTAATCCGGGTTTCTTTGATCAATGAGTAGATTATTAAACAAATCAACATTTGAGCACGGCCATGCATTTTATAGTCTCACGCAATCAAGAGGCCAATAATATCACTCCTAAATATGAAGGTAAAATCATTTATCTATCATTCATATTTCTCATATGATTTATAGTATACCCAATGTCCACCTTTATTATCATCCGGTTAAAGGTAACTTTGAGTGTAATCAAAGTATATTAATTCTAGTATAGAAATATAATGATTTCAAGCTAGAGGATCATTACATCATTATCACAGTGAGAATTTCTTATGACACTCATTAACATGTAGAATCTCACGGCGGGTCATTCCAGTGCCATTCATTGAGACATGAACTTATTTTGACTTTAGTATCACCATAGCTATGACCAATGAGATGTGGTCATCTGTCAATAAACATACTAATCTTATTTCATTATTATTGTCCTTAAATAATAATACTCGACTAGGGAATTTTAGGAATAAGATGCTATTCATATAATCTCATTTTTAAGTCACATACTTAAAGATATATAATACGTATCAAAATTTCAAGGACATTTATTATGCTTTCAATTTATTACGCAGTAAATAAAACATAATAAATAAATAATAATCAATAAAACATAATCCTTAATAATAAAATATTTTCCTTAAAATATAAAAATAATTATCTCTAGGGCACAATTACTAATAATCTCCCACTTGCACTAGAGCCAATTACCCAAGTATCCAATACTCATGGAACTAGTGTGACTTTCATGCTTCTACTGCAACAAAGCCTTAGTCAATGGGTCTGTAATATTATTATTAGTATGTACTTTACATATATGTATATCTCCTTGATCGTTAGTCTCATTAATTAGGTGATATCTCCTAAGTACATGCCCAAACAGCCTCCTTAGCTACTTCACAAGCATCAATATACTCAAGCTCTATTGTAGAATCAACAAATTTCTCTGCTATGAACCATTCCAGCATACAAATCTCAATTTAAATAGATAAAACACAAAGTCAGAAAGAAACACTAAATGATCGTTATATGTCTAGAAACTAGTATCAGTGTAACCTTTTACAACTAGCTTATCTTATCCTCCATATACCAAGAATTGATCTTTAGTCCTCTTCAAGTACTTAAGAATATTCTTGACTTGGATTAGACTGGAATCTACTCGCCATGCTTAAAGCATACGAGACATCAAGACGAGTACATGTCATTGCATACATTATAGAACTAATTGCCGATGCATATGGAACTTTACTCATACGGTCATTATCATCCAATGATTTAGGACTATTTTTCTTTCGAGATCGATATCCCATGAGACGTTGGGACATATCCCATTTTAGCCGCTTGCATTCCAAATCGATACAAAACTTTGTCAATGTATATACTCTGACTTAGGCCAATCAATCTCCTTGATCTATCTCTATAGATCCTGATCTCTAATATATAGGTCGCATCGCCTAAGTCTTTCATTGAGAAATTATTTCTCAACCAAGTCTTCACAGTCTGTAGAGAAGGAATGTCATTCCCTATTAGTAATATACCATCAACCTATAATACTAGGAATGTCACATGGCTCCCACTAACCTTCTTGTAAACACGTGGTTCATCTTCATTTTGAATAAACCCAAACTATTTGACAGTTTCATCAAAATGAATGTTACATCTCCTCGAGGCTTGTCTTAATCCATAGCCGGATCGACGCAACTTACATACCTTTACAGCATCATTTGGATCAACAAAACCCTCATGCTGTGTCATGTACACATCCACATCTTCTTCAAGGCTCCCATTTAAGAAAGCAGTTTTGACATCCATTTACCAGATTTCATAATCATAGTAAGCATCTATAGCAAGCAAAATCCTGATGGACTTGACCATAGCCACTGGTGAAAATGTTTCATCATAGTCAATACCATGAATTTGCTTGAAACATTTTGCCACCAAATCGTGCCTTATAGGTCTGTACGTTACCATCCATGTTGGCCTTCTTCTTAAAAACCCACTTGCACCCTATAGGTTTTACCCCTTCAGGTGAATCAACCAAAGTCCATACTTGATTAGTATACATGGATTACATCTCAGATTTCATGGCATCTAGCCATCTCTTAGAATCTGGAGTGTTCATAGAGTCTTGATAGGTGAGAGGCTCATCTTCGTCCACAAGCATCACTTCACCATCTCGAGCAAGAGAAATCCATAATATCTCTCGGGCTCATGGTGAATCCTACTAGACCTATGAACAACCTATGTTTCTTGAGCAGTATTGTTTCTTGTACATTTTGGTCAGGTTCTTCCATTGGTTCAATGTTATCATGTGGGTCTCGAACTACATCGAGATCTATTATCCTCCCACTGTCTTTCATAGAAAGCATTTCTCTTACAAGGAACACTGCAGTTCGAGCAACAAACACTTTGTTTTCGGAAGGATTATAGAAAGAATAACTCTTTGTTTCAATTGGGTATCCCACAAATTTACATTTGTCTAATTTAGGTCCTAGCTTGTCAAAAGTTAGACGTTTCACAAACGCCTCACATCCCCAAATTTTCATAAATGACATGCTATGACATTTCTTAGTCCATATCTCATACGGAGTCTTCTGAACCGTTTTAGTAGGAACTCGGTTAAGTGTATAAGTAGTTGTCTCCATGACGTAGCCCCAGAAACTAATTGGAAGATTCCTTGACTCAACATTGATAGCACCATGTGCACCAAGGTGTGATCCCTCCTATTAAAAAACCTTTTCTTTGATATTTTCTACTTCATCTTTATAGTTTTTGAACTTTTCAAATGATTCAAATTTGTTCTTCAAAAGATACATATATCCGTATCTACTAAAATAATTAGTAAATTTTATGAAGTTAATAAAAGCTACCTTTTGTCATCGTATACATATGACAACATACATCACATGTATAAGTCATACTCGTTCAGTGATCCATTCACCATGTCCGGTAAAAGGAGTTTTAGTCATTTTGCCAAATAAACCAAGATTCGCATCCTTTTGTATAATTCATAATCAAACTTATCCAAGAATGCATCCTTATGTATTCTGGAAATGCATTTCTCATTAATATGGCCACAATGATAGTGCCAAAGGTAATGTTTAATTTGAGTCACTTTAGAACATATAAATTGTTAACTAGTTGTGCAACATTATAAGCCTCGTCATCGAAATAGAATAAACAACTCTTGTTATTTAATTAAAATGAAAAAGCCTTTCTTGTCCAAACAAGAAACTAATATAATGTCTCTGCTAATTGCAAGCACGTTATAACAATTATCAAGTTCTGAATTTTCCTTGCAGACCAAAAATTAAGTAATGAGTTCCTTTAACCAGAGAAACTACCTGTACTCCAATTCTAACCTGATACTCGAATCTTGACCCTTACTGATCATCTTCTTCCGATCTTCCAAATAAGCATGACAGTTTAATTTCCAGTTTCCCAATTTTTCATAAAAGCGATAATCGTCTTCTTTGTCAACACCTCATTCAGACTTTAGAGCCTGTTTTGGGATTAGACTTTGGTTTGACAAGGAAACTAGATCAAATCTTCTCATTACCTTTCCATTTTCATTTTCCTTTTACATTTCCTATGTTTACCATCATTATAGTAGTAGTTCATGCATTTATCATGTTGTTTTCAGCAGTTCTCAACATGCTTAGCAACTCAATAGGTGTTTTACCAATCTTATTCATTTTGTTGTTCATAACAAACTAAGAATATTTGTTCTCTAAAGAATGTAAGATCAAATATAGGTGAGCCTCCAGACCAATCTGGAAACCCAAAATGTCAAGGTATTCATTATATCCTATAGTCTTTAGAACATGTGGTGTAACCGGGTCTCACTCTCCCAACTTATAAGTGTATAGTACCCTTTAATTTTCAAATATATCTTGAAGAGTCTGTCCCTCAAATATCCTTTAAGGGTGATCAATCGTGTCACAAGCATCTATATGCTCGTGTTGCATCTTAAGCTCAGCACTCATAGTTACAAGCATGAGACATGAAACATCAGTCGTAACATCAATTTACTTCCAATAAGCACTATCATTTGCACATGTTACATTCTCAGCTTTAATAGCAGGGGAAGAGATTTGACTAACATCGTGGTGCCCGAGGACGATCCTCAAGCTCCTATGTCAGTCGTGGAAATTTGTTCTCGTCAATTTGTCCTTCTTAAGAACTGATCATATAGAGAAGTTGTTTGTGTTTATCATTTGATATCTATAATATTAAAGTGTATAAAATAAACTAGATTGCAGATTTAATATTAATTATGTTTAAGTGATTATGGTATATCACCATATACCTCCCACTATTTTTATCAAACTAATAGCCCTAATTATTAATTCAGAAAGCATTTTTTTAAATCTTTCTAGTGAGCCAAGATCCATACTTCATCCATGTTTTAAGATATCGTTGGCTAATACACTCAAAACATGACTATTTAGGTAGATAATATTTATTGATTATATCAAATATAACTCTTGGAAAGTTTAGTGGAACAACCCTTTGTACACATTTATCCAATAAATCTCACCAAACTCTATGTCTCTAAACCCACAATCCTATTGTGATGATTTAGTTAAGTTAGACCAACGTTTTAATAAACTAAGTACACTTACTTATCTCGTCTTCCCATGATTGATAAAAGCACCTTGCTTTGGCAAACCCACGCCTTCTCAATCTAGATCTTGACGAGTATTAAACATTGGAAGACATCCTATTAACTTAATATGTATTTAGGGATTTTAATGTTTATATGAATAATCATGATCCCATCATAAAGAGATTCTAAATTTTTCCTTGATCAAATAATTCATTTCAATATTCGTCAATGGATTGATTTACAGGTCGTTAGAGAAGTCACAAACGGTCTCTCTTAAAAATCGACTTCGTTACGAATTAAACTAATAATCCTCTTTTGACAAAATCTCCCCATATCAGAAAAAGAAAATTCATATTTAATACCGTGTTTCATAAACACAAGAATCACATGATCGTTTGTTCAATTTTAAAATCTTGAATCGATACAGATTTTATCTTTCTTAAGCAAACATGGCAGGGGTGTCGTATCTAATACATACATGATTAATCAATATTAAGCATTCATCTCGATTATATCTATCATATACATATATGTAATGTGCGTAAAATAAATGTGTTTGGTTATGGCCCCATCCTATGTGATTTTTCCAAGCTAATAGAAAAATCAAAGTCAATCTATAGTGGATTAAAAATGCTATCTATTACATGTCTTCTTTCTTCGTTGCTCCATCATCCTCTTTTGGATCACCTCCTTGCTTGCAAGCCTTCATTGATAATTACATTGAATATTGAAACAAAACTATTCTAATGAAATTACAAGAAGAACTCGAGTTACATTCGAGATAATTAAATTACAATGAATAAATGACATGCAAGTCGTATTTAGAAACCAAAACCATAAATCAAAACCTCTATTCTATGGGTCTTTAGGCCATAACCATCCACCATGTTATCACATAACACATGTAATATGTCTCAGATTATATAAACATATCATATAATCATATATAACAAATTTTGAAATTTTAGAAAATCAAATAAATTTCAGTAAATAATAAATCACCGTTTTGGGGCCTGTAACGATATCAAATGGCTTACAGACGCCAGCTTTGTCAGTCTTGCTCAGTGACACGATTCTAGTCAAAAAATACATATCATTTGCGAAAATCAGACACTGGAAACAGATTTCAGAAAATTTACAGCAGCCGTTTCAGAATTCATATCGAATACGATTCTCATAAAAAGAACAAACATGTATCATATATATACAACAATACACACAATCATCACATGATTATACATCACATGAATATCATATATTCAAAATCATACAAAACATATATATCAACATATAGCCATGGCATATCATATACATGTTTACATACATAGAAAAACTATTAAACACATAATGAATTAAAACGTTTCGCATGTAACTCTGATGCCAATGAAGGGTTTCGAGGCACAAACGCAGTGAAAAAATACGAAAATTAAATAAAAAACGTAATATAAATCAAAACCCTATGTAGGATCTATGCGAAAACAAAAGATTTAATTCGGAGATTAAGAACAAAAACCTTAAAAAGCTTTAACAGTTCATCAATGGAAAATTAATGGAGGTCCAAAGCTTGTTTAATCACCACGTATCCCGCTCAGGCGATCTACGGTCTACGGTATCCACATGAACACTTTTCATGAAGGATTGAAGTATACTAGCACCCGAAAACTGTTTCTCTCTCTCTATTTTCCTCTTTTCTCAAAACGGCTAGGGTTTTAAAAAAATAAGTGTCTCAATTAAATCAGCCCATAAATAGATTATATAGAGATAGACATAAGTTTTCTAATTATAATCTAATTATAATTAATACTAATCCAAAATTCCAAATTATTTAATTAAGTCTCACTTAATTAATTAATTACTAATTTTGGAATTAGTTTAAGTAATTCATTTATTCTATTTATATAATTAATTAAGTCATACTTAATTAATATCATAAATAAAATAAATTACTTATTTAATTTAAATTCATAATTTAAATTATGTCTCCTTCGAGCATTCTTTGTTTATGGCCCTGTAGGTTATTATTACATTGGCAATAATTTTAATATCTAATTAAAATTGTAAACAATGAGCGGCATCTAGTAATACATTATTGCTACCCAAGTAATAATAATAAAATCAGTGATTTGATTAAGCCTTTCGTGAATAATGTTCCATGTAATATAATCCCTTTAACCTTATATTATAGATCAAACTTGAGGCATGTTTCATGTCATCCTCTTCAACGTTTAATCCGGGCTTCCTTGATCAATGAGTAGATTATTAAACAAATCAACATTTGAGCATGACCATGCATTTTATAGTCTCTCGCAATCAAGAGGCCAATAATATCACTCCTAAACAGGAAGGTTAATTCATTTATCTATCATTCATATTTCTCATACGATTCATAGTTACCCAATGTCCACCTTTATCATTACCCGGTTAAAGGTAACTTTTTGTGAAATCAAATATATTAATTCTCGTATAGAAATATAATGATTTCACGTCAGAGGATCATTACATTATTATCACAGTGAGAATTTTTTATGATACTTATTAACATGTAGAATCTCACGGCGGGTCATTCTAGTGCCATTCATTGAGACATGCACTTATGTTCTTGACTTTAGTATCACCATACATATGACTAATGATATGTGATCATCTGTCAACAAACATACTAGTCTTATTGCATTATTATTGCACTAAAGCGGAAATGGTCTTAACTAGTGCACTTGCAGAAAAAGAATATAAACGTGTTAATAACTGCAAGTCGGTACAAGAAATGTGGAACAAATTAGTTATTACCTACATGGGGACAATGGATATTAAAGACTCTCGAATGGATACTCTAATCCAAGAATACGAGAAATCTAAACTCCTCGAGGGTGAAACTATCATCAATATGGAAATGAGATTTACTTGGATTATCGATGAACTTGCACAACTCGGAAAAGCTTATTCGGTTAAAGAGAAAAATCGAAGGGTGTTAAAAGTTTTGCCTCTGAGTTAGAAAGTTAAATTTACCACTATAAGAGAAATTCATAATTTGAATGCATGTACCATCGATAGTTTATTCGGCAACATTCATGCATACGAAGAAGACAATGCTCCGGATAAGCCTCTTCCCAAAACTGAAGAGAAGAGAAAAAGTATGGCTCTAAAATCAATACTTATCGTTGAAGATGAAAATGACAATGATTTAAACGAAGAGTTAGAAAATCTAGACGAGCAAGAAATTGCCTTATTAACGAGACAACTCTGTTGTGTTTTACAAAGTAAAGCTCAAAGATACGGGAAAGGCTTTCTTAAATCCGGTAACCAACAACGAGTTTTTAACTCTAATGGAAGGTCGAACTATAAGAACAATTTTCCTAACATGAGCTATACTAAAGGAAAAGGTGTACAACAACAAGCAAATAATGCTCACAATAATAAATCAAAATTTATGAGTAATTATACACGTATGCCTAAAGAGGTAAATCCTGAGGAAAATGGGAATGTTTGCTTCGAATGTAAATAAGCTGGTCATTTTAAACGGGAATGTCCAAATTTATCTAAGGGACAAATCCTTGTTGCTGAAACTAGATGGGATATAAGTGAGGATGAGGAAACTCCAGAGAATAATGAAGAAATTGTTAACCTCTACTTAATGGCGATTGGAGACGAAGTTGCTCCTACGAAAAGAGGTGCGACTCACTGCTAAGAAAGATGTGTGTCACCTTGATAGTGGATGTTCCCGACATATGACCGGTAATAAGTCATTGTTGAACAACATTAGAAAGGTAGTCGCCGGGAATGTAACCTTTGGAGATAGCAGTAAAGGCAACATCATTGGCATTGGGGATATCGGAAATGAGAGATTCAAAATAACAAATGTACAATTAGTCATAGGACTAAAGTATAATTTGTTATCCATAAGTCAACTATGTGATCATGGTTGCAAAGTAGTCTTTCATTCGTCACATCATTCTATTTACGATGTAGTTAGAAGACTAGCTCTAAACTATCCATGTGATAAAAATGTCTATACATGTGACACTACGAAATATGATAATGTATGTTTGGTTTCCATTAATGAGGAACTACGATTGTGGCATCGAAGTTTGGGCCATATTAACATGAAACTCATTAAAACTATATGTTTGAAAGAACATGTACGTGGATTACCGAAACTCAATTTGGTTAAAGATCATATATGTCAAGCTTGTGAAATTGGCAAACAGATTTGTGCATTTCGCAAAGCCAAATTTATGGTGTCTTCCTTTATACCACTAGAGCTCTTACATATGGATCTTATCAAACCAGTCCTAGTACAAAGCCTAGGAGGAAGTCAATACACCCTCGTAGTAGTTGATGACTACTCTCGGTTTACATGGACTGAGTTTCTTAGATCAAAGAGTGATGCATTTGAATCATTTTCCGCTCTTTGCAAATGCATACAAAATCAACAAAGTGAGTCGATTATTTATATAAGGACTGATCATGGAAAGGAATTTAATAATTCAAAATTTGTTGAGTTTTCTCAAGTGTGTGGTATTATTCACAACTTTTCTGCATCTTATACACTCCAATCAAATAGGGTAGTTGAAAGGAAGAACAGAACGTTGCAAGAAATGACAAACACTATGCTTAATGAATATCATCGACCAATATATTTTTGGGCCGAAGCTATGTTTACTGCATGCCACCTTCTTAATAGAGTATTACTACGACCTATCAAAATAAAAACTCCATATGATCTTTATTTTGGTAAAACTCCTAAGATTAGTTACTTCAAAGTATTTGGAAGTAAATGCTATATTATGAATACCAAAGATTATCTAATGAAATTTGACCCAAAATCTGGAAAGGGAATTTTTCTAGGATATTCAATAAATAGTAAAATTTATAGAGTTTTTAATCTTAATACTTTGGTTGTGGAAGAATCAATGAATGTTGCATTCAATAAATCTAAACCAAACTCAAAGTTTAAATATTTGATAGAGGAGGAACCGAATTCAAATGGTCATATTCCGAAAGATGTTGAAAATATTATTCGACAAATTAGAAACATGAACCTTAGACCTACAATTCCAAAGAATCCTCTTTAAAAGGTTGAGGATGAACTTGAATTGCCTATAGAAGTACCATTGCTCAAAGATCATCCAATAGACTATGTCTTAGGGGATCTAACTAAAGGTGTTCAAACTCGTGCTCAAGTTCAAAACATTGTGAGTCATATGGTCTTTCTATCACAAATAGAACTCAAAACTGCAAAAGAAGCTTTATTGGATGAGGATTGAGTTTTTGCTATGAAAGAAGAACTAAACCAATTCTCTCATAGTAAAGTTTGGGATCTAGTTTCACAACCCCCTGATAATTCCATTATTGGAACAAGTGGGTCTTTCATAATAAGTTAGACGAAAGTGGAACAGTGGTAAGAAACAAATCACGATTAGTTGCCCAAGGCTATACTCAAATTGAAGGAATAAATTTCGATGAAACCTATGCTCCAGTGGCTCAAATTGAATCGATTCGAATGTTCTTATCCCATGGTATAACCCTTATTATCATCTCTAAAAGTCACTTCAGGGTCATCTCTCTCCTCAAACTGTGTGAGCAGGGATTTATTTCCAGTCATATTCCTTGAACACCCACTATCCAAGTACCAAAGATTCCTTCTTCTTCCTTGCACACATCCAAAAACAATTAAGTTGATTTTGGTACCCAAATTGGGTCCTTTCTTATTAGTTGTTACCTTTGGCTTAGTGTCCAACCTTTTCTCTTGTAGTTTAGATGGTTTTAACTCCACTCTAACCTTAGGTATTGGTTACTTCACTTCAGGATTCGCAGTGCTAATGTTTGAATTATTCATGTTTGCAGGAGCAAAATTAGATGCATGAATTTTGGAATTTCCAGAGCATATCAGGCATATTCATGTTGGTATATGCAAGATATGGATTAAACATGTAAGGCACATATGCATATTGATCATGAATAGCATGAAGTGCAACTACTTAGGGAAAAACAGAATTTGTAGGCACATTGGGTATATCAAGCATTTCAAATTTGTAATATACAGATAGATGATTTTTACTACCATGTTTAACACATACTTTTCTAGGAGCATACATGTTAAGTGTGTAGTTGTTGTGCTTATTAATCCCTACTTTACCATTTCTGTTCTTTTTATTTTTCCCATTCGGCTTAATTTCAGGTTTTATCTTTTAGTTGGCTCTTAGATAAATACCCTACATTAGCCTTCTCAGCCTTATTTTGAGGATTAGAGGAGTTGTGTTAGGTCCCAAACTATCATAGAAAGGGGGGTTAAATACGATATGGGTAGTTTTTCGTTCATTTCGTATTTATGAGTTCGTTCCTGGTTTATAATAAATATAGCATTAATGGAACTAAACAACAAGAACAATAATTCAAAAATATATGTTTGTATTATATAAACCCAAGTTGTTACAATCTAATACAGATGTATTAGCTACAATGATCCTCTCACAACAAGAAATAAATAAGAGTTTTAATGGTAGATCTGTATTCTCTCTCTCCCTCTCTCAGCTGTATCTCTCTCTCTCTCTATGTGTTGTGTTGAATTACATTCAAAATGAACAAACTCATTTTGTTATATATGTATACTTTACAATAATTGAAATGCTTTCTATGTGGCGACAACTTCTCCCTTGTAGCTTGATTGAAGTTGACTTGAAGTTCTCGTGGATATTTGTAAGTGGCTAAACATTTTTCCCTATATTGGTATTTAGAAAATAATCCATGCTTCTTTCAAGTGTATGTGGTTATGAAGTGTCCCCTGTATATGCCTTAGAAAGTTCATCGCTCTTTAATCCATAAGTGTCAAAGGTATAGCCATGTATAATTACTTGTAAGTCTAAGTGATTATAAAAAAGGCCATGTATGATTACTTAGAAACTTTTCCACCACCTAAGGAGCAAGTGGGGATGGGTTTCACCATGTAGAATGCCTTGGACTATTTCTTTTAAGTCTAGAATCTAAGTGGCGGTTGTATTCTCCCTTGTACACTGCAAGTGGCGATGACTTCACCATGTATAGCCCAAGTGGCGATTGATGTACACATATAACATGCCTTATAATATTTCCGCTACTATTTAAGTGCATGTGGTGATGGAAACATCCCTTTGAAATGACTTAGATTCTTTTTGTCTTCCTTCAAGGCTTAAGTGTTGATGGCATTCCCTTGTTTTCATGCCTCGGACAATTTCATTCCTTCAAAACATATACATAAAATTCCTGTCAATTCTTTCTATACAATAAACATGTAGATCAATTTCTTTTGTGTTGACACTTAGTGCACTGGTCTGGTTAACAAGTGACTAATACTGATCTTGATCTTCATATTTTCTTTTGATTCAAATGACAAGAGTGCAACAGTTCCTTATTGTTTCTGTCTTCACTGAAATCTTCTAGTACTGACTACTTGATCTTCAATACTGTCTGAAACACTGAACAACTTTATTCTTCACTGAGGCTTAAACATAGACATGAACTTCTTTCAGTGGTCTTCAGTATTTCTTCAAATACTTTGATACTTATAGTTACTTTATCTTCATACTTGTAGATTCATGTGAATTCATTAATAGTATTTACCAGTCCTTTACTTTTAGTTGAGTTACAGTTCCTCAGTAACATTATATGTTGTATCATGCATTACAATTTCCCCTTATTTGGTTGTTAGAGTTCAAGAAGCAAATTCTAAAAAAAAGATGATAACTCAACTAACAATGCAAGAAAAAGTAAAGTGCGGAAAGACTAGAAATAAAATTAATTATATTCAGGATTAATATTACAATTCCAGATTTGATTACAGATGAGTTACAAGAATGATTTCATTCATCTAGCCTGAACTAATTTTGCTTGAATCTTCATTCTTGTAATTTGGCTATTCTTCCTCTAACAATGTCATGTGCCTCCCATTCTAGAACGTTTCTTGGTCCAGGTTTCTAAAATTGGTCTAGGATAAGTTGTAGGAGAGGTATGTTATTGAATTTCTTCATTTCTCTAAAAGTGAAGCTGAGTTTTTGAGTTCACCCTCGAACAACTACCCTTTTTAGATTTATCATAACTCGATCCGTAACCATCTAATCTTCTTCTATCACTGCTACTTTGTAGATTTCTTCTACTTCTCGGAGAATTGACTTGTCTTGAATGTTTATTGACTTACGGATTTGATAGAATTCTACCAACCACTTTTGGAGCCTTTTCTTCTGAGTTTACTTACTTCAATTTGCCTCTCATCTTCTCTCTTGTGTGAGTAGATCACTCTAGGTGGATTGGTGAGAATCATTGATTTTTCATCTTCGGTTGCATCAACTCTCGGTTCATTTTGATCATCTTGAACTATTTCTGGTCATGTCAAATAGGCGCTCATCACCAGGGTCAACTCTGTAAGGTTCTCTAGGTTGAGTACCTTTAGATGGATCGAATCTTCTTACTTGCGAAAGGTCTCTCCCTATAGCTTCTGATATATTTAACATGTAAGCAAAAATTCTTTCAGCATCTTTCCATTTTTCTGCAGTTCTGTATCCCTTTCCCCTTAGCTTTTCCTCAACATTTTTCAATCGCTTCAGAGAGTACAAAGGTAATGATTTATGATCCAGTCTCAGAATATGAAATATATCTTTAAAGTACCTCACTTGATATGGATTCTTCTAAATTTCGGGTTTTGCTACTTCCATTAACCTTTCAATGCTATTAGCTAACAATTCATTTTCAAGGGAATCAGGAATTCTGACTTTCTGTCTTAAGTGCAAACAACTCTGTAAATGACCTTTTCTTCAGAAAATCACCTGAGATAGTTTTTGATCCATGCTTGTGGAAAGACAAGGTTAATCTCCAACCTTCTGATCTGGCAGCCATCCCAACAACTATATAAGACATCTCGATTTTCAAGTAAAGTAGTAGTTGCTCATGTTCATGTTTCTATTCTTGAAACTTTGGAATAACTCAAGGACTTCTTCATCATTGTTATTGACATCACCAACATCTGGCTTTTTCAGATTTGCTCTTGCTATGTCCCATTGTCTTCCTTCTCTAGATGCAACCAACTTCTTCTTCTTGTATATCAACCAATTTGTTTTTCTGATTTGAACATTACTATCACCTAAGTCATCAAATGTCTTATAATCTTTCTCCTTGACCTTTTTGATAGTATGCTTCTCTATGTAGTCAGAAAAACTTCTCGGATGTGAAAATTCGTTCACAAATGAATCCATGTCAGTAAACGGATCATCATTAGGAATTTCACCTTCTTCTAGTTCCTCCCCCTCAGCAGGTTCACCTACATTCTTTTTCCCTTTATCTTTGTCTTGCAATTGTCCTTCTTTCTCCCCCTTAGTTGTGTTATCCTCTAGAGTTGGATCTGGGGTTGATTGAAGAGGTAAGGCAATTGATCTTTGAGCCAACAATTGATGGAGTAAATCTTTGATTTCTTTGTTTTTTTGTTGTAGTTTCTGTTGCACTTCACAATTTTAGACATTGAATATTTCAGAATTCCAACTTGTGCTTTCAAATTTATGATTCTTTGATTTGGTGCAAGTGAGTGTTCATCAGGTATGATGTCTTGAGAATTCTTCACACCTGACTCATCATCTGAATCATCGCCAAGTGGAGAATTATCTAGAGGAGGATTTTGAATTGTTTCATGTCAAAGCACTATCTCATCACCAAGCTCAGTAGTAACTACTTCATCGCCTAGTAGAGCCGCATCTCGAAGAGATTGGTTGTCCCTAGAATCTAGATTTTGGAAACCCTGCCTCCCTCTGTGAAGGGGTTGCCTCTCCACTTCACCACAAATGGTAGGGAGAACTCCTAAAATAGGAACTGGAAATGTTGGTTCTAGTGTGGTCACCACATCGGACAATGTAATGTGTGACTGTTGAGAGTCTGTGATGCCAGGAGAAGCTTGTGAAGGTCTGTCCACCTTAAGATCTACCTCAGATGGCTCTGTTACATGAGTAGTTGCTCCTTGAATGGAGTCCTTTTTCCTTTTATGGAGAGTTTGCCTCTCATGTTCTCTAAAATTGGGAGGGATATTGTCCTTAAAAGGACCTGGAGGTGTTAGATCCAGGGATGTCACCACATTTGACTCTGTAATAAATGGCAAATGAGAATCAGTGATGCCTCGCAAAGCCTGTGAAGGCATGTCCAACACAGGATCTACATGTGAAGACTCTACTACTGTAGTAGCTTCAATTCCCGTCAATTCATCATTTTGATTAGTACCTAACAAGATCACATCTACTTCAGCATTTAATTGCTCCAAAATTTGAAGGTCTGAAAGATTAGATGAATTTAGTTTTAGGTTAGCAGTTGCCTCAGGCTCGAAAAATATTCTCCTTCTTTTACTGGGAGGTAGAGCTGCTTGGGGTGAATCAACAACATCCTTATTTGGTGCACTAGATGCACTGACTCCCTCGCTCTCAGTAGCTGGCTCATTTTGTAAAGGCAGGGGAGTAAGGATATGTGTTTATTGTTCGATGATAGTGGTTAGAACCTGTTAGTTTTTAGGCTCATTGTCATTTCCTATTGCCATTGGGGGCATTGGTGTGTGTGAGGCCAAGAATGGCTCTTCTGACTCAAGAAGTTTCATATAATCACCAGTGAACATTTAAGAGATATCATAGGTTTGTTGATTACATATTTCAGGACTAACCATTAGAGGTCCAGGGTTGTATGATTCTGTAGATTCTCTATCAGCTTGTTCATTTGTGTTAGGAATTAATGTAGGCTTGATGATAACTTTAACCTTAGAATCATAGAATTTTATTGTATTGTAACTTATCAACTGATATGAAAATTATAAATATCAATTGATCAAGAAATCATTTATCAGTTGAAATGTATATGTGAATTAACTGATAGTATGGATGGTAGCATATGTGTACTTAGTCTATTTCAAATAATATGGCCTTAGTCGATTAATAATTTTCTCATCAATTGATACTAGAGTCGATTGATATAGGTTATCAATTGATGTGTAACTTAGACGGTCAAATTGTAATTATTTAAAGACAGGAAAATTATGCAAGTGAAGGATGATCAATTGATATGGAGGCATCAATGGATAGAAGATCAATTGATAACAAGTCAAGTCAGAGATTGAAGACCATCAACTGATATGAAGAACCATCGATTGATATATCAATTGATAACATCTATCAATCGATAAGTTAACAGCTATTATCAATCGATGGATATCAAGATCAATCGAAGAAGAATATCAGTTGATGGATACAAGAAAGAATCATATCATATGTTTAACAACAAATTATTAATTGATAGGGACTACACAATAAGACAATATGTCAGGAATCTTTAGACTAAAGCATACCTATGGAAGACAGTCGACATTGACTGTGAAGACTCAGATTGAAACTATCTTTCCTGGGATGAAGATATTTCTCAAAATAGAAATAAACAGAAAGGAATGATAGTTTGGTAACATTCCTAGAATAAGTAATTTTGTCTTACTATTCTTGAGATTTTAAACACTCTTGTGTTATTTAAACAAGAATGGTAGCATTGTTAGAAATATAGAAGTTAGAATATCATTCTGAATCAACTGTTTAGCCTTAGAGCACTCTGTAAAAATAGTTGATTTTATTTCTAACTTTATAAAAAGCAGCTAGGTTTTATTAACCTAGATTATTTGTGAAAATATATACACTAATGGAAAAACCAATCTATCATTAATTTTTAAATATCTTGTTCAATATTTATTTCAGGTGTTGTTGTTCTTTTATATACATTTTGCCTAAACTTCTCAAGAAAATACTAAAATCTTCAAGAGTTGTAATATTTGTATTCAACCCCCCCCCCTTCTACAAATATATTGGCTTTGTTCTAGGGAATAATAATTGGTATCAGAGCAAGTCTTTCAACATACAGAAAGTTTAAGATCAAGAGCAAGTCAATATGGGCCAAAAGGATTCAGGTGTAAAGATTCCAGTGTTAGAAAAGGATGAATACTTTGCATGGAAAGTAAAGATACACCTGCATCTACTCTCTATTGACCCTTCTTATGTTAACTGCATATAGAAAGGTCTTCATGTTCCCATGAAGCTGGTCACAGGTGTAAATCCTGATGGAACTCCTACATTTGACAAATATGTTCCAAAACTCATCACTGAATTCACAGAAGAGGATGAAAAGAAAGTGATCAAGGACAAAAAGTCCATGAAAAATCTATTCAATGGTCTAGATAAAGATATGTTTAACGATGTAATAAACTGCACTTCATCAAAGGAGGTATGAGATACTCTTCAAACTCTATGAGAAGGGACTGAACAAGTCAGGAAAAACTAGATGCAACTCTAGCTTCATAAATATGAATCTTTTTATTTCAAGAGTGGTGAGTTCATCAATGATACCTATAGTAGGTTCCAAAAGCTTTTGAATGGAATAAAACTATATGGTAGGGTTTATGCAACTGAAGATACAAATCTGAAATTTCTTAGATCTCTTCCAAAAGAATGGAAACCAATGATTGTCTCCATTAAACAATCTCAGGACTTCAAGGACTATACTCTTGAGAAACTTTATAGTATTCTCAAGACATATGAGTTGGAAATCCATCAAGATTAAGAGATTGAGAAGAATCAAAGAAAGGAAAAGACTGTTGTTATTCCTTAGAACAATGTCAATATTTGTAGAAGGGGGGGTTGAATACAAATATTAAAACTTTTTGTGTGTTCTAATATTTGTTCTTGATGATTGAAAGAATAAGAGAATAAGTTCGAACAAATTAATGCTGAAAAATAAAACTGAACAAAGAGATTTAAAATTATTGATGGATTGGTTTTTCCATCAATATATATTTTTGCTCAATGCTCCTAGGTTAGAAGAAACCTAGCTTCGTTTTTTTTACAAGATTAGAAAACAAATCAACTGTTCTTACCCAAGTGCTCTCAAGCTTGAACAGTTGATTAAGAAATATGTCTAACTTGTATGTTTTCTAATAATGCTACTACACTTGTTTATATACCACAAGTGTTCTTTTACAATTCCTATGCTAGGATTGTTTCTACCTGCCTTCCTTTTACCTTTTTCTATTTTACAAAAAGGTAGTGTATTTCTTCATCTGTGATTTTGTCCAGATATTTGCAGATATCAAAGAACTTTGTGTTGCCCTCTATATCTGTAAAAATCATAGCATACTTTGGCTCCAACACCACCTTTTTGACCTGTGACTTCCATAGCTTTAGAGGTGAATCAGGTTCAGCTTCTGCCTTGGATCTTCTTAACCTTGAAATTTGTTGTTGTATCTCCTGAGCAATTGTTGTGTTGAGTTTGTACTTTCTGTTGAGTAGAGGAAGAATAGTCTTTAAAACATTGTAGCTTTGCTTCATTATCACCTTCAATGAATAGATTGTTTTTACTCCATTTTCATACTCCAACCTCATTGATTCTTCATGGTTAGAGGTTGCAGGGTGAGTCCTTACTCCAATTAATCCTTTTTCATTGATTACTGGTATTCCCTTCAAATCATAACCTTCAATTGTGACCTCCTCCTTGATTTCTTCTTGTTGACCCTGGAGGTTTTCCTGAACCACTATTTCTTGAGTAGAACTTGACCTTTTCTTGGCCATAGAAACTTTTCTCCTTTTTCTCAAAGGTTGCTCTGCCTGTAGCTCTTCTTCCAAATGCCATTGCATTTCCATCTGTCTAGCAATCTCTTCATTCTCTCTTTCTCTCCTTGAGGCATCTGAGATTCCTGTAGTGATGGCTCCTTGAAGTAGCTTTTGACTTACTGGTTCAGTCTCTTTCTTCTTCTCTTCTTCAATCACTATTGTTTTCCCTTTCTTCTTTTCTTTAAGAGCTTCAATATCCAATTGAAGAAAAGCTTCTGTATTTGAGTTTCTTTCCTTGGCAGCCTTTTGTGCATCTTCATTTATTTTTCTTGTTTGAGCAATGAACTCATCCAAGTCTCCTTTTTCTACTGCCTCTGTTACTAACTCAGTGCTTCTCCTTAGATCTTCAATTCTTTTCTTTTCTCTCTCAATCATTGATTGAGTTTCTTTCTCCCTAGAAATTCTCCTAGCTTCAAGATCATCATCAATCTTCTTGTAATCTTTCTTTTTCTGTTCTAAATTATCTTTTGGAGAATTAGATGACTTAGATTTCTTTGAAGATTGATTGTCCATGTTACTTCTGCTTTTATCTCTTCTGGGTGCAGAACCACCAATGCCACTTGACTTATCCATACCAGAACCACCTATTCCACCACTTCCACTGCCTTTGCCATCACCACCATCATCATCCTTCTTCTTTGTATTCTCCCCCTTTTTGTTATCATCAATTGGAGGGGGTGGTGGAAGTCTGTCAAGAAACTTTTAAAGAATGGAAGCATGAAGATTTTGACCTCTGATAATATCATCCATCTTCTTTTCTAGAGAACCTACTCGTGTCTCCAAAGATGTAAAATTTTTGGATTCTTTGAAAAGCTTGTCTTTGATGCTATTCATGGTGTTGAATGGTAGCTTCTCATCCAATCTCCTGTCCATTGCATCCTTGTTAGATGAGATAGAGTCCTTAATCCTCTCCAGTTCCCTCCTTACTCCTGTTACTGTCATCTTTTGAATTTTCATTGATTCTCTCATATAGTGAGCAATTCTCCTTTGAGTAGGATCTTCAATTTCTCCTTCCACCATTGTTCTTCTATATTGAGAGAGAATTTCAGTCTCAGCAGCTTCTAAGGAACCATCAATAGTGCTCATCCATGGCTCTTCATCAGAATCACTCTCCAACTCTTCAGGTGCCATATAACAAGTGTCTGTTGTATTGGCAATGCTTTCCTTCAGATTCCTGGTCCTTTGATCTGTATGATCAATGCCCAAGAGTTGTTCTGCATTCCTGTTACTTGAAGTAGCCAACCCTTGATATTGTGGATCAGGATGTATGAAATTCTTTGGATCCAATTCACCAGCATCTATTTCCTCTTCAAAGTCTTTAGCAATTCCACTCCCACTAGCTTCAGCATTATTTGTTCCCCCTATCTCCTTTACTCCTTCTTCTGCCATCATTTCAATTTCCAATTCCTGTGCAAAAAGTAGAATGTTTTTATCACTTTCACTCATCTCTCTATTTTGCATCAGGATCTCATCCTGGAATCTCACCTCTCCCTCACTCATTTCTTTTGCACCTACTAAGGTGGGGCCCTCAAGTGTTTCACTCTCATTCCTGGAAGAAATAGGAATGTTTTTACTCACTTCCTCTCCTTTTGCCAGGTTACAATCCTGCCTCTCACTCAACTCACTTAATCCTAAGAGTGTTTGTGCAACATCAATTGATTGAGCATCAATTGATGTATTGACATTATCAGTTGAAGTGGTGTTTGGGATATCCATCGATTGATGCATACCCATCGATTGATCTTGAGTATCGATCGATGGCTTATCAGTCGATGGCTGAATATCAATTGATGAAGGAACATCAATTGATGGAGAAGAAACAGTTGAGATAATTTGTGAAGTTATGTTTGAGATGATATTGGAAATAGAATCCTGAAAATTCTGAGAAGAAGATTCAGGAGAGAGTGTTGGCTTCTCCTTGAAAAACAAAGAAGGAGAATCTGAAAATGTTCGATAATCTATCAAAACATTTTCTGAAGAAGTTTGAGATGGGGATAGAAGAATAGAAGAGATAGGAATTGAAAGAGAATGGGGCTGCATCTCATCATTTATATGAGATGCATCAAGCAGACTTTGTGAAGGCTCCTCCACAGTTTCCTGTGGTTTTGCAGTGTGTGATTCCCCAAGTGCAAAGGTGACTTTCTTTTCTCTTCTTTTGTATGGTGTTAGTGTTTTGGCTTTTGTGTCCCCAATTTGATTATGTGCCCCTGGTTGTGGGCTATTTTCAATATTGTCATCCTTTTGAGAGAATGACAATAGGGATGTGGTATTTTCCATGTTAACATCCACAGTCTTTTGGGAGACTATGGAGTGGCTAGGTTGAGGTTGCACACCCTCACTCTCCTTATCCTTCTGGGTTCTTTGATGTTCCCCAGTTCCCTCACCACCTACATCCTCCTCTAATCTATCTACCACACTAGTTGCTTTTCTTTTCTTGGTTTTTACAACAGCAGGTTTTTGAGAACCTGTTGAGGTTGGTTTCTTAGATTTGGATTTAGAGATTGGTTGTGTGGCCTGGGTAGGAGGGTTGGGGTCATTACTACCACCCTCCATAGTCACAGAAGGCAAAGAAGAATTAGGTTTAGAAGAGTTTAAAGTAGAGATAAATACCTGAACAAAAGGGGGATAGATCAATTCCACATTGCTGTGAAGATTAATCCTAACCAAGTCTTTAAAGACCCTTTTGTTTTGAGTCCAGCAATCCAAAATTTCTGTATTCCTGTCAATCTCAATATCCTTGACAAAGTGGTTAATAATAATCATAATAAATCTTGCATAATAAATATGATTAGATCTATTTATTTTATTCCCCAATTTGGCAGATATTTCATTGAGTAACAGGCTTCCTAAATTATGATATCTATCATATAAAATGTTATACCCTACTTGTTGCATACTTGTTGTTATTGCATCAAAATTACTAACCTTACCAGAAAAACACTTTATTAAAGCATCAAAGAAATATGACCATTCTTTTCTTAGATTCTTTCTAACAATACTACCTAGACTAGCATCATGAGCAGTATAGTTGATTTCCCTAAGCATGTTTCTAATATCTGTGTCAGTGGGTGCATTTTCGGTATTATTTGCAGGAATATTTAAACACTCACCCAAGACCACAGTGGTTAGAATATACCTTTGTCCTTTGCATTCAAAGGAGATTGTAGAAAAATCATCTGCTACTTCTGCTGTTGTCCAGAATTCTTCAACTAGATTGCACACTATTTTTGGTGCTTCTGAGAGGGCCTTTGCAATTTTCGTACTCCTTAGAAATTCCATTAGGGGATGAAATTCTGTTGGGGCTTCCTCCACCATAGTGCAAGCAACGAAGTTGTTGAGCTCATAGTAGAATCCAGATTGTGAGACTTTCTTTGAAGATGCCATTATCGAGTTTGAAGATTTATAATTGAATTAACTGGCAAACTTGTTAGTAATTATAACAGAAATAATAATTAGACAGTAGTAGATTAGGGTTCTTAGCAAGAGATAGATACAGAGTAAGTTCGAAGATTGAGAAAGAGAAAGAGATAGAAAAATCGATAGTAAAAATGCAAGTAAGAATTAAAAGAAGTTTTAATCTCACTATTTATATTTACTGATTTCCCAACCAATTTCTTACTCAAAATAGAACTAAATCGACCGTTGGAAGAGTATTGATAATTAAAAGTTATCAATTTTGGCAATCGATTGTTATACATACAGGAATGTACGTTTTAATCAATTGATAAAATAAGTAATCAACGGCTAGATTTTTGTACAGGTCGATTGATGACATGGACCCCTTTAAATTCTAGGTCATCGATTGATAAATTGCTTATCCATCAACAGGTACAATTATCCATCGATAGACAAATATATCATTGATTGATATATCTATCTGTCGATAGTTACCCCTATCCATCGATAAACAAATATATCATCAATTGATATATTTATCTGTCTACAGCTCCAATAATATCCATTGATATGTAAAATATTTATCAGTTGATTATTGAAGAATCAATAATTTAACATAGTCAATGGCTACATGTAATATAAATACATAACTTGTCAGACATTTAAAGGATTAGATATAATTAAGCATACCTAAATTACAGACCAATCTATTGAAGGTAGATTCATCTAATGGTTTGGTAAAAATGTCTGCAAGTTGTCTTTCACTAGGGACAAAATGTAATTCAACTGTACCATTCATTACATGTTCCCTAATGAAGTGATACCTTATGTCAATGTGCTTGGTTCTGGAATGTTGTACAGGATTTTCTGTTATAGCAATGGCACTTGTATTATCACAGAAAATAGGAATCTTGTTCAAGTTGAACCCATAGTCAAGTAGTTGATTCCTCATCCATAATATTTGTGCACAGCAACTTCCAGCTGCAATGTATTCAGCCTCTGCAGTAGATGTAGACACTGAATTCTGCTTCTTGCTAAACCATGAAACAAGCTTATTTCCTAGAAATTGACAGGAGCCTGTTGTGCTTTTTCTGTCAATTCTGCAACCTGCATAATCTGCATCTGAATAACCAATTAGATCAAATCCAGAATCTCTAGGATACCAAATTCCAAGATTTGGAGTTCCTTTGAGATATCTGAATATTCTTTTTATTGCAATCAAATGAGATTCTCTAGGATCAGCTTGAAACCTAGCACAAAGACATGTAGCAAACATTATGTCTGGCCTACTTGCAGTTAAATAAAGTAATGAGCCAACCATACCTCTATAACTTGAAATTTCCACTTTTGCTTCCTTAGTGTTTAATTCAAGTCTAGTTGCAGTGGCCATGGGAGTTTTAGCAGAAGAACATTCACTTAAATCAAATCTCTTTAATAAATCAGAAATATATTTGGTTTGATTTATGAAAATACCATCTTTAACTTGCTTGATTTGCAAACCAAGAAAATATGTTAGTTCTCCCATCATGCTCATTTCATATTTACTCTGCATCAACTTAGCAAACTTTTTACACAGTTTTTCATTAGTTGAGCCAAAAATAATGTCATCTACATAGATTTGAACAAGAATCATAGAGCCATTTACATTTCTATGAAAGAGAGTTTTATCAACAGTACCTCTTGTGAAGTGATTTTCAATCAAGAATTTAGACAATGTGTCATACCAGGCTCTAGGTGCTTGCTTCAATCCATAAAGTGCCTTGAGAAGATAGTATACAAATCCAGGATGAACAGGATCAATAAAGCCAGGAGGTTGTTCTACATATACTTCTTCTTCTAGTTCTCCATTGAGAAAAGCACTTTTCACATCCATCTGATACACCTTGAAATTAGCATGAGCAGCATATGCTAGAAAGATTCTGATTGCTTCCAATCTTGCAACTGGTGCAAAAGTTTCATCAAAATCTATGCCTTCTTCTTGTGAATAGCCCTTTGCCACTAATCTTGCTTTATTTCTTGTCACTGTACCAGATTCATCCATTTTGTTTCTGAACACCCATTTTGTACCAATGATAGACTTGTTCTTTGGTTTGGGCACCAGCTTCCATACCTTGTTTCTTTCAAATTGATTCAACTCTTCTTGCATAGCAATTATCCAATCAGGATCATTCAAGGCTTCTTCAATCCTTTTTGGTTCTTCTTGAGACAGGAAGCTACTATACAAGCATTCATTTTGAGTTGCACTTCTAGTTTTGACACCATCATTTGCATCTCCAATTATTAATTCAAAGGGATGGCTTTTTGTCCATTTCCTTTGTGATGGTAAATTTGTCCTTGAAGATGAAGCTTCATGATCATTGGAAGTGTTATGATCATTGTGATGTGATTGATTATTTGAGAACCCTCCCCCTGAGATGGACACTCTACTTGAAGATTGTTGAGCAGAGTTGATATCCATCGAATGATTATCAATTGATGTATTATCAGTTGATTAATGATTGTCAACTGATAAGTTATCTGTTGATGCATTGACATCAATTGATGGGAGGATTCTAGGTACTTGAACTCTTGTGATTTCCACATCATCATCACTATCTTCAATATTACTTGTGGATTCATTTTCAAACTGCAATAGATTATGAAATCCTTCATCAAACAACCCTTGAATTTTCTTGTCATCAAAAACTACATGCATAGATTCCATAACAATGTGTAATCTAAGATTGTAGACTCTGTATGCTTTGGTTGTTATTCCATATCCAACAAATATAGCTTCATCAGCTTTGGCTTCAAATTTTCCTAGATTTTCACCTTGATTTCTCAGTACAAAGCATTTGCAGCCAAAGACATGAAGAAAGTTAACTGTTGGTTTCTTGTCTTTCTTTATCAATTGATATGGAGTTTTGCCTTGAAGATTATTGATCATGGAAATATTTTGAATGTAACAAGCAGTATTAATTGCTTCTGCCCAGAAGTATGTAGGAAGTTTTGCTTCTTCTAACATAGTTCTAGCAGCTTCAATCAAGGTCCTATTTTTCCTTTCAACTACTCCATTTTGCTGTGGAGTTCTTGGAGCAGAGAGATGATGAGTGATACCTTTTTCTTCACAGAATTCTCTCATGGTTGAATTCTTGAATTCAGTACCATTGTCACTTCTAAATTTCTTGACCTTCCATTCAGTGCCATTGTCAACATTCTTCACATGATTGATAATTAATTTGCTTGCTTCATCCTTAGAATGTAAGAAATATACCCATGAAAATCTTGTGAAGTCATCCACAATTACTAAGGCATATTTCTTTTTGGCAATTGACATGATGTTGACTGGACCAAATAAGTCCATGTGCAATAATTCCAAAGGCTTATCAATTGATGATTCAGACTTTGACTTGAATGATGCTTTTCTTTGTTTTCCCTTTTGACATGCATCACATAGTCCATCCTTGGTGAATTCCATCTGTGGAATGCCTCTAACCAGATTCTTTCTAACCAATAAATTCATGGCTTTGAAATTCAAGTGGGCTAGTTTCTTGTGCCAAATCCAACTTTCATCTGTATTGACTTTGCTAAGTAGACATGTCATTGAATTTGCTTTTACAGAGAGAAAATCAGCCACATAGACATTTCCTTTTCTTTCTCCAGTTAAGAGAATTTCACCAGATTCTTTGTTGGCTATGATGCATGATTCAGTTGTAAACCACACACCATTACCATTATCACACAGTTGACTAATACTGAGCAAATTATGCTTCAATCCATCAACTAGTGCTACAGATTCAATGATAACATTTTCTTTTGCAATTGAGCCATATCCCAGAGTAAAACCTTTGCTGTTATCTCCAAAAGTAACTCCTGGGCCAGCCTTTTCCACAAACTTTGTGAGCAGGGACAAATCTCCAGTCATGTGCCTTGAACATCCACTATCCAAATACCAGAGATTTTTCTTCCTGTTTCCCTGCACACACATAAAACAATCAAGTTGCTTTTGGTACCCAAGTTGCCTTGGGTCCTCTTTTATTAGTTGCAGCTTGAGCCCCTATTGTCAACTTAGGTTCCTTTTGTTTTGGTGGGTTTAAATCCACTTTATCTTTGGGAGTTGACTTTTGGGGCTTTGACACCTTAGAACTCATGGCAGAATTTCCATGTATTTCATCATTTACATTAGGCATGTTCCATGGCATACCAAGCATGTTCATATTAGGATATGCAAAGAAGGGATTATACATGTATGGAACTTGTGCATAAGGCATATGAACATTAGGTGCAACCAAATTAGAAGACATGGCATTCATGAGCATAGGATTGGTAAACATGGCACTTGCAGTCATGGCATGTATATTTAAATCATTTGCAGATATAGAATTCTTTTCACTTTTGCATTACATGGACAAATGATTTACACTACCACATTTAGCACATACCTTTCTAGGTGCATACATATCAGGAGTGTAATTATTGTGCTTATTTATGCCTATTTTACCATTCCTATTCTTTTTCTTTTTCTCAGACTTAGAGTAATTTCCACAGGTGCTATCTTTTCTAATTTTTCTTTTAATTGTTTCTTGGATAAGCTACCTATGTTGATCTTCTCAGTCTCAGTCTCAACTTGATTCTTGGTTTCCTTAACAAACTTAATAGGAGTGCTAAATTTGTTCTTTTTATTAGCTATTGATGATTTACTTGTCGATGGATGCTTATCGATTGATTCAGCATCAATCGATTGATAATCCTTATCAGTTGATAAAGGATTAGCAGTCGATTGATCTTTATCCATTGAAGTATCAGCCAATGACTTGCCTATTGATTTGGGGAGATCTCCTAAAGTATCTACACCCTGAACATCAATAATTTGTTTGGCAGTTTTAGCAGACCTATTCCATTTGCTAATGGTTTCAATTTCTTCAGCTAATTGTTCTTTCAACAATTCTTCTCTTTTCAAACTGTTTACTAGTTCATTCCTAGCATCCTTTCTTTCCTGCTTAAATCTTTCTAAACAAACAAGTTCATTTTCAAGAAAAATATTTCTCTCAGTTAAGGCATCAATGGTGTTCTTTAACTTGAGATTTTCTTTGTTTAGAGATTTTAGAGTGACATGCAAATTATACAGTTCATTAGACATTTCATTAATAGTACTATTGCATTCCTCAGATGTAAGCTCGGAAAAGTTAGTAGCTAGTACCTGATTAGATGCTGAACTAGCTTCTTCATCTTCATGATTGGCTATTAATGCAAGATTGACATATTCTTCAGAATCAAAGACTGTTGTTATTCCTTAGAACAATGTCAATATTTGTAGAAGGGGGGGTTGAATACAAATATTAAAACTTTTTGTGTGTTCTAATATTTGTTCTTGATGATTGAAAGAATAAGAGAATAAGTTCGAACAAATTAATGCTGAAAAATAAAACTGAACAAAGAGATTTAAAATTATTGATGGATTGGTTTTTCCATCAATATATATTTTTCCTCAATGCTCCTAGGTTAGAAGAAACCTAGCTTCGTTTTTTTTACAAGATTAGAAAACAAATCAACTGTTCTTACCAAAGTGCTCTCAAGCTTGAACAGTTGATTAAGAAATATGTCTAACTTGTATGTTTTCTAATAATGCTACTACACTTGTTTATATACCACAAGTGTTCTTTTACAATTCCTATGCTAGGATTATTTCTACCTGCCTTCCTTTTACCTTTTTTTATTTTACAAAAAGGTTTGAAAGACAGCTTCTGATTGAGTCTTCACAGTCACTCTAGACTGTCTTCCATAGGTGTGCTTTTTGTTCTCTGGATCTTCAACATATATTCTTTCTGTGTTGTCACACTCAATTGATAATTTGCTGTTAAGCATATCAATTGATCCATTCTTTAATCCATCAACTGATGTACTACTTCGATTGATCTTTATATCCATCGACTGATAAAAGATGTCTTGTCGATTGATAGATGTTATCAATCGATATATCAGTCGATGGGTCTTCACATCAGTTGATGGTCTTCAATGCTTGACTTGGCTTCTTCGATTGATCCTTCATCCATCGATGTTTCAATATCAATTGATCATCCTTTACTTGTGCAATTTCCTGTCTTCACATAATTACAATTTAACAGTTTAATTTACACATCAATTGATGATCCATATCAATCGACTCTAACATCAATTAATGAACAAAATATCAATTGATTTACACCTTATCGATTGAAATAGACTAAGTACACTTATGCTATAATCCAAATTATCAGTTGATTCAAATAAACACTTCAACTGATAAATGGTTTCCTGATCAATTGATATTTATAACTTTCATATCAATTGATCAGTTACAACAAATAAAATTTCTATGATTCTAAGATTAATGTTATCATCAAATCACATGTAGATTCCTAACAACTGTGGCTTTATTGGCCAAAGAAAATGAAGACAAGAAGGGTAACAGTGAAAGTGGCTATGAAGATAGATCTATCATGGTGACTGGTGATGCTGTTAAAGAATCATCCAAAGGAAAGGGAAAGGGTAAATATGAAGAAATTGAAGCATGTTCTTAAGATGATTTAGATGAAATTGATAAGCACCTTACATTTCTGTCAAGGAAATTTTCAAAACTAAAATTTAAGAGGAATCCAAATGCTCAAAAGCCTGGATCCCAGTTTAGAAATCAAAATTCAAATATTTTAACTGTGGATTGGCAGGTCATTTCTCTAATGAATGCAAAAAGCCAAAACAAGAGAAGAAGGCAAAGTCATATGACGGCATTGACTATAAAAGAAGTACTTTGACCTTCTTAAACAAAGAAAGGGGTCTTTTATGACTGAAGAGAAAGACTGGGCTGCTCAGGATGGTGATTCTGAAGAATTCATCAATCTAGCTCTAATGGCCAATCATGAAGATGAAGAGGCTAGTTCATCATCAAATCAAGTACTAGCTACTAACTTTTCTGATTTGTCAAAAGATAAATGCAATAGTACCATAAATGAAATGTCTAATGAACTGTACAATTTTCATGTCACCTTGAAATTTCTAAACAAAGAAAATCTCAAGTTAAAAAACACCATTGAGGCCTTAAGTGAGAGAAACACTTTTCTTGAAAACGAACTTATTTGTTTAGAATGATACAAGCAGGAAAGTAAAGATGTTAGGGATGAACTAGTAAATAGTTTGAGAAGAGAAGAATTGTTAAAAGAACAATTGGCTGGAGAAATTGAAACCAGTAACAAATGGAATAGGTCTCCTAAAAATGCCAAACAAATCATTGATGTTCAGGGTTTAGATACTCTACGAGAATCCCCCTAAATTAGTAGGCAAGCCATTGGTTAACACCTCAATGGATAAAGATCAATCGACTGCTAATCCTTTATCATTCAATGAGGATTATCAATCAATTGATGCTGAATCAACTGATAAGTATCCACTGATAGGTAAATCATCAATGGCTAACCAGAAGAACAAATTTAACACTCCTATCAAATTTGTGAAGGAAAAGGATCCCAAATATCAAGTTGAGACTAAGGTTGTAAAGGTCGATATTGTTATCTTATCTAAAAATCAGTTAAAAGTCAAATTAGAAGAGATATCACATGAAGTCATTCACCCTAAGTCTGAGAAAAAGAAAAAGAATATGAATGGGAAGGTAGGCATAAACAAGCACAATAATTACACTTCTGATATGTATGCACCTAGAAAAGTTTGTGTTAAATGTTTCAGTGTAAATCATTTATATATGCATTGTAAGAAAGAAAAGAGTTCAATACCTGCAAATGATTTAAATGCACATATCATATCTATAAATGCCATGTTTGCCAATCCTATGCTCATGAATGCCTTGTCATCTAATTTGGTTGCACCACATGCTCACATACCATATGCACAATTTCCGTACCTGTACAATCCATTCTTTTCATATGCAAATATGAACATGCTGGGAATGTCATGGAACATGCCTATAGCTGATAATAATCTTGTTAGTCAAACTGTCAATTCTAAAAACATGCATTATAATTCTGTTATGAGTTTCAAGGTGTTTGAGCCCCAAAAGTCAACTCCTAAAGTGAAAGTGGATTTAAACCCACCAAAACAAAAGGAACCAAAGTTGGAAACCAAGGCTCAGGCTGCAACTAATAAAATAGGAACCAAGGCAACTTGGGTACTAAAAACAACTTGATTGTATTTAATTGTGTGAAGGGAAACGGGAAGAAAAATCTCTGGTATCTAGACAGTGGATGTTCTAGGCACATGATAGGAGATATGTCCCTGCTCACAAAGTTTGTGGAAAAGGATGGCCCAGGAGTTACTTTTGGAGATAACAAAAAAGGTTTTACTCTAGGATATGGCTTTATTGTAGGTGAAAATGTTATCATTGAACCTGTAACACTAGTTGATGGATTGAAGCATAATTTACTGAGCATTAGTCAAATGTGTGATAATGAAAATGGTGTGTGGTTTTCAACTGGATCATGCATCATAGCCAACAAAGAATCTAGTGAAATTCTTTTAACTGCAGGAAGAAAATGAAATGTCTATGTGGCCAATTTCAATTCTGTGAAGGCAAATTCAATGACATGTTAAATAATCAAGGCCAACACAGAGGAAAGTTGGATTTGACACAAGAATCTAGCTCATCTAAATTTCAAAGCCATGAATCAATTGGTTAGAAATAATTTGGTTAGAGGCATTCCACAAATGGAATTCACCAAGGATGGTCTGTGTGATGCTTGTCAAAAGGAAAGCATCATTCAAGTCAAAGTCAGAATCATCAATTGACAAGGCTTTGGAATTATTGTACATGGATTTATTTGGTCCTGTCAACATTATGTTATTGCCAAAAAGAAATATGCCTTAGTAATTGTGGATGACTTCACAAGATACACATGGATACATTTCTTACATTCCAAGGATGAGGTAATCAAATTTATTATCAATCATGTGAAGAATGTTGAAAATGGTACTGAATGGAAGGTCAAGAAGATAAGGAGTGATAATGGTACTGAATTTAAGAATGCAACAATGACAGGATTATGTGAAGAAAAATGTATCACTTATAATTTCTCTACTCCTAGAACTCCCCAACATAATGGAGTTGTTGAAAGGAAAAATAAAACGTTCATTGAAGTTGCTAGAACTATGTTCGAAGAAGCCAAATTACCCACATATTTCTGGGTAGAAGCAATTAAAACTGCATGCTACATTCAGAATATCTCCATGGTCAATCAACTACAAGGCAAAACTCCATATCAATTGATGAAGAAAAACAAGAAGCCAACCGTAAATTTTCTTCATGTTTTTGGTTGCAAATGTTTTGTTATAAGGAATCAAGGTGAAAATTTAGGAAAATTTGAAGCCAAAGCTGATGAGGCAATATTTGTTAGGTATGGAATAACAACTAAGGCCTACATAGTCTACAATCTTATATTACACATTGTTATAGAATCTATGCACGTAGTCTTTGATGACAAGAAGATTCAAGGGTTGCTTGATGAATGATACCATGACTCTTTGCATTTTGAGAATGAATCAACTGGTAATGGTGAAGAAAGTGATGATGAAGTGAAAATTCTAAGGAATCAAGTACCTAGAAATTCCCCATCAATTGATGTCAATACACCAAAAGATAACTTATCAGTTGATGATCATCAATCGACTGATAATACATCAATTAATAATCAATCAATGGGTAATAACTCTACTCAATAATCTTCGAGTAGAGTATCCATCTTAGGGGGGGAGGGTTCTCAACCACTCAATCACATCACAATGATCATAACAATTCTAATGATCAAGAAGCATCATCCTCAAGGACAAGTTTACCTTCATAAAGGAAATGGACCAAAATCATCCCTTTGAGTTGATTATTGGGAATGCAAATAATGGTGTCAAAACTAGAAGTGTAACTCAAAATGAATGCTTGTATAACAGCTTTCTATCTCAAAAAGAACCAAAAAGGATTGAAAAAGACTTGAATGATCCTAATTGGGTAATAGCCATGTAAGAAGAGTTAAATCAATTTGAAAGAAACAAGGTATGGAAGCTGGTGCCCAAACTAAAGAACAAATCTGTTATTGGTATAAAATGGGTATTCAGGAACAAAATAGATGAAACTGGTACAATAACAAGAAACAGGCAAGGTTAGTGGCAAAGGGCTACTCACAAGGAGAAGGCATAGATTTTGATGAGACATTTGAACATGTTGAACGATTGGAAGCTATTAGAATCTTTCTAGCATATGCTGCCCATGCCAATTTCAAGGTATACAAGATGGATGTAATAAGTGTTTTTCTCAATGGAGAACTAAAAGAAGTAGTATATGTATAACAACCACCTGGTTTTGTGAATCATGTTCATCCTGGATTTGTCTACTATCTTCTTAAAGTACTATGGTTTGAAACAAGCACATAGAGCTTGGTATGACACATTTTCTAAATTCTTGATTGAGAATCACTTCACAAGAGGTATTGTTGATAATACTCTCTTTCATAGAAATGTTAATGGTTCTATTATTCTTGTTCAAATTTATGTAGATGACATTATTTTTGGCTCAACTTATGAGAAACTTTGTCAAAAGTTTGCTAAGTTGATGTAGAGTAAATATGAAATGAGCATGATGAGAGAACTTACCTATTTTCTTAGCTTGCAAGTCAAACAAGTTAAAGATGGTATTTTCATAAATCAAACCAAATATATTTCTGACTTATTAAGGAAATTTAATTTAAATGAATGTTCTTCTGTAAAAACTCTCATTGCCACTACAACTAAATTTGAATTGAATACTAAGGAAGCTAAAGTGGACATTTCAAGTTATAGAGGTATGGTTGGATCATTGTTATATTTAACTACAAGTAGACCAGACATAATGCTTGCTACATGTCTTTTTGCTAGGTTTTAGGCAGATCTTAGAGAGTCTCATTTGATTGCTATAAAAAGAATATTCAGATATCAGAAAGGAATACCAAATCTTGGAATTAGGTATCCTAGAGACTCTGAATTTGATCTAATTAGTTATTCAGATGCAGACTATGGAGGTTATAAAATTGACATGAAAAGTACTACATGCACTTGTCAATTTCTAAGAAATAAACTTGTTTCATGGTTTAGCAAAAAACAAAATTCAGTTTCTACATCCACTACAGAAGCTGAATATATTGACGCTGGAAGCTGTTGTGCTCAAGTGTTATGGATGAGGAATCAACTGTTTGACTATGGATTTATTACGGATCAAAATCAGATGCAATTAATACGCAATTAATGAGTGGTGATAGTTTTTAAGCTTTAATGACTTTATTTACGTTTCATGACTAAACCTGGTTCTCATAAGTTGCCTACGTATCTCAAGAGACGAGAATCAAGCCAAAAATGTTGTTCTAATGTTGAGGAGTTATGCCCTTTATATAGGTGCACAAGGGCCTATGAGTTAGATTAGAGTTAGGGGACTTGATGGCCAAGTCTCCTAGTGATAAGGTTGTTGGAACCTTCTAGGAAAGAGAGTCCTTGTTACACTCTTGCAGATGAGGTCTTATCTTTGTGATAGAATTTCTAGAACCTTCCATAAATGAGGGGTCTCGTAGGACTATTCAGACCTTTAATTGACCTTTATTCATTAATTACGAAATTAGTTAATAATAAAGGTTTAATGAACCTGGGGCTCTAACAGAGCTTACTTTCTCAGTGCAGAAATCATTTAGAACTGCATTTCTGAATTCAATTCTATTATATGATCTAATCATCCGCAAAGGCAAACTAGCTTCTAATTCAACCTTTTTGATGTGATCAATAACCATCTGAGGCAATCCAGTATCTAATTCAACCTTTTTGATGTAATCAATAAACATCTGAGGTGCTTCATCCTTTGAATGTAAGAACAACACCCATATGTACTTTGAGTAGTCATCGACAATCACTAAGGCATATTTCTTATTCAAAACTAACATGACATTGACCAGTCCAAATAGATGCATATGAATCAACTGGAGAGGTTCAATGATGCTAGACATGTCTTTACTTATGTGTGACGCCTTCTTTGACTTGCCCTTCTCACATGCTTCATAGAGTCCATCTTGGTAGAATTCCATTCGTGGTAAATCTCTCACCAATTATCTTCTAAGTAAAGAATTCATCACCTTGAAGTCCATGTGAGATAATTTCATGTGCCATAACCAACTTAACTCAGAGGATGCTTTACTATAGAAACAATTCACTTCACCTCTGCTAGTTGTGTTCAAGTCATTTACGAACAAGTTTCCTTTTCTTACTCCTTGAAGAGCAAGCTTTTCATCCTTCATGTTGGAGATCAAACATCTTTAATTTTTGAAGAGTACGTCATATCCTTTATCGCAGAATTGACTAACACTTAGAAGATTGTGCTTCAGACCATCAACAAGAGAGATGTTCCCAATGATGACATTTCCAACTTCTATATTACCATATCCCGTAGTGAATCCTTTGTTGTCATCTCCAAATGTTAAAACCGGGTCGATCTTCTCAACCACATTAGATAGAAGGGACTTGTATCCTATCATATGCCTTGAACATCCACTGTCCAGAACCCATATGACTTTTCCATTCTGTCTTGCACCCTACAAACACAAAGTGAGTAAGGCTTCCTTGGCACCCAACCTTGTTTGGGCCTGAGAAATTTAGAGATCTTTGAAAGTGGTGTAACAGGTTCAGTTTTAAAATTTTTAAGTTCTACATTGACTGAACTCGAATCCTATTCCTTAGCCTTGATAAGAGTCTCTTTTAGCTTAGGGGATTGAGTCTCCTTCCTAACCTTAGAAGGACTGGCAGTCTTTACCCTAACCTTTTTCTTGATGTTCTTTTTTGTGCCTTTACAATTACTAGAAGTAGATGCATTCATCGAATTAAAGTAGGCATGCGTTATATTGAAAGCACATGGCATACATTCAGCAATATCGCATGGCAAATAAGAACTATTCATGTTAAATGAATTTTGCACATTAGGAACTTCAGTTTCTACTATAACCTTTTTACATGCATATGTGAGGTGTCTAGCAGAGTTGCAATTATTACACAATTTCCTATGTGCAGTGAGTGCAGTGGATCCTCAACAAGCAACTCATGATTTCTTATAAGAGCTTCTTCATCTAAGGGTTTTATGAGTGTTGGCCTAAAGATGGGTTTGCTAACATTCTTAAGGATACTGGGAACATTTTCGTTTTCTAGGAAAACATCACTAGAAGCATTAAATGTTACATTCCCTTTACCCTTATTCTTTCTCTTTTTAAACTCATTATAGTCAAAGCCTATACACGTAGTACTTTCTAGACTCTACTTATCCATTATCTCTTTAGCCATAACAAATAAATTATAAGACACAACCTTAAATTCTAGTTTAGAAATTTTAACCTCAAGTTTTTTCATAACCTCTGCATTACAATTAACCTTATTCTCTAGATATTCATTTCTATCTCTAAGGTCTTTAACTGTTATTGCTACAAGTTCTAGTTATTCATTTTCAGATTCAAGCTTTTTAATCTTAGCAACTAGTCTAGCATTTTCTCCTTTAGCAGCTAACATACTTGTATGAACATTGAATATCTATATACTTAATTCATTAACAGTCTTTTTATATTCAGATAGAGACATATTAATAGTGGTGAGAATAGGCACCTAAGATGATAGAGATTCCTCTGAAGAGACTGCCATAAGTGTAAAGTTTCCATACTCTTCTTCTCTTTCAGAGTCTGTGTCATCCCAGCTTTTACCCTCAACAATATAGGATTTTCCCTGATGTTTTGCTATTAAGGCATCCAATTTCTACTTCACCTTCTCATTTTCCCTCTTCAACTCATCATGGTTCTTCTTCTTATAAGTACTCTTCTTTTTCTTTTGCTTGTTTAGGCTTTCTACATTCAGTGGCAAAGTATCCTAGTTCATTGCAGTTGTAGCACCGAAACTTACTTCGATCAATCATGTTTGATTTGTAACCACCTCTTGAACTGGATCCAGAGAATGATACACCTTTCTGAAACTTTTCTTTATACTTTGGATTCTTTCTGGATCTAATATGCTTGAAATACCCTGCCAAGTATGCCATAGATTTGTCTTCCATTTTCTCAAACTCTTCTAAAGTATTAAAGTCATCTTCATTCACATCCTGAGAGTCTATAGTCATTTCATCTTCAACAATCATTTCTCCACCAGTTTTGGTCTCAACAACCTTAGCTTTAGGAACTTTGTTTTCATGAGCCACAAGAGCAGTGGTCTTCAACAATACTATCGTCTTACTATCCGCTAAGCCAAAACCATATATGATCAATCTTTGTTCTTGCTCCATCTCATAGGTTTTCAACCTTCCATACAATTTTTCTAGGGGCATCGTGTTAAAGTTGTCTCTTTCCTTAATTGATGAAACTTTATTCTCGACGTGATGTGGAAAAGTCAGCATGAATTTCCTGTTTGTTTCCCTTAACGGATAATTCTTGCCTGGGATGCTTAATTCATTTAGCAACTTGTTGTATAGCTCAAAGACTTGAGTGATGGTCTCTCTAGATCAGGATTTAAACGCTTCATATCTCGATGTCAGAATATCCAACCAGTTTTCCTTAACCTCTTTTGTTCCCTCCACTATCAACTCGATCGTATCCCACATGTGTTTTCCACTTATGTAGTTCAATATCCGATGGCTCATGTTGGAATCCATAGAATCAATTAAAATCAGCTGGAGGCCTAGGTCCAATGCAGTAATTTCTTTTTCTGAGTCAGTGAACTTTGTAGGATCCTTTGGAGTAGACCTCTGAGGAACTCGTACTCCGTCCACCATAGATTCAGGAATTATCTTCATTGGTAAAAACGGTCCATTCTCTAAAATGCCCATGTACAATGGATTTGCAGTTTTGATAAATAGTGACTTCTTACTTTCCAAATATTGTAGTTTACTCGATCTTTCGAACTGTGGAACCTTGATACTTCCAACTTTCGGAGAACTCATGATATCAAATTTATCAAACCTTTTTAAGGTTCAAAACTTTCACAGTGACAATATTTCAAATTAAAAAAAATCATAAAAAATCTCTAGAAGCTTAACACTAAAGTCTAAACATTAGATCCTAATTTATAAATTCAACCAGCAAGCTCTGATTCCAATTGTTAGTCCCAAATATGGTAGAAGGGGGGTTGAATACGATATTGTCTCAAATATAAAATCTTCGTGGAATATGCTTTAAGGACTTAGACTTCTAGAAAAGGTATGCAATCAAATAATAGTTATAAACAATAACACATTTCGATTCGGGGAATATATCATTTATGACCAAGTTGACTTGAGTTTGTCTTTTAAGCCTTCTTTTACTTAGCCAATTTTCCTGTCTTTAAGCCCTGCAAATCTATCTTCTGACTGCAATCAAGTTTGCTGATAATTCTTTACTTTGCGAACTTGATTCTTTCTGAGCTTCGACATTCTAATTTAGTTAGACAACCAATTCTTCTAATACACAGATGTAGTTCTCAATTTTGTTTGTACTAATGTTTAGTGTAACTGGTCTAGTTCACAAACGATTAATACGATCTTGATCATCACATCTTCTTAACTATACAATTGGCTTTGTTCCTTATTGATAAGAAATGTTTCTGTAATTTACTGGAATCTTCTAGCTTCTCTATAATAAATCCTTTAACATCATTAGATCTTTTGAAACACTTCAACTTTATTATTCACTGAGGCTTGAACATGTTAATGAACTTCTTTTAGTAATCTTCAATATCTTCAAAACTTCCTTTAATATTTAAGATATTTTATCTTGAAGTTATAACCGATTCACATGTGATTCTTATGCTTCATGTTATATTAGTTATCTAGTCTTCATGTGTTTAGCTATTTACTTCAGTTACATATTACGTTATGTTACATTATGATTTACAAGTTTTGTGAAAAAAAGCATTTCTAATTATTCAAACTCGTTCGTTGGAACAGGGAGAAACATTCCCTAATTTGAAATTCTCTTATTAACATCATACCTCAAAATGAATATCTATAACTCTAGGATAAAGTTTATTTGGTTTCTACGTTTTTGCCAATGTGGCCAGCATATATAAGGCCACTTCATGTAAAAAAACCTTTTAACGGCTAATTGAAGAGTACAACTTGGTGATAATTTTTATATTTTTTCTTGAAGTGGATGGGGTATGTCACCTAAAAAGTGCAGCAAATAGTTGTGATTGTAATAAGTGATGTGTAAGGCTTTTATGGTTGGCGTTGCCATGGCTTGTAACTTATTGGTGGTAGAATGAGAATATGACGAATGATAAAAAGAATGTACATTATTTAGAGGGAAAGCAGTGGTCATTAATAAAGAAGCAATTATTATTTTCAATTAATGTGATTATGCTATATACGCTTCTGCATATACCTATGTATGATGTGCTTAAGTAATCTGTCATTATTTTATTTCAGATGATAGACATGATCGGGATTTATGTGTTGTTGGTCTGCTCTGTCCTAATATTGTTATCCTAATTGTTGTCTGTTCATCTGTAGAAATGTGGGTTACTTTAAAACCATGTTTGGGAAAAAATTTAGGAGTCAACACATAATTAAAAAGGGAGGATTTCTAACACGTCAATCTCGGGTGTTGGAATAAGGAAAATGCTGGGTGTACTGGGGTGTGACTTCAACTAACTGTTTCCAACTATTCTCTTCTCTCTCTATTCACTTTCTGATTTATTTTTATTATTATTTTATTAATTCACCTCTTACCATGTGGTATATATTTATAAATTGATTAAAAAAAATTCACCTGAAATAATTTTATGTAACTAATTTTATTTTCTTTTTAATCAAATATAAGTACTTATTATTAAAAAATTAATTTATATATATATATGTGTGTGTGTGTGTGTGTGTGTGTGTGTTTGTGTGTGTGTGTATAAATTAATTAACTACACAATTATTTACTTCAATTAATTTAATATAATATAAATTAAAAAGAAGTATCACCAATCACAATCATATGTTTATACATTATTTATTTTAAAATTTTATATATATAAGTGAAATGAAAATTTCATTTATATTTATTTAAAAAATTATTCAAATTTTATTTATCAAACATTACTTTCCGATCCTTGATCCAAATAAGCTAAGGGTTGAACCCCTTCTTATTCAACCCTTCTATCCAAACAAGATGGAGGTTCAACCCTACTCATCCTTTCCCAACCCAATCATTATCTCCCCGACCCCTAATCCAAACAAACCTTAAGTTTCTATCACTAACTTTCTTATTTGCTAATCACATTCCTAGTGTTGTCGAGGCACCAAGTGTAGATAGATAGGTTATAGATACGTATATAATAGAAATCAAATTTTTATGGAGGCATAAATAGATGTTTGATTTCAAGAACAATTACATTGAAATTATATTGGCAGTGTACTACATAATTTTCAACCTCACTTATTAATATTAAAGTCAATGTTGGACAAGTGATGATATGTTAACATGTTATAGACTTATAGGAAATATTAACCTCAATAAAAATCCCAACATCCATTTCAAAAACCGGGACATCCAAATACACAGAAATCAATGATTTTGATGTAACCACATCGAGTGGAAAGGGGGGGAGGGTCCCGTTGCATACCCGAATCCTGGGAAATCTGATCTGATAAGTAAAATTACGGTTGAGCAGATAAGAAGCAGCATTGACCTCCCTCTATTTCAAGAGCTGTCCTCGATTTCTTCTTTCTCGATACCCCCTTTCTGTGTAATGGGCCTTTGGATATATTGATTGAAATGATAATATAATGAAATTTTATGGGAAAATATATGTACGCACATATTCCTCTTCTGCTTGATCTCCAGGAGCAATAGTTTTGAAAGTTCTCCAACTTTCATCAGAGGTCAAATTTTAGGTTTTGGAATGACGGAGGGCTAGAATTGGCGGAAAGTGAGCAAATGGGTAAAAAAAGAGGTATTTTCATCATGAATAAAATGACACATTTTTTAAAGAGTAAAATGGCTTATACCTACACTCTTGTCCTACTATTATATATATAAAGGATTTTTATGCCCGCACAAGTATGCAAGTCCTCACAAATCATGTATTTAGGTTAATAACACCACCAACCATACATGTGTAGAAGAATAGTTCCCATTAGAATAAAGGTTCAGTGACATTTGCTGAATTGGGATATGTATATGGAGCGGTTTTGAACATGGAGACTTTTTGATTTCTAGTAATAATGTATATGTATGAATTTTAATTTATGCAGAGGGATCCAGAATTGCACAAGTTGCGTAAACCAGTAAATTGGTACAATGACTGACAACGTATTTTTGAAAAAGATAGAGGTACATGAGAACAAGCTGAGGGACCTGCTGATATTATCGAGAATTTAGATAAATAGGAGGAATGCGAAGGTGCTGAATTTTCATATTCTAGTGATAACTCACCAGCAAACGACAAGAAGAAAAAGAGATCCAAGTTGCAAGAAGAATTGTTGACATCTATGGAAAAAATAAGAAGATGTTAGAAATTTTCTTAACAACAATGCCCAACAACATGGAATAATGACTATGAGGATGAGATATGAGTATGATTTGGCTAACACTACAAGAAATCAGAGTAATTTTGACCGTCGGAACAATCAATTTTCATATAAAAATGGTCGGTTCTAGTTAAAACCGATTGAAAAAGTTAGTCGGGTTAAGCCTGGTCGATTTTAACCTTGACTAGGATTGACTAGAACTGCCACGTGGCATGGGACCATGCTGACGTTATAACCCCACTATGCTGATGTGTCAGTGACACGTGTGTGGGACTAAACACACGTAGCAACTGAATAATTAAAAAAAGTTGGCCAAAACCGACTGTTAAACTAGAAGAAACCAGAGTAATTCCCACTGCCACAACAGTCATACCTCTTAAATATAATCGCACAGATTATGATAAGTCGTTTTTAAATATGAAAACTAACCGTCAAAAGTGATCGATTTAGCGCGGTCGGGTTAGTATGACGTGTTACTAGGTTTTAGTGTAAACCCGACCGACATAAAAAGCGGTCGGGTTTAGTCCTACAATTACGTCGGTCAGTTTTGTTGCGGTTGGGTATAGTTGACGTGTCACCTTGCATTATTTGTGAGTCAGTCAAACGGGTCCCATCATCAAAAAAGGTCGTTTTATTGGTAAAGTAAGGGAAGCTGACTGCAGCATCAAAAATAGTGAATGAGCCTGCTGATGTTGATTTCTTTTTTAGTCTACGAGAAGAAATACACGAGGATTGTGTAAAATTGAAGTTAAAAAGCTATATATGAGTGATTATTATATTTCCCATATAGCTTCTCATCTATCTATTATTATATATCTAATGCTCCAACAAAGAGTTTCATTGAGCCATTTTAATCATTAATACAATCATTAATGTCTGCATAATATTTATATCACTTATTTTTAATCATTATTACATCATTAATTCACTTATTAATATTATCAATAAAAACTTTATTTCAATTATTTTACTCATTACTATATATATTAACAGAAAAAATGACAAAAATACCATTTTTTAGACTAAGTGGCAAGAATACCAATCTTCAAAATTTTGGCCAAAAATACCAGCGGGATGCACATTTCTTATTTGGGTATCCCAATTTTTTATTTTTTTAAAAAAAATTTAAAATTTCAAAAAAAATAAATTAAAATCGTGTGTAATACGCATCTTTCAAATGCGTATCAGCCTTTTACCCAGGGTGATACACATCTCACAGATGCGTATCTCACCTTTTTTTTCATTTTTTTTGTTTTTCATTTGATACCCATTTATAAAATGTGTATTAAAAATACTCATTTGTTAAATGAGTATCCCAATGATATTTTTGATCAAAATTTTTAGAATTGGTATTTTCGTTAATTTTTGTTTAAAAACTGGAATTTTTGGCTATCACCATAATATTAATAAAATATTAATTTCACCCCACTTTTATCCATTAATAATTACATAATTAAAATTTATATTTATTTTGAAATCGTTATTATTATTATTATTTTTATCTGATAATAATTTTCAAATTCCCATAAAGAAAATTTAATAATAATTTCAAATTTTTTTTTTAAATTTCTACTTTTTTAGCAATTTAAATATCCGTTATTCAAAAATTATATGTGCATATTTGGTACAAAATATATTGGCCGTGTTTGACAATCACTTTTTTCCGGAAATAAGTCCTTATTTCCCGAAAAAAATAGGTATAGATGTACTTTTTCTGAAAATAAGTAACTTATTTTTTATTTTAAAAATAATATTTGGTTTTAAAATTCTAAAATAAATATTTATCTTTAAAAAAAATGAAAATATGTAAAAAAAATGAAATAAATAACTTATTTTAAGTTTAAAGAACCTCAAACGGCCACATTTTATCTAATTTTAAATACTTGACCAACTTTTATACTAATAGCGGTTCACTGAGCCATTTATTAAAGATATCTTTTATACGCTTAGTAACATTATATAATTTAAAATTTCAAAGTGTTATATTTTGTCAAAAAATTAATGCTATCATCATTAATATCTATAAATTATGTATTTCATAGATTTTTATTATATATGCTCTTGATTTTTCAAAATTACTTGAGCATAAATTTTTAAGAACCGAAAATTAATATATATATATATATATATATATATTAATAATGTAGTGCTGATATTGGATACTGCATTATTAATAAATAATAAAAGTAGTTCTAAAAAAAGAGAGCCTATTACTTAATAATTCGAAGTGTGTAATATTTCAACATTCGAGAACAACAAAAACAGAGAAGAATATGGACACTATATAATTAACTTATTAGTGGATTTGAGACCGAAATATTTAATTGTTAGCCAAGACGAATATAGTCTAGCAATATTTTTGACAACTGCTTCAGAACTTTATTACTTTATTATGAGATTATTTACAATAATTTGTTTGACATATTTTATTAAGCAATTTTTTGGTATAATAAAGTATTCCTTTTTAACCCATAATAGCTCATTGATTAAAAATAGAGTGATTACACTACTTTGTTATAGTCATATTACAGTTAATTATATTTGTTTCATCCTAAAATCTACAAAATTATTGTAAATCGATATCAATTTAATCATAATTTAGTTTATAATCATACAGATCACGTGCAACAAAATTACACTAAATTATAATAAGAATTAGTGAATAATTATAAAATTACAAATTATATGTGTTTTGTTAACTTATAAAAAACGTTATAAAAACGTAGCTTATTTATCAGAATCCATCATGATTATATAATATATCTCTGAACATGCCCATGCGTCACACAGTTCCGGAGCTAGTTAATTAGGTCACTCTGGAGATCAAGAAATTATTTTGCAATCCTGTTTTTAAACACTTGACATTTGATTTTTTATAGATTTTTTATTTATGCATGGTGACTATATTGGTAATGTTTTTCTTTTGTTGTTTTTACTTTTTCTGTTTTGATTAGCTTAGTATTATAACTTGTTCAGGTGAGATATTATATTAGCTACAAAAAATAGCTGTAGCATGAATTTGTTGTAATAGCCGGATGCTTATAACATATTGTACATAAAATCTCATTTTCATTTTATTTTCTTTTATAATTATTTATACTACTATATATTAAAAATATCAAATAATATAAAAGCTATTATTAAAAAAAATCAAAATAAATAGCTAATAATATTGTAATATTTATAAATTCAAAAAAAATATTTAAAATTATGATAAAAACAATAAAAGAAGACTGATAAAAAAATTCATACAACTCATGTAAGGGTATTATTTATCTAGTTTATAAATAATCCCGTGTACTATCTTTTGTAAAACAAATACAAGACAAATTATCCTAGGATTGTGGGCGTTTGGGGTTCTTTAAATTTAAAATAAGTTATTTATTTTATATATTTTTTTACATTTTTTTATATTTTTTAAAGATAAATATTTATTTTAAAATTTTAAAACAAAATATTAACTTCAAAATAAAAAATAAATTACTTATTTTTAAAAAAAGTACATCATACATACTATTTTCCGAAAATAATGACTTATTTCCAGAAAATAATATTAGCCAAACAGGGCCATTATATAATCCCGGAATTCTTATCCTCCTAAACTAACATCTAAAATATCTTTTAGGTAAATAATTAATCACTGCTAAATATATCTAATTAGAAAAACCACTAACCACTTTGTTTTTGTGAGACCCTAATCAATTTGAATTCGAATCGTGATATATTGAACAATAGACCAGCTATGCGCAGTCAAATCTAGTAAAGCACAAAAGTCCATTAATTCAAAATCTAGTAGACGCAATTAACAGTAGCAGTGACATTATTATAGTTTGAAGATGGTGGGAGAGTCGATGTCGATGTCGATGTCATCAGTAGTACAAGGCAGAAAAGCAAGATCATCAACAGGTAGAGAGAGAAGGAGAAAATGGTTGAAGAGGAGAGAGATATGGATTGTGATTCTTGGTGTTGTGTTGCACGCTATTTATATGCTCAGCATTTTCGATATTTACTTCAAGACTCCTATTGTTCATGGCATGGATCTTGTTTACCCTTCTTTCTCTAATGCCCCACCTGCTAAACGCCTCGTTCTGCTCGTTGGTACTGTCAATATTTGTATGCTCACCAACTGTTTGATCATTTGTCGCTTCGATATTTTTATTATTTTTGTTGTTGTTGTTGTAGCTGATGGGTTGCGAGCGGATAAGTTTTATGAGCCGGATTCTCAAGGGAACTACAGGGCTCCGTTTCTTAGAAATGTTATTAAACATCGAGGTCGGTGGGGAGTTTCTCATGCTCGCCCTCCCACGGAATCGAGGCCTGGTCATGTTTCTATTATTGCTGGCTTTTATGAGGATCCTAGTGCTGTTACAAAAGGTGGTTTTTGAGTCTGCATTTCACAATACGACTTTAATTACTTAAACCTCTGTATCAAATTTATCGATTGACGTTGCAGGATGGAAAGCAAATCCTGTGGAATTTGATTCTGTGTTTAACCGAAGTCAGCATACAATTTCCTTTGGTAGCCCAGATATTGTTCCTATATTCTGTGGAGCCTTGCCACATAGTACCTGGAATACGTATCCCCACGAATATGAAGATTTTGCCACCGGTTTGATTACAGTCTTTCCCCCCTCCATATATGTTTTTGTTTATGTATACTTAAGAATATATATATTTTTAAATCTCTTGTCATTGGATATATCATGTGATTTTGTCCCTGATCTTTTATATCATTGAGTACACTTTATAACAAGTTTTTACTTTTAAAGCCTGAACGTCAAGAAACATAATGGTTGAAAATTGTTATGCTTGGTAATGATATACATATTGTGACACTATGAATGTAGATGCACTTTCCATAGTAGTGATAAAGTTGTGATAATGTCGAGAACAACATTTATTAACTTTGCATTCTTAAAAAGAATGAGGCGTTAATGAAAAAAGGTGGTTGACGGACTGTTGGAGTGCACATGTAATGTGGAGCACAGAACTAAGATATTAATAATGTATATATTATTTCAAAATAAAATTTATTGTAATTTATTATGATTTAATTAATTAAATAAATAAATTATTAGAATATTCTAGATTATCATAGTAGAATAAATAAAGGATTTCTTTCCATATTTTACTAGTTTTCTTGTTAAAGACTTGTAGGGAATTTACTTGTTATTTAATTGTTGCTCCTGTATATAAGGAGATTTAGTCTTCTATAATAGGAAGATAATAGAAGACTTTGATTGATTATCAAATTGAGAATTTCACTATCTTGTTACGGATTGCAATCCATGCAAACTCATCTCTTCCGCGGTTGAGAAATCTTAGGGGTAGTGATAACCTTAGGGCTAATGTTTTTTTTTGTGTGTTTAATGCATCAAATTTCATCTTTGTATGGTTTTCCTTTGTTTAATTTTTGTCTTATGTCAACTGACCTGTGGACAATATCTAGGTGGTCATCTAGGCATATCCATTGTTCACTACTTTTACATTACTTAAGACTGAAGATGTTTGTGTATAAAGTTGAAAAAACCAACAAACAAATAGTTAGTTAGCCTTAGGTATGACCTATAGGTGCAATGATATTTAGTTTCGACAAAAAATTTCACTTCGTTTACTTGAATGTGAATATGTGACAGACTTATATTTTAGAAGTTAAATCCTAGTCCTGCAAATTTTACAAGGCGATTCGTAAAGGCCACCTACTGTCTAAATTGGAAGCCAGCGTAGTAAATTTCTTACACCTTCCATTTTTCCTTTTGCTGACATTCTTATTCTGCACATTTTTTTAGGATCTTAGAACAAATTGATAGTACAACATTAGTGAGTGACTTTCTTGCCATTAGGCATCGGGACTTGAGTGAAAGCATGAAGTGGAATAGATCCCTGATTGTGAGCAATTCGGACTCACTAAAATATCTTTAATAATAAATGTTCCGCTTGACATCACCATGAAGAACAAAAATATTAAGAGTTTTCTTTCATTGCATACTTGTACAACAATGTGCTTTTGGAATATTAGAACTCAGAATGGGTTGAGTTGGCGGTTGAAAGAGTCATCAATAGTAAACAGTTTGTCAAAGAGTGGCTCCTCCAAGAACCATCCAACCGAGCTTTGAATATGACTTTAAGTCTCGTGGAGCTTGTTTTAACTACTGAAAGGTGGCTTGTGCTAACACATAGGCATCTTCCTTTTTTAACCGTATAGCTTGAACTCGTATAAAGCGCTCAAGATGGTCGAAAAAAGTAGTAACTTTCACGTACAATAATTTTCATCGATCCAATTTATTAAAACTAAAACAAGGCCCCAGGTACATGAACTATTCTAACTTCCAGTGGATATTGACCTAATACATTTAGAATACTTAAAGCCTTATCAATTAGACCCATTTTTTCTGCTTAAGATAATCTTTTCCTGTAATCTTACTTGGATTAAGTATCTAACCTTTGGTGGATATTTCTTAGAAGCCTTAGTCTGTTTTCCTTCAAAGTCCCTTGTATAACTTTCGATTTGAACCTGTAATTCATATAAATTTAATCTTTATCCGTTTTACAATCATAATTATAATAACCATCTTTTAACATTAAAAAATTCTTATTATGAGCCTTAGTTTTCCATTTTCTAGATTTCATATGCATCTCAATTTTGTTTAGTAATATATTCATGAACTTGTCATACATTAAACATCTTACAAAATCCTTATCTTTCATCTCACTACTCTTATTACCCACTTCTATACCGGTCCCTTCCCATCATGTAACTGGATATAAGCCAGTGAAAGACAACTAGAAGCAAGTGGGGTACGTAAACAAGGACAGATCACAGTGTTTTTGTACTGGTCAGTTTTGAGGTATCGAGTGAGAGATTGTTTTATTTCTTATGAAAGGGGGCTGATGCCTTATTATTAGAGAAAATTGAATACTCTCTGACGCTTCGCTCGATTATTGTTCTATTTCACTCGATTATTGTGCCCTTTTTTTTAGGGCAAGTGACGGGGTTAAGCCGCGTGGCGATACCCATGAAAAACAAAACTTCAACTATTAAGATAATTTTAGTTGGTGGGCTCTTCGTATTCAAATCCGAACAGGGAATGACAATTTTTCAGCACACTCAAAGATGGCGTGTATGAGGTTAAATATTCATTAAATTATGAAATTATCCATGTTAACGAACCAAGACGCCCTATTAGATAACAAATACTAATAAAATAAAGAGCAGTGTTACTAATAAGAAGAAATAGTTAAGGGTCTCCAACGCCTATAAATAGAAGTTTATTTCAGTCTCTATTAATTACAAAGCAAAGGGAACTTAGGAGAACAAAGTAAGTAGCCATGTATCCCAATGGAGGAATTGACAGATTTTTTATTATTGAAAATGAAATCGCAAAGTGGAGGCAATAATCCTCCACTTGGAGCAAAGACTTGCACTTTTCTGGGAGCATCTGCCTACTCTCGATCCTGAGATAATAGCAAAAGCAATGTTTGAAATCCAGGATTGCATTCGCGGTCTGGAGGCCTGGAGGAGAGCCCTGCTCCAGGAGCAACAAGCAGTAATTGTACAAGTTGCTATTGATCGTGCCAACTGCAAGGGAGATTAGAAGAGTCTGTCGACTCTAGAAGGTTTAAATAAGTGTCTGTAAACGCAAAGTAGTGTGTTTGTTTTCATTTATGGTGTTCTTTGTCTTTTTTTAGTAGAGTTATATGAATTATTATGTTTTGTTTAGTTGTGTGACTGATCCATGTGTGTAAGCTTCATATTTGATGTACTCTCATGTAGAAAAACTTGCTATAATGCTGGAATGAAGAAATCTGTTCCGTTTTAGTTCATTATCTTTACCTGTTTTGTGTATAAAATTTATTTATTCTTGTTAATTTCTAATATTATGCAAGCTAAAACAAAACTACAACTAATGAGATGGAGTGGAAGTTGTGTATTTACGGTAACTATCATTTAATAACATAGTAGAAAGGTTTTATGCCTCGTAATCATATCTTTAAAATTGTCGGTGTCGTTAGAGCGCATTAACGAAAAGTTTTTAGATAACAAGATATCCGATATTTATCTGTTCTTCTAATTCAGTCCATAGGCTTTGGTTTAGATTTAGTCTTATAAGTTTCAAAGATAGGATTACAAGGCATGGAAGCATTCGGCTATGCTATTAAATGAGAGTTATTGTGACATACAATTTTCTCTCCACCCAATTGGCTATAGTTTTGTTTTAGCTTGCATAATATGAGATTTTAACAAGAATAAATAAATTTTATTCACAAAACAGGAAAAGAGGATAAACTAAAACGGACTAGATTTTTTCATTCCAGTACTAAAGCAAGTTTTTCTACATGAGAGTACATCCAATAGGAAACTTACACACATATGAACCAGCCACAAAATTAAACATGACATAAGAATTTATAGATCTCAACTAAAATAAAAGACAAAAAACACCATAAATGAAAACAAACACATTACTATGCGTTTACAGATACTTATTTAAACCTTTTAGAGTCGACTCCTCTAGTCTCCCCCGCAGTTTGCACAATTAGTGCTTGTTGCTCATGGAGCATGACTCTTTTCCTGGGCTCCAAACCTTGAATGCAATCCTAGATTTCAAGCCTTGTGCAATCATCTCAGGATCGAGAACATGCAGATATTCTTATAAAAGTGCCAGCCTTTGCTCCCAGTGGAGCTTTGCTGCCTCCACTTATGCGATTTCATTTCCAAGTGGATCCATGACTACTAACTTTCTTCTCCTAAGTGCCCTTTACTTTGTGCCCAATAGAGACTGAAAGAAGCTTCTATTTATAAGTGTTGAAGGCTCTTAACTCTTTTTTCTTATTAGTAACCCCTCTTTATTTTATAATTTTTATTAATATTTGTTATCTAATAGGATGTTTTGGTTCCGTAACATGGATCATTTTATAAAATAATGGTTTTTCATGAATATTTAACCCCCATACACATTATTTTTGAGTGCGCTGAAAAATTATCCTTTCCTTGTTCAGATTTGAGTATGAGGGTCCACTAACTAAAATTATCTCAGTAGTTGAAGCAGTGTTGCACACTTGCACGGTTCACGGGTCGTTCGGGTATGTGGCACGAGATCGAGTACCTGAAACGTTAGTTTTTATGAATCGGGTACGATGACCCGTGAATCAGATACGCGGGTCGATATGGGGATCTCTTTTATAGTTTTTTTTAGAAAACATTATGTATATTTGCTATTGTATCTATGGTTTAGTTATTGTTTTATAACTAAAATATTAATTTTATCCTAAAATATATAAGTAAATTAATCGGGAAATCTAATATCTTAAAGTTACTGGTAAAGTGGTGGGAACATCCTACACATAATTTTTAGGGGATTCAAATATGTTCATGTAATCGAGGCATGTTTTGTGTGTCTTCTCTTCCATTTGCATCATCTATCCAACTCCTTTGTTATTCCTTTTCAAATTTACGTTTAATTTCAATCTAGATGGTATCAAGATATCTTCCTTTTTTTATTCTTTCTCCTTCTTACCTAATGATTGCCGGAGTTAAAGGGGGATTGCCAAAGTTGGCGAACTGGAGCGTGATCCCTAGCGATCCGGGTCGAAAAGGAATCGTGTTCCGGAACGAGGGAATTGGATCGCGGTTCCATAGGCTGACCCACGAACCATGCAACACTGAGTTGAAGTTTTTTTTTCGCGGGTATCGTCACCCGGTTTAACCTCGTCCCTAAAGAAAAGGGTGCAATAATCGCCACATGGCTTAACCCGTCCCCGACCCTAAAGAAAAGGGCGCAATAATCGAGTGTAGTAAGGCAATAATTGAGTGTCAGATAGTATTCCCCTTCCTCTAATAATAAGGCACCAGACCCTCTTTCACAAGAGATAAAACAATTTCTCACTCGACACCTCAAAGATGACCCGTGCAAAAATACTGTGATCCATTCTCATTTAACCTAAACCACATAAGGATAAGAAGAAAGGGCATAAAGCTAGGCAAATGAGAGTTACAAATCTAAGGCCATGTTGGGTTGGAGGATATGAATGTAGATTAGCGGGACATGAATTATTATTCCGCCTGGAATGAAAAAATTGTTCGATTGAGTACTTGGGAATGGAATTACTTATCCTTATGTCATTCCTATCCTTCCTCATAACCTAATTTTCTGTCTCACCTTCACGGGATAACCATTATTATCTTTACTAAAAAAAAATTATTTTTATTTTCACTCTTGAATATAACATGTTTATAATTCAAAATATTTAATGAAAACATTGTTTAACTATTTAATTTTTTTTAAATATTAGTCTTTTTAATTCAAATTATATACATAATCTTATTTCTTATATAATTAATTTTGCCTTATTTATATTTTCTATATTATTATTTAATAAATTTATTATTAAATAAAATATTTGTTAAAAAATTAATTTCATTTATATATTTAATAAATGAATAAAAATAATCATTCCTCTCCCAATAAAATTAATATTATTAAAAGAACAAAAGAATGGAATGAACATTCTTATCTCATTTCATTACTCTCCTAATGTCATTCCATTCCGTAACTCATTCCCATCCCAACACCATTCCTATCCTTCCAATCGAACATACCCTAAGGCTGTGTTCACTTTGATGGAATGCACTTTGATGGAATGGAATGAGGGGGGAATGGAATGAAATTTGAACTATTATTTGGGTGAGCTCAAGGAAAATGTTTAAAATTTTGATTCTTTCTTCCATTCCATTCCAAACTATTTGAATTAGAATTCTAACCCATATTATTAGTAAGAATATGAATGGCTATCCCATGTCCGAGGGTGAGATTCAAAATTAGCTTATTAGTAAGGATAAGAATGACATAAGGATAAGTCATTCCATTCCCAAATGTTCAATCAAACAACTCTTTTTTCATTCCTGACAGAATGATCATTCGTATCCCACTAATATTCATTCCTATCATCCAATCGAAGAGAGCCTAAGAAATATCTAGATAATACAAACCACGAGGCCACCTTACTACAGAAGGCACAAAACATGGTTATTGACAATTTATACCGAGGCACTATGTATAAAAAACAAGAAAATTTCAATATATAACCTCAACATATGTTGGTTGTGTTATGATTTGAAGCCACCTTCCATTAGATAATTGAAATTTCTTCTTAAATCTGTTGTCAGTTTGGAAATTAAGGATTTGATATCTTGAGAAGAGATTGATTTAGGCATTTGTAACATGCTAGTAGTGCAACAAGAAAAAGAAATAAAAGATAAATTGCCCTGAATAATTGCACCTCCATTCCGATGCAGGAGCCCCTTCCTTTTTTATGAACACTTGTAATTTCTGATAAACTTATGCTTCAAGGAAAAGGGGACAAGGTTCTCGAAGTCACTAAATAGAAAAGCTTGTTTAATGTATTATACATTTAATCATGCGAGGAAGGTTGTTTCAAGACTCTTAACTAGAATCATTTTGGAAAGAATGTAAAACTAACAAAAATAAATAGAATTATAATGCAAGCAAAGATTGATTTTTGGTTAGACATTTGACATTGGAAAACAAGAGAGATAGTGACAGTAAATTGTTTTATAATGTCAACGTTATGCTCTATTCAATACAACAATCTTTTCTTCTATGATTGATGATGTCTTTTATATGGAGTGATTTTTTTTTCTTTTATAGAACCTTTTATAAAGACAACTTCATGTGTATCGATGGTAAAATATTTTTAAACACTGAGTTGGTAAACAAGAATGAGGAAGACTGAAATTTTTTTAAAGACCGTGAGGCCAGAGTTAGAGTTACTACAGCAACAATAAGACTGTACATCTGGAAAAGAAAAACAGCAATTACATGGCATGACACTGAAAATATTGTGTCTTAAGCTTTATCAGCTTCATATTTAATTGTCTTGGGATGTGATTGTTTAATAATTTACTATGGATTTAATTATATAACGGGTCACTAAGCTGTATTAAGACTCCGAGATTGACATTTAGGTGAAGAAAGTTATTTGGGCTCAGTTTAGTCACTTACAGAGTAGTCTAGGAAGTAGAAACATATAGGAATGAAAGTGAGTATTTCTGTTACTTAGTATTAGGTTTAGTATTATGTGTTTATCTGCTCGTAGATGCTGTACTGAAAGTAGTGGGAGTTGCAAATGCTAGGAGTGGTTTAGTGGCAGTTAGCTCACAAAGGTAGTATTCTTTGTGAGTCTATTTAAGCTATTCATGTATGTAGCAGTAAAAACCAAAATTGAAATCAAACTTGTGGTTATTCTCATCCAAAGACAAGTATATATCAAGTATTTTCAGTTACTCATGTATTAAACTTATCTACTAGTTAAATTATCTTAGTTTAAGAATCAAGGTACCAAATAATTCAAACAAAATCCTGTTGACTAATTAAGCCAATTGAATTTTCTTTCTTTCGAGATGTGTACGGCTTTTCCTCACTACACATCTGGATTAACCGATCCTTTGCACAAGATGTCAAGATTTCTACCTTTGAAAACAGAGACACTTGTAATTCATCTTTTAAAGAATGTTGTACTTTTTGGAGTGAAGCTATCTATTTTCTGCTTTCACTCAGGAAAAGAGTTGTCAGACAGAGGTTTATGCAGGTAACATTGATTGAAGTGTGACAAAATAAAATGGTACTTTGGTAGGAGATGATAGTCTTGATACAGATTAGAAACCTAATTATCTGTTGGTGGATGAAGGAGATATGTAAATGGGAAAGAAAATGAGAGGGATACCATCATACCAACATGTATGTGCCACAGCAGCATTTGTAGCTGTTGGTTGCCATATATCTAGCTTTTTTCTTCTTTTAAAAAATTCAAGTTGTAACGGCCTGGTATATGTACCAAGTCAAATGCCACATAACGTTTGGTGATTATAGTCTCTGTTCACTTCATTGACCTGTTAGATACTATTGTCAAAAGGTATCATGTAACTTGGTTTATGGTCAAGAACGAAATTTATTAGGCCTTGCGTCTTTTTTTATCTCTCCGCATGTAAGACTTATGTGTATATAGATGACAACTGAAAGAGTAGTAATTTTGTGAAACAGATCTGATTAGTTCTCTAGGATTGTAAATTGTAATAAGATTAGGAATGCTCTGCATCACAAGGCTTGGTTAAGTTGAGTTGGAATATATGTTTATGAAAAAGGGGTTAAGTTGAGTTGAAATGTATATTTATGGAAGAAATTAATTATTTAAATAGAAACTTGGGTAATGTAATTTTGCCTTGTCCAATTTGCAGTATCTGGAAGTAATCCGAATACTCCTACATATGTAAATTGCTATCTGGATGTCTTTGTTTCATTTATTTATTTACTATAGCATCCTTTTGACTTTCCAATTTTTTCTACTGCTGTTTAAACCACGTAATAATTGGGCAATGTTTGTACAGATGCATCTTTTTTGGATGAGTGGTCATTTGATCAATTCGAGAGCCTTGTAAACAAGTCTAATGAGGACCCAAAATTGAAGGAGCTACTTATACAAGATAATATTGTTATATTTCTGCACTTACTTGGTTGTGATTCAAATGGTCATGCACATCGCCCCTTTTCACCCATCTATCTCAACAACGTCAAGGTTGTTGACCATATTGCGGAAAGAGTTTATAATCTTCTTGAAGGTTATTTCAGGGACAATCGAACAGCTTATATTTTTACAGCTGATCATGGAATGAGTGACAAAGGTTTGAATTTTACTGTACTAGTTACTTGGCTTTTAGTTTATTTGATTAATTTATTAGGCTAAATTACCACAAAAAATGTAACTATAAACATACATAATCACAAATTCTATTGTAACTGTGCTGCACATCTTACTATCTTAGGGTAATGTTCTACACGAAAAACAAGAATACATTTTGCTGCAGACCTGCTATCTAGTACTTGCACACAGTTTTTTGTCTTTGCATGCATGACTAACTTTAGTTTAATTCAAAACAATAGTATAGAACTCCTTAATCCTCGTTGTGATATTTTAAGATTGATAGCGAGTCATTTACAGTTGAATGAGAAATCTAAACTTGAGGAGTTTGGCTGAATGCTCTAAGGAATGCAATTTGATCAATTATATGTGTAAATGACGATCTTATTTGTAGATTGCATAGTTTCACATATAAGAAACTCTTCATATAATTTATTTTGATGTTTATACGTAAACTGTTTCTCTTAATAATGTATGTTCACAGCTTGGTACCATCCTTATTACTCCATGCCCAATTCTATATGTTACACAGTTTGTGAGAGTGGTGCTTTGATCATCTCCCAACTCCGTTATTGCTTTGATATCAATTTAGGTTTGCTAGAATACAGCATTTGATGCAGTTCAGATCACATGATCTGTATTTGAGTAACTAAACTATCTGGCCAGCCATCCGCATTAATGCGTCAAGATGTTAACCCAATAATTAAAGAAAACTATCAGATTTACCAATAACAATTATAGCAATAGTGTTAGCATTATTAAATTTTCATATAGGTGTTTTGGTCTTTGGAAAAGGGACTTTAGCACTAATTCCTTCAATTCTGATTAGAATGATGCTAGAGTTTCCTCTTCAAAATATTTTTGAAGCTGTATATTATCTTGAGTTATATTCTGTTATCAATGAGGTGCCTTAATCTTGTGGTGTTCTGTAGGAAGTCACGGAGATGGACATCGTTCAAACACTGATACTCCTCTTGTTGCTTGGGGAGCAGGTGTAAAACAACCCAGGCCGACATTCGGCCAAAATCATAATGATTATGGTACTTTTGTTGATGACCATGTGCATGATATGCCAACACCCAAGGAGTGGGGCCTAGGCAACATAGAAAGAGTGGATGTTAACCAAGCTGATATTGCACCACTTATGGTTTGTGCAATGTCCTCGTCTCCTCTGGATGCTCAGTTAAAGTTGTGTTACTTTCTTCGTAAAATGTTGTCCTGATATGCTTTACACTGTTTTGGCAGTCGGCTCTTCTTGGTTTACCCTGTCCAGTCAATTCAGTAGGTAGTTTGCCACTCGGTTACATCAATTTAAATAAGGTGATGACCTGCTCCTCTTATAGTGCTAAATGTGCTATGCCATGGTAGATTATGGACTTCATGCTTTCTTTTGGTGTCTTGTGGCTATAAACTGCAAATTTAGTGGTAACAATATATTTTCTTTTGATAAATGTGTTAGTCCAGGGCAGATTTAGGGATCTTTGATGTTTGATGAAACCTGGCATTAGGGGTAAAACAGTATTAAAAAAACTCATGTTTTACTTTCTTCTTTTTGACCAGGCAGAGGAAGTTGAAGCTGTGCTAGCCAATGCAAAGCAAATTCTTAACCAATTCCTTCGCAAATCTCGTATCCTTTCTAAAAAAGTTCTGTTCACAGCTTTTACTTTTTTAAAGTGTTACAATCTCTTCCATGGTTTATAAATGCTATTCATTCTTAAAATGTTTGAGTAAAAAAAGAAATTTTAGTAGACCCACTAATTTTGTTCAGGATCTGCATCAGCCTTCTGTTTTCTTCGACAAAAACTAGAACTAAAGCAGGCAAGTTCATTGAGTTTTAAGCCTTTCAAACCACTAGCTCAGTATTCATCAGTGTTGGAACAAATCAGTTCTCGAATATCTGCTGGAGACTATGAATCAGCAATGAAGCTATCTGTAAACCTTAGAAGGTTGGCACTGGAAGGACTTGACTATTTTCAAACATATGATTGGTTGATGCTGATGACTGTGGTCACTCTTGGCTACATCGGTTGGATGTTTTATCTTATTCTTCATGTATTGCAATCTTACACTACTTTGCCTGGATATATACTTAAATTGGAGCAAGCCGATTCCCACAGAAACAATAGTTTGAAGGTAATGTAAAATTTTTGTTTGGACAGCTCCTGTAGACGTGGCTTCTTATTGGGCTGTGTCTAGTGATCCCTTGTATGAGGGGTTGCTTCGCTTATGGTCTGGCCCTTTGGGCCCTTTGCAGATCCCTCCGCTTCTTCAATTATAGGGGTGGGGTAGTGGATATGATGTAGATAAATAAGGAAATAAGTGGAAGTTGGTGGGAAGGGGGACATGGGATTAGATCAGAGAATCAGAGATAGAAGATGAGATAGGATGCCTGCATTTGAGTATGATCTATAATGTAAATTGTATGTGGAGCATGCTAGAAATTTAAAAATGTTGATGAAATCGTTTTATACATGCCACCTTTTTCTTGAATGTTCTCTTTTTCAGTAACCAAATTTATGATAGTCACAGTGTCAGGGAAGCAGTAACAGAGCCTAGAGGTGTATAATAATGGTTCCTGCAACTTTTTTGCTTTTCTTTCTTTCTCTTGCTTTGTAAATTTTTACGCATATGTTACCTTTTGAAAATTTTTAAAGTAGCATTATACATTTATACCTAGATGTCAAAAAGATTATTTCAGTATAACAAGCTACTCTTATATGGTTTTGTAGCTTATCCAAACAGGCCCAGTTCCTTGTGCAAGTTAAACGAAGGTCACGAAGTGCCAATAACTTTTTACCAAGTATTGTGTTTGTTTGACATTTGGGATACAACAAAACATGGATTAAGTCACATGATATATGTATACATATAGTAGAGGAGTCCGCTGCTATTACCCAGAAAGATAGTCCGAGAAATATGAGTGTCTGAACAGAGAATAGGAAATGAGACTTGCTTGCTAGAATAAAACCCCAGGAAGCAGGAGGGTGTGCCAAATCATTACATTAATATAAACATTAGTGTTTAGTTAAAACGTTATAAAATTAATTTGTCTGTGGAATGGGTTTCCAACTTCTTCCACTAACGAACCCTTGAACTGCACATGCTAGCAAAACTTGATAAGTTCCACATAAATGCTATGTTTATTGCATATATCAAGCAATCTCAATGTGACTTATTAGAGATATTTTAATATTTATTTGTTTCATTAACAATTCTAAAATCCTCTATCCTGCCAGGAAATCATCTTTACAAATCTTTTCTGCTGCAGGCAAACTTATGCGGATTTTTTTTCATGGCAATAGTTTTTATCATACTATTTCTGGAGCACTCCCCTCCTCTTTACCATGCATATTCTGCAATGACAGTATTTCTCTGGACACAAATATTTAGTGAATATCAGTTTTTGAATGCTTTATGGAGGTATTTACATGGAAGAGAGCATTACCATACTTTCAAACTTGTAGTAACCTGTTTGGTATCAGTTTTCATTCTTGAAGTACTGGTATGTTAATTAAAATCTTTAAAAGTTTTGTAAGATACCTAGACACTGTATGTTGGGTGGGGCCCTAGATGAGTATTTAGAAGTTCTATTTCTATCTTATTCAGGTCAGAAGCTTTACTGAAAGGAAGCTTTACACTTGGTGTTTCTTGATTGTGGGCCTGATCGCTCCAGTTTATCTTTCTAGATCGATTGCATGGAAATCTGGAAAATCACTATTTATGTGGCTATCGTGTTGGTTTTTATCCATTTTTACTTTAATGCCTGCAGAAATACCTGACAACACCTTACTAGTGTAAGTTTTCTCTGTCAACAACATTCTGCATTTGTGACTATGACCTGTTTGCTTATTTAATATAATCTTCTACACTGATCTACAAGCTGCCTTTTGAGTCAAGCGGCTTATAACAATTATGGCTGTGTGTTGAAAGCTTATCTGAGCAAATTTATAAAGCTAACTGTAATTACTTGACTAGCAGGAACTTTATTTGCTCCTATGATAATTGTGCTTTCGTCAATATATTTTTTTCCCAGTTTAGTATCCCTTTCATACTGTATCTTTTTTATTGAACCCAGTCTCATGTTATTCTATATTGTTACACGAAGTTTGTAGAAGGGGGGTTGAATACAAACTTAAGAATTATTTCAGATTCTTGCGGATATAAGTTTGTTCAATAAAAGTGTTTGAGTGTTTGGACAGATTAAACAAAAAGAGAAAACTAGAAGAACTAAAGTAAATTTGAAAACAAATCTTTTAAAATTACTAGTGGATTGGTTTTTCCACTAGTGTATTTTTGCTTTCAATTAATTTTGGTAAAGATACCAAGCTGCTTACACAATGTGATTTTGAACTAAGAAAAGCACTACAAATATTTTCTATCATTCTATTGTGCCTTTCTTGAGTTCTTGATATTTTTCACACACAATGCTACAATGGACTACTACTACATATATAGTAGTTCACATTCTACTTCTATTTTTTTATTCTTCGATTGATAACATTGTGAATTATAAATTACAGTTTACAATGTATTCACTAAAATAGATTGTAGCTTCTTTTCACAGTCTCCTTTGCATTTGTCTTGTTCTGGAAAAATCTTTGTCTTGATCTTTTCCTTGAAGACTATGTTGCCTTGAAAGTCTACACAGTCCTGACAGGACTGTCTTCCATTGATTTAGTTTTTACAAAGATCCCATTCCTTTTGTCTTTAACCAATTTGGGAAACCTTGATCAACTGATAATTGTTGTCAAGCTTATCAGTCGATCCTTCTTTGCTCATCCATCGATGGATAGGTTATCCATCGATCAATTGATGTATTGATGGATAGTTAGATTATCCATCGACTCCTTATCCATTGATGGTTCTTTATCCATTGATAGCCTTTATCCGTTGATAGCCTTTATCCATCGAGTAGTGTCTTTATCCATCGACTCCAATATTTGTTGATCACTTCATTTGTGAGAATTCTGACTTAGAATATTTATAATTGATCAGCCATTCTTCACATCCGTTGAGAAGCTATAAATTGAAGTCAGTAACATCAGTCGACTACTTCACAACATTCATCGAGACAGTACAATCAATTGATAATGAAACATGAATCAAATATTACAATCCACTTTATCAGTTGATTAACAAGCTTCAACTGATAACTGGTTTCCTAGTCAATGGATATTTATAAGTTATATATCCATCGACTAGTTACAATAAAATTTAAATCCCTATTGTAATTCTAAGTAATTTGTTATCATCAAATCTCATAATTCCTAATATATATCTTATCTATCCTCTTATTGCTACTTAAATTGACTCTTGAACTTAATGATCATGTAAAAGCATTTGTGAAGTGATCCAAACAAGCTAATAGTAAAAGAGTTTAATTGTTTCATTCTTATCAGAGGAATTTAGGAAGAGAAATATCATGTTTAATTTTTCTGATTTCATGTCTAGCATTTGTTCATTATCTTGCACATACAATATTTTCTGTCTTCCCAGGTGACAACTGCTATACCAATTATGTTTAGTTAGTACTCAAAAAGCATATATATTTTCCCAACTTCCAATCATCCTTTCTTTTAACTGATAAGCATCCCAGACTTCATATGCAGTAGAACGAAGTTACTAGATTTTATGTTCTCGTACTGAATTTCTATTTGCTGTTTGCTTCTAGTTTGTAAAGTGGGATTATTCAATATTGCGCATCTATTTGTTTACCCCCATTTACTTTAAGCTGTTCGCAATACCTATTGTGAAGTGCAGTTCTGTTTAAGATTTATAAGCAATTTAGTTTTGTATAAGTAATTTGCTTGTAAATTTTTTGGCTTGCAGAGTTGGTAGTGGAGCTATGATAATTTTTATAGGAGGAGCTGCAAGGTATCTGGGTCGGCGTGTTAGAGATAACAAGTACTGGTTCAGTCTCCTTAAATGTGACAGAGAAACTAAAATTCCTTTTCTCTTTGAGTTGCAGGTTTGCAAGAATTCTCATACTTGTTAATTGATCTATATCTTAGCTATATAATTTTGTACACGAGTATTGGCGATTACCTTATATCTTCCACATTGCAGTCTCTTTTGGTAGGTTTGTCATCAGTGATGGTGGTGTTATCAACATCTCATAGAACAAAAAAGCAGGAACTGCTTGCATTACATCAATTGATAAATTGGTTAATTGCTGGTATTCTTTTTTCCTGTTATTTTCTTCCTTGAGTTAGTTTTTCCTTACTAGCCTATATCCTGTGCTACAAATATTTTTTAAAAAGACATTGTCGGGATCTCCAGGTTTTTATAAGTGTTTTTTTAATATGTTTTTGGTGTTTTATGGTTTATATGGCAGAAATTAACATTTAACAAGTAAATGATAGAGAGTGCATAAATAGAGATAGAATAAGAGAGAAATAGAGACGAAGAGATATAGAGAAGATAAGCAGAGAATGGAGAAACAGAATACAGAGAGAAGATAGTTTGAGAAAGAAGAAATGTAGAGAGAGAGAGAGAGTGGTGGCAAAGCCATTTTAATATATCATATAATAGAAAAAGTTACAACTGATATTCCTATCTATATTAGGAACCTGACTTAACAATCCTGGAAAAGACTACAATACTCTTAATACTACTACTTATTCATACTACTAATAGTGTTATTCTTGACATTCCTCTCCTCTTCAAGTGGTTCCATGACCTCATGGAACCTCCAAGATAATGCCTTAACCCTTGGGCTTCTTTCCCATTAGTGTACAAGTCCTTTCCCTCAATTACATCTTGTAAAAGTTGGAAGTTTTGCATCCCAGTAGGAACGCCAAGTAGGACACTATTGAGACAACTTAAATCTCCTCCTGGATCAAAGATGTATATTGTAACACTTCTCCTTGAGGTTTTGTGGTATTTGAGCCTTATTATCTTGCTTATTTAAAGGCTACGTTGTCCGGACGCAATATAATTGTACTAGTAGAGTATCATATTCAACTCAACTCTCACACAATCAACATACTGGTGATTAATCTCACAGATAATCTATCAGCCTCGGTATTATTTCAACTTAATCTAGTTTCACCTTATCCCTGATCATTTCTTTGAACATGTTGTTAATAACACATGTTGACTGATCATTTTGCACATAACCACCTGGATCAAAGATAAGCGCATTTGCCTCATCAAAATTGCTCTTACCCAAGTCATAAAAATCCGTAGCTGTTGGAAAATCTTCAACAATTACTTTGCTATGGAAAGTTTTAACAATCATGGAAGATACTTCTTCGTTGGTACTTTGTTTCTCTTCAACTTGATAACTATCAACAATCTTAAGCATGTCACCATGTCCAGGCACAAACCTATCACACCAGAACTTCATGTCACTCTTCACTTCATCTACACTCTCATATTTTGTATTGTGATTGCTCCTCCCTTGTTTTAGATGTTGCATTTTAGAAAATTCTCCTAGCTCCTCTGAGCTTTCGTTTCTGCAAATTTCAGATCCTAAGGGATTCGGTGCACTTGTATTTTCTCCTCTTAGTGCTGCTAAAATGAATTCTTCCTCTGGCGAGCAATTCTGGCCCTCCCCTGGTTCTTCATCATGGATAGGTTCCCTTATATAAGTTTCTGAAGTAGCAGGGTCCCTAATCACCTCCTCCATTTGTATATCTGTAAGCTCCTCTTTCCACTCATATGTCTCATTCCTATGCCAAAAACAGCCCCTGGTACTCACAATCCTGTAGCCCTTCAGATACTCTTACTTGTTCAACCTTAGAGAATCTCCAATTAGTTTCTCAATTTACTGCAGTTTCCTATTAGTACACTCCTTGAATAACAGAATTTGTTGTTGCACGTTTTGCGTCTGATCATTGAAGATTTTGTATCCTTCCTCATCTCTTGTTAGCTCCATTTCCAGTTGCCACAACTGAAATAGACAATTAGTAACAACTTCAACACACAACTGTTCTCAACACTATAAATTCAGCAATCCATTCAATCTACAATCCCCAATCAACACACAATCACTCACACTAAAATACTATTGATTTACTTGCACTTCAACTAATTAAACCTTCACAAACATTTTTATCAAACTTCTGTGCACACTCAGAATTCATCACCTAAATTTCACAACCCCACCACAACTGAGTTTCCTCAATCCAACACAACCACAAGGTACTCCCAACTGCAAAATTCCCAGAAATTTCTACAGATGTTCACTCAATCAAATTATCAAACACCTTTAGTACTGTACCAAAATTATCAGTACAGCACTTCAACTGACAGCTTATAACACCTCAATTCAACCGATTGCCCTACTTTTATCACCAAAACAAGCTAAACTAAACTCAAACTACTTGAAATTAACAAATCTGTAAGAACAAAAGCAGAACGAGTCACCTGAGAAGAAAATTCATCATAACTCACTGTTCAGCTGCGATTTCAATAAACTTAGGCTTGATCAACTCATTTCAACAAGCACAACAGAATGGAAGCAGTCGTTGATCAGATTTTGGAGCTCTGATACCAATTTGTCAGGATCTCCAGGTTTTTATAAGTGTTTTTTATATGTTTTTGGTGTTTTATGGTTTATATGGCAGAAATTAACATTTAACAAGTAAATTGATGCGGAACGGAAAATTAAAATATTAGTTTGTATTTATTTTATGTTATTATTTAAGAATATATTTAACTGTAATTCATTATAAAATTTAATTATATATATGTATTATATTAGGAATATTCTAGAATATGATAGTGAATAAGAAAAAGATTTGTTTTCTTTCTTATGAAGATTTTAGTTGGTGGCTAAGTTTACGGATCCTACATAAGAAGATGCAATATTTTATTATTGGAAGACTTTGATTGATTATTGAAATTGAGAATTTCTTCTCTCTTGTTGCTATGGGTTGCGAACCATGCATAATCTTCTCTTCTGCATTTGAGGAAATCCTAGGGGTAATCGTTCTTCTGCGATTGGATCACCACTCTAGGCGTGTGAGTTTTCTGCGGTTAATCTACTATAAATGATAGAAAGTGCAGAAATAGAGATAGAATCAGGAAGCGATATAGAGAAAAGAAGCAGAGGAGGGAGAAACAGAATACGGAGAGAAGATAGCTTCAGAAAGAAGAAATGTAGAGAGAGAGAGATAGAAGGAGGTAGAAATTAGAGAGAGAAAGAAAGTGGTAGCAAAGCCATTTTCATATATCAGATAATAGAAAGAGTTACAACTGATGTTTTCTATTTATATCAGGAACATGGCTTAACAATCCTGGAAAAGACTACAATACCCTTTAATACTACTACTTAATCATACTACTAATAGTGCTATTCTTGACAAGACATATTTATCCTAATCTTTTGGTTAGAATCATTGACGTTTTTGGTCTCATTTAAAGGATGTTTATGAAAATCTCCAAACTGTTTTAAAAATATTTTTTTAGGCCACTATATTGCACATTTTTATAAAACGGCCATCCAATTGCAAAGAAATTCAAGCAAGGATAATATACTGCAATTTACTCTATTTATTAGTGTAACTAATCATGAATTATAAATATATGAATGTACTAAGCTCGTATAATTAAAGACTATTCATCAAAATTTCCGTGAATAATTATTTATATAGTGGGAAAGACAAAGAATAGTAAATATTTTGAATATGGGGCATTCAACACGAGCCACGCCATAACTCCATCCCTATGATAGTGCCCCCACTATAAAACATTCCTTTTTATTGCACTGCCTATGCCAGTTGGTAATACTTTAATTTGGTACAGAGATCTATAGCGTGGAGTTTAACCTGAAACCTAAAATCTATTTATTATCTCAACACCTACTTCACTTGAAACCCATTCATTTGAATAAGTGATGAAAAGTGGATCACGAGGTGGTTATTTTTTATTTTTGGGTCCATCGTAGGGATTAATTATTAACATTGTGGCTCTTATCCCATATTTGGTCCACTATAGTGCAAATTATGTAAATATAATTATATAAATATAGGAATATTTGGGTTAGGAGGGAATCAAACTCAAGATTTCTCTCAAGCCAAGCTCTGAACTCATGTTAAGTTACCGGTTCTTCTAAGATCTTAAAGTTCATAGGTATTTTTGCTTTCATCCCAAAACCCGATTATTGTCTTACAATCGAATTAGTGCCAACTAATTTTTCACTCACCGAACTCTTGATTTTATTATGATATCATACCATAATACCATGAGTGCCTGCTTTAGGAAATCTCCATGACCAAACTTAGCAAGTTCGGCATTCGTAATCTAAATGCTCGAACTTGAAGGGGGCGGTATTTAGATTTTCTAAATATTTTGTAAGATATTTTGTTATAAATTACTAAATCAATCGTTCCTCCTTATCAGGTGTCTTTTGAGTTAATGTAAAGTATGTGGTTTGTATATGGAAAGTATCACACAATTTAAGAAAATACCACAAATATTATGTAATTGATAGATTAGAAATCCCACAGCAAGGGACTCATTGTTGTATATATATTGATGTTGATTATGAGAAGAAAGAGAGAGAGTTTCTCCGAACTATATTAAAACTTGTCAACTAGTGATCTCAATATTAGGATTTCAAAATTATTGGATGGAATAAGGCTTTACATCAGGCATGCTTGAATTAAGTATTGATGTCCAAATATAGTACATTTCTTAGAGTCCAAGATTTCCTGCTTGAATAATCAGTACATTCTCTACTGTAGCATCATAAACATACATGTTTTTATCTTATATTCTTTTAACTATTTTCTTGTAGGTTTCTCAATGGCTCTTCCACTATTTTCGGCAACTGACCTCTTGTCCAGACTTACTTCTATATTTCTTGGCTTCGCACCTGCTTTCCTACTTCTCTCAATTGGGTATTTCATATTTATATGTTCGGCTAATGTTTTATATGTTTATATATAATTATATAATGTCACATATTTTTATGAATGTGTAGATATGAAGCAGTTTTCTATGGTGCTCTTGCTCTTGCATTAATGGCATGGATACTTTTTGAAAATGCACTTTTACATTATAGCAACACAAATGCATCTCAAACTTCAATCAGAGGCGTGGAAGATGATTTTCAATTAGAAAACAAAAACAGAAGCTTGCAGTTGTCTGATATGAGAATACCATTAGTCTTTGTAAGTCATACCTTCTCTATTATATATTTAACTATTTATGATAGTTCATTTTAAACATGGTTATTGTCTGCAGAACCTATTAAGGGATTTAGTATGAAAGAAATAAGTGAAAGAATGGTTGATAAGAGAACATGGTGAAAAATGATCCAAATTATAAATGTGGGTGCGTGGGTAGGAGAACTATGTCACTTAAAGTTAATGTGTGATACATAGTGCAATAAGGTCAAATGTTGGCATTGCTAGAATAATTAATAATAAGCTGGTATTATTTTCACCTTTTAAGTGAACTTGAATTTCAAAAGTTTAGTGAAAAGCTCCACCAGTGTTTGGTTCCATCTATTTTTGGAATTTACTGGATATACTTGATTGTTGGTTTCTCGAGTTGGTCAGACACATAAGATAAAGATCCAATTCAATTTCCATACCTGGTTTCCACTCATTTCGGAATCTATAGATACCATAAATTATTGAATTCATGTAATTGAAAGTGTTTTCAGGTGTCATTTTGGTTGGCTAAATCATTGTTTGGTTCTCAAAATATTCTATTGAATCCAATTATACATATTCTAGCTTTAAAGTTAATTAGATATGGTCCTGCAACGTGGCAACATGCACTTTGTTGCATGATTGTAGCAAAAATCTATAAGAGTTCAATGCTGACTAGCTACCGTGTCTCCTTCGTGATATTCATATGAATGTTAAACTTCAGTGAGGATGCAAACTTGTCTGCTGAAGAATGTGAAAAAATGAAGAAGTTGCATTTTTAAAGATACTGGATATAAGTTTAGAAGAGAGATAGTTGGGCTACCCAACGTATCCCTATGTCGATATTCAGACACTTGAATCCCTGTATCGGCAACGATACTTTCTTAACCCTGAACTGACTTCTTCTTTTTCCACAAACCGTACTCGAAATTTGTGTTTAACTAAGAAAAAAAGTAAGTATTGATGTTATTTAGCAAATAAAAAAGTATCCATGTCTTGTGTTTTTTTTATTAACTTGTGAAAAGCTGTTATTTTTGTCAACATGTTTTATCATACATAACATCCATATATATATATTGATATTATCATGTTTGTCGAATGCGGTGTATCCTCGTGCTACGCATCCTTGCATTAGTTAGAAACTCATATAGTGGTGTGTTCTTTATACCTTTTCTACATTCTATTACCTCTGAAATGGGTCCATTCTATGAAAAATATTTTTAGTTGCTTTTTCATTTCCTTTTCTTCAGTCTAACTAAAATTGACTTGTGCAAAAATGTGGGTGTTTCTGCTGAAGTCTTATTCTTGCTAACTGTCTTGGAACCAATCTGTGCAGACTAAATGATTTTATTTCCTTAATTATCAGTTATTCCACGAATCATCAATTGTTGGCTGTTGGGTTTCCCAGTCAAATTTCTCATATAAGCTTCATTAGAGTTCGATTTTAAAAAGCACCGCAACATAATTTTGTCAAATTTGTATGATATATGTGGCTATAAATTTTAATAGGTCTCTGTTTACTAGGTTGTCTTATTCAACGTGGCATTCTTCGGAACTGGTAACTTCGCAAGTATTGCAAGTTTTGAGATTTCATCTGTATATCGGTTCATCACAGTTTTCAGTGTAAGTATAGCTGAACAAAATAAGGTATACTATCTGATCTGGTCATAAAAAAACTGTAAACTATCTGATATTATTTCTTTATCATTGCAGCCTTTTCTTATGGCAGCCCTGCTTATCTTCAAATTGCTTATACCATTCCTGCTTGTCATGTAAGTATTACTCAATATATTTTTATTTTCAGTATTATATAGATTAGATAGTGAAATCAGATTCATTATATAGTTGAGTCTGCTATTTATCTCTACATACCTTGATGCAGATGTGCATTTAGTGCAATAACCAAATTAGTACAAGTTCCACGTGTAGGATGCTATTTTCTCGTTATATTGTGTTCAGATGTAATGACAATCCACTTCTTCTATCTAGTAAGTTCACTATTTTTTTTCTGATAGTTTTTTGTCTTTAATTCAGCAGAATCTGAGTCTCTGTTATAGGTTGGCGCAATAGTGACTAATTGCACTTCTTTCCAATTCATTTGATCAAGTTCAATGCAAATTAATCCCAGTTCAAGAGTACTTTAATTGGTCATATTGTTAACAGGTCCGAAATAAAGGGAGCTGGATGGAGATTGGTAATAGCATTAGTCATTTCGGAATTGTCAGTGCTCAGGTTGTGTTTGTCCTGCTGCTTTTTGCTCTGACAAGTATATATACAAAGGACATACAAACTCATTCAGGAAAACAATTTTTAAGGAAAGATATATGAACTGCAAAAGAGAATTTAGGAAAAGAGACACTTCTGTTGAAGGTGAGTTTATATATCTTGGTTTTTCAGCTTGGCTTGTCAGAAGTGCATACGATTATGTTTTATTTACCTTGCAAAGGATATTATGCCAGTATTCATACATACATACACCACACAAACCCAAATTTCACTTGCCAAATGTGTACCGATACAAAAGACCTAGGTCTTTTGGTACATATTACTTAGTTTGATCTTTCATAGGAAAATATTCTAATATGAGATGTTAAAAAATTTCTGTTTATGCGTATGTACCAAAATTATATGTCAGCAATGGAAATTTGTGAAGTATATGTCAACGTCTGTATATATGTCAGCTGGATTTCCCTAATATGCTTATGTGGGTATTCTGTATTATACTACTATTGATAGAAGCTCAAGTGTAGTTTCTTTCTGGCTGTTCCCAGTTAATATTATTGCTATTGATTTTATATATTACGTGAGAAACAAAACAAGCAACCTGGGTGTAATCTAAAAAAAATTGTTTGCCTCCTGGACTGATGTATTTGTAGGAGCCTCGGAAACAAATGACTTAACGGTTTCTGTCCAAAGATCATGTGTGGTCCACTGATTTGGGTATTGGACAATCACATATGCATATGAATTTCCACGACTTCCATTATGCTTGATGAGGGTGATTATGCCTTGTGCACAAGGCGAAGCTGGGAAATCAATGAAGTCATTTTTTTTGCCAATTGGAAACAAGAGGTTGGTCATTCTTAGCATGACATTTCAATGAAACTTCTCCTTGTATTAATAATGAGTGTACCACAATTTTCTATTTTCTTTTATTTTACTTCTGGTATTTTTGGTTTTATAGGGCTACCACTTCCTGTAGTCAGACCAAAATCAAATATGATCTTTCCTATAACTTATAGCAGTTTAAAATATTTGGTCCTGTATTGTAGTGAATATCCATATGTTTTTTCCTGGGTGAATCATCCAATAAAAGGAAAAAGTTTTGCATTATATTGGTATTGATATTGATGTGGGCTAAAAACAGGCTGATACTTACCGATACATTTAATGTTTCTGATTTGGTCCGGGTCAGAGATCAATTATAGTTGACTTGTAACCCTACCTGTATCTTTGATGGCTCCATGATAATGTTCCGTGATTGATTCCCGGGACTTGTTAAGATCATCCAATATGGCAGAATTTTGTAGGAGTGACTTGTATAAACCACCGACTCCCACATGGGACAGACTCTGCAAGACAAGGTGGTGGTCACCTCTAGGAAATCTGTATTTACTTGAATACTTTTACACCCAACTTTGTAAGCGCGGTTCACCTCTCAAATTATGTTTGGACTTGATTTTCATCGACATGTATAGATATTTTCTTTAAAACTGCGAGAGCATCGTCATCCTTTATACAATTGTTAAAACTGATATGATGAATGCATTTTCAACACTTTAAAAAGAGGTCTTTTTAGGCACTTAAAAATGTGATTTTATCATAATAATCATGGGAAAAGAGTATCATGCGTTTTATCATGCATTTTGAGTAGATAATACTGGGTACATCTTCATACTTTACATCAAAAACGCCACATGAACATAGGTTCTTAAACTTATTTAATTTTCTTAAACAAACGTATGTATTGAATCCAAAAATACACGGAAAGAAAGTCAAACAATAATTATTTAAAGTAGTAAAAACTGGAAAACATTAAACGAATCCAAAACAATTCCTCTAATAATGACAACCAAGATCTCAATATCTTGAAAGTGTCCTCCTCCCTCCATTCCAAATTAGATGGTCACTTGACTGATGCATTGATCACATAGTTTATTAAATTATTTTTAAAAAGTTTCTTTTATAAATAAAAATTTGATATTTAATTTTTTATTTACAAAAATAATAATTTACGAAACTATCCGTTGAAATGCATTCTAACATATGTATCAAAAGTGAAGGGATCATCTAGTTTGACATGGAGGGAGTACTAAACTGCACTCATAATATACTGAACATCGTATCTCTCAATGCTATTATCAGTCGCAATTCTTAAACCATTCAAAACAATCATCAAGAAATGACTTCACTTTAGAAAAACAACTAGATATTGGTCAATTTAATTCAACATCCAAAATATTTTTTGTCGATTATAATAGTAAACAATATATCATACATAATAGATTATCTACTCAATCAAAAAAGAGAACGAGAGATTCATAGAATTTAAGAGTTAATTAAAATCATCACATCTGTGTCTAATCTCACCCCTCCTTCCATTCTTAACACCATAGACACTAAGCTTCTCCATTGCCTTTCGAAATGCTTCGAAGAATATCTTCTCATCTTTAGCATACAATTCCACATAAGGCCTCGTTCTCGGATCCGAAACCAATGCCCTGTCTGATTTTAATATCCCCAATCCCCTCGGCAAGTTCTTGTAATACATATTATCAAACTTATTCGGACTCATAATATCGTTGAACACGCACAATGTTGGATTTTTCGTAAAATTTGAGCACGCATTCCTCAATCCTGATGCAAGTCAGGGATTAATAGATGGATCAGACTGTACTGATTTACTATAATTATATATATCCGAGCTGAACTCTTTGCAATGCGAGAAGCCTATGGTGTGAGCCCCGATTAACGCTACCATTTCCTGAGTGTTGAATCCAACAGCTGAAAACAATCTGATTAGTTTGCTCACCGACATTGTAGGTTTAGGGAGATTGTTGCCAACACGCGAGGCTTCAGAAACCAGTCCATCACGACGACCGAGTAGCACATTGTAGTAAGGACCGCCCATCATTATCACAAGGTTTCGAGTAGCGACAGCTAGGATATCAGAGCATGATACAATGCCAGGACAGGAGAGCTCGGAGCCGTCTTAGCGCGTATAATATGCCCCCACAAATTAAAATTTGTCATGTCATGACACATCATTTAGAAAAAAATTTAGGACATTTTTTTGAGATCTCTAGCACTACTCTTCTTGTTTTGAGCTAAAATTATCATCTCCCTAATATATAATCCCATATCACACACTTTTGGGAAATGTTTTATTCAAAATAATTTTACTTTTATATCCTTACATTCAAAAGTATATATTTAGCAAAAAACAAAAGAGTATTTTTACTATTACACCCTTATAAAAACTTCACTCGTGAATTTAATTATAAAATTAACATTTAGCCCCCTTCATTATAAATACATATCAATTTAACATACTTATTAATTATAATATTATTATATATATTTCTTGTTTAAATCAACCAAAATATATTTCAATAGTTGTATTAATTATGAATATTTTTACTTATTTTTACAACACTATGTTTTTTAAAAAATTTAATGCAATACATTTCTTATATTTCTTAGCAAGTACTGTACAATATTTTAGTTGAACATTATTCGTCTTGCTTGCCATCAGCCCGAGCCGGCCCTGAGGCCAAGCGGCTTATACTCTTGAATGGGGGTATCAAAAAAATAAAAAAAATAGGAGCACATTTTTTTTCTATAAAAGAGTGAAAATAAATTAAAAAATATATGTAGATGCGCAAAAAAAAAAATAGGGGCACAATATTTTTATAAAAGAATACCATTTTTTTAAGATATAAGAACCAAATAATAATAATAATAATAATTAGGGCCAAAATAATTTCTTTTTGAATTTTTGGGAAAGAAGGGAATTCTAAGTTTTGAATTTTTATTTGGTATGATTGTTTGACATGATATATTATTCTTTATAAATATTGTTAGTAAACTATTGTAGACTGAGAATATGGACATTGATATAACAATTGGTCAATTACAAGGGCTGAAGAAGCTAAAAGAATTGCATCTGAGTTAGAGATTGAACCTAATCCTAGTGCTTCACGTTTTAAAAAAAGAAAAAGACAACACGATGAAAGTGAGGAAGAAGGTGTCGTTTTATCTTATCAGGTGAACAAAATCTAGAGTTAACTATTTTATAATCTTACTTGATCATGTTGATTCATCACTTCGTTTTAGATTCGACCAATTTTAATTATATGAGAAAATCTTTGGTTTTTTATTTAGTGTGAAAACGTTGAATTCTGAGAGAGTGTTTACCAATTGAAGTTAACAAAACTATTGAGATGCTAAATTATTTGAAAGTGATGGGAGAATACTATCTGAATACCACTATTGTTTATAGGATTATGGTTAACTATACCAGTTATAGGGGTTTCCACGAAAAGAAGTTTTTCGAAATTAAATTAGATCAAGTCTTATCTTCGTTCGAGTATGTCACAAGAGAGATTGAATGAATTGTCCATGATATCCATTGAGAATGATATGCTTCCAAATCTTAATTATGAAAGACTTATGAATGATTTTGCTAGCAAAACCGCTAGAATGATAATTTTTCAAAAAAAATCTTGTTTGTAAGTAAAAAAAAATTTAGTGACTTGAACACAAAATTTTAATTCACTTGAAGTTTTGAATTTGTCAGGGCCGGCACTGCCCGGTATCAACCACAGTCTGTGTTTAATATGGATGCAAATGAAGAGAAGGATAGCAATTGCCACCTATTTTCTCTTTGTTTATCTCGTTTCTCACAATTTCCATTAAATGGGCATGTTTTTTTATCAATAGGCCCTTGATCTACCTCTATTTAGTCCGCTGGTATACCCATATATTAGAATTTAAGTACGATTTTAAATTAATAATATTTTCAATACAAAGAAAAGATGTAAAAATTATTATAATAAGTTTTGTTCAATAAAAAATCTTAAAAGGAGTACTAATTGATGAATATATGTCTTACATTAGATTCTGCAATATATTATAAACAGAATTTAATTCAGAATATATATGTTCTGCAATTAATATTTCATAGAACTTTTGCCATTATAATAAAACTAAAATATAATCTTAAAAAATTAAATTAAATAAATAACTAGAAAATTTGAAGTTTTCACTTTACATATAAATTGTATTTGCCATTAACAATTTTATTGATATTTGTATAAATTTATGTATTTTTTTCTACCAGATTTTCAAAATATTTATAAAATATTTATTTGTTTTTAATTTTGTATTCAAAAAAAATTTGTGAATTCTATTTTGACAGGCAACAAAATTTAGATCGGAATCAAGGAGTTGATACGATATAAGTAAACTCTTAAAATATTTCGGGTTTACCTGATTCTATCGACGAGAATGAAGACAGTTCTTAGCTATATCTCGAAAATAGAGCTAATGATTGAAGGATAATGATTTTAAGAGAGAGAAGAAATAAGGAAACGATAATAAAATAATATTTGTCTTACCAATACATTCCCTCTTGGTTATATAGCCAAGTTCTGTCCTCTAACATCTCTGGATGATAATACTGAAATTGAAATTCGAAAAACAAAAGAACTAACATGTGGTTGTGCTTGTTTTGTCCTGGTCCCCTCCTATGAGCAGTCCGTTATTTCCAATTGCTAGTTCGTTCACATTTGGTTCTACATGTTCCTCCCTTTGGTTTGTCTGATGTGTCCCTTCCTCAATACTCCCTACATGAGATGATCCTCGAGCCCAAGGATCAATGTAGGAAACTGCTCCATAATGCTCTAGGTATCCTCCCAAGTAGCTTCTTCCCTCAATATATTTTCCCAATGAACCAACCATTAAACCACATCGCTGTTCTTCCGTTTCACACTCCTTTTGTCTATTATAGTAATAGGTTTCTTTAGTAAAGCTCCCCACTGAGGTGGCACAAGTATAATAGTTTGGACGGGAAGAGGACCATGGTGTTTTTTAGCAGGGAAACATGAAATGTACATATGATGAATTTTTCAAGACGGTGGTAACTGTAAAGTATAAGAAACATTTTCTATCTTCTTTGTTATCTGTTAAGGTCCAAAGTACCTTGCTGCAAGATTCTAATTGATTCCATTCTCTACCGAGTGCTGCCTGTAGGGTTTGAGCTTAAGATACACCTAATCCCCAATCATGAAGCTTCTTTCAGTGCTCTTTTTGTTAGCCAGCTATGCCATCATATTTTATACTTTTGCCAGATTGTTTTTAAGCATTTATATAGTCAATTCCATCTTTTGGAGACTCATGTACACAGTGTCGACCGTAAAGATCCAAGTAAATATGGTAGGTGTAGTGTAGGTGGCTGGCCATACATATTCAAATTGGTTCATTTTGGTCGCCATGTGATATTGTATTGTACCAAATTTCTTCCAAAGAAAGCCACTTTGTCCAATCTTGGGGAGTTTTGTAACAGGTTGTATGCAACGGACCGGTTGTGTTTGACGCCATGTAGTTTGATTAATTCCGCCCAAAATTGATTGATAAACAACTTGTCTCTATCATATATTATGGATGTTGAAAACCCATGTAATTTGTAAACATGGTCCTAAACCTCCTAAACAATAGTGGGAACATGTAGAGGCTGTATGAGACCTGGATAAGCTTTGTTGTCATACTTGCATCTCTGACACACCAAATAATGTTTGACATGAACAGTAACAACTTGCTTGAGACCATTCCAATACGAGAGTGCTTATATTTTTTGATAAGTGATCTTTATTCGAGAGTGACCACCTTGAGCTGAGTCATGCATCCAGTTTAAAATTTTATATTTTACTACATTATTGCTACCAGTCACTAATCTGCCTTTTCTCCTTAGCTGATTATTAATCCATGAGTAATGAGGGTGTGATGACGGGTTGATGTGCAAAACTTTTATTATCTGCTCAACAATAAATAGAATTCTTCACTTGACTTTTATAATGTGATTCACTTCCGCTCCTTCTGACTTGACTATATTTGATGTCACACAAATTGAAATCTTCTGACACTGTAGTTTCTTCAAACTTAAATACTCTACTGAGGCATGATCAATTAAATTGAGCTTCTTTCAATGTAGTACTGCTTCAAGTCTGTAGATTGACTTTGATCTTCTTTTTCTTGTCAAATAATACCTGCTGAAGATTTCTGTGACAGATAATATATTTACTTACAAATTATCTATGTTTGAGTTGAATTGTCATCTCTCTAAACAAATAGGCTTTTAAACATATGCTTTTCACCATAAGAATCATTGTTGATAGCATTGAAGTGGAGGCTGTCAATTTCAGGGTGCTCAATAATGAAAATTTAAGGAAGATATTCAGAATGGTTACAGGCTCATTCCTGGAGTTTGAAAGAGATCTGAGTAAAGTTGTCTGGGAGATCATTAAGTCCAGAGAAGAAAAGGATGAGTCCATTGACAAGCTCAGGGTGAAACAGATCTACTCTTCTACAAAGGAAAGATTTGTCAAAGACATGTTTGGGATGAAGTTCTTATGCATATCCAAGGGGCCATCTGAGAACTACTACACCTACAAGGAGCTGAGGAGTTTTTCTCACCAAATGGTGAAGCTAGTCTTAGATTGTGTTGCTGATCATGCCAAACAGAAGAAGAGAAGAGGGAACTGAAAGCCCTTGAGGGACTGTATGGAAGGATGACAGCAGAGAAGAAGTAGTTACTGCAGCTCAAGTTAAAATTGAAGATTTGCTCAGTCTAGATGAGCTAAATTTGAGATAGGAGTGTACTTGTAATTTCTTTTATTTCCTGTACAAACACTTCTATTTTTATTAGTTGAGATAACATCTACAGTTTTCTTTAAATTTGTCTTTATTCATCATAAAAACAAATTGGGGGAGATTGTTAAGGATTGTGGTTCTATCAATGTAATAAACTAATATTTACTTAGATTAATTAATAATTAACTAAGTAAAAACATACTGTCATATATAGTTTGACAGTATGTTTAAAATGTCACTTATAATAAAGATGCTCAAATAGTCAAGTAGGTGACAGTAAGTATCAATAGTTACTGTCATATGTAAATGGAATAAATGATCAATGAGGTAGAAGTTCACAAAGTATTCATGCACAGCATATATCAAATTTCTGACAGTAACATTCTACATTCTGGAGCCTATGACAGCATGTTCGAGTGACAGCAACTTTTGGAAACAGACGACAACAACTATTCCTTGACAGTAAACTCGGCGGAGAATGAAGATTCTATGACAACAAGTTTTATTGACAGCAACTATCCCCTGACAGTAAACTTGGCGGAGATTGAAGATTCAAGACAGCAAGTTTTCTGACAGTAGCTTTGGCGGGGAGAGTTGACAGCATGTTTGGCGGGATGATCGACAACATGTTTGGCGGAATAGTTGATAGTACCTTTGGATGACAGCATGTTTTAGAAGACTGGTGTTCCTGACAGTAAAGTTTGCGGTAACAAAGATGTTGTCACCAAAGTGAAGCTGAAGGTTGACAGTAACTTTCATGGAAGCTGATAGTCTGTTTCAAGTAGCAGACTAGGTTAAGTCATTCACATATTGATCTTGATGTTTCTACCTAGTCTGTCAAGTCTACAATTTCAATTTGAGATAAAGTAAGCAAAAAGGTGAAGCATGCTCTTGGTATCAAGAATGTCAAATCCTCACAGAGTACCTTTATCTACATTTGGAATGAAGACAAGATTCATGAAGAAAAAGTGAGATTACCATTTCGAGTATTGTCTAGGAAATAAGAGAAAGTGTACTTGTAAGTGAGATATGTGTTGTAGTTTAAATACACACATCTCACAAACACTTTCTCTAACACACACAACTGAGCTTAACTTTTCTCAAGCATAGAAACTCTAGCAATCTCTTGTTATTGTATCTATTGAAGCTGAAAATCCTTTCTAGTCAGTTGTAGCAACAAAAATTAATAAAATTAATTTTTGAAGTAAAACACTGTGTGTCCATAGCTTACATGTTTGTTGTTTTGTAACTTAATACATTTGCTTTTGTTTGTTGTTAGCAAAAGTTTTTAAAATTTATTAAGTTGCATTCAACCCCCCCTTCTGCAACACTAATACTGTTTAACAGAAGTCATACCCAGCTTTTTGAAAAGTCATACAAGTGTTAAAAATGTCATATTGGCTTAAATAAAGTCTGTAAAATGTCCTGTTCTAAGAAAGTCATATCATCTTTTCAACCTCTATATATATATATGAGGTAATTGCTTCATTTTTTGAAGAAGAAAACTTTCAAATTCAGTAATTTGTTTGCAAAGTTATATTCACAGACTTTCTGTGCTTGTTTAAATTCTTAATTCCTTAAGTAGAACAATTCATGCCAAATTTGTTATAAGGAATTAAGAAATATTCTACCAAATATTGTAACACCCTTTCAAGTTTAATATACGTATTTAACTTGAATCTTGTTCACTTACTTGCTAATTTTCTAGATCTTAAATGTTTAATCATGAAAATAGAAAGCTAGTAAGTCATCTTCCCAAACACTACAAGGACTCGAACCCTCAGCTAAAGCAATAATTTAATTTTGCAAATTCTGAAAAGAATTTTAAATTGTTGTGAGTATCGCATTCAACCCCCCTTCTATGATACTTCTGGGACTAAACAAAGCTTAATGTATGCAATGTTATGTACGAGACCTGATATTTGTTTTGTCGTAGGCATGGTTAGCAGATATCAGTCAAACCCAGGACATGAACATTGAAGTGCAGTAAAGGCTAACTCATGTACCTGAGAAGGACTAAGGAGTATATGCTAATTTATAAGGCCTCAGATTTGTTACCTTTGGGATATACCGATTCAGATTTCTAAACAGATAGAGATAAGAGAAAATCAACCTCGGGATATGTGTTTACCTTAGGAGGTGGAGCTATAATATGGAGGAGTGTAAAGTAGAAATGTGTTGCTGACTCTATCATGGAAGCCGAATATGTGGCAACCTCGGAGGTAGCCAAAGAGGCGATATGGTTCAGAAACTTTCTTTTGGACATAGATGTGGTACTTAATTTGCCTAGGAGCTTGACAGTGTATTGCGATAACACTGGTGATGTGGCAAATGCAAAGGAACCGCGAGACCATAAGGCAGCAAAACACATCGAGCGTAAGTATCACCTTATACTACAGTTCGTTAAGCGTGGAGATATTATTGTGACTAATATAGCATCAAAGGACAACCAAGCAGATCCTTTCACAAAGAGCTTACCAGCTAAGTCTTTTTAGCAGCACGCAGAGACGATAGGAGTCAAATGTATGGTCATATAGTAGTTATTTAATTGGTAGTGAATTGCTTGTAATAAAACACTGATATACTCAAAGAATAGCTTGAGTATAAGTGGGAAATTGTTAGGGAGTATACTAAATTATTCGTTTGAAGTATATGACATTGTCCTTTTTATTGAGAATCTTGAATGCATATTTTAACATTGTTTGTATGTTATATGTTGTGGATAATTTAGTATTAAATGGGATACCAAAAGATTAGATTGTCAGTGTCTGTATATAATATAATAAATGTTCATAATTTAAGTGGAGTAAAACAAACCACTGGAATGACTGAAGTATTATTTATAAATGATCTATTTTGATTATTGAATAATATTTGTATGCTTTGTGTATATTGAACGGGATTAAAATATTAAAATTATTCTTCTATTCTGACAATAAAGAAGAACTAAGATTCTATAATATTATTATTGCTTAGGTTCTTAATCCGGATACAGTGATCGACACTTGTATGCAATGCACATTTTTTGATTCATATGTTATGTGATTTATTGTTAATAATAATATTATGTTTTGGAAAATGACATTGCATACAGAGTGGAAAATTGACTATAAAAAGAAACTGTCCGAAAATATTCAGGTGATGATGTCCTCTTGAAAGCTCATAAAGATAATTATGCTTTAGTCCTGTAGGTAGATTTGTTCTTGCATAATTATAAGGTTGAGTGGATGATCAAGGATAAACGATATTGATTAAATTAATTGTCAGAAATTAATTCAATTAATTGATATTTGATATCTTAAAAATGGAGAATTTAATAAGCAAATAATATTGGAGCCGAATTAATAATTAAATTATGGTATTAGGAGAGGTAGTGCAAATATTAATTCTTTAGTGGATTGAATTAATATTTAATGACATTGGGCTTGACCCAAAATGTCATTGGAAGATCCAACCTAATTATCCAGGATCCCTACTGTAGTCTATATATTCATCTTATTCTCTTCTAGGTAAAGGGTTGGAAACTAGGGTTTTTGTGAGCAGCTGTTCAAGGAGGCAACCAAGAACTAGGTTTCTAAGATCTCAAAGCGAGAAGGAAGATAACCTTGGGAGGATCGAAGACCACACTTCACTCAAGGCAAATACGGGAATATAGTAGAAGATGTGGATTTGAATCGCTTGCGCCGTAGCGATTAAGGTTAACTTTCTATTCAAACTTGTTTGTTTTCATATCATAAAACGCATCATCATGATTCGATTGACCCAACAATGTATCATTGTCCTCATCATCTAGAATTTTTTTAAGAATTAGAGATTCCTCATCAAATTCAAACTCAGCCTTTTTAAACATGAGATTCTTGACTTTTCTAAGTATAGAGGGTCTGACAGTAGGTTTGTCAATAATAATGTCTTCTTCTACCACATGTTTCTTACCATTTTTCTTCTCATAGTTAAACCCTATACCTACCTTTTGATTTTCAGTATTATCAACATGGTATGATTTTAACAATGAAGAAGAGTTCTTATAGGCTTTTATTTTAAGCTCATTTTCAGTAATCTATTTTCTGAGAAATTCCTCAATCTGAGAAACACAAACTACCTTGTTCTTAAGAATCTCATTTTCTTGTTATAAGGACTCAAAAGCATTCTGTCTCAGCTCTAGTTCTTCATTCTTGCATTTTAATGATTCATTAGTATTAGTCAGTTTGACATCTCTTCATTAGCAGCTAGCATGCTTGTATGAATATTAAAAATTTCAGAACTTAAACATTCAACAGTTTTCTTATACTGAGATACAGTCATATCAATAATAGTAAGAAAAGGTACCTGACTTGATGAATGATGTGACTCTTCTCTACAGTTTTCCATGAGAGCTAAGTTTCCATATTCTTCTTCCTCTTCATCGTTAGATTCCTCCCAACATTTGCCTTCAGCTACAAATGCCCTTCCTTGTTGCTTCTTGAGCAAAGCATCATACTTTGCCTTGAGTTCCTCATTACTTTGCCTTGAGTTCCTCATAGTCATTGTCATTTCTTCTAACTTGCTTTGGCTTTTTGCATACAGTTACAAAATGCCCCATCTCATTACAGTTGTAGCATCTTATCTTAAATTTTCCACCATTCCTGTCTTGTATTCACCTTTGCTACTTCCTCCAGGTTTTGATATGTTTCCTTTGTTGAACTTGGAGTTTTGAAATTTAGGTTTGATGGACCTGTTCTTTTTGAATCTTAAGTTTAAGAACTTCCTTGCCATGTAGGCCATGGTTTTGTTTTTCATGTTGTCAAGTTCATCCAGGGTGTAGAACTCATCTTCATCACCATCCTTGAGTTCAGGAGTAACACTTTCATCTTCATCAGTGACCTCTTCAATATTGATTTGTTGTTGATGTTGAGACTCTTGAAATTGCAGCATCTTTGGATCTTGAACCACTAGAGCATTTGATGTGTTGGCTATTTTTCCTCTTTGTCCAGACTAGATAGCCCTCTTTTGTAACAGTTCTAGCTCATAGGTTTTGAGAATGCCATATAAAGTTTCAAGAGATCCTTTTGACATATCTCTTCCTTCTCTTATAGCAGTAACCTTGTGCTCTAGATGGTCAGGAAGTGTTAACATGAATTTCATGTTTACTTCCTTCTTGTCATAAAACTTTTCATGCAGCTGCAAGTCATTTATCAATCTCTTAAACCTCTCAAACATCTCAGTTAACCCTTCATTTGATTTGGCCGTAAAAGCCTCATATTGAGACACCAAGATTTGTCTTTGGTTATCTTTCACCTCTTCTGTTCCTTCACAGAGTATCTCAATGGTTTCCCATATTTGTTTGGCACTTGTGCAGTTGACAATGTTGTTGTACATAACATTATAAAGTGCTTCAATGATTATGAACTGTAAACAATCATCCAGGGATACTTTTTCTTTTTTTGTATCATTGTACTCTGAAACCTTTTTAGGAACCCAGTAGGCAGGTATTGTCTCATCTTCTATTGTGATATCAGGTACATATGATTGAGGAATAAAAGGACCATTTTCCAGAATACCAGGATAAAGTGGGTTGTCTGTTTTTATGAACAACATCATTTTTCTTTTCCATAAATTGTAATGTTCTTTGTCAAAGGTCGGTATTTTTATACTGCTTACTTTCTGTGCACTCATCTTGGATATTTTCAGGTTAGATATGTTAAACGTGTTGCCCTGATACCAGTTGTTAGGTGAGATAAGTTTTGTAGAAGGGATGGGTTGAATGCAACTTAGTTAATTATACTTAATTCTTGCTAACAATACAAACGAATAATAATTAACAAATTTTATGATGCAAACATAAAAACAGATAAGTAAGATAGTGTTTTAAACTTAAAAAATAATTTTATTATTTTTGTTTTGCTATAACTGACTGGAAATGAATTCCATCTTCGATAGATACAATAACAATGAATTTGCTAATGTTTCTATACTTGAGAGAATCTCTAGCTCTATTGCATAAAAGAAAGTACTTGTGAGATATGTGTATTTATACTGAAACACATATCTCACTTACATATGCACTTTCCCTTGTTCCTAGAACAAAACTTGAAATGAAAACTGTGTTTTTTCCATTCAAATTTGTCTTCATTCCATTTGTAAATAAAGCAGCTCTAAGATATGCAGAAACCTTTGACTCTTTGAGCACGCTTTAACTTTTACTTATCTTTTCCCAAGTTACATTAGTAGACTTGACAGACTAGATAAACATGTCCAAATCATTCCTTGTAACTTCACTATCTTAGTCTAGTACCTGGAATAGATTGTTAGCTTTACTAAAAGTTTACTGTCAACTTTTAACTCCTCTATAGTGACAGTATCTTCGGCTCCACATACTTTGTTGTCAAGCTTTGATAGTCTTCTAAAACATACTCTCTCCAAAATTGCTGTCAACTATCCCCGCCAGTGTAGCTGTCAACTATCCCCGCCAAAGTTGTTGTCAGTAAAACTTGTTGTCTTCAAATCTTCATTCTCCGCCAAGTTTACTGTCAATGAGATAGTTGTTGTCAGTAATAATTATTGTCTTCAAATTTTCATTCTCAGCCAAGTTTACTGTTATAAATCTACATGTAATTTTGATGATAACATTAATCTTAGAATCATAGAAATTTTAATTGATGTAACTGATAAATTGATATGAAAGTTATAAATATCAATTGATCAGGAAACCATTTATCAGTTGTTATGTTTATGTTAATCAACTGATAATATGGATTCTAACATAGGTGTACTTAGTCTATTTCAATCGATAAGGTGTAAATCAATTGATATTATACTTATCAATTGATGTTAGAGTCGATTAATATAGGTCATCAACTGATATATAACTTAGACTGTCAAATTGTAATTATTTGAAGATATGAAATTATACAAGTGAAGGATGATCAGTTGATATTGAAGCATTAATAGATAGAAGATCAATCGAAGAAACCAAGTCAAGTATTGAAGACCATCAACTGATGTGAAGACCCATCGATTGATACATCGATTGATAATATTTATCAATCGATATGTCATCAATTATCAATCGATGGATATAACAATCAATCGAAGTAGAATACCAGTTGTTGGATAAAAGGAAGGATCAATTGATATGCTTAACAGCAAATTATCAATTGATTGTGAAAACTCAGAAAGACAATCTGTTGTAGATCCAGAGGACAAAAGCACATCTATGGAAGACAGTCTAGGATGGCTGAGAAGACTCAATCAGAAGCTGTCTTTCAAACCTTTTTCTAAAATGGAAAAAGGTAAAAAGAAGACAGGTAGAAACAATCATAGAATAGGAATTGTAAAAAGCACACTTGTGGTATATAAACAAGTGTGGTAGCATTGTTAGAAATATACAAGTTAGACAATATTTCTTGAATCAACTGTTCAGTCGTTGAGCACTTTGTAAGAACAGTTGATTTATTTTTTAACCTTGTAAAAACGAAGCTAGGTTTCTTTTAATCTAGGAACATTGAGCAAAAATATACATTGATGGAAAAACCAATCCATCAGTAATTTTAAATCTCTTTATTCATATTTACTTTCAGTTTTTAAGTTGTTCAAACTATTTCTCTGTTACTCTCAAACATCAAACAACAAATACTAAAAGAAATAAAAAGTTTTAATATTTGTATTCAACCCCCCTTCTATAAATATTGACATAGTTCTGGGAAATAACATTTACTGTCAATAGGATAGTTGTTGTCAGTAATAATTGATGTCTTCAAATCTTCATTCTCCGCCAAGTTTACTGTCAATGGAATAGTTGTTGTTGTCTGTCCCAATTGTGATGTCACTTGAATATGCTATCATAGGCTTGAGTGTTGAATGTTACTGTCATGGATTTGAATCATGTTGTGCATGAACACTTTGTGAACTTCTACTCCATGGATCAAGTTATTACATTTGTACAAGACAGTAACTGTTAAACTTACTATCACCTATTTAGCTTTGTTAAACATACTATTTTAAGTGACTATCTAAACATACTGTCAATATATATATGATAGTACATTTTACTTAGCTTATTATAAATTAAGACTAAGTAACTTTTAGTTGATTAAACTGTTAACACCACAATCCCTAACATATCTGTTGATGGCAAAAAAAGCTTTAGTTGATAATTGACTACCTATTTAAGGAATATTTATAGAACACACATCCATTGACCAGTTACAACTTAAAACTGAAACACGTGATTCTAATAGTTAAGTTATCATCAAACTACATAATTCCTAACACCACCATCAAAAAAGACACTTGGTATAGAAAAGTAATCGCATATGACACTAAAATCGTTCAAAACCTTTAGATATGAGGATATGAAAATAGATCTAAAAGATATAAAATAAATATAAAAGATATGAAAACATATCAGAATATTTAAAAGGGCTAAAAATTTCATAAAATATAGACAATATCGATTTTGATGAAAAGATATGTTTCTTGTGTAATTAGTTATAATTTAAAGTAAAATACTGATGTAAAAAGAAGACGTATTTGAAATTAGAGGTTAGAGAAAAAAATAAAAAGAATATAAACAGGGGGAGTTGATCCCAATAGATATTGTATTTTGATATGCCTAATTTTTTATAATATGAATTTATTTTATTCAATATCAGTTAAAAGTTATTTGTATCTTTGATTTTTTATTCTCTTTTTTATATTAAATATCAGAATATGGGTAAATCAAAAATATTATCAAACTGTTATCTGATTTTTCTCTAAATACTTTTTTTATTAAAAAACACAGCACAACAATTTTAAACAATAATTCCAAACAAAACCTAAAAATACTCTTTCAAAAAATTAATTTTAAATTTTATTAAACATTTTTTAATAACTTTGGAACAAAAAACTATTACTGGTACCGGTATACCTATTTATAGATATAAAGCAGGGTTTTCAAGTTAGTTTGGACTAATGGTCAAACAGCCAAGAACAACATACTAGAGCATATTCTCCTGCTACCTGCTACCTGCTACCTGCTACCTGCTACCTGCTACCTGCTACATTAACAGTCCTTGTTGTTTTCTCAACTTTACGCCACACCTCCTCCTCATCCCTTTGTTATATATATATATATATATATATATATATATATATATATATATAGATATAGATAGATAGATAGATTATTCCCCAAAATCTAAATCTTTTGGGTTGAATAGGATGGAGAGCTCAACGGAGAAGGTAGTAGCTGTCATCATGGTCGGTGGACCCACCAAAGGTATGTCTCTTCCTCATTAGATTTCTTTCAATTTCCACAATTCAGATCAAATTACGAGTTTTTTTCGAAAATAGGGTATATTCTAATTCCGAATTCGAAATATGTTGGAGTAGGCTGACCCAAACGCAAAACAGTTTTGGATTCTAATTCCATAACTTTTTTGGTAAAAATTAATTATTGATATGTAGACATAATTATGTATGGTTATGTAACATGTTGCAGGAACTCGATTTCGACCTTTGTCATTCAACACTCCGAAACCCCTTTTCCCTCTTGCTGGCCAGCCTATGGTTCACCACCCTATTTCTGCTTGCAAAAGGGTAATTTGTCGTTTTTATTATTGTTATTATTTGATAAAATATAATGGAATGTGTTGCATAATAAATATATAAGTTGGTAAATGTAATGTGGTATGAATCACAATTTTGTGCATAAAGCGTAGTGCTTTTATTATAATCTTGAATTGTTGTTGGACACTACTATTCTATTGTAGATTCCAAACCTGGCACAAATATTTTTGATTGGATTTTATGAGGAAAAGGAGTTCAGTCTTTATGTTTCCTCGATCTCTAATGAGCTTAAAGTCCCCGTCAGGTGATCAAAGCATTCATTGTTATGCAATAAGCTTTACTAGGATTTTCTATCTTTGATTCAACAAGATGTAACATTTTAAAGTTTAGTTTTTGATGTTGTTTCTGTGTACTGTTCTAGATACTTGAAAGAAGACAAACCGCATGGTTCTGCTGGTGCTCTCTATTACTTCAGGGATTATATTTTGGAAGATAACCCGGTATTAGATTTGCACTTTTAATATTTTTTTGTACGGTTTTTGTTTTCTAATTCTCCTCATGGTGCTCTTTTTTTCTAAGTATATGCTAAATCTGCTAAAATTATTCTCTGTTATCTAATGAATACAGTTCTGACCAATTTTTTTTTAAAATGGCAGTCAGATATTTTTTTGCTGAACTGTGATGTCTGTTGTAATTTTCCACTTCCGGACATGCTTGGTAAGCTAATAATCTTAGTTTATTTTTTTTCTATTTTATACTGGGTAGAATAGCTTGTTTATATGAACAACTAATAGTCAAATCAGTGAATGGTTACTAGTTCTTAATCTTTTTATTCCCCTTGTAGAGGCTCACAGAAAGTATGGTGGAACTGGAACATTATTAGTTATTAAGGTAACACTTCTATGTTAGTCACATCTCTTATCTTAATCATTAGCATTTTTCATTGCCTTGCCTTTACTAAAATTTCTGGTGTTCAGGTTTCTGCTGAATCAGCTAACCAATTTGGTGAGTTGGTTGCTGATCCAGTCACCAAAGAGTTGTTACATTACACCGAGAAGCCCGAGACTTTTGTATGTTTTCCGCACCTTATTATGAGTGAATGACTTAATAGTTTCCTGCATAGTTGATCCCACCATTTTTTGCGTTGCAAATGTTTTACAGTTTTTGTGTTATAAAATGCAGGTAAGTGATTTAATAAACTGTGGGGTTTACGTCTTCAGCTCACAAATATTTAGTGCCATCCAAGATGTTTCCAAACACCGCGAAGACAAAGGTTTGTGTTCTGTTAGCCATTTTTTTTCCTCAGGGTTCAATTCAACTAATGAAAAAGCTTTAGAAACAAAAACCTACAAATTCTAGATGTCAAATCTATGAACATAGTTTTTATTTGTTTTTTCCACCGGACTATGAATATATGATCCGAGTGATTCACACCGTGCTGACACACACGGACACACACCTATGTGACAAACACGCACACACAAACAACCATGCTGATACAGATATAATATCCACCATATTTGACTGTCCTATTTGACTTTTTGTGGTCAGATTGACTGGAAATTACATTTGTTATAATAATTGGAAAATATTTAACTATTATACCATTAGATAGTATAACTAATTTACTTTAAGATGCAATTTTCAGTTTTCTGAAATTATAAAATAATAATTTCTAATCTTAAGTTAAAGTTTGATTAATTTGACCACAAAAAAGTTAAATAAGAAGGTTAATTTAGGACGGATGGAGTAGTTTACAAGGTCCAGGATACAAACAGAAGCAAGTTTATTATTTGTGAAATCAAGTAGGTAGGCAAGTAAACAGAACAGAACTTGCTATTTCAGTAAACAAAACTATATCTTTGCTACAATTTGTTTCAGGCATGAACATTGTTAGAGATTAGTGTCGGTGCTCAAGTAAAACATAGTAACAATCTGCAAAATGCAACGAGAATCGGCAATCAATTATATATAGTTCCGTATTCTTCAGTTCAATATTGACAATTATGCTATTGATAAATGCTGGACCAATGTAGACTATTATATTGTAACAGCATACTGGATTTAAGACGTGTGTCGAGCTTTGAGGCCCTCCAGTTGGCTGAGCTGTTTTGTTTTTAATTTTTATTTCTGCCACATTGACAATCTTAGTGAATTATTATATTGTGTTAACTTGCCTGGAGTTAACTCCCTTTGTTGATGCAAAATCAAAAATTGTTTTCTGTAGCTAATTTAAGATGTGTGTCGAGCTTTGAGGTCCTCCAGTTGGCTGCAAGGTACCAAATTACTCTGTTGTGTTTCCACTATGCTATATGAAGTTACCTTTCTATAATTGACTCAAAGATTTAGTAGCTAGTAGTTATTGCAAGCTCATGTGTTTGTGTTCATATATTTTTTTTGGGGGGCGGGGGGATGAGGGAATAATAAATTGCAAACTGAAGACGAAGTGGTTAGAGAATTTTCACTTTTCACGAGAAAGTTACTTTTTGTCACTTTTCAGGCAATAAGTGAATTAAAATCTTTATCCATGTATTGCAGGTTATATATAATTTTATTTGCATCTAAAATTTTATAAGTATTATATGTGTGCGTGTGTTAAGTTGTGACATGAGCTTGGAGAATTGTTGTAACTGAGATAATATTTTATTTTCTTCAAATTGCAATAGTGTCTACTTATCTATTTCAGCATGGTCCTCGACCATAAGGCCTATCATGTTTCTTTCGCTTTATTATGTGCTTGTATCCTAAGTCCTAATTGAACCGGTAACCACGTAGTAGTTCCCATTAACTTTTGAATGCTGTAAAACCTGTCAATTATTGTTCTGATCTCTTCAACAGAAACCTTCCTCAAGATTTTGTTCGTTTGGATCAAGATATACTCTCACCTCTTGCCGGAAAGAAGCAATTGTATACTTACGAAAACATGGATTTCTGGGAACAGATTAAGACGCCAGGGTAGGGCTCCTCCCCACTTATTCCTCCGCTTCAGAGTTCCTTAATCACTAATTCACTACTTAGGCTCCCTCATTATGTACAGGATTTCTCTCAGATGTTCTGCTCTGTATCTTGCGCAATATCGGATCACAACTCCTCATCTTTTGGCCAGTGGAGACGGCTCTAGGAGTGCTAGAATCGTGGGTGATGTTTATATTCACCCATCAGCAAAAGTACATCCAACTGCAAAGGTTTTATGCATCTTTTTTTATATGTAGCTAAATCTGTTCTCACCAAAAAATTCTGATTTATACATATTATATAAGTAGACTTATGATTCGATTATGCTATTTGAAGAAGAAAAGACTCATCTATTTGATATTTTACTATAGACTAATCAAGTTGTTTAAAATTTAACCAAGACTCACTACAACCATACACTTCTAATAGTGCTAGCTGCTAGGTGAGGTCTACGGTTCGATTCTCACCTCCCCATCCCTCTCCCCGGGTTCCCGTGTGGCTAATATATAATACATAAAAAATAATGCAAATCATGGCAAAAAAAATAGATTAAACGAGATTTGCAAACATTATGATGCGTGTACTTGTGAAATGGTAAAAGGAATGCTATTCTATATTTTCATTATGATGTATATGTCAACCATAACTCAAACACATTTCTGTACTAAATAAGGTGAAGTATCGGACTTTTAGAAAGCATTTTGAGATTTGAAACGACAGGAGTACTAGTAAATAGTAATCACTTACTCTTTTGAAATGCCCTCAACTCATGTAGATGTTGTGTTCATTTAGATCATAACCAACCTTAATATGTTTTAATTTCAGTACTAGTTATATCATCCTCCCTTTCTTGTAGACTAGAACTTTATACATCCAATGTTTCATTTCCAATTTTTCAACAGATAGGTCCAAATGTTTCAATATCTGCAAATGTCCGTGTAGCTGCTGGTGTACGACTAATTAATTGTATCATCTTGGACGATGTCGAAATCAAGGTATGGTTTTTCTACGAAGATACATAATTTTAAATCTTATAGTTTATATTATATAACTAAATTACATAAATTTAAGATAGAGATTTACATGAAACTATCAAGTTACTTATTTGAGATAACTGATATAGTTTTGTACCATTTCTGCCAGGATAATGCTGTTGTTATGCATTCAATTGTTGGTTGGAAATCATCTCTTGGGAAATGGTCACGCATACAGGCAAGTTTGATGACGCAAGTTTTTTAGGATAAATGTTCCTGATATAATGGATGATCGATAGCATTCAAGTGTTATTTTTTTGGACAAAAAAAAAGAAAAATTCATTCAGGCTAATAATAATAATAATAATAAATTCATTCAGGCTGAAGGAGACTGCAATGCGAAGCTTGGAGTTACAATCCTTGGTATTATTCATGCCTGCCCTTTTTCTTCATGTCCTTTTTGTTAATTTTAGGAACCCTTTTGTACATACAAATCTTACTAATTGCTTAAATCTGATGTAGGTGAAGCCGTGACTGTCGAAGATGAAATTGTCATTACTCACAGTATTGTTCTACCAAATAAAACTCTCAATGTAAGTGTACAGGAGGAGATCATTCTATAAGTTATGAGACTGATCAAGCCCTAGGTGTTACAATTATGTTCGCCTTTTTTCGGCTTTTGGCCAACTTTTTCATCAACAATCAATTTTGTAATACTGGAGCTGGTGGGTTCCCCCAGTAGGTAAAGGAAATAGATAGGAAAAGTAACAAAAGATGAGCTTCCTGTGTTCCGTCTTCCCCTTTCTAATGAGACAATTCGATGTAAAGTACAATAAACTTGTGAAGACACGAAAATCATATCTGTTGTTTTGTTATGCCAAGGTCTGCCTGAAACTGTATAATTTGGCATGTATGATGTATCTAGTCTAGTCTAGTCATAACGTTCATTATGCTACGTTTGGCAGGATGGAATGAAATCCACTGAAAATGAAGATTCTTATACTACCAAAAAACAATCAAAATTAGTTTTTTTTACCTAATTATTAATCAAAATTCAAAATCAATCCTTTGGTCAATATTATATTATATGCATTTTCAATATTTTGGGTGAAGGCCTTTAATGCCTCAATTAGTGTAACATAACATGGGCCCTAAATACTGAATTTAAGTGAGCATGGCCTTATTTACCTTTACAAGACGTAAGTTTCTGTAGCGTATTATTATTTGATACGTATATAGCACTCTTGTAAGCAGGTAACACGTATTATTGAATAACGCATCATCCGATGACATGCAGAAAGGAGCGCATATGATTTTAATATGTATGTTGTTTCAAAGTGTCTTTTACAACTTTTTTTTTCAAAAACTCTCAAGAGCATATGAATTACATCAAATAATCAACATCTGCCTAAACCAACATCAACGATCACACTTTTATTAAAACAATATAATCACAAACATCAAATATATATAAAACCATCGAATTCACTTTAAACATCGTTAAATCAAAGCGGTGATAAAAAGATCAACTTGAGTGTTAGATTTTTCATGTTAAATCAAAGAAGTGATAAAGAGATCAACTTGAGTGTTGATTTTTCATGTTTTAGTAACACACAACGATGGAAAACAAATAGTATCTCATGAATTGGTATAGCTTTCTAGATGATGAGAAGTAGTTTTGGAAAAATAAATATGATATTTGATCTTAGTTATAAAAATTATTTTTAGAAAATAAATAAATAACAGTTTTAAAAATAAAAAATAAAAAGCATAAAATTGTTGTTTTCAGAAAATAAAAATAAAAATAAAATATTAATGAAGTCTTGCGACACAATTTATTATCCGTTTATTTTGTATGTAATTTAAATAAAACTATATACTATATATTATTGACAATAAAAAACATCAAACACCATCTAATTGTTTTCACTTAATTTTATCTATCAATTTCATCCTAAATACACTGATATATATTTATAAATTCTATCCATAATGTATCCAAGAAAATATACTTTAAATTAATTAATAATTAATAATTTGTTTTAAATTAATATATATCTATATGCAAATATACCACTCCTTCTGTCACAGGATCAATTTTTCGCCTTAAATTGAAACCTGCGCGACCTGGTTTTGATCTTCGTTGCCCCACAGTGCGCCTATCACAAACCAGTCAGCCTATCCCAGAGGTTGACACTCAGCAACCCAGAAAATACTATGCAGCGGAATAATTATGTAACAACAACAATTACCAATGATGGCTTAGTGTGTGCAGTGCTTAAACATAAACAAACACACAATATACAGGCAACACGCCCAACCTTTTTATTGCTCAACTCAATACAAAGGAAATTTACACTAAGGCACTCACTTGGCCTTAAAACATACAATGAAAGCACTCACTTGGCTCTCTCAATTTATTACAGTATTTGTGACTCAATTACACAATAATACTTAGTCTCCCCTCCCTCCTTTATTCTCATGCTATAGAATACATATATAATGCTAAACTACAGCCATAATTCGAATTTCCAACTGCCATGGGCAGTTACCAGCAGTTTCTCCCATCTGTGCAGTTTCCAGCAGTTACAAATGCCACTTGTCAGCCAGCCAGCCAAATCCCCCAACTGCCTGGGCAGTTACTAGCAATTTCTAGTCTATTTGCATTAATAAATATATTAATATTTATTCCAAACAGTTGCCTCCCGAATTTGGTGCCTTCCCTTGACTTTGCCACTTGTCAACTTCTCCTTAAAGCCCACAATATTAGTCAAACATGTGCTCAGCCTTTGGGCCTCAGATTCCCACAATTTTTGATGCTCAGCCAGCCCATTTTCTTCAGCCCACAATGCTAACAGAAATCCCTCTAAGCCAACTTAGCCAACACAATTTATGATCCTCCAAGCAGCCCACATTATTTGCCCACATGAATGCCCACCTTGTAGCTCAATTTTCTTTTCTTCAAATCAGCTCAGCTAGCTAACTTGAATTAATCCCATCAGGCGTAGCTTCCAACTTTGATGCCAACGCTATGCGCCATGCGCCAACCTACGCCATGCGCCAACCTGCGCCAAAACCCAAACTGCACCATGTCGCCTTAGCTGCGCCATGACTAAATAATTTTAGCAACAAGGGTCTTACACCTTCCATCTAAAAAAAGCCGTCACTTCGAATTTTTACATTTTTTTATAGTGTATTAAAAAGAGAAATTCATAAATTATTTTCTAATTTTCCTACTCCTAATATTTACTTAAATATTAATTTTCAAAAAAATTATAAAACTATCTACCCTATTCACCTTAGACACGTAAACCGAGACGAGAAAATATAAAAGTTTACACTTGTTTTTCCCCCTGATCTAACCACTTTCATCTCACAGGTATGCCCCTCTCTCTCTCCCTAGTTTTTTTCATGTATATATATTATCATATGTATGTATCTATGTATATTACTGATATTCTGATTTTACAAAAATTAAGATCTGTGGATATGTATTTAGATCTGTGTGTTAGTGTTAGTGGGTAATTATTGGGTTGCTCAGATAATTGCTTCACATTGATGTGTATTTTATACTCGAATTTCGATATAATTTAGGCTCAGTACTTATATTTGTGGTGCATTGTTCTTGGTTGGGTTGTTTTCGATGATTTCATTATATTCTCTAGTAATTAGTCAAAAAGCGGATAAAAAGATAAGTTAATTGATTGGTTTAATAGTTTATAAGCTTCGTTGTGGGATTGAAGGCAATGCCTTTTTCTAATATTCGTAATTGTTTGAGGTTTTATGTCGAGATACGAGCAAATGGTTGATAATTTTTGGATATCAGAAATTATGATTCGGTGTTTCATCTGTTAATTTTGCAGTGGAGGATAATTTTTTTATATATATGGTAAAGGTCAATTACGGAAATTTTATATATTATTTTCTACTATATTTGATAACAACACTAATGATACTGATACTTACCCTTAGCAAAAATATAAGCTTGAACTTCTTCTCAATATGAGTTTACGTTTTGAACTTGCAGTTGTGGCACAGTACGGAGCATTTAATTTTTTAAGAATAAATTAATTTGACTTGTTATTTAGTAAATAATAAAACATAGAAAATGGTTAGAAACAGATAAATTGTTTCTTTGGGAGGTTTCAGCAACATGTTTGTGTCCTTGTATTTTTTATTCTCAGGCTATAACTTGAGTTAAGATACTGCAGATTAAGGTACAAAATTCAAAGTCATGGGATTTCTCGGTCACATAGTAGAAGGAAATGATTTTTGTATTTTACATTACAATTATCAAGTGTTTGTTCATTATCTAAACATTACTTGCTAATATGTATTTGGTGCTGATTCAGTCTAATATAATGAGCGATTTTTCGTGAGTTATTTCACAATCAACTGTGACACATTCATATATCCATAGCTTGACATGTCTGTATACAAGTATATCTATATGAACCAGTGGCATGTAACACTAAGTGCCAGATACTCAAATGTGTATTACAAAGCGTCGCTTAAGTTCTAGGCTCCAGCCCTGTCTTGTGAATTCACTTTTTTCAAGTGTCTGTGCTACTGTTACCATTAAATGTGAATTAGCATTTTTTTCACAACAAATTTATGTATCTATTTAAAGTAGTATTTTCCTGCCCAACAATATTATTTTAGATCATAAATGATATATTGATATGTTTCCAGTTTTGTTGATTTAGTTGTACTTTTCTTTGAAGAATTGCAAAGTAAATATTCAATTATGGTGCAAGTAATAGTGGTACCTCACAGCACCTTTCTACTTTGACTGGTCATCAAGGTCCAGTCTGGCAGGCTTCTTGGGCTCATCCAAAGTTTGGCTCCATCCTGGCTTCTTGTTCGTATGATGGTAAAGTCATACTATGGAAAGAAGGTAACCAAAACGAGTGGGCGCAGACTTATGTATTCAGTGAGCACAAATCATCTGTCAATTCTATTGCTGGGGCACCTCATGAACTTGGCCTATGCTTGGCTTGTGGGTCCTCTGATGGCAATATATCAGTCTTCACTGCCAGATCCGATGGTGGCTGGGATACCACAAAGATTGATCAAGCACACCCTGTAGGAGTAACATCGGTTTCATGGGCCCCGTCTATGGCTCCTGGTGCTCTTGTTGGATCTGGTATGCTGGATCCCGTTCAGAAGTTGGCTTCAGGTGGCTGTGACAATACTGTGAAGGTGTGGAAGCTTTACAATGGGACTTGGAAGATGGACTGCTTCCCTGCCCTTCAGATGCACAAAGATTGGGTGAGAGATGTAGCTTGGGCTCCTAACTTGGGGCTTCCAAAGTCTACAATTGCAAGTGCATCACAGGATTGTACAGTTGTCATTTGGACCGTGGCGAAAGAAGGCGAACAATGGGAAGGTAAAATTTTGAACGACTTCAAGATTCCTGTATGGAGAGTCTCATGGTCCTTGACCGGAAACTTATTGGCCATTGCAGCTGGGGACAACAATGTCACTTTGTGGAAAGAATTCGTTGATGGGGAGTGGCAACAGGCGACAACTGTGGATCAATAGATTGTCTATATATTTTTGACTTTCTATTGACTATAGATTTATGTGATCCACCTTATTTATACCTATCTAGAGAGTGAACAAGTGGTTATAGTTCCTGTATTACAGTTCATATCGCAAAATGTTAGAGATTAATTTTGAGAGTTTGTTTCGTTTTTTTCTTTTTTAAGAAAAATATGCCGTGTTATTATTGTTTATTTTATTTACTTTTACAAATGTTGGTAGGACCAAGTGGTTTAGGTGGAGACAAATCTCTTGAGAGATTACCAACTCCAGCTACTTATTATCGATGCAGTGAACATATATTATATTCGGGTGTTTGTCATGGTTCGAGGAAAATTTTGTGAACCTTTTCAACTCTTTTCTGTTCTCTTTTTAACGGAAAAAAATTCATAGTCTGAATCAATAATTTGAATGAATATGGCTTTATTGCAACTTCCTAAAATTTTGAAATGTGAACCACTAAATAATTTTAGATTGAATTAAGATATAGTTTTAAATTCATTTCGCCTAAAATATTAATCACTCAACAATCTTAATGTCTGAATCAATAATTTCTCTGGCGAACAAATGACCACTTATACTGCTTCAAAAGGTATCACTAATCGTCAACATCTGAGCTCTCCCAAATGCTTATTAATATCTAATATGAAGAGAACATAACATCTCAAGGAACAACACTGTAAATAAAGAAACAAATAGCAAGCATCATCTACAAAAGAGTAGTTTTAACAAGTCTTACAAGTTTGTTCAAGCTTCCACAATCACTCAATCATAATTTGTATATGGGTAAAGAAAAGGTTTAAATTTCAATAGCACAAACAATAGTGTTTATCAATCAATGGACAATGTTAACAATTTGAAACCCTCATCTTCGGTCGGTCAATTTTCAGGGTTGGCAAAGAAGGCATTGATAGTTGGCATGATCTCAGGAGACTTGTTTCGGACAAACTTTCTAAGGGCATGTTGCGAGTACTTTTCCCCTTCAGCAAAATTATCAAGCACTCCGGCAGCCCTGTTTTCCTTGGTCACCCTTGTTTGTTAAAGAAAAAGAAAGTGTATCAGTAGATATATTTCCAATATCAACAGTCGACCCCTTCCAGAAAAAAACATTCTACATGTTCAAACGTACAATAACAAGAATGTGAATTTCTGGTCCAAACCAAAGTATATGTAAAACATAATTTCCATTTAGTATTCACATTTGAGATTGTAATCAGAACTCAAAAGTAACCATAGTAGTCACTGTAGCAACATGGTTTGTGAAGGGTTCCTAATAGTCTGCTTATTAATATTATAAAATATTGTGTCCTAACGATTTAGGACATTACTTTTATATATGTACTCCAACAACATTCATTATCCTCATTCCTTATTATTAAAATAATAATATAATAGGAGGGAAGGGGAAAAAAGAGGGAAAAGAACCGTGGAAAAGGAGGGGAAATAATATTTTATTAATAAAAGTCAAATAAGGAATGATTAGGGCCTCCTTAAAAATAAGGAATGAGATAGATGTTCTAGCATTTTAAGGAACTACTAGGAAGCTAGTACAACAACATGTTTTTCTATATTCCTTATATTTTAACTTAGGACCTCATTTAAGGAAGCTCTTGGACTTCCCACAGCTTATCTTTTGGCCTGCCTTAAAATAAGTCTTTTTGGACTTATTTTCGGGTAAAAATTTCATATTTTGATAAATGTTTTTTATACAAATATTTAATGTATATTTGAGATTCTATAAGTTGCAAAAAAAAGTTAACTTTTTTCAGAAAAAAGTTAGGAATCTCTAACTTTGTCTTAAAATAAGTTGACTTATTCTGGAAAAAAATTCCCCCAAACACCAAATCATGTCCTAAGGTAAAATATAGGTGATATGAGATAAAATATTGCTCCAACAGTGTCTTAGTGATTAAATTACTAGGACATGCATCCCATTACCTATTTTTAAGTAATCATTAGCCATTTTTATTTCATTTTTAAGAATAAAATAATTTTCTCCCTCGTTTTTTCTTTATTTTTTTTCTCTTCCCTCCTTTTCAAGAGTAGTTTGTTTCAAATTTATAATAATAATAATAATAATAATAATAGGTAATGAATATATGTATTGTTGTTGGAGTTGCCATACAAAATAGATTACCTAAATAACTAGGATTCATTATTTTTAGACTTACTTGCACTTTATTGGTCTTAACTATAATCTTTTAACAGAAACATGGCCCATGTAAAAAATTGTCAGATTAAATACTCAACTATTTTTTTAAACAAATAATTACATTCCTTCATATTTTAGTAGACGGTGTTTGTTAAATTAATATTATAAAATTTCAACGGGGTTAAAAAGGTAAAATTATAGCTATTATAATGAACACGATGAAGACACAGGGTACCTGACCAGTGAGGTTTTGATGAATAGTTTTGAAGGAATGGAGTTAGGTTACTTTGAAGGATACAAGAAATAAGAAGTAAATTTTGGGGGATTGAGTCAACTTCTTTATGTAACAAGTTGAATTCAGTGAAACTATCTTCAGTTATCTATGCCTGTTTCAGGAGTCTAAGTCATATCCCATCACCTTAACTGATACAAAAGTCATATCCCATCACCTTTAACTGATACAAATCGGTTTGGAATTAGAAGTTTCAAAGAGGCCCTTCATTTAAATAATCAATCATTCAGTTTAAATAGTGACATGGCTAGAGGTCAATAAATTCAGATCCCCTCCACTAATTGCAACCATCAACCAATCTGCAAAACTTTACGGTCACGACTTCCTTGAACACAATGAATAAATTTTTTACCAGAATTTTCATTTATTTGAAATGTACGCTCCACTGCCCTGTTTCCACAATAACACTTGAATGGCATTTTTAGATAATTTCCTTGATTACAAGTTTCAATTGAATGGTTAGAAATTTAGGGTTTGAAGATATGTATTTGGGGACATATAGACACACTATTCTATATGAAAACAACCGTTGGAAATTAAGAAGACAGGTTTACCCTTATTAATTTAACTGCCGTCTGTGAGATGTGACGGAAAGCTATGGTTTGTTTTTAAAAAACAATAGTTAAGTACATAATCTGGCAAATTTTATACATGAGCCATTTTTTTGTTAAAATATTGTACTTCGGACCATTAAAATTCAATTAAGTCTTATTTTTAGGACCCATTATTTTATAATATTTATATAGAAAATCAACTAGGACCCCTATGCTTTGGTTTTTAAGATGATCGTACTTTAAAATAATATCCCTTATGTCCCAAATTACTTGTCTATTTTGACTTTCTGCATGCATTTTAAAGTGCATCGAATAGACAATTCCACAAATTATTCTTTAAACATACTTTTAAAAAAAATTTAAAGAGAAAGATGCCAACTAGTACACGGCATATCATAAAAAGCGGGATTAAACTGAAGTATGAATCGAGCTTACTCCCTTCAAATGGACATGATACAAAACGGTTTTCCTATTGGAAAATATAAAAAGGAAATACACTAGGAAATCATTTTAAAGTTTGCAATACTAGGCAGTTTCATTCTGTCTATGGTTTTCAATAGATAAACGTACAAGTAGTTGATCTCAAACGTCTCTCTTGAAGGAAAAATAGATGACATAGTATTTTTTTTTGGAATAATTAGACTTATAGCCTTGCAAAGTGAGTATCCATTCTAAATATATTCTCGGGGTGAGCCTTGGGCTATCCAATCGTGTTCTCAGACGACATAGTATTCAATTTAGGCAAGAAACAAATCTTAGTCATTGGTTTTCATATAGTACAAATATTAATTTGTAGAGAAAGTAATACATAAAAAATATAAAAGAATTACAAGGAGAGAGAGATAGAGAAAGATAGATAGGGATAGATACCTGACTTCGGGGTTGCCAGAGATGTTACGAATCAACTGCATACCGCATATTCCGACGGCAACACCTACGGCCGCAAACAGTGGATACACCTGTACACAACAACAACAACCTGTATGTATAAAAATCAAACAGATATATTAATATACATAAGGGATGGGATGGATAGTGAACGAACCTCGGGCCTGAGCCATCGATTAACTGTGTGCGAAGTCATCGGAATTAGAGAGAATACAAAGGCAATTGCCAATCAAATTGCAAATCAAGAAACTATAGACGATGAATATGATGATGCTGCCTTTGGACTTCGGCTGCTGCCTGATTATATATTACTCCCGTATTTGACTTTTTGACCCATATATGACTTTTGTCCATCATTTTTTGAGTTCTAACTATATATTTAAAAATATATTTTAAAAATAATACTTGATCTGTCCATATTTAGATATATACTTTGTTTTTAGTGCCGTTAAATTGACTTATCTTTGATTATAATTTAAAAATAATATGTAATTGAAAAAAATTAATATTTTATATGGTTAAAAATACATGTAATCTACTTTAATATATATATATATATATATATATATATATATATATATATATATATATATTAGTTTTTTGAAATTATAAAAAAACAATTTTTAATTTTGCTATTTTTCTTGAAGACGTTTTCCGAGCTCTTCCATCTTTGCTTCTAGCCTTAACTTCACCAAGTCTCGGGCTTCAAATTCCAGTATATTCTTAGGAGGAAGATGATCTTCTAGTTTCTTGAGCAATTCTTCAAGGTAGGCAGTGCTATTGATCGATGCAACTCCATCAAACTCTAAGGATGTCTTCTTGGAAAATACGAATACAGTGATTCTTTTTGGGAATCCTTTAACTCGTTCAGTGTCATTTACATTCTCTAAATCTCCCTTGTTCTGAGAGCTTTTATGGCTTCATCTAAGGCGTACTTATCACTTTTGCATGTTGATCTTTTTATCTTTGACAAAGCACTTCTGATTGACTTAGAGTTATTCTCCACAAAGTCTTTAATTTCAATTTGCGACTTACCCCCGCTCTTCTTTATGAAACGAAACCACATTCTTCCATTTTCATGTTTGATACATGGATCTGAATCTTTTACTATCTTAGGACCTTCTGTACCATCTTCATTTCTTATGATCACTGGTCTTAGGTAACATCTTTCTGTGTGTTTGAGATAGGTCTTTGATGTAGCTATTGCTTGGTTCAATTTGAAGGCATAGATCAACTCAGTTGCTTCTTGATCTTGATCAGTTCTGTTGGTATTGCACCTGAGTCTTCCTTCTATAAACATCATATAATCAAAATAGCTTCGATCAATATTGTGTAGAGTTGGCTTATAATACTTAACCACTGGAGGATCTAAGAATGCTTCAACATGAATGTCATTAATCTTTTCTTGAATATGGCTTCTCATTAGCTCATTCACCTTGTGACCACCTTTTATGACTTTTCTCATTAACACAAACAACTCCACTATGTTCATCTTTTCAAAGCTTTTCGTTGATAGAGCCCTCGATCCAAGAGAAAAGAAATTGATGTACATCATCCAACCATCCTTCTGAGCACTAACCGAGACGTTTGTCACTTCATCACTTAGTTTTGTATAGAAGGTGTGAATGTTGGGAAATAACCGTCTAATCTCCCTGATTTTATCAAGTACATAACGATCTTGTCTTCTTTCCAGACTTAGCACCTTTTTCTTTAATAGAGATCTAGCTTTGTTCCATTCTAGGCCTTCTTTTCTAATAATATCTTTTTCTCTCTCCTTTCTTTCTTTAACCCTTCTGACTCTTTATAACCTTATGTTCAACAAAGATTGAGCTTCTTTCAAATTAGGAGTTATGATTTCATCAAAACCACTGTATAGGCAATCATTGTGGAAAGTAAATTCATTAGCAAACTCATCTTCTTCATGTACACCCCCCGCTTCAGCTTCAACTTCTTTGGCACTGGGAACATAAGGTTCATCTTTTTCTCGTTCTTCTAAGGTTTTAGCTTTAGGCCGGAAAAAGAAATCAGACTCCCCTTGAGTTGTATATTCCAATATCATGTCATCTATCACTTTTTCTTGTGCTGCTCTCTCCCCCTCAGTTGGGTTATCCTCCATTGTTCGGTTAGGTGGTGTGACAGAAGTTGTAGATTTATGAGCCAACAATTATTTTACCAAATTCTTAACTTCATGCAATTATGCCCTCTGTTGCTCTTGCACTTTCAAGATCTTGTTGATTGAGACATGAATTTCAGTAGCCCGGGCCTCCAGATTTAGAATCCTTTGGCCGTGTGCATGTGTGTGTTCAGAGTGTATGGTGTCTATCGGGTTACTAGGTGTCTCACGATGTTTTGTATCTGTTTGGTCTTCACCCTCAACACTCAAACTTGGCTGATTGGGTCTCTAACTGTTTCATTCATCTCATGTTGAGCTTCCAGAATAACAACAGAGTCTATAGGATTCTTCGCACCTGGTTCATCAATTTTACATGAATCACCACTTAGTGGAGAATTACCTCGAGGAGGATTTGGTGATCTTTCATGCATATGCACTATCTCAACACCAGATTTAGTAGACAAAACAACATCACTATCTGGTGGACCATATCTCTAAGAGATAGGTTGTCCCAATTATCTTGGGATCCCCGCCTCCCTCTATGGAGGGGTTGCCTCCCCACTTGACTAGAAGTGATAGGGAGAACTCCTTTTATAAGAACTAGAGGTGTTGGTTCCAGTGTGATCACCACTTTGGACAATGTATTGAATGGTTGTTCAGAGCCCGTGGTGTCAGCTAAAGTCGTTGAAGGCATGTCTGCCTCAGGATCTACCTGAGTTGTCTCTGCTACATGAGTAACTTCTTTTTGAATGGAGCCAACCTTGCTCTATCGAGGGGTTTCCTTTCCTCTTCACCAAAATTGAGAGGGAAACTGTCCTTAAAAGGACCTGGAGGTGCTAAGTCCCGGGGGGTCACCACCTTAAACAATGTATTGCATGGCTCATTAGAGTCTATGGTGTCCCCTTTAGTCGGTGAAGGCATGACTTGCATTGGATCTACAGATACAAGTTCTACTATTGAAGTAGTCTCATTTTTTGTCAATTCTGCACCTTGAAAAGCACCTCGCAGAGCAAAATCTATCTTAGCATTCAATTGCTCAATAGTCTGAAGGTTTGAAGGAATTGAAGAAGTTGGTTAACGGCTAGCAATTTCCTCAGGTTCTGAAAAGATAAGTCTCCACTTACGAGGGTGCATAACTGCTTGGGGATCAACACTTGAACGTCCCTTATTTGATGCACTGACTCCCTCACTCTTATCGGTTTATTTTCTTTTAAGTGGGAGATGAGTTGGGGAGTGTGTTTGTTGATCTAAGGCAGTGGTTAGAATTGGTTGGTGGCTAGATTCATTGTCTATTCCTAAAGCCATTAGGGGCTGAAGTGTGTGAGATGCTGAGTGAGGCTCAGAGTTTAAAAGTGTGATAAAATCAGGATCTAAAAATATAAAGAGATCACATTCCATGATGTTGTTACCTTCGTCCACAGTATCCACTGGTGGTCTAGGGATATAAAGTGTTCAACCTCAGTAGTTTGTTACACCACTTCATTTCTTCGATTAGATTGATCAACATTTTCTTCTTGAATAACATGAAGTGACTCAGCTTCCTGTTCATTACCAGCTTCAGGAATTGCTTCCTATTCCTCCCTTTGTTCAACCTGTGCACATGTAACCACTTGATGAATAGTAGCAAAGAATGCTTGCATAATGTCAGTTACGGGGGTAGGATAAACATTATTGGGATACTTTGTATCATTAACTATTAACATGACTGTTCAAAAAATAACAGTATAAGGTTCAACAAGCCTGGTGTTTTGATACTCGTTTAGCTGTTCTTCTATCAACTTCTCATCTAGAGTCATTTGAAGGAACCTTGGATATAGACACTAGTGTTCCTTTACTGACTTCTGATTCAATAAAATCTCCTTCATGATCAGATGACTGTAATTTAATCTCAGTCTGTGTTTTGTCCCATATCCAATTATCTGAGTAAGCTTGGGAAGACCGTGAAATCCTCCAACTTTGAGAGCAATGACATGAGATACAACTGTGACAAATAGATTTCACTCTTTGGGCAAATGCTGCTTGTACAACTTCTTTGGAATTCTATTTTTTTCATCTGTGGAGGATTTCATCCAAGTGAAGAATTCTGTCAAAACATCATTTGATGGTGGATCTACAAAATTGTCTGTAGGGAGATGTAATATATTGCTGCTTTGAGATTATCTTTAGTGATTTTTACTTTCTTCCCTTGAATTTCAAAATTAAACCCAAGATGACCTTTTTTCGAAACACTTTTGACTGTAGTGTGAACCTGTCTAAGCACATCAAAATTAAAACTCACATTAGTGATTAGTGCATAATTGATAATTGACACATATTTGACTTTTGTCGATCATTTTTTAAGTTCTGACTATATAGTTAAAATTATTATTTTAAATTTTTTTATAAATACAAGTATTAAACTAAAATTTTTATTTTAAAATATATTTTAAAAATATTACTCGATCCGTCCCTATTTAGACGTACACTTTTGATATGAGCTAAAAAATACCCTAGAAATTTAATTAATATTACATAATTAAACCTAGTTTGGTCCAAAGGGATGACCCAATTTAATGAGGCCTGAAACCCAATTTATTTATTAATTTCATAATTAATTAATAAAGGCTCAGTTAAAGGCCTGGAGAGTCCTACGAGACCCATCATCTGTGGAAGGTTTTAGAAACCCTATCATGAGGATAGACCTCATCTGCAAGAGTCCAACGATGACTCTTATTCCACGAAGGTTCCAGAAACATTATCACTAGGAGACTTGGTCACTAAGTCTCCTAACCCTAATCTAATTTCTAGGCCCTCATGCGCCTATATAAAGAGCCTAATCCCTCAACATTAAAACTACGTTTTTGACTTGATTCTCATCAGTTGAGATACATAGGCAATTTACGAGGACCTGATTAGTCAGTGAAACGTAAGTGCAGCCATAAAAGCTTGAAAGATCTCACCACTCATTAATTATATTTGATTTTGATTCGTAACATTTGGTGCCATCTATGGGAAGATAATAACAACCATGACAAGAAAACGAAGTGCCGCGAGCACCCTCGAATGAGAAGTCCCAAACTCCGCTACCAACACTGAGAATGTTACCCCAACAGTCTCACAAGAACCAGGAGCTATTGTGCCGACCTCCATTGAGGACCCTTGAATGAGCTCTCGATGAACGGGACCCATGAGTCTCATCGTGCATCCCTCATATCCCTATGTGTCAATTTACGCTTCTGTCTCTCCACTTCATTGCAGGTCTCAACAATGGTGTTGCCCAACCCTCATTATGGGCTTCCACCAAATTATGAGCCCCCGTATGAACAAGGACTATTGACCCAATATGGCTCAAGCCGAAGAAATCAATATTTCTCAGGCCCTTACTCCACCGATGATGAATCATCGGACGAGGAAGTTAACCCCAGAAGGAGGTGACCTAGCAAGGAGCCCTTTTGAGGAGTATCCAGCCTCGAGGTCCTCAAAATACTGACTCTGCATCCTTTCAGGAGAGGATACGAGCTCATGAAGCTGAAGCCCAAAAATTGAGGAAAAACCTGGACATTGCATTAGAAAGGAGACAGTGCCCGAGAGCCAAGGGGGTTGGAGGATCAACAAGGAATACATCTATAATAGACCTTGATGAGCCTCCAACAAGAAGACATGTAAGGTCAAGTCATGCTAGGGCTGATCCCCAAGACCTGTTGCCACTTGAAGATCTTGATGATCTAGTACCTCCCTTCACGGAGGAGATTATGAATGAAAAAATCTCAAGAAAGTGGAAGATGCCCAGAATCAAGGCCTACAATGGAACTGGAGACCCCTCAAACCACGTTTTTACCTTCTCTAATGCACTACTGTTGCAGTCGGTGAATGACGCCGTCAAGTGTAGGGCGTTCCCTCAAACTCTAAGTGGTATGGCTCAAATATGGTTCAGCTGTCTACCCCTAACTTTGTTGGGTCATTTAAAGATCTGAGTATGGCCTTCATAGGTCAGTTCATCAGTAGCAAAACTCATGAAAAGATCTCAGCTTCATTAATGAATATGCATCAAGGAAAGAATGAGTCCCTGAGAGATTATATGAACAGATTCACCAAAGAAGCCATGAAGGTCCCTGATCTAGACCAGAAGGTAGCTATGATAACCTATAACAAGGCACCTCAGATGAAAATTTCAGAAGGTCTTTAGCCAAGAGGGCTCTATAGAGTATGAATGAGCTCTAGGAGAGAGCAAGAAAATATATTAAAGCTGAAGAGAGTATGAGAAAAGCCCAAGGGTTTCAAATCTCTAATACCTACTCTAAGAAACGAGAAAGTGACACCGAGTATACGGTCGATACGAGGTATGCGAAAAGTGATAATGCTGATGACTCCAAGAAGAAGGGTGGATCAAGGTTCACTAAGTATGCAAGGATGAATACATCCCGAAGTCAAATATTGATGGTTATTGAGAAGGACAAGGACCTTCGATGGCCGAAGCCACTAAGGACTAATCGTGAGAAAAGAAATAAGAATGCTTACTGGCGGTTTCACAAAGATGTGGGATATGATACTGATGATTGTTGTAAGTTAAAGGAAGAGGAAAGTTGAACAAATACACCAATGATGGATATAAAAATAACAGAGGTTACAATGAACAATGAAGGGATTTTGACCCCAAAGGAAGGAATAACCAGCCCCGTGGGTCTGTGATCAATGTAATTTCAGGGGGGCCAACCGCTGCAGATAACTCTCGAAATTCTAGAAAGGCTTATGCCCGAGAGGTGATGAGAATCATTGGAGAAACTCATAAGAGAGCAAGGACTGAGGTCTCTTTGGCCTTTGATGATTCTGATTTGGAAGGGGTGAAGTTCTCCCATGATGACCCCCTGGTGATCACCGCTATTATAGGGAATTCATGTTGGTGAGATTACGAAGCCGTATGAATAGTAATCATGATAACTCAACACTAGAACATAATAAGTAAATAATACTACGCCTACACAGAAATCAGGAAGAAATGAAGACAAGGCAGATACAGTGAATCAAGACATTAGAAGAAGTTTTGAAGTCTGCTACAGGTCATTGAGAGAAGTACATTAATATGTTCATGACTCAGTGAAGAATAATGGTTGAAGACTTTCAGGGTTTTAGAAGTATTGAAGATTCAGTACAGAAGTGCCACTAGAAGATTTCAGTGTAAAGGCATTGATTGAAGATAGACAGTGTTCGAAGTATAGGAATCTAGAAGGATTGAAGACAAGGTAAAGACAAAGGTTAAAGAAGACAGCTGCAGTCTTGCATCTATACTCACTGAAAGAAGTTCATTTATATGTTCAATCGTCAGTGAAGAACATAGAATGAAGTATTCAAGATTGTGGTAGTAATGGAGACGTTGTCTAAGTATCAGAAAAGATTCCAGTAAAAGTACTATATTTATTGACATTCAATGTTTGAAACAATGAAGTTGCTGCAAACGTGACAATGTACTTAAGACAATAATACGAAGACCTTGATCGAAGTTAGTCATCTGTGAACCAGACCAGGTGCACTAGGCGTCAGCGGTTCGTGAAAGGAATTTGAGTGTTATCTATAGAAGAATTGTTAAGTTGAATAACGTACTTGGAAAGAACATTTATTTATTAAGGTACGAAAAGTCATTTGTAGAGGCTACAGCCAAACAGCTAAACATCTCAAAGGGTGCAGAGTGCAAAGTGTCACAACCTTGGTACGAAAATTGAAAGTTTCTAAACTACAGTCGAAGAATGGAAACAGCTCAGGGTACATGGTATAATGTGACAAGACTTTGGTACAAGAAATGGAAGTTGGTGAACTTCAGTCAAGGAATGAAAAGAGGGTCAAAGTGCAGTGATCAAATTGTACTTTGACCACATAAATTCAGAAGCACAATAAAAGTGTTAAGCACAACAAAAATACTTGTTTCTTGTTTAAGTTTTCAAGGCGCCACATATATTTACACATGGTATACAATGTAACAGGCACAACTTAGAAATGAGGCACAACTTGAATCCTCCCAACACTCAACAGGCGCCACTTGAAGCTACACAGGGGATACACTCTACAGGCGCAACAAAAAGCTCTAGCGCAACAAAAGTAATAGGCGCAACAAAAATGTATTAGCGCAATAAAATATTATTTGGCACCACTTAGCCCTCAGCCAATCAGATCAGCTCACTTTATTGATTTAAAAGACTACACCGATAAAAAGAGAAAATCCACCCATTCAAGTAGTCGTCTTCTTCAACACAAAAATAAGTAGAGAGATACAGTCATGGCCGGAACAAGAAGAAACAATTAATACACACCCATACCTTGCTCCCGGTCAGATATTAGGACCCGGTTCTTTAATGAAAAATATTCAGGGTTTCTAGATATCACTCCTCACGGACTCAGTTTTTCCTTGTACTAATTAGATATATTTGTATAAGAACTGAGCCTTATATTTTTGTATTAATAGCAAAAAACTAATTTGTTCTTTGGAAACCAGTTATATTTTTAACTGGGTGTAGTACCCCTTTGGGTTTATATACGAAAGATATATTCCCGGAAACTTGCCTCATTTATTTACTTACTAATTTTCTTGAACTTAATTGATTTATCTAGAAACACATAAAATTATTAAGCATCTCTCTTAAACACTACAAATAGTCAAACCCACTCTGAAACAATAATTTATTTATCCGTAAATTTCGAAAAGAATTTAAATCATTGTTAGTATCGTATTCAACCCCCCTTCTATGATACTTCGGGACCCAACAATTGGTATCAAAGCTTGTTGATTGATATACAAATCAGAATCCGTAACCCAGTGAAGCTCACCGTACCCAATAATTTAAATTATTATTATTTTATAAAATTTTATAAAATTAATTTTATAAATTTTTATTAGTTTTCATTATAAATTTTAATTACTGTATTTTATAAATTTAAATAAAGTTTACGATTTATATTTATTAAATTAACGTGGTCAATTTTCATTCTCGGCTGTGACTTGCAAATGACTAGCAAGTCAAATTTTGACTTGGTCTGCTAACGATGCTGCACACGCCTGTTCAACTTGTGACTAATGTATGGCACAACAAGTGGTCTACACGCAGCGCAACAAGACTTTCATGTGCCATCAAATACTTGGCGCCACTTAATACGAAAATGCAATTTGGTACCCCCAAGTTTTGTACCCTTTAATTTTTAATTTTTATTTTAAATTTATTTATTCTTCCAGAAAATTTAAAATTCTTGAAAACTAAAAATTTTCTTAAATATTAATTTACAATATTTTAATTTTTAAGAAAATTTGAAATTCTTGAAAATTAATTTGTTGTATATTTTTATTTTTGATTAATTTATTTTCTAAAAAAATTAAAAATTCTGTAAATCTAAATTTTTCTTAAATATTAATTCGAGGGTGCTCAAGTGTTTGTAGTTGAAGATTTTTCCGGGTATTGAAGACAACTGAGATTGACTGAAGATTACCCAATGAAGTTAATTCTGGAACAGGTTAAAGAAGAGGTGGTTCTAATTTCCTCAGAGGTCTACTTCATAGGATCCCTCTATTTATTCGGATGCTGGAAAAGAAGATATTAATTTGGGTACAATTTTCGATTAATTTGAGTTGATTTTTTGAATGAAAAATCTTAGGGGATAAAGTAGTGAAGGATAACAGACTGGACTACCTTGCATCTCAGTACAAGCCTTAAAGATTATTCTACAGGGAGATTACAGGAAGTTTATGCTAACACTGCAGATCATCTAGAACACAGGGATCTAAGTTTACAACCACATTGTCTGTAGATGAACTGTATGTGTTGAAGGCCCGTGAACTAGAACAAGAGCTGAAAAAGATAATATTTGGTAAAACAGGTTGTTAGCATATCCACTGTATTTGTGACCTTGGAACCAAATTTGATTAAATTCAAGGTTGAGAACCTCTGAATATAAACAAATTGATCTAAGAAGCAGAAGCGAAGATGTTGTAGCTCAAGGTAGTGGTCAAGGTGTTATAAGTGAATTTGACACTTTGGAATAACCTGAGAACTGGACTGCAAATCAAGCCTGCAGGGCAAATGGAAGTTCAATGACATTAGATTCAGACGGATTCCCAATTCTTAATCTAACGTCCTTACCAATAGATTCCAAAGAGGAGATTTTCATGACAGTTCAAGAGGCGGTTACGAGACATGGATGGTTAATATTTGAAAGACAAGATCAAGGTTTGCTACATAGTTTGAAGATGCCTGTACAAGTAAAAGATGACAGACACTGTGTTGGATTGAAGCAGGAATCCTAGGCAATAGTGAGGATGCAGTAAGGGAAAACATTTTTTGGTGAAGTTAAATGCAAGGTTGATTCTATCAGTAACAGTGATGAACCAAATGGATATCTAGCATCAATGACCAACACTAGAGATGAATCACTAAGCACTTCACATGTACACATTCTAACTAGTATATGTTTATCTAATTCAGAACTGTATAATTATTAGGTATTGAAATGTATTATATTCATGTCAGCATGTTAGCATCTTAGGAATTAAATGTTTAATTGATTGCTAAGAATAAGATTGCATGTTAGGATTCATGAGTTTAATTAGTACATTTCATACTTGATTTTCTATGCAGTAAAATGAATATCTAGAATTAGATAGGGTGTTCTAGACGGTTAGGTATATCCCTAAAAATTTGCTGGAACTTGATTTAAATCTTCTGTGATTTAATACCTCTGGTAATGTAGTGAAAATTGCTAAATAGACAAACGGGTCATAGATCAGATATTTTATATTTGTTCTTAGATAAATGACTTGTTAATTGTTTATGTGCTTATTTTCACATGATTTGCTCCCACTCACATAGTTGCACTTAAATGTTATATCATTTCATGTATTTCTTGTTAAGGAGTAGAATACTAAAAGATAGTAGAATTATCTAAGTAGTCATTAACATTTGTAGATTCGAAGCTTAATCTAAAACTGATTAAAAAGAATTAGTAATTAATTTATTAGTTTTTCTATCATCTGTAAATCTGCTTTATATTTGTTGCACTTGTGTAGAATGATTAAAGTAGATAGTACTAAATTTTCTAATATGTATAAAGCTGAAGTTGTTGTTACCACTATTTAAAGTAATATCTCTAATCCATCTAGACTCAAGTGAAGTTGAGTACCAAGAAGCTTAATCATTTGTGATTGTAGAGTATGTAACAAAAGGCAAAAGTTATGTGATTTCGTGACATTTACTGTTCGAGGCACATGATTAAGATTAAAGCTCTGAGATCACAGTTGGTTGAGAAAGCCTGCCCAATGGTAACCTTTGGAGATGATAACAAAAGATGTACAAGAGATTTGGTTATAATGATTTTTGGAATTGTTATCAGTGAAAGCATCTTTCATGTCGAAAGACTTAAACACTATCTACAGGGCACTAGGGAATTCTTTGTCAAGGGTTTTCTAGGAAAGCATTGAAAATGAAAAGTGTTTGATTTCAAGCAAGAAAGATGGAAGCTCACTCAACTGAGAGTGAGGAATTTTGTTCGTAGCTGACACGGATTTTATATGCAAAGGTGAAGTGAACTTTTCAGTAAAGCTTAATCAGTAAAGAGTTAGCTATGTAATAGGAAGCTCTCACACTTGGTCAACAAGAAAATGGATTCTCTGATAAAGATAAAATTGGTGAGAGGACTGCTTCATTTAGAATTCTCTCCAGAAGGATATTTTGAAGCATGTCATATAGGGAAGTTAATGAAAACATCACACTGAAGCAAATTATGTCATGGAATAAATATGCTTAGTGGTGGTTGATGACAACCCTAATTACAAGTTGGTGATGTTCATGCATTCAACAGATAATATATCACCGATGGTAATTGAACACATCAGGTAGATCAAGTTGGAAGCAAAGTAAGATGTGAGAACTTTGAAGTCAGACAATGGAACTGAATTTCATGAATGAAGTTCTAAATAAAGTCTGCACTTATAAAGATACTTTGAAGCTGAAGCAATTAACACAACATGCTACTTTAATCAACAAGATCGTGAAAAGACATCATATGAGTTAATGGCCAACCAGAAGCAAACCTTAAATCTCTTTCGTGTGTTTGGAGGAAATTGATATCTATTGAAGATTTATATGAGTATCTAGGCAAGTTTGAAGTTAAGGCTCATGGAATAATTTCCTCGGCTACTCATTGAAGTTGAAATCTTTCAAGGTCTAAATGATGTAAAACCAGAAAGTGATTGAAAGTCTGAATGTGTCGACCTACTACACCAAGCTCTCAAGAATTCAAATGAAAGACTATTCTGAATCTTTGAAGTTTGACATCCCGTCATAGTCAAATTCAGATACTACTGTTGAAATTGAGGTTGCAAAAGGAATCAATGATAATGATGATGATTCAGATCCTATTAGTGGAAATGGTAGTGTAACTACACAAATCGTGAACTTTAACAAAATCCACTGAAAAAGGTGAAAGATCTTCAATACATCCTAGCAGCAACTTAGGGGGAGGAAATAAAAGAAGGATCTATTAGTCATACTCAACACAATGAAGATCAAAGGAATACATCAAGAACATATCTGCCAAGACAAAAGGTTTGAAGTCAAAGTCAATCCTGGAGTCTAGTTCCTAGTAAACCGGATTATCGAGTAAAAGCTAGAAGTGCTAATTAAAATGAATATATATTTTTCGGGATCTAACATCTAGAATCCCAAAGAATACTGAAGAAGCACTAATTGATCCAGATTGAATGATTACAATGCAAGATGATCTCAATCAGTTCGAAGGTAAAAATTAATGAAGCTGGAACCCAGAGCACAAGACAAGACTGATATTGGTACAGTAAAGGTTTTTAGAAACTGGATAATAATTGACATTGTTATGAGGGACAAAGCCAAACTGGTTGCTACAGGTTACTATCGAGTAGAAGGTATCAATGATGATGGAAACAGAATCTTCGGGACTTTCAAGATCAAACAGTAAGCACCAGTGACGAGACTTGATCCTATTAGGGTTGAACAAGTTGATGACCTAACAGTTGGATATCCCTAGCACCTGTTGAGCATTCAAGTGTGAATATCTATCAGATCAAGGTGAACAAGGGCACTCCTGAATTGTGAGTTAGAAGTTGAAGTTGATGTGCAACATTTCCAGGACTTTGAAGTTGCAGATACATTGGAATTTGTATATCATTCTCTTCACAAGCTCTCTATGAATGGAGTTAGGGATTCAAGCAAGTCTTCAAGGACGTGATATAGATGAAGCAGGTTATAAAAAAGATAGGGAAGTCATTCCTAGAAGCTGTCAACTCCAACAACTCTGTTGATCTCTCCACACCACTTAAGGAACAAGCTCATGGATATCAGGTATCATTTCTTTCGAGAGTTGTCCTTAGTAGAATAACTTGCAGATCTTTGCTAAATAACCTGATGAATTCATTTTGTCTAAGTTGGTTAGTAAACTTGGGATATTATTTATATACATATATGTTGGAAATCCCATCTGCAAGGAATTCTCAAATGAGTTCACAAGTATTAAATCGTCCATATTTAAAGGACTTATGGATTTATTTTAAATCCAGTACCTTGTACTTTTTGCTACTAGTTTAATTATCTTGCTTACAATGTTATATGCATATGTGATAGTTAGATTTTCTAGCTTAAGTTAGCAGCATAATTATTTGCATATTAAATATTTGATGAATATTAGTCAATGATATCTTTCTTAATTGCTATGATATTTTTAAATATTTTATTACAAACAATTGTGATACTTTTGATATTAGTGACAATATTTAGAATTTATGTTCTAAGTAAACAATGTATATTTAAAATAAAAAGATTACTAATATTGAAAGCTGAAGTATTTTCTAAGTTATGTGTATAAGATTCTCAATATTTTATATACTTAGAAAATATTTCTAAAATTTGATTTTGATTGCGAAAAGTTGTAATTAGGATTACAAGTATTAAATGTCAATATTTAAAGGACTTGTGAATTTATTTTCAACTATTTTCTCAAGCTTACGTATATTAATAATAATTTTTATGAGTATAATTGTAACATGCTAGAGTGACAATTATTAGATATAGCGTAGGAAGTTGGATGCTAATATTCAATCCTATGAATAGTCAGTATTTAGTGAAATTATTTTATCTTATTAAAATTATGGATTGAAGCAATTCAATGTTTATTAATTTCATAATTTTAATTTGATAAAATATTAGAAGCATAATTTCTTGCATTTTGAAATTATTGATAATTATCAAGTAATGATATTTTGTTAATGTTTTCGTGCAATTAATTGTGAAATTTTTAATATTAGTGATAGTATTTGTTGCCTATCTGAAAAACACTAATAATAAAAATATGTCTAAATGCTTATTGTTCTACTGAATAATTGCCACATGTTATTTGATTTATATATGCATGTCTGTGGTAACTATTTAGTATTGCATGATTATTTATATTAGTTTTCTTTCTTTGACTGAATTTTAAACTTGAATGTATTAAAAAGAAATTCTTGTCTATTTCTTTTTCAAATTGTTTTATTCAAAGATACATTTATTTTTCTATCAGTTTTAGAGAAGAAACCATCAGAATTCTTTTTCAAAACTTCTCTTTTGAAATTTTTTTGATTTACAGGCCTGCTTTATTTTCCAAAACCTAGGGTGTGAATCAATTTTTTTTAGGATAATTTTTCTCCAATCTCAAAATCTTTTATCATATTTCCAAATCTGGTTTTAAATGCTATAATTTCAAAACCGTTTTCTCTCTTAATTTTTCCTTTTAAAGTGGTAGAAACTTTGTGACTGCTATTTTATTCGGAGAAATTATTTTAACTTCGAGTTACCAATCACTTGTAAAATGATTTATTTTCAAACACTTGTTTCAATGTATGTTTCACTTTGATTCATAGTACCTAAACAGTGGTTGTTGCTTAGAAGGCCTTGTACTGTATTGATAAGCATACATCCACCCTCATAGTCATGTATTTATTTTAAGTCAGGGATATTATCAGTAGGGCTGAGCAAAAAACTGAATTGAAACCGAAACCGAACCGAAACCGGTGAAAACTGAACCGAAAAAACCGAAACCGAAACTGAACCGGCGGTTGCGGTTTTTGATTTTTAAAAACCGAGACTTTCGGTTCCGGTTCCGGTTATAGGTCAAAACCGAACCGAAAAAAACCGAACCGAACCGATCATTAAAATAAATAAATTTATTATATAATATATATATATATATATATGTATATATATATAATTTAAGTATTAAATTTTCCTAGAACATAATTTTTTCAATTATATTTCATATTACAACATCAACTATACTAATATTGAATGTGAGAATATGACAACCCTTTTACAACATTTTATTCCTCTATTTTCCAATTAAAAAGCATATAATCAGGAGTAAACATCATTAGACATGATTATTTACTTTTTAGATTGCATACTACGATAAAGAACATTCACATTTTGTTGATTCAACCTTAAAATTTGATTGTTAAAGTTTCTTACCTTTCTTTTGTAGTGTTATTATGCAGAATGTGATCAAATATTTGATTGTATAAAATTTGAATGTAAAAATATAATGATTTAAATTATATATTTTTTTTCATTTTTATTTATCCGGTTTTTTAACCGAAACCGAACCGATAAAAACCGAACCGGTCTTTTAAAACCGAAACCGAAACCGATGGTTCGGTTGCGGTTGCGGTTTTCAATTTTTAAAACCGAAGATATGCGGTTCCGGTTCCGGTTTCGGTCAAAAACCGAACCGAACCGAACCGTGCTCACCCCTAATTATCAGGCAGACGAAAATGATGTAAATCATAATTGCATTATGAGTCGGAAAATCATTGTCTTCTATCTGATAAGGTTGTTTTGCAAAACTATTTTCAAAACATACAATGCAAAGGTTTAATGGAAAAGAGTCATTTTATTGAGATAAAATTTGGTAAGAGAGTTGAATTTCTTCTTTGGTGTAAATTCCCGCATTTTATTATGGGAAGTTTGCCAAAAAAATTTATAAGGGATAGAAACTTTCTTCTCTGATACATTTTCCCGCATTTTATTATGAGATATGTATCTTAAAGAAAATTTCGTATCATGCTCTTAAATGATAAATCTTTAGTTCCGACAAAACTCTTTTGCTGAAAAGCGCTTTAATGCAATCTATTACCATTCCTTATCATATTTTTCCTTCTCTTAGGGATGAAAAATATGTTTTGGAATGTTATAATGATTATCTTTTTATCTTGATTGATTCTATCCATTTAGCCCCCGATGGCTTTAGAAGCTGGCTAAGAGGTTGAAAACCCATCAATCTCTTACTCAGGCCTTAGTACCAAACACTAATTCATCCACTTCCATATATTAACCCCTGGAGATATAAGGAACTTATGTAAGTTAGAAGTTGATAAGGGAGAAACTGCACTTGATGCAACAAATAAGGATGAAGTCGGAAGTGCACCAACAACTCTACCTCCAGAGAAGTAAAGTAGTATATAACTGAGGTAACTGTAAGCTCATCTGCATCTTCTCAAAAGGATGCAGAGCTGAAAAGGCAATAAAACTGTCTCTGGAATCATTCTCTCAACAGGGTGAGTCCATTGGAATTCTCTCATCATCCAGAGCATCTTGTAATGAGTCAAGCACACCACCGGCACTCACGATGATGGTAAGCCTAAACAGATAAATTCAAGGAACACATTGCAAGGCGTGCACATGAGTGGTATAGGCATTCAGAGGATATACAAACTATAATTAGCCATACATTACAGTATCCAAGGTATCAACCTCAAACATAAGTTAATCTTCTGCATCCCGAAAGGGAGATATCTTGTTCAGATTTATCTGGACTTAAGAGGCAACTACTTGACAAGAATTCTTCGGATGAGTCAAGTAAGGTATTTCATATAAAATTCCCTTCACCGGGTTATTAGGGAAATGTAGGCTCTAAATTTCCATTTATTACATTGCCTACTACGTCGCCCCTCCTGGAAAGAACATTTCCAGATCCTGAAAAGGAATGTCCACCTCCCATTTACGGAGAAGGTATGAGGCAACTCCTTGATAGAACAAGGCAGGATTCCCTTACAGATTTTAAAATCTTGGGATAACCCATCTCAAAGAGGTGAGGCTCCACTAGACAGTGATTTAGCAAACACTTTGAGTCTGGTGCTGAGACAGTGCTTATGAGTGATAGATCAAGACACCTCTATGAGGCAATTCTCCACTTGATAGTGATTCAGTTCATTCTGAAGAATCAGGTGATGAGAATACAACTGAATTGACAGATTTCACTTGCAGGTCAGAAGGCTATATTTAGAATGCAGAGTGAAAGTGAGAGAGAGAAACACTTAAGTGAAAGTGAGGGAGAGATACACTTGAGTGTGAGATAGGGAAAGAAAGAGTGAAACACTTCAAAGTGCTCGACACTTAAGTATAAACACTAACATAACATAGTAGAAGTGAGGAAACCATAGACCAAACACTTACCCGTGCTACGTGTTACTTCTGAAAGAAAAGATACTACGTTTTCCCAATCAATGACAGACGAGAACCTTCTTTGGAAGACAAGCCATTTGAAAGATCATGGGCCGTTGGAGGATTTCTCAACTAAGGGGAAGAATTTAGTATACAAGAAAAAGCAGAAAAAGGAGAAGGTCTTATATTCATATCCATATGGGAGAAGTTAATATCCTTAGGGGGGAAATTTAGACAAGAAAAAAAGAGAAAATATTATCTTCTGATCCTTATGGGAAACAACAGAATATGGAAGAATCAAGGAACTTTATCCTATACTTGAAAGGAGTTGTCAGTAGAGGATTTCTCATCCAAGTGGAAAATATAGAAAAGGATTGACACTTCCATTTTTCATCTGAAGGGGAAAAGAAGAAAAAGAAGAAGAATCACATTCTCAGGGGGAGAACATTACTTGAGCTATGTTCTATGTTCTATTGAAAACGTTCCCAGGAATTTTAATTCTTATGAAGCTCTGTTCATGATAAGTTCTTTAAGTTCAAACCGTGAAGGATTTTGAAGCAGAGAGAGCTCAAATAGAGAGAAATGAAGATTATACTACATGAATATCAGTTTAGTGCTAGAGGGACAAACATCTTTCATTTCAGTTACACAAGAATTCTGGAAATGCAGAATCTGATCCAGAAAAACCAGTAGCATTATTTACAAGTCTTGGACCATTAATTTTTCTAGTAGTTAGTTAATTTATCCTCTCTATGAGATTTGTTTGCTAAGTTTAACAATAAAATAGGGGGAGATTGTTGGTGAGATTACGAAGTCGTATGAATAGTAATCGTGATAACTCAACACTAGAACATGATAAGTAAATAATACTACGCCTATACAGAAATCAGGAAGAAATGAAGACAAGGTAGATACAGTGAATCAAGACATTAGAAGAAGTTTTGAAGTCTACTACAGGTCATTGAGAGAAGTACATTAATATGTTCATGCCTCAATGAAGAATAATGGTTGAAGACTTTCAGGGTTTCAGAAGTGTTGAAGATTCAGTATAGAAATGCCACTAGAAGATTTCAGTGTAAAGGCATTGATTGAAGATAAACAGTGTTCGAAGCATATGAACCTAGAAAGATTGAAGACAAGGTAAAAACAAAGGTTAAAGAAGACAGCTGCAGTCTTGGAGCTATACTCACTGAAAGAAGTTCAGTTATATGTTCAATCGTCAGTGAAGAACAGAGAATGAAGTATTCAAGATTGTGGTAGTAATGGAGACGTTGTCTAAGTACCAGAAAAGATTACAGTGAAAGTACTATATTTATTGACAGTTAGTGTTCGAAACAATGAAGTTGTTGTAAACGTAACAATGTACTTAAGGCAATAATACGAAGACCTGGATCGAAGTTAGTCATCTGTGAACCAGACCAGTTGCACTAGGCGTCAGTGGTTCGTAAAAGGAATATGAGTATTATCTATAGAAGAATTGTTAATTTGAATAACGTACTTGGAAAGAATGTTTATTTATTAAGGTATGAAAAGTGATTTTTAGAGGCTACAATCAAACAGCTAAACAGCTCAAAGGGTGCAGGGTGCAAAGTGTCACAACCTTGGTGCGAAAAGTGAAAGTTTCTGAACTACGGTCCAAGAACGAAAACAGCGCAAGGTACAGGGTGTAATGTGACAAAACTTTGGTACAAGAAATGGAAGTTGGCGAACTTCAGTCAAGGAATAAAAAGAGGGTCAAAGTGCAGTGATTAAATTGCACTTTGACCACATAAATTCAGAAGCGCAACAAAAGTGTTAAGCATAACAAAAATACTTGTTTCTTATTTAAGTTTTCAAGGCGCACATATATTTACACATGGTATACATTGTAACAGGCGCAACTTAGAAATGAGGCACAACTTGAATTCTCTTAACACTCAACAGGCGCCACTTGAAGCTACACAAGTGATACACTCTACAAGCGCAACAAAAATCTCTAGCGCAACAAAAATATATTAGCGCAACAAAATATTACTTGGCCCCACTTAGCCCTCAGCCAATGAAATTACAGCAGCTCACTTTATTAATTTAAAAGACTACATAGATAAAAAGAGAAAAGCCACTCATTCAAGGAGTCATCTTCTTCAACACAAAAATATGTAGAGATCTACAACCATTACTGGTGCAAGAAGAAATAATTAATACACACCCATACATTGCTCCCAGTCAGATATTAGGACCCAGTTCTTTAATAAAAATTAGTCAAGGCTCCTAAATATCACTCCCTACAGACTCAGTTTTTCCTTGTACTAATTTAGATATATTTGTATAGGAACTGAGCCTTATATTTTTGTGTTAGTAGCAAAGAATTAATTTGTTCTTTGAAAACCAGTTATATTTTTAACTAGGTGTAGCACCTCTCTGGGTTTATATACGAAAGATATATTCCCAGAAACTTGCCTCATTTATTTACTTGCTAATTTTCTTGAACTTAATTGATTTATCCAGACACAAAGAAAATTAGTAAGCAGCTCCCCTAAACACTACAAATAGTCAAACTCATTCTGAAGTAATAATTTATTTATCCGAAAAATTCTGAAAAGAATTTAAATTATTGTTAGTATCGTATTCAGCTCCCCTTCTACAATACTTCGGGACCCAACAATTCACCTGTAAAAAGAGTCTTGGTAGACAACGGGTCGTCAATGGACATCTTGTTTTATGATGCTTTTGCAAAGATGGGTTACAATGATTCACAGTTAACTCCATCCAACATGCCCATCTATGGTTTTAATGGAGTGGAATCCCAGATTGAGGAAATAGAACAGATACTTATGACTATGGGCAAGGACCCTCGATAGTCAATACAAAGGCTGAGTTTCCTGGTTATTAAGGTGAATAACACCTACAACGCAATCCTTTGAAGGACTGGACTGCATGCCTTCAAGGCGATAACATCTACATATCATCTGAAGCTAAAGTTCCATACTAGGAATGAGGTAAGAGAAGAGAGAAAAGATCAAAAAATGGCTAGAAGCTGTTATGTGGCTTCAAGACCCGATGGGACCGGGGGGCAAGTTCTACCCATTAAAGACATGGATGTCCGAGACTAGGAGGAAAGAAGGGGTAAACCTGCAGAGGACTTGGAGCCTATCCCTCTAGATCCTCAGGATCCTAAGAAAGTGACGTATGTTGGACAGCTACTTAAACAATAGTTAGTTCAGTTCTTGCAAGACAATAGTGACGTAACTGCTTAGACAACTACTGATATGCCAGGAATAGACTCCAAACTTATTACACATCAGCTGAATGTAGATCCAAAGTGGACATTCATCAAGCAAAAGAAGAGAAATTTTACTCCTGAAAGGTAATAAGCCATTAAGCATGAGGTAGAGAAGCTATTGGAAGCAGGATTCATCGAGGAAATCCAATTTCCTGAGTGACTAGCAAACCTTGTAATGGTCAAGAAAGCCAATGAAAAATGGAGAATATGTGTGGACTTCACAGACCTGTCCAAAGTACGGTTTCCCCTTGCCATGGATAGACATGTTGATTGATGCCACAGCTGGGCACGAGATGCTTAGCTTCATGGATGGCTTCAGTGGCTATAAACAAATCAAGATGCACCCCAATGACATCCCTAAGTTATCATTCATCACTGATTATGGTGTTTTCTGTTATCTAGTTATGAATTTTGGGCTAACGAATGCAGGAGCAAAATACCAAAGGCTTATGAATAAAATTTTCAAGCACCTCATCGGTAAGACCATGGAGGTCTATGTTGATGACATGCTTGTCAAAATTCTGGACAAGGCTGATCACCTTGAGCACCTTAGAGAGGCATTTGAAGTTCTAAGAACCCATAGAATGATGTTGAATCCAGCCAAGTGTGCCTTTGGAGTCGGCTCCAGAAAGTTTCTCGGCCTGATGGTCTCAAAGAGAGGCATTGAGGCCAATCCTGATAAGATTCAAGCTATCTTGAACATGGAGCCCCCCTAAAAATATTAAGGATGTCCAGTAGATCACCGGAAGGGTAGCAGCCCTAGGACGTTTCATATCCAAGTCTGGAGAAAAATGTTTACCATTCTTCAAGGACCTCGAGAAGGTCAAAGATTTTTTGTGGAATGAAGATAGCCAAGGGCATTTGAAGAATTGAAGAAGTATATGGCTGAGCCACCCTTTCTCACCAAACCTAGCCATGCAGAGGTGTTATTTCTATATTTGGTTGTTTCTAGCTCAGCTCTGAGTGATGTTCTTATGAGAAAGGAAGTCAAGGTTCAGAAACCCATCTACTATGTCTGCAAAATTCTGCATGGTACAGAGTTGAATTATTCAAAAGTTGTGAAGTTTTCCTTAATATTGATAATGGCTTCAAGAAAACTATTCCCCTATTTTAAGGCACACATAATTGTAATCTTGATAAACCAGCCCCTGAGAAACATATTATACAGTCTCATGGCTAGTGGAAGGCTGATTAAATAGGTAATTGAACTTGGAGAATTTTAGATCCCTACAAGCCTAGGACGACCATCAAGGCCCAAGCCCTAACTTTGTGGTTGAGTGTACCATTCCCAACCAAGAAGTCGGGGGGAAGGAAGAGAATAAAGGAAATAAGGAGAATGAAAAGAATGAGAAAGTAGTTGAGGAGTATTGACTGCTCTTTTTTGACGGAGCTTCAAAAATAAAAACAAGAGGAGCTGACTTAGTTCTGCAAAGCCCTGATGGCTTCATTAAGGAATATACAATCAAGTTAGATTTTCCAACTATGAACAATGAGGCAGAGTATGAGGCTTTGATAGCTGGACTCAGTTTAGCTAGAGCCCTGAGGGTGAAGAATATGAAGGTTTGTGGATACTAAAGGCTCATAATTTCCCAAGTAAATGAGTAGTTTGAGGCCCGTGAAGAGACAATGATGAAGTATTTGAGAATTGTTATGGCTCAGTCAACTCAATTTGAGGAATGCCACTTTGAATACATTCCGAGGGAAGAGAATGTAAAGGCTGATGCCTTGTCTAAATTTACATCATCAGAAATTGAGAATCATTCTGGTAGTGTTTATTTTCAGATCTTGAGGACCCCAAGCATTGATGCAAGTTGATAGCCCCGATTGGACTTGGAACGTGTTGGATGGATCCAATCAAGCTTTACTTGGAGAAGGGGAAGACACCTACTAATCCAATGGAAGCACGAAAACTATCAGTGAGGGCCCTGAAGTATGATCTGATTGAGTGGATACTTTATAAAAAATCATATATGATACCATACTTAAAGTGTCTAAGACCCTATGAGACTGAAGCTTCCCTATGAGAAGTTCATGAAGGAGTGTTTGGCCAGCACCTAGGAAGCAGGGCACTTGCTCATAAGATTATAAGGCTGTGATTCTATTGTCCTGAATGCTTAAAGATGGCAAAGCCTATGTTAAGAAGTCTGATCGCTGCCAAAGGTTTGCACCCATTGTTAGGCATCCCCCTGAGATGATGACATCCATCAACTGACCAATCCCCTTTGCTATGTGGGGGATGGATATCTTAGGCCCGTTCCATATGGACAATGCACAAAAGAAGTTTCTCATTATTGCAATCGACTACTTTACTAAGTGGATGGAATTTAAGCCCTTGGCTAAGATTGACACAAAGAATGTAACACAGTTCTTTTGGGAGAACATCATATGCAAGTATGGGTTACCAAAGATCCTAGTGACGAACAACAAGACACAGTTCAACAACAAAGATTTACTGAGTACTATGGAAAATATGATAATGAGCTGCGCTTCACTTCGGTAGCTCATCCTCAGTCAAATAGACAACCAGAGGTTGCCAATAGAATTATCCTAGACGGACTCAAAAAGAGAGTTGAGCGCTCTCAAGGGACTTGGGTTGATGAATTATTCCCCATCATGTGGGTATATAGAACTACTTGTCAAACCTCAACAGGTGCGATAACATTTTAACTAGCCTACGGGGTAGAAGATGTGGTACCTGTTGAGATCACTTATGCCTCACCGAGGATGCAAGAGTTTGAACCTGAAACAAATGAGGAAGGTATGAAAATTGCCCTGGATTTAATTGATGAAGTGCGCGATGAAGCTAATGCTCAAATTGTTGAGAATCAGAAGAAAGCTTCATTATACTATAATGTTAGAGTCAAATAAAGCTTTTTCTGTGAAGGGGACTTGGTGCTGCGAAAGATCAAGGCCTCTAAAGCTGATCCTAAGGGGAAACAAGCCTCGAATTGGCAAAGACCTTATCAAGTCAAGGAAGTCACTAGGCAAGGGGCATACAAGCTTAAAACCATAGAAAGAGTCGAGATCCCAAGAAGCTAGAATGCTGCTAATTTGAGGATTTACTGTTTGATTGAAGGCCTTGATGCTTGAGTATTTTAAGTATTTATCTATTGGTTTATAAGCCTTGGAGGCTAGACATGTTTAAGTATCTCCTACGTTCAAGAACTTGGTTTTTCCTATTATATAAAAAAGATTATTTCCCGATATTTTTATTTTTATAATATTATTAAGTTTTGATAAACCTTTATAAGTAATACGAGTGTTTATGGTTTATGTTCGAATTAAACATGAAAAATAAATAAAACCAAGATAGAGAGAAAGCGATGAAAAAGGTAGTGCAAGTACATAAATAAAAAGGCTCGATGCCGTACAAAGTCTACAAAGCCACTAAGGGCTGATAAATAAAAATCCTAATAACTACTTGGCCTCCTCGCTTCCCGAGGAGTCCTCGCCTGACGAAGATTCCTCGCTTGATTTACCGAATTCCTCCTCCTCGGACGAGCTGGAATCAGAAGAACTTCCCTTAGCCGGCTGTCGAGGAGTTACCTTATGAGTAACCTTGGAAGGTGTGACTCGGCGAGGAGAAGGTGAAGGAGCACGAGTCTTTCTCTTTCTGATATCCAAGCTACTCTCCCTATCAGTATCCTCCTCTTGTGCATCAATTAGACGACGTAATGCTTTGGATGACTGAGGACTTTTGAAGTCCACTTTTGGGGCAAACACCCTGGGTGCTTTACTAGCACCGCTTTCAAAGCCTCATTCCACCCTATGATATGGTGGGCGGGGTAGATCATGTCGTCGTGATCCTTAATTAGATCCTAGTATTCCTCCGAGCCCAGGTGGGTATAAATGATGACGTTCTTGTTGGCTCGGAGTTCAATCACCTCCGCTTGATCCCGCCTCAGGAGCTCAGCCTATTCGGCCAACTTCTCTTCTAGGTCCTTTAGCTTGCCCTCAGTAACAGTAAAGTCTTTATTGTGCTTTCTGGCCTGCGTCTTTCATGCATTATCCTAGTGAAGGGAAGCTTGGAAGTAGGCATTAGCCTAGAAAGCTAACAAACCATGATAAGTCAAGAAACTAATCACAAGTAGAAAAAAAGAAGTGTTAAGTGCGAAAAAACCATAAGTAGTGAGATGATGAAATTTACCGAAGATAAGGCTTGTACACCTAAGGCCTTGGTTATCTCTTTATCGTACCCCACCACGATCTCCTTATAATCACAAGGAGTGATCGAATGAATAGACCAATCCTTGGCGTGGTCTGTAGACCCACCACTGTAACAGTTTTTCTAAATTCCCAGCCAGGCTTGTAAGCCAGGGATTTTGGTACTTTGACAGCCTCGCCGCCCTCACCAATAGTTACCACAGTATGGGGCTATAGAAACGCCGACATTTCCTTCGCCTGTCATGGATCATGCTTCAATTTAAGCCGCTTCATATGGCCAGTCTCCTCCATGGGTAGAATGGTCCACTCGTTAATCTGTGTGGCAGCTGAAAAGAAACATGAAAATATTAGCAAACAATCAACACAAGGAAGCGAGAAAAAGGATTAAGTAAGATATTTTACCTTTGTTTGAGGCCCTAGAAAGGCCAACGGCCTTTAGCCGATGCTCGTCTAAGAGAACCCAAGAAATTTCTTTGGGTAAGCCTAACAGGGCATCTATATAAATAAAAAGATAGCCAGGTTTCCAGTGACATGTTCTGTCACCAGACCCAACTAAGGAAAAAATATAATGAGGAAGAAAATTGAACAACCTATTATACTCTCCTATCATGTCAGTATCAAAAAACATGTTACTGTGACTATATGAATCAAGGTGAGATGGGCTAGTGTGTTCATCCCCCCGTTGGTTAATCATATGAATTAAAGACATGTAAGTGGATTAGATGAGAATACGGCGAAGGGGTTTACCTCTTTTGGTTGTCCCCGTGTTCATGACTTCCAGTCTTGAAGCCCTCTTATTGGCCATTGCTACCTTCGAATCCCTTAAATTGCCTAGAAGAAATTGAGAGCTGGATTACTAAAAGAATTGAGAGTTCGAAATGCTAGAAGCTGGGAATGGAGAAATGAGAAGTGGGAGAAATGAACACTCTCATACCACCTATATATAAAGGCCCATGCGATCACATGACCGTTCAAGTATCCTCATGAATGGGCATTTCCCGATCATATGACCGTTAGGAAGCATGGCAACCGGTGTGACTGGTGAGTAGGCTCAACTGAGAAGTCCCATGTTCGAGGGCCTAAAGGTTTCAAGTAAAGAATAAAATAAATAAAAATAGAAATAGTATTCCAGAACCCCGTGGAATGATCTAGTAGGTGGGCCAATAAATTAGGTCAAACCCATTAAGCCTAGAATGTAACATCCCATATTTTTTATAACATATTTAGATATTTTATTTAATATTAAGAATAATATTAGTGATTTATTACTAATATTATTATTTGAATATGAATATAGATATTTTATAATTATGATATTATTTTAGAGATTATTGGTTAAGAGAAAAAATGAAAAAAAAGGAAATAGAATTGAAAGAAAAGGGGAAAATGAGTTAGGGTTAGAAAAAAAGAGATACGTAAGTTTTGTAGGAGAAACAATATGGAAGAAAGAAAAAGAGAAAGAGAGGAAGAAAGAGATAAAGAGGAGTTAGGGAAAAAGCTTAAGAAGATACAAATATTTCATAATCTATAACTCTTAAGGTACAGATATTTCTAGACACTCTCTTTTTGTTCTCGTGTGGTTAATGTAGGGATATATTTATTTTGTCTTCATATTGAGGGGTACCTTTTAGGAAGAGTGCGAGTTGCTGATTTTGAAGGGTTGTAAAGTTTATATTTAGATTTGAATTTGTATAGTTGAGTTGTATTTTTTTATTTTTGGATTGTAAGTTGTTGGATATTGAGAAGTTGTAAAGATTCATTGGATTTTTTGAGAATTTCATTTAAGTTAATAATTTCGGAATTTTAAAGTTGGCATCAGAGTTAGAGTTTTTATGATTCAGTAGACTTGCCTTTAGACTCGACTTGTGATATTTAGGTACTTGTAAGATAGATTCAAAATTATTAAAATTTTATTTTAGGCTCGACCTGTGAGTATGGGTAGACAATAAATTTGTTAGTTAGTTAAGAATATTATTTTTTTCATATTTCTTGGATATATTTTTGTGATCATTTAGAATCATTTTTTTCATGAGATGCTTAGCCGTAAGATGAAATGCGAAGACTCAACTGCAATCAAATTTTTCAAAAAAAATTAGTTTTATCGAAGACAACAAGGAAATCTTCATCAATTTCGACTTAACGTTGACTTTTTGTTAGATATAATTATCGATATCGAGGTTTTAGAGGTATTATCAATGTAGAGGTCATGGAAGGAGGCCGACGATAGCCAAGTGGAATATAGGGCACTTTCATGATAACTGTCAACTAAGTAGCCGATTTAAGACTTGTAGTGGTAGTGATCGAGGAAGACCACGATTCTATTTAAATACAACATAAATATGGAGCTACTTACGAGATTAGAGGAAATGGTTCATGTACGTTATCACAATTTTATTTTATAGAGATTTGTAAGATAAATTTCGAGGATGAAATTTTTTTTAGGAGGGAAGAATGTAACATCCCATATTTTTTAATAATATATTTAGATATTTTATTTAATATTAGTAATTTATTACTAAATTATTGTTTAAATATGAATATAGATATTTTATAATTATGGTATTATTTTAGAAATTATTGGTAAGAGAAGAAAAGAGAAAAAAAAGGAAACAGAATAGAAAGAAAACGGGAAAAGGAGTTAGGGTTAGGAAAAAAAAGAGATACGTAAGTTTTGTAGGAGCAGCAATATGGAAGAAAGAAAAAGAGAAAGAGAGGAAGAAAAAGATAAAGAGGAGATAGAGATAGAGATTTTTTTTTAAGAATATAGGTTATGGTGTTTAAATTGGGGTTCTTGTGACTGTGAGCAATTCATAATCTTTGACACTTAAGGTACGTATATTTCTACACATTCTCTTTTTGTTCTTGTGTGGTTAATGTACGGATATATTTCTCTTGTCTTCGTATTCGTATCATTACTCAAATTCGTATTGTTGTTTCGAAATCGTATATATATTGTATAACAATTGTATTCATTCTGAATTATTATAAAATTTATATCTTATTCATTTTTTATCTTATTGTTATGATTTTATACTATCTGGAAAGATATTTTGATTATCTACATCTTTCGTTCTTTGTATTTTCTGAAATTCGGTACATAAGTATGTTAAAATATGCTGTTTGTATAATCTGGTTGGTTATTGGAATTGTTCTGCTGTAAATTCAGAAATTCATAGTAAATTGAATATTTGTTCAATATTCATGGGTAATATCATTCTGAAAATGACTTTTCGAGCTCTTCGTTATTTGTTTATATTCTGCTGTCAAATGCTATGATCCTGAGTTCTTAAAACTCAAATTATTATTGTAACCAGGTGTTGATTCTGTTCAACCAGCACATAATTGTTTAGTTTCTGCATTCGTTACTTATCTGTTTTTGACGAGTCTTACCATTCTGAAAAGGTCTCGGAATCCTCTACGAGTTCTGTGTTTTGTGCTTTTTTATTTGAGTTCATCTTTATATAGTAAATTGTTAATTTTTCAGGTAAGTCAGGTCTGATTGTATTTGTAATAGTCTGTGATATTTGATATGTGTGCTATTTTGAGTAAGATATTTTTAGGTTATTTATGATATTATTTTGATTTGTGAGAAATTGTAAGACTCCATCATGAGTGGATAATCTCATGTTTGGCTCCTCATATGCATTGTATTGAGCTCATAGGGCTCAATACATTGTAATTCCTAGGGGAACAAAATTTTTGACCTGGATGAGGAATTGAGGTATAATTTGACATCAATCCAGGTTGAAAATTACCAAGGCCACAGAGCCAAACTCAATTCGACCTAGGTGAGGAATTGGGGTATAATTCGACCTCAATCCAGGTCGAAAATTATCATGGCCATGAAGTTCAAATCGATTCGACATGGGTGAAGAATTGGGGTATAATTCAACATCAATCTATGTCGAAAATTACCAAGGCCATAAAGCCCAACTCAATTCGACCTGGGTGAGGAATTGAGGGTTAGTTCGACCTCAATCCAGGTCGATAGGAATCAAAGTCAAGAGGGTCTCACAGACCTCAATACAAATTGACTTGGGTGAGAAATTGAAGGTCAATTCGACCTCAATCCAGGTCGAGAAGCATCAAAATCATGAAGACCAATATAAATCGACATGGGTGAGGAATTGAGGGTTAATTCGACCTCAATACAGGTCGAAAAGCATTAAGGCCATGAAGCCCAATACACTTCAATTTACGTGAGGAATCGAGCCCCCATCGACCGCAATTCTATCGATCGGGGGTGTAGAATTGAGGTCTTGTTCAACTTCAATCCAAGTTGAAGGAAACAAAGGCAAAGTGAGTCCCATCGACCTCAATTCCATTGACTTGGGTATAGAATTGAGGTATTGTTCGACCTTAATCCAGGTCGATGGAAACTTAATCATTGAAGTCTCTCAACCTCAATCCAATATGTCTAATTCGATTTTATTCCAGGTCGATAGGAATCAAGGCCATTAAAGCCTATCGAACTCAATCCCATTCGACCTAGGTGAGGAATTGAGCCCCAATTCGACCTCAATCCAGGTCGATGGGAGTCAAAACATTGAGGCATGTCGACCTCAATTATATTTCGACCTGTGGGTCAGAATGAGCACCAATTCGACCTCATTCCAGGTCGAATTGGACAGCCCTATGAAAATTCTCCCATTTTTTATTTGTTGACAATAAAAATCCTTGAGGACCACTATTATATGAAATTAATTCTTTTTTTAAAATTAATTATAAATGGCTCGAGCCTAAAATTAAAAGTAAAATTTATAAAATTTCATTAAGCTAAACAAATGAGGTCAATGTCCGATAGGCATGAAAAACCCTTGATAAAACTTTTACAAAAACTCATGAAGTTTTCCAAAAAGTTGGGGGGCAAATGATATGGGCTAAAAAATACCCTATAAATATAACTAATATTGCATTAATTAAACCTAGTTTGGTCCAAAAGGATGTCCCAATTTAATGAGGCCTGGAACCCAATTTATTAATTAATAAAGGCTCAGTTAAAGGCCTAAGGAGTCCTATGAGGCCCCTCATCTATGGAAGGTTCTAGAAACCCTATCATGATGATTGACCTCATCTGCAAGTGTCCAACGAGGACTCTCATTCCAGGAAGGTTCCAAAAACCTTATCACTAGGAGACTTAGCCACCAAGTCTCCTAATCCTAATCTAATTCTTAGGCCCTCATGTGCCTATATAAAGGGCCTAACCCCTCAGCATTAGAACTAGTTTTTGGCTTGATTCTCATCACTTGAGATAAGTAGGCAACTTACGAGGACCTGATTAGTCTCAAAACGTAAGTGCAACCATAAAAACTCGAAAGCTCTCACCAGTCATTAATTATATCTGATTTTGATCCGTAACAACTTTGTTTTTAGTGCCATCAAATTGACTCATCTTTGACTGTAATTTAAAAATAATATATAATTGAAAAAATTTAATATTTTATATTTTAAAAAGTATATGTAATCTACTTTAATATATATATGTATTAGTTTTTTGAAATTATAAAAGAATAATTTTTAATTTTCTGTCAAATATTAGTTTAACTAAATACTATTAAAAATATGATCAAAACTCTTAAAAATGTGTGTCAAAAAGTCAAACGTCAAATAGAAGAAGTATTATACTAAATACTTTTTATGACCGATTAAAGAGAGAATACTATTTTATATACTTTTTATGACGATTAAATTTTTTTTAAATTAGAAAGGCCACGCTGATGGAGAGAATTCTAATGGTCCAGTGAAAATAGTCTCCTTTTCCAACATAGGAATATGTATCCCGGTATCTTCGTGACCCATAACAATCTTTGATCTTAAAAATTTCTATATATCGAAAGCTCAGCTCTGATACCAATTATTATTTATGAAGTCCTGAAATATTAATACAGAAATTGTATTGGGGGGTTGAATACAATTTCGACCCTTAAATTTTCTTGCAATATAAAGATTTGAATAGAAAATTGAACATGAAAAAAGAGAACATAAATTAAAAATTACTGGTGGATTGATTGTGGTGCATTAGAGTATTTTTACTCTGATAATCTAGATTTGAAAACCCGACTGTTTTTACAAAGTTGGAATGCAAATTGTTCTTATAGAAGTGCTTTTTATAATTTTCTAGTCAACAAGTAAAACAAGAATACCTAAAGCTAGAAAATTGATGCTTTTGTCTTTCCCTTTTGCATTGACCAATTTGGGGAATGTTTTTGTCATGCATTCTCCCAAGAAAGACAACTTCTATCTGAGTCTTCACTGTCAAGATAAATTTGATTGTCTTCTAATGTTATTTCTTGTCTAAAAATCATTTTAATTTGATCTTAATGTATAGTCAACAAGAATTGATAGTTTGCTGTTAAGCCTATCAACTGATGTTCTTTGTCTGGAGCTCTTCAATGACTATTTATCCATCGATTGATAATTTTTATCCATCGATTGATATTTGATGTTATCAATAGATGTATTAATCGATATGTCTTCAACATCTATTGATAGTCTTTGTCTTCTATATCCATTGATCCTTTGAATATCTATCGAGCCTTTATTTTTCTGTTGATCATCCATCACTTGTAAAAATTCCCGTCTTCTAATAATAATAATTCAACAGTCTAGACTTACATAAGTTGATGAACATATATATGTTGACTCAGATATCCAACTGTTAGGTCCTAAAACATCATAGAAGGGGGGTTTTTAATATGATGTTGGTAGTTTTTGACTTTTAAATACGAATTACTATTTGTGTATTTGAGTTCTTAAGATCTAAAATATGGTAGGCAAATAACACAAATAATTCGGGGAAATATTGGTATATTAATAAATCCTGGAGGTGTTACACTCTAGTTAAATGATTAGCTACAATGGTTTATAATCAATTTGATTCAACAAGATACTGTTGGTGTTTATGACAAGTCTTTAATGGAGCTTCGTAGGTTGTTGAATGGAATTGAAGACGATGCACTCTCGAATTAACTCAACTGTGAATCAATTCTATTTATAGTGCAGACTTTTGTAAATGAATGCTGGGGGATCTTGTAGTTAGATCTTAGAGGCGCCTTGCATGTTTGTGCTTGGGGCGTCCTAAATAAGTGCTTGGAGGTGACTTTTGCAAAGGAATTCTATTTTCTCTTGTGGCTCCATGAAGCTCTAGAGTTTGAGGGCGCCTTAGGGAATATAATTATGGGGGCACTTCTAGTTGAGGCTTGGTGGCGCCATGAAGGTGTAATGCCTTATAGGCGTGATGAACTAAAGTGGCGCCTTGAACTAATTTATTTGAGGGCGCCTAATATGTAGACAATATCAAGAATCAATTCAATTACTTGGTTGACTTGAGATGACTTGTGTTCACTTTATTCTTGACTTTGACTCTGTCTGTACTTGCCTTGACTTTAAAAATACCTTTTGATTTGATCATTGTAATTATTTCTTCGTCTGTCGTTGATTCCACTTGCAGTTCACTGATTCCTTGACTTTGTAAAGATAATTTTTGTCTTATTGTGCTGACGCCTTGTGCACTAGTCTGGTTCATAGATGACTAACACTGAATAGAATATTCTTCACTTGTATTTAAAATATTAGTTAACATTTTTTCAGTTGTTCCTTTAATTCTTTCCACTGAAATCCTGACGCTCATACTTGTACCACTATACTCTCTTAATTCTGAAAACCTTCTGATCTTTTATTCATCACTGAGGATTGAACATTTTATTGAACTTCTTTTAATGATTTTCTTGATGACGTTTTCTGAGCTCTTCCATCTTTGCTTCTAGACTTAACTTCATCAAGTCTCGGGCTTCAAATTCCAGTTTGTTCTTTGGAGGATGATCTTCTAGTTACTTATGCAATTCATCAAGGTAGGCAGGGCTATTGATCGATGCAACTCCATCAAACTCTAATGATGTCTTCTTGGAAAATACGAATATAGTGATCCTTTTTGGGAATCCTTGAAATCTTCAGTGTCATTTACTTTCTCTAACATCTCCCAAGTTCTTAGAGCTTTTATGGCTTCATCTAAGGCGTACTTGTCACTTTTGCATGTTAGTATTTTTATCTTTAACAAAGCACTTCTGATTGACTTGAAGTTATTCTTGATGAAATCTTTAATTTCAATTTTCGACTTACCCCCTCTCTTCTTTATGAAACGAAACCACATTCTTCCATTTTCATGTTTGATACATGGATCTGAATCTTTTACCATCTTAGGACCTTCTGTACCATCTTTATTTCTTATGATCACTAGTCTTAGGTAACATCTTTTTGTGTGCTTGAGATAGGTCTTTGATGTAGCTATTGCTCGGTTCAATCTGAAGGCATAGATCAACTCAGCTGCTTCTTGATCTTGATTAGTTCTGTTGGTTTCGCATCTGAGTCTTCCTTTTACAAACATCATAAAATCAAGATAGCTTCGATCTAGACTTTTATCTATCAACGTCATATTATGTAAAGTTGTTGGCTTATAATAATTAACCACTGACGGATCCAAGAATACTTCAACACTAATGTCATCAATCTTTTTTTGAATATGGCTTCTCATTAGTTCATTCACCATGTGACCCCCTTTTATGACTTTTCTCATTAACACAAACAACTCCACTACATTCATCTTTTCAAAGCTCTTCGTTGATAGAACCCTCGATTTAAGAGAAGAGAAATTGATGTACATCATTCAACCATTCTTCTGAGCACTAACCGAGATGTTTGTCACTTCATCACTTAGCTTTTCATAGAATGTGTGAATGTTGGGAAGTAATTGTCTCATCTCCCTGATTTTATTACGTACATAACGATCTTGTCTTCTTTCCAGACATAGCTCCTTTTTCTTGAATAGAGATCTAGCTTCATCCCATTCCGGGCCTTTTTTCTAATAATGTCTTTTTCTCTCTCATTTCTTTCTTTAGCCCTTCTGACTCTTTCTAACCTTTTGTTCAACAAAGCTTGATCTTCTTTTGTTAAGAATATATTCATTTGATGAAGTACAAAATACTAAAACAAAGTCTAGTTAGTCCTTGTATATGTATCAATGTCATTTGTACTTGGAAGATTTATTGAAGAAATAAAACCAGGGTCTGGATACAAATTAGAGTCTAGAAGTATATCAGAGTTTATAGACTATCAGAGTCTATAGTCTGTCAAAGAATGAAGATCATCAGAGTCTGAAGATTTTCAGAGTCTATAAAGATGAAGCTAAATTTGGAGAGTGATCACAGTAATGAAAAGCCTTTGAAGATAAAGACAAATATATTGCAGATATGTTATGGGAAAGAAGAAGAATTACAAGAGGAAACTGTTAACTAATAATTAGGAATTCTATTCCTATTTTAATTTGATTTTCTGTTATTAGTTGATAGACACCTCTCAATATAAACACTCTATGTAACCTAATTTATTTGTCAAACTTTTGAGAGAGCATAGTAACAGAGAGAGTTGTTGTAAGAAATACCGAGAAACTGCTAGGGTTTGTGTACACCATAAGAGAGTTTGTATTCATACATCAATAATACAAACAATATTTATTTATATCTTTGTGTTTGTTCTTTATTCTTAATTCAAAGCTTTAATTTATATTGAGTTGATTTTAATCAGGAAAAATATCACACTAGTATTCAACCCCCCATTTTACTTATGTAACCTGGAAAACAATTGGTATCAGAGCCTAAAGTTTAAAATTGATCAAATATGTCTGGAAACAAAGATGACAATTCTAAGATCCCTATGCTCAAAATGAATGAGTACACCCATTGGAAGGTTAAGATACTGCACCATCTGGAGTCTACAAACCATGACTATCTTGACAAGATTCATGATAGACCTTATATGCCTTCAAGACTTGTTCCTCAAACCACCGTTAAAGGATAAATTATTGGAGATCACTTTGTTAACAAACCAAAGGCTGAGTGGTCAAAGGTTAGTCAAACTATGAAGAAAGGGGCAAAGGTTATGAAGTAAGGTTAGCTGGTTAAGGAAAGCTCAGGTTATGAAATAGTTTTTCCATTAATTAATAATTAATTAAGTAGTAGTGAGACGTTAGTACAGAGTTGCGTCAGCTGTGGATATAAACTAGGCTAAGAGACAGACTTCATCTCTTCTATTCTCATCACCGGTTCCTTTTTCGTCTCACATTTCTCATCGAACAAATTTTTGAAATAATTGTTTGGTTTGCAATAATTTTTGCAATAATTGTTTGGTTTAAAAGATTGTCATATCAATACTTAATTTTATCTTGGCTTAGTAATGTATAGAGATTTACGCTTTTGTTGACCTTTAATGGTTTGATGACAATGCTTTTGACGGAAATATGTTTAAGATATTTGTGAACTGGTATACTATAGTAATATGATTTTATTATGTAAGTAATGAAAGTACTATGTTTGCTTCAAAACTGACGTTGAAATAAACTTGAAATATAATCATATATCACATAGTTGAAGAAATGACTTTTATGTGTAAAGTTTTATGCAAAGTCAATGTTTTAAATGAAATTTAAAAATACTTTGTTAGGAATATATTCATGGGAGAAATTGTTAGAAATATATTCATTTCATGATGTACAAAATGCTAGAACAGGATTCAGTATAGTTTATCGAGACTGTCAGAAAAGTTGCTGTTAGACAAGTTATTGTTAGAAAAGTTGTTGTCAGCAAGTTGCTGTCATGAAAGTTGTTGTCAGAAAGTTACTTTTAGAATAGTTACTATCAGAATAGTTGTTGTCTGCATAGTTGCTGTCAGAAAAGTTATTGTCAGAGTTTATGAATCAACATTTATGATCAGAATTTATCTTCAGAGTTTAGTGATCAGAGCTTATGAACTATCAGAGTCTACAATCCGTCAGAGTATACAAATTATCAGAGTTTAGTCTATCAGAATTTATAGACTGGCAAAGTTTGAAGATTTCAGGGTTTAAAAAGTTGAAGCCGAATTTGGAAGATGATCACAGAAAAAAGAAGTCTTCGAAGATAAAGTCAAATATATTGTAGATATGTTATGGGAAGGAAAGTGAATTACAGAAGGAAACTGTCAGCTAATAATTAGGAATTATATTCCTATTGTAATTTTGATTTTCAGTTATTAGTTGATAGGCAGCTCTCTATATAAACACCCTATGTAACCTAATTAAAAAGTGTGAAAGAAGTTAAGAAGTTTGTGAGAGCATAGATTTAGAGAGAGTTATTGTGAAAACACAGGGAAGTTGCTAGGGTTTGTGTACACCTTAGGAGAATTTTTATTTGATCATCAGTAATACAAACCGTATTCATTCATATCCTTGTGTTTAATCTTTATTCTAAATTCAAGTCTTTAATTCATACTGAGTTAATTTTAATCAGGCAGAAAAAGTGCACAAGTATTCAACCCCCCTTCTACTTGTGCAACTGAGAAAACAATTAGTATCAGAGCCTAATGTTTAAAATCGATTAAAGATGTCTGGAAACAAAGATGGCAATTCTAAGATTTCTATGCTTAAAAAAAACGAGTACACCCACAGGAAGGTTAAGATGCTGCAACATCTGGAAGCTACAGACCCTGACTATCTTGACAGGATTCGTGAAGGACCCTATGTGCCCTCAAAGATTGTGGCTCAAATAAATGAAGAAGGTAAAATAACTGAAGAATACATAATTGAGAAACCAAAGGCTGAATGGACAAAAGAGGACAATGAGAATGTCCTTAAGGAGGCAAAAGTAAAAAACATTCTCTTTAACAGTTTGGACTCTATTCTTACAAAATGTCTTATATCATGCACAACTGCCAAGACGATGTGGACAAAACTTGAAGTACACTCTCAAGAGACTAAAGATGTTAAGAAGAATACTAGGCCTCTTCTAATTAAGGAGTATGAGTATTTTGAAGAAAAATTTTGAGAATCTATTACTGAGATGTACGATAGGTTCACAAAACTCCTGAATGAGATGGCTATGCTTGGTAAGGTTTATGACTCTGAAGATACAAACACCAAGTTTCTGAGAGCACTTCCTGAAGAGTGGGACAATAAAACTACAACCATAAGGGAAGCTAGAGATTTGGATGAAATAACTCTAGAAGAATTATATGGCAGACTCAAAACATATGCTTTAGAGATGCAACAGAGGAAGAATAAGAAATCTATGAAGACAAAATATGTGGCACTCTTAATGGAGTCTGAAAAAGAATAACAGGAACAACCCATAGAAGCTAGAATCAAGGATTCAAGAAAGAAGGGTAAGGCTGTTGTGGAGTAAGAGTCTACTGACACAGACTCTGATTCTGATGAAGAGATTGATCTACGTCAAATGATGGCCATGTTTGCAAAAAATTTCAAGAGAATGAAATTTAACAAAAGAACTGGAAAATTTAGCAAGAGGCCATCATTCAAGAAGGAAGATGAGAAGGTTGAGAAGAGCAAGAGCACTATAATCAAACTTGACAAAGTAAAGGTCAAGTGTTTCAACTGTGGAATACTGTGTCACTTTGCTAGGAAAAGGGAAAGCACTTCTATCAACAGGAAAGGATTGTACAGATTTAAGCTCAGAGGATGAAATTGATTATGAAAATCTAGCATTAATGGCCTCCTCCTCAAGAAAATCACAATCTTCCAAAGAACCTTTATCTCCTAAAACTCAGGTATCAATCTTCACTCATGAATCCTTACTTAATTTAGACTCTGATGGTTTACAAATTGTGCAAAGAGAGATTAATAATATGATGATAACATGTAGGTCTCTCACTAATGAAAGTGAAAGGTTAAGAGAAGAAAACTTAACTTTGACAAACAGAGATAATCATCTAGAGTTTGAGTTAAAATCAATGGAACAATACAAAAAGCATTCTGAGAAATATTGTCACAACTATACTGAAGTCTTAAAAGCCTATGACTATGTTAGGAAAGAACTAGAGGAAGAAAGACTTAAGTTTAAAGTTTGGATAGACTCTGGTAGAAAATTTCAAGAAATTCTCAATAACCAAAATGTGTGTCAAACTGTTGGTCTAGGCTATGACTTGAGTCAAGGAAAAAGTCTTATTGTTGAGAATGATAACAATGAAGAAGCTAGTCAAATTAATAAGACTAAGAACAAAAGTACATTTATCCATGTTAAGTTTGTGACTTCTGAATTAAAGACTGATTTACCCAAACAAACTACAAACTCATCTGTCAATGTTCGCCCTGTTGTTGATAAAAAGACAGATGAACAAGGACCAAATAAGTCTAAAAAAACATTAACATAGAGTACTTGTCTAAGTCTAAGTTAAAGAAAAGGCTAGAGAGCTTATCAGAGTCTACGAAAACTAGGAGAAATAGGAATGGTAAGGAAGGAATTAGCAAGGCCAATAACTATCAAAAGGATCCTAAAGCTCCTAGAAAGAAGTGTTACAGATGTGGGAACCACAACCATTTAGCTCTAAAATGTAAAACAAACATTGAGAAGAAATCAGAGTCTATTCATTCACAGACTCTGAAAAGTCACTACATTCCACAGAAGCCTTGTTATCACTGTGGTAGCATATTTCATTTTATTTATATGTGTAGAGAATATCATGATCTGTATTACAATTCTTATGAGCTAAAATTTGTAATTGATAAAAGTTGGTATGACTCTGTCAAGACTCCACTAGAGTCTAAAGTAACAAAGGAGACATGTAAAATAAAAGTGAAAAATATTAAGCCTGTTTCACCCAAAGTTAGTAGAAAAGGACCCAAAACTATTTAGGTCCCCAAAATAACTAACAAGTTGCTTTATGTATGCAGGGAACTAGGGAAAAGAAAGTAACCCTAACCTTGGACAGTGGATGCTCAGGACACATGACTGGAAAGAAATCCTTGCTTACAAACTTTATGGAGATGGCTAACCCTGAAGTATCCTTTGGAGATGGTAACAAAGGATAAACACTGGGATATGGCAAGATTGTACTTGGAAATGTCACCATTGATGAAGTAGCTCTAGTTGATGGCTTGAAACACAACTTAATTAGTATAAGTCAACTTAGAGATAAAGGTTACCATACTGGCTTTGACAACAAGGAGTGTCTTGTGACTCACAAAGAAACAGACATTTTGATTTTCAAAAGGCACAGACATGGTAACATATATGAAGCCAGCTTGGAGGATTGCATTCACAATGAAGTCACATGTTTATATAACAAGGCCTAAAGTGAAGAAAGCTGGAAATGACACAAGAAACTGTCACACCAACTTTAAAACACTCAACAAGTTGGTGAAACAGAATCTTGTGAGAGGACTACCATATGTTGATTTTGTGCAAGATGGACTTTGTGAAATATGTCAGCTTGGAAAGAAAAGGAAAACATATTTCAAGAGCAAGACAATAAACACAATTTCTGAACCCTTTTATTTATTACACTTTGATTTATTTGGTCCAATAAATGTGATATCAATTAACAAAAAGAAATATGCTCTTGTCATTGTAGATGATTTTACAAGATTCACATGGGTTTTCTTTCTACATTCAAAGGATGAAGCTCCACAACACATAATAGACCATATCACTTTTCTGGAAACAAATTGAAAGAAAATATTTAGAATTCTAAGAAGTGACAATGGTACTGAATTCAAGAATTCAATCATGGAGGAATCATGTACAACAAAGGGAATTACTCAACAATTTTCTGCACCAGGAACACCCCAACAAAATGGAGTTGTGGAGAGAAAGAATAGAACACTCATAGAAGCTGTCAGAACAATGTTGGCAGAGTCTAAACTACCAGTATATTTCTGGACTGAGGCAGTAAATACAACATGCTTCACTCAAAATTGTACATTGATTAATATGCATGGAAAGACTCCATATGATATGGTAAAGAACAAGAAGCCAAGTGAGAAACACTTTCACATATTTGGATGCAAGTGCTTTGTACTAAAAGTACATCATGAAAATCTAAGAAAATTTGAAGCCAAGGTAGATGAAGCAATTTTTCTTGGATATGCATAAAATATAAAGGCATTCAAGGTGTTTAATCTTAGAACAAAAATTGTTATGGAATTTATTCATGTTGCATTTGATGACAAAAAGATTAGAGGATTACAGGATAAATCAGAGTCAACAACACTGAAATTTGAAATTTTAAAAAGTTCTGAGATAAATGAAGATGATGAGGATGAAGAGATTAAAATAATTCCTGAAACAATACAGAAACCTGTAAACTCTGAGGGAGAGCCAGAAAATTCAAGTCCAAATAATCCAGAGTCTAACAGTTCAGAGTCTACCCAAACAGAGTCTAGATAGACAGAACCAAGCTTTTCAGAGTTTAACTCATCAGGGTCTGGATCAGGCAACTCTGAATCTTTTTCAGAGGCAAACAATTCAGGAGGAGCCTCTTCATTTTAATTTCACTCACACACTGGAAATACCAATGATTTAGAGGGAGCTTCGAGTTCAAGTATCATCTTTCACCAGCTAGAAAATGGACAAGGAACCACACTCCTGATTTGATAATTGGGGATCCTTAGAGTGGTATACAAACTAGAACAACCACTCAAAATGAATGTGTGTCTTTATAGTTTTTTTCTCTAAAAGAATGAACCCAAGAAAGTTGAGGAAGCTTTGCAAGACCTTGATTGGATTATTGCAATGCAAGAGGAATTGAATGAATTTGAGAGAAATAAAGTGTGGAAACTTGTACCAAGACCTAAAAATAGATCAATTGTTGGTACAAAATAGGTTTTCAGAAACAAACTTGATGAGAATAAAACTATGATTAGAAACAAAGTAAGGCTAGTTGCAAAATGATACTCTCAGGAGGAAAGAATTGACTATGATGAAAATTTTGCACTAGTAGTAAGATTGGAAGCAATCAGGATGTTTCTTGCATTTGCAGCTCATTTAAAATTCAAGGTGTATCAAATGGATGTAAAAAGTGCCTTCTTGAATGGAAAATTGGAAGAAGAAGTCTATGTGAAGCAGCTACCAGGATTTGTTGATCCAAAGTTTCCTGATCATGTTTTTAGGTTAGACAATGCATTATATGGATTCTTCTTGAAAATGGATTCATTAGAGGTACCATTAACAAAACTCTTTTTGTTAGAAAATACAAAGGTGATATTTTACTTGTCCAAATTTATGTTGATGATATTATCTTTGGTTCTACTAATGAAAAAATTTGTGAAAAGTTTAGCAAGTTAATGTAATCAAATTATGAAATGAGCATGGTGGGAGAATTAAACTTCTTTTTGGGACTTCAAGTCAAATAAAATGATGATATAATTTTCATCAATCAATAAAAGTATGTAAAAGAACTATTGAAGAAGTTTGATATGCAAGACAGTGCAACTGCCAAAACTCCCATTTCAACAACCACTAAGCTAGACTCTGACTTAAAGGGTAAGAAAGTTTACAACACAAGCTATAGAGGTATGATTGGCTCATTTTTATATTTAACTGCTAGTAGACTAGATAAAATGTTTGTAACATGCTTGTGTGCTAGATTTCAAGCTGACCCTAGAGAATCACATTTAATAATTATAAAAAGAATTTTTAGATATCTCAAGGGTGTACAGACTCTAGGACTTTGGTATCCTAGAGAGTCTGACTTTTCACTAATTGGCTATTCAGACTCTGATTATGTAGGATGCAAAGTGGACAGGAAAAGCACAACAGGTCAGTGCCAATTTCTTGGCAACAGGTTAATTTCTTGGTTTAGCAAGAAATAACAGACATTTTCAATCTCAACAGCTGAGCCTGAATACATAACAGCTGGAAGTTACTGTACTCATATTCTGTGGATGAGAAATTAGTTACTTGACTATGGACTAACATTCTCAAATATTCCTATGTATTGTGATAATACTAGTGCTATTAAAATTGTAGAGAATCCAGTCCAATATTCCAGAACAAAGCACATTGATGTCATATATCATTTTATTACAGAACATATTGAAAATGGTACTGTGGCACTTCATTATGTTCAAACTGACAGAAAAATTACAGACATATTAACCAAACCACTTGATGAGTCTATCTTTCTCAAACTGGTAGGTGAATTAGGTATGTTAAATATGTAAGTGTTCAATCATAACAGAAGCAAGGTATGTACCTTAATTATAGTGCCTGATTTATCAAACTATGATTTGTTATTGCATTATTTTTTTGGTACTTTATCTTGATAGAGTTTAACTCCTAAACTCTGACGATCTGTAAACTCTGATGAGTTTGTAAACTCTGACGAGTTATAAACTCTGACGAGTTATAAACTCTGACGAGTTATAAACTCTGATGAGTTTGTAAACTCTAATGAGTCTGTAAACGCTGATGAGTATGTAAACTCTGATGAGTTATAAACTCTGACGAGTTGTAAACTCTGACGAGTTCTAAACTCTGATGAGTTTGTAAACTTTGAGAATGTCATGGCACCTAGAATCTGAAACAGTTAAAATTCAAGCTTGCAGATGATTGTTGTGCACATGCATACAAACAACAAAGAAGGATATTCTCTAACATTAAGAGAATTGATGACAAGAAGAAGAGTCTACCTGTCATGACTTATCCATAGGTAATGCAGGTAAAACTCTCTAACTACAAACCTTCTCTCTATAATTCTTCATTTTTTTAGTAGTGAAATGGTACATGCACAAGTAATGAAGAACCCCCCTGCACCTACCCAAGTAACCAAATCCTCTTATACTAAATAATCTATAAAATAAAAATCCAAAAAGAAACCAGCCTCTGGTCTCTCTCAATAGGAACCAGTTGTAAAGATGAGGAGACTAGTACAATCAAGTTTTATAGATGAGCCAAGTGATGAGGAGCCCAACCCCCTAGAGAAACAAGTTGTTGAAGGGCTCTCTTTGCTAAAAGAAGGTCATGACACACTTGATTCTATCATTGCAGCCAAGTTTGTAGACTCTCAAAGGCTACAGACTCTGATAAACCTCGGGATGCATCTAAGGATTCTCAAATTGAGTCTCCTGGGAAATCATTTGCTAAGCAGTATAAAATGTTGATGAAGGCTTATTTTGCACATACACACACAAGCCTTTACTTGTGACTAACCCTATTTTTCAAGAAACAGATGCTCCCAAGGGTCCTGCAGAGCCAGACTCTGAATGCAAGACAAATCCTGAACCAGAGTCTAATGTTGAGTCAGAGTCTAGACTGCCTTTAGACTCTGATCATGACACATTTTGGGAAAGAATGCCATTGGATGCAGCCTCAGAGTATAATTACTCCATATGATGAGGTACTGCTATTTCTATATCCTTTGGTAGAATCACTAGAAGATCCTCAACTCTATAAGACACAGAAACAAGTCTTGGATCTTCTCACAACCTATGCAGCCCTAAGGAAGAGAATGGAGATGGAGCTACAAATGTCTGCACAGGATGTGGTCACAAATCTATATAGCTACCTCTTCAACTCTTCATTACAAGACAAAGCAGCTGGGCTCATAAAAGGAAGAAATAATGCAGTTCTCAAAGCACTTGGTGTGCCAGACTCTGAACAACCAATATTAAAGAAACCTAAAAAGCTTAAGGTCTACAGCAGGAGAGAATTAGAGTCTGTTGTTGAGTTGGAAACTGAGATTGAGCAACCAGTTTTTGACTATGAAGCAATTTGGGATAAAGGAATTACCTATAGGACAACAGTTAATTAGATTTCTACTATTCAGCCTCTTCCAAGGAAGGTGGTTGATTTTCTTCTCCACAATGTAGGGAAGGTGGCCAACAAATATATCTATCCAACCTATCAGAGTAGACTGGATCAAATCAAGGGCTCATATTATCAGAAAATTGCAAGGGACTTGCAGGATTCCTTTCACATGTCTTATTCCCAGGCCATCAATATCATCCATGCAAGGACCTTTCTCAATAATAACATGGATGCATTAACCATGGTAGAACCACATGAGGTAGCAGGTATTGCAAGGAAGTTGGAGGATGGGACTAGTGTACCAGTGGTGGCTAGTAAAAAAGGTGTTCAGTCCGCCTCACCCACACAAGAACTACCTAGTTAGAGGTTGGGTGATAGTGGGGCAGGGAGTATACTGTTAGGCCCTCATTGGCAACTCTACAATATGCTGTTATGAATCCCAATGATATGGGATGACAGTGTTGGGATTCGGGCACACACGCAGCGGAAAAACGCGAAAAATAAATACAAAAAAACGAATCCCAAACGCAGGATCCGTGTATAATAAGCGGATGATTATGGAGAATCGGATGTGTACCTTATTAAAGCTCTCCTTATGATGATTATAGAGGTCCAGAAGTGATGAATCACAACAGTCCTTCACAGAAATCTACTCTCTATCGGTATCCACACGAACGTCGTATCGTCTAACGATCACCGGAGTTAGGTACTAACCTGTTTCTGCCTCTTTGTCTCTCTCTTTCTCTAGCCTCTCAAATAACGTAGAGAAAGTTTCAAATGCAAGACTCTGCATCTGCTACAACTTCAATGGCTACTGCAACCAGGCTTGATCAAGACATTGGTGAGCCTGTAGATATTATAGCATACAGAGGCATGATTGGATCACTTCTCTATTTGACTGCTAGTAGACCAGATATCATGTTTGTCACCTGTCTGGAAAGCCCGAGGAGCGAGAAAACCCGACACTCGTCTCTCTCTACGCCTGATAGAACTATTGTTATGGCTCATTTTGACAGTCTGGTAAAGTAGTTGGTAAAATAACTTGCTAGGTGCGGGTAAGATGATAAACTACATTGAACCTCTGTGTGGTACCTCGCTCGTCTCACTAGATAATATGATTCACTAGCTTCGATTTGACTATAAGAACACTGGATTCTGACTTCAATAACACCTTCAATCAAGTGGATGATTCTAAGAACTCCAAACCCTAGTTCTTGAGTAGTTTCCCCCAATTCACTAACCCGGCTGCTATTTTTTCAACTAATAAAATTATAAAAAATGAGCGGTATCTAGTAATACATCATTGCTACCCAAGTAATAATAATAATTGGTGATTCAATTAAACCTTTCGTGAGTAATGTACAATGTAAAATAATCCTTTTAACCTTATATTATAGATCAAACTCGAGGCAAGTAATGTGTCATCCTATTCAATGTTTAATCCAGGTTTCCTTGATCAATGAGTAGACTATTAATCAAATGAACATTTGAGCATGGCCATGCATTTTATAGTCTCACTCAATCAAGAGGCCAATAATATCGCTCCTAAAATAGGAGGGTTAAATCCTATATCTATCATTCATATTTCTCATACGATTCATAGCATACCCAATGTCCACCTTTATCATTACACGGTTAAAGATAACTTTGAGTGTAATCAAAGTATATTAATTCTCGTATATAAATATAATGATTTCAAGTCTAAGGATCATTACATCATTATCATAGTAAGAATTTTTTATGACACTTATCAACATGTAGATTCTCACAGCGGGTCTGTCCAGTGCCATGCATTGAGACATGCACTTATATTCTTGACTTTAGTATCACCATACCTATGACCAATGAGATGTGGTCATCAGTCAACAAACATGCTAGTCTTATTGCATTATTATTGTCCTTAAATAATAATACTCGACTAGGGACTTTTAGGAATAAAATACTATTCATATAATCTCATTTTTAAGTCACATACTTAAAGATATATATTACGTATTAATATTCCAAGGACATTTATTATTCTTTCAATTTATGACGCAGTAAATAAAGACATAATAAATATTAATTAAATAATCACATAAAACATAATTCTTAATTGTTTTCAATTAAACATTAAAAGTATTGTCTCTAGGACACCAACACTAATAGACAGACCATGATGGATGCTCATGAAGAAATTCCACACTCAATTCTATCAGAGTCTATCCACCTTGAAGCAAATATCACTTCTCTCACCCCATATTATGTAGGATTTTTTAGTGCACCATCCAAATTGGAAAAAAAAATGAATGAGAGGCTAGCACTGGACCAGGCAAAAGGAGAGGTAGAAAAGGCTGTAGAGAGCCTGAGTTAGATTGAGAGAGTAGGTGCCTAACCCCACTATGAGATGAGAGATTAGGGTATCCTGATCCTAGCTTTACTTTTTGGGATCAAGATTTTCCATAGAGTTGGTCCAATGAGTTAGGCCAGGGGATGTATGAATTTTTTTATGCATATTGACAAAAAGATAAAGGCTCTAGCAACACAAGAATCTGCACAACCCAAAGGCATTAATGACAAAACAACTTTTGAATGCATTTTGACTATACACCAGTCTGAGAGACTAAAGGCTTTTCAAAGGAAGACCTTATTATAAGAACATGGCCATTATCCTGATGAAGATGTTGTTGATTCATTAGTTGACAAAATTCATTCCATTCAAATATTCAAGGATGCAATTGCTGATATATATCACTGTTAATCAAGCCAACCTCCAAGTTGATTCCTTAGGAGCAACAAGGGGGAGAAGAAATTTGATGATGATGTCAAAGAGAGGGAGAAGAAAGTTCATTCCTCTAGGAGCAAATTCTATTGGTTGTTATGATGATGATGTCAGAAAGTGGAGAAGAAAGTTGATTCCTCCAAAGCAATAAGTATCAAGATTGCAAGGATGCTAAATAGATGGGAGTTAAAAGGAAGGGATGGTGATGATAATGAAGCTGGTAATAGTTCTCATGGTCCTAAAGGTCCTAGTGGTGTATCACAAAAGCAGTCAGGAGTGGTTGTATTATCAAAATCTCAAACACACCAGTCAGGGATTGTACATGGGAAATCAGAGTTTAGGAAAAACTCTGATAACTAGAGAAAGACTTTGAGAAGATCAAGTGAGATGTAATTCTTTTTCCTTATACACTTATTATACTTTTCTAGATTAATTGTCTCATTCTTTGGTTTTAACATCATCAAATCTTGATTTATGCTTATAATTTATAAAGCATAAATAGGGGAATTTTGCTAGGAATATATTCATGGGAGAGATTGTTAGGAATATATTCATTTGATGATGTACAAAATGCTAGAATATGATTCAGTATAGTTTATCTAGACTGTCAGAAAAGTTGATGTCAGACAAGTTGCTGTCAGAATAGTTGCTGTCAGACAAGTTGTTGTCATGAAAGTTGCTGTCAGACAAGTTACTGTCAGAATAGTTACTGTTAGAATAGTTGTTGTCAGAAAAGTTGGTGGTAGAGTTTATGAATCAACGTTTATGATCAGAGTTTATCTTCAGAGTTTAGTGATCAGAGTTTATGAACTATCAGAGTCTACAATCCGTCAGAGTATACAAATTATTAGAGTTTAGTCTATTAGAATTTATAGTCTGGCAGAGTTTGAAAATTTCAGAGTTTATAAAGTTGAAGCTCAATTTGGAAAATGATCACAGAAAAAGGAAGTCATCGAAGATAAAGCCAAATATATTGCAGATATGCTATGGGAAGGAAAGTGAATTACAGAAGGAAACTGTCAGCTAATAATTAGGAATTATATTCTTATTGTAATTTTAATTTTCTGTTATTAGTTGATAGGCAGCTCTCTATATAAATACTTTATGTAACCTAATTAAAAAGTGTGAAAGAAGTTAAGAAGTTTGTGAGAGCATAGAGATAGAGAGAGTTGTTGTGAAAACACATGGAAGCTGCTAGGGTTTGTGTACACATTAGGAGAGTTTGTATTTGATCATCAATAATACTAATCGTATTCATTCATATCCTTGTGTTTAATCTTTATTTGTAATTCAAGTCTTTAATTCATACTGAGTTGATTTTAATCAGGCATAAAAAGCGCACAAGTATTCAACCTTCCCCTCTACTTGTGCAACTGGGAAAATATAGTTTTTATAGGACTTGTGAATGCAAAACAAAAAAATATGTCAAAAAATGAAATGGAATAAATTATTTCGACAATAACTCAGAACTTCATACATAATTAGGTAAATAAAAGATGAAGGAGGTCTCATAATGACCCCTGTTTACTTCATTTACAATAGGATATGAATGGAGGAAGTCTCATAGTTGACTTCTTTGCTTCAAATTATTTATATTTCAGGTGGACTATTAATGTCGTCTATGGGTTAAACTTTTTCAAGTAGATTGTATTCCACGTATTTTTGATGGGTTGGTCTTGTAGAGTAGCGAGCTCATATGTGCCTGGTCGTACAATTCATTTGATCTTGTAAGGTCCTTCCCGTGAAGTTTTAAGCTTTCCTGAGATTGTTGAAAAAGATGTTTCTGCCTTTCTAAGTACAAGGTCGTTGACCTAGATATGTCATGTCGATGCATGATTCTTTTCAAGAGTTGATTTGTCATGACATTGATGGTGCGACCTTGAAAGTAGTGTCTTAACTTCTTACTTTAGATAACTAATGAAAATATCAATTTTTCGATATTCGAGTATCGTGTTTCTACCTCTTTTAGAGTGTAGCTTACATAATAAACATGGCGCTCTTTTGTTCCAACATATGTGACGAGGATAAACGCTATAGTAGAGTCTGAGGCCGAAAGATATATGTGCAGTGTTTATAATGCTCGTTCTTTGGACATGATTGGAGGTCGTGAGAGGAAGGCTTTTAACTCGTCTAGATTTTTGTGGCATTGAAGAATGAGAGACAACGCTGAGCGGACTGCGGGATAAAGCGTCGAAGAGCAGCAATGCAGCCTATTAAGGTTTGTACCTCTTTTAATGTAGAGGATTTATCAATTTCCTGAATTGATGATTTAATTAGAGTCAGCCTCGATCCCTCTCTTTGAAATGAGAAAACCCAAAAACTTTCCTATCGAAAGCCCAAAGGAGCACTTTGTGGGATTTTACCTCATGCGGTGATGGCGAATTGTCTTGAAACTTTCTTCGAGGTCAGTCATACGGTTGACCTGTTTGACTGATTTGACAATCATGTCGTCAACATATACTTTCATGTTGTGACCTATCTGGTGCGCAAAGATCTCTTCAATAATTCTTTGGAATATCGGACCCGCATTAATGAGGCCAAAGGGCATGTTCCTGTAGCCATAGACACCTCGATGAGTGATGGATGCTGTTTTTTCCAATCATTACAGTCCATCTTAATTTGATTGTAACCCGAGAAAGCATCCATGAATGATAACAACTCGTGCCCCGAGGTTGCATCGATCAATTGATCTATGTTAGATAGGGGGTAGAAGTCATTTGGACATGCCTTGTTGAGGTCGGAGTAATCGACACACATCCTCCACTTTTCATTACTTTTCTTTACTAAAACGACGTAAGAGATTAATTCAGGAAACTGAACTGGTTCAATGAAGCCAGCCTCGAGAAGCCTATCGAGCTTTGCATTAATAGCCTCTTTCTTCTCCTCCAAAAATATTCATCGCTTCTGTTTACCTATTTTTTCTCCGTCCTTGATACGTAAACAATGACGAGCAATGATCTCCAGAATTCTGGGCATATCTTTTAGTTCCCAAGCGAAGATATCAGCATACTCTTGTAAGAGGTCGATAATTCCTTGTTTTAAGTTGGGCTCGAGGTTTTTTCCTACTTTGATGACTTTGTCGGGGACTCCTGCCACGATTTCGATGAGGTCTGTATCCTCCCATGATTGGCACGTTGATTTATGAAACGAGTCTTTGGGATCTCTATGATCCATTTCGACCACTTGGTTAATGGATGCTTCTTCCTTGACTTTATTTTTTGGTAACATGATTATGCGATAACATTGTCATTTACTGGGTCAAGAGTTTATCCGAGGACTACAAAGTCATTTACCGGAAAAAATTTATCTGGTAAATTAATGTCCTATATCAGCTCCCAATTTAATTTATATAGAGTGTATTTTTTCGAACCATGTTTCGCTTATAATTTCAGCATTGTTTAACAAAAAAAATAGGAATGTAGTTTTTTGAAAAATACCAAACTTTTTAATTATTTTGCAAAAAAATGTTTTTTTATTTAATATTTTACAAAAATATGAACTTTGATTTTTTTTTTGCAAAAATACGGTTTTGCAATCAATGCAACCTGATTCAACCTAATATAAAACTACGAGCAATTTCAATTTTTTTTCAAAAAAAAAGTTTCATTTAATTACAAATTATTGATAAAAATGTTGCATTTGGTTACTTTTAGTTGTACACCATATTTTTATAAAAATAAATTTAAAAGATAATAAATTGCAGAAAAAGTTAATTTTTTTTTTGTTAAATACCCAAAAATAATTCAAGTATAATATCGAAGTTTGGACTCCAGAGGAAAAAATGGGAATACAATTGAAAAGTCATCACTCGTTAGCCTTCATTAAAAAATGCAAAATAAAATACTAGCAGTAATAAAATAAAGAAAAAATGTTAATAATAATATTTTTTAAAAGAAAATTAACAAAAATAACAAATTTTAGGTGTACAAGCGATTTTTATCGATGTGATATATATTTGTGAATTGAATATTTTATTTTATATAAAATACTCAGTTCAGAAATACGTATCTCAAAAAATGAAAATTAAAAAATAAAGATACATATTTGTCACTTCGGTATCATATATATCATCCCCAATTGACAAATGCGTGTCATATATATTCATGAATAACCGTAAAATGCGTAATAAATGGTTATTTTTCGCCCCTCGAATTCCATAAATACCCACTTCATAATAATAATCTCTCTTTACTGTGAATCTCCCCAACTGGGTATGTGCTGTTGCAGCCTTGTTTCCTACTGAGGTTAGGGTTTGCTTTTTCATTATCTATAAAGTTTGTATCTTTTTTTTTATTTGCATATGTTATAATTATAATATTGTGATTGATTGTGGGGTTTATTAGTTTCTACCCTTGTTTTAGTTTTTGATTGATAAATCAATTCTTCATTATTTGATTTGTATCTATTGATTTTTATATGTTTAAGTATGTTATTTGTCACTTTGTTAGTGTTAGGGAACAACCCAGATCTTGATTTTTGCATATGAGGATATGTTTATGTTAATTGACTAGGTATCTTTTGGTTTTGGAGTTGAGTTTTAGCAAAATGTCACAAGGCTATGCGGTTGAGCTTTACTTTGATCCAGCCCTCGAAAACCAGGTCTTGAAAGCTTGGAATGTTCTTGCTCGGCGCCAGATTAGTACTCAGCTTATTGAGATTGAATCAAGGCCACACATTACTTTGTTTTCTAGTTCATATGTTGAACCTGTGAAGCTTGAAAACATTGTCAAGAATTTCGCTTCAAAGCAAGAACCCGTGCCCTTGTCTTTTCGCTCTATTGGAGCACTTCCGAGCGACAACAATGTGCTTTTTCTTGCTCCAAATCCGTCTTTGTCGCTGCTTCACTTTCATTTGCAGTTGTGTGATGCTATGAAGAAGGAGGGCGTTGAAATTGGCGAGGAGTATCGTGCTGATTCGTGGATTCCTTATTGTCCTGTTGCTGAAGAGGTGTCAAGGACTCGTATGGCTGAGGCATTTACAGTTTTGAGGGACTTGAAGTTGCCGGTTTCTGGGTATGCAATGGAAATTGGGTTGGTTGAATACTCTCCTGTTCGTGAGCTCTTCTCGTATGTGCTGGGTAATGCAGTCGAACCATGAGCATGTCATTTTAATTTAGTCTTAAATAATTGACATTTTTCTACATGTTTGCATCTTTTTGTTGTACAAGTTTGTAGATTATTTTTTATGGTCCTATATTAACAAATTTATCTTTGGTGTCAGTTATCAGTATATAATATTGAACTATTTACACTTTCTCTGCTCCAAAGCAGGCGTCCCCTTGTATACAAATGAGAGTGGTGATCCATTTTGCAATACAGGGTATGACTTGGTAATTCTATGTGCTTTGTATAAGCTTTCAGATCTCTGTGTCATGGGCTTAGTCGCATAGATCAGTTAAGAGCGCCGCCACTGGTTTTAGGGAAGGTCTTTAACCCTGATTAATCTTTTCTTTTTTGCTAAATAACCCTTATTCATCTTGCTAGTAGGCAAAACACACTTCTAGGATTGTCCAAACACTATTCACTGTTACTGTATCATACATAGGACATTGAAGTTCAGATTAGGAATAGGAGAGGTAGGCACATATTGTATTGGTTTCCTGTCCAATTTGTTTTACAATGGTTTGGCTTCATGAATTTGCATTTTGCTGCGTATATAGCACTAACACTTGCGAATGCAAGTTTATTTAATCAAATTATTCTGGAGTCTAGACCAGATTTTCAGTAAATGATCTGACAGTTTGATATCTTTTTAGTGGTTCTGAGAATTTAAAAATTGGGTTCGGGTTCATGACTAGGTATTTATTGTAAAATATATATCCATGCTTATTAACTGCGGATAGGAGTATTGCTGATTTTTTTATGTGAATACAAGAGTATCCGCACATAAGACAACCTTTCTAAGATTTTCACGATTTGACCTATCTGTTATGTACGGATATGTATGTTAACCACAATCGCTTGCTAGGGACCTTAACCCTTCAAAATATGGATGGAATATAGATTGTTCTTACCGAATATTATAATTTTGCCTCATTATGAGGCCTGTACTTGGAGGTAGTATAACCAATGTTCATTAACAGAGTGCTTCTCAAGTTGTAATTTGTTATGGGGAGGAATGGAGTAGAAATGAATGATCTAAAATGAGACCAGTTAATATCTTAGGCTAGTAATTTTATTCTGGAACAAATAAGTTAATAAGTTTTATGTTAGGTCAATGAAGTGAGATGGTCTGCTACTTTCTAGGTAGTTCATACCTTAATGTTGCCTAGTCCTTTAAGATTTGACAGAGGAGTTGAGTAATGTTATGCGAATATGCGATACTTCATTATGCTTGCTACATATTTTACATACAGATCATACAGTATTTTCAATCATTCCAAGTCCTAATTCCAAAATGAGTTGGGCAGAAGGTTGAAAGGAAGAAACGGAACACCAAACACCCCAGGTACTGTATGCCCAGATTTTTTCATCAAGCTGTGCCAGCCTAAAGCCACAGATGAACTTAGAGTGCTGTTGATGCCCTTTCTAACAGGAAACCAAACCCTAGCTTTCTGACTTTTGGTTCTCTACAATGACCACAGCCAATTAGACACCCACTCGTAGAGGAAAGTTCTTTCCGACGATCCACCGAGCACCAGAGAGAAGGGTGTTTGTCCATCTATTATCAACCCAAAGACCCAAAGGCAGAACCATTCATGATTGTCTCTTTATTTGTTCAACAGAATTATCGATTAGGGGGAGATAAAAGTTAAGTTTTAGGAACTAGAATGGAGTGTTTGAGAAACTGAAGTAGAGTGGCCAGTACCATTTTCATCATTTTCATCATCTTCAATTATATTATATGGTGCTTCTTGTATGAAAATTTATGTTAGACGTTACGAGGATTATCCGAATGAGATTTACAAGGTGAATCTTCTGGACTTATTTGTTTACAGGTGAATGAAACCAAAATCTTCTGGACGAGACTTGTCTAGCCATTCAGACTGATTAATATTTAAAATTTCTGGATGAATGGGAAAAACTTCTGAACGACACATGTTTGAAAATTTAACTGAACCATTCAAAATTATGGATGTCTATTACTATACTAAACTAGAATTACACACTGTTTTGTTTTCAATTATATTCTAAAGTTTAATTTATATTTTTTAAATTTAATTTATAGTAATTGTATGTTATTATAATTATATTCTATATAAATAATGCTTAACTTAATAGCTGTCTATAAAATTGTTATGATACAATTGACAACATTGTTTATAAATTGATAATTATATAGTTTGTTGCTAATATTTTATTGTAAATGAACATTTTATAGTCATTTTTTATTTCAAGAAATTAATATTATTTTGGTGAATAAATGAGTTTTGAATTCAATTTTATTTGGATATCTTTTTACGTGAAAAGCACATAAAATTAAAAATATATTTTTTAAAAAAATTAACCAAACTTAATAATATATATTAAATAATATAAAAGTTAAAATTTAAATAATAATATATATTAAATTTTAAAGTTTTACACTGTTGAGATCAAAATTTGACAAACAACTATTTTATTATTGGTTCATAAAATAATTTATTCAGAAATTTTAATAATTAAGAAAGTTTGATCCAAATTTGTCAAATGACCCGGGCTAATAATTTTATTCTGGGTTTTTCCTTATACTCAGGAGTCAGGAATCGTGTTCCGCCAATGAAATGAAATGTCGGAAACCACGGGATCATACAACCTTCCTTATAAAACTTTATTTTAGTTTGATTATTTTTCATATTTTATTGCTCTTTTTGCTATGTATTTTTTGTAGTTTTTTCTAGTAAAATATTATTCTCAACTCATCTATATTATAATTTACTAAAACTGAAATATTAATTTTTTTGTTTGGTCTTTATTTGGCTCATAGGGCCTATATTTCTTAAATAATAATATTGATTGTTTAGTTTTAACTCGATTATTATAGTATGGATATAAATTTCTAAAATAAGATAGAGAAACTATCAAAAATACTACTTTTTAAGATTTGTTTTGCAATTTTACGATTTTCTAATTTTTTTTACAAAAATACGGTTTGCAACCAAAAACAAACAGATACAACTTATTTTTCTATTTTTTAAAAACAATAATCGAAGTCATTTTTTGTTGCATTTAAGATTGCTTGAAGTTGCATTTACGGTTACATTTTAATTTTAATCTTGCAACTTGTTAATCAACGTATTATACAACTAAAAATTAATTATTTTGACTAAATTTTAAAGTTGCATTTGTGGTTAATTTCAGTTGTAAATATGGTTGCAAAACCGTATTTTAGCAATTTCTTTTTGAAAAATCTTATTTTTGCAAAAAAATTTAAAAAATTGTATTTTTGCAAAATATTTTTAAAAAAGTCAGTATTTTTATAAAAAAAAGTTTACCCTTAGGTATTTCTTTAAAAACCCCAATAAGATATTATATAGGCTATTTACCAAAAATACTACCTTTTTAACAAAAAATTTAGTGATTTTACCATTTAGTGATTTTTTGTTTTTAAAAATATAGTTTGCAACTAGGGATGACAGTTTTATCCGTCCTGATGGATACACGACTCATTCCGACCTGTTTGAATTTTCCCGAACCCGATTTTTTGGATTTGGATTTGGATCTTATTTTTAGACCCGAATGAATTTGGATCTGGATTTGGATTTTAAGTATTCTGAACCGATACCCGACCCGAAACCCGAATCACGATATAGACATAAAATCCGATAGAAACCCGATATATATATATATATATATATATATATATATATATATATATATATATATATATATATATATATATATATATATATATATATATATATATATATATATATAAGAAATCCCTCTCACATGGAGTACTCGGTGAAACATATAATAAATAATATATTTTATGATACAAACATGTTTTACAATATGTTCTATATACTATATTATTGAATATATGTTCTGTAATTTATTTTTTTAATATATTTTTATTAAACAGTATGAGTGTTGCAGGGGGGGTTGAATGCAACTTACAAAGTAATTAATTTTCTTGCTAACAACAAACAAGAAAATAATACTAATAAGTATGAAATGCAAACAAACTTAAGTAAGCATATGAAGATAAGTGTTTTAACTTCAAAAAATAATTTTATTATTTTTTATTTGCTACAACTGACTGGAAAATAATTCCAGGAACAAAGAAACAAGAACAAATGATTTGTTAATGATTCTTGCTTAAGAGAATACTTAGCTCAGTTGCATAACTGAAAAATACTTGTGGGTTATGTGTATTTATATTAAAACACATATCTCACTTACAAGTGCACTTTTCCATTATCCTAGAATAAAGCTTGAAATAAACACTTTGCTTTTCTGAAGGGTTTCGAGGCACAAACACAGCGGAATAAACGCGAAAAATAAATCAAAATAGCGAAACCCTCCGCAGGATCCATGCGAAAACAAAAGATTTAATTCAGAGATAAAGAATAAATATCTTTAGAAACTTTAACAGTTCATTAATGAAAGATTAATGGAGATCCAAAGCTTATTTAATCACCACGTATCCCGCTCTCGCGATCTACGCTCTACGGTATCCACACGAACACTTTTCATTAAGGATTGATGTGTACTAGCACCCGAAAACTGCTTCTCTCTCTCTATCTTCCTCTTTTCTCAAAACGGCTAGGGTTTTAGTAAAAAATATGTCTCTTAAATTAAATCAGCCCATAAAGAGATTATATAGAGAGATGAATAAGTTTTCTAATTATAATCCAATTATAATTAATATTAATGTAAAATTCTAAATTATTTAATTAAGTCTCACTTAATTAATTAATTATTAATTTTGGAATTAGTTTAAATAATTCATTTATTCTATTTATATAATTAATTAAGTCATAGTTAATTAATATCATAAATCAAATAAATTACTTATTTAATTTAAATTCACAATTTAAATTATTTCTCCTTCAAGCATTCTTTGTGTGTGACCCTGTAGGTTATTATTACGTTGGCAACAATTTTAATATCTAATTAAAATTGTAAACAATGAGCGGCATCTAGTAATACATCATTGTTACCCAAGTAATAATAATAAATCGGTGATTCGATTAAGTCTTTCGTGAATAATATTCCATGTAATATAATCCCTTTAATCTTGATATTATAGATTAAACTCAAGGCATGTCTCGTGTCATCCTCTTCATAATTTAATCTTTATTTTCTTGATCGATGAGTAGACTATTAAAATCAAATCAACATTTGAGCACGGCCGTGCATTTCATAGTCTCGCTCAAACAAGAGGCCAATAATATCACTCCTAAAATTAGGAGGATTAAGTCCCATCTAGATCATTCATATTTCTCATACGATTCATAATATACCCAATGTCCACTTTTATCATCACCCGGTCAAAGGTAACTTTTAATGTAATCAAAGTATATTAATTCTCGTATAGAAATATAATGATTTCAGGTCTAAGGATCATTACACCATTATCACAGTGAGAATTACTTATGACACTTATTTAACATGTAGAATCTCACGGCGGGTCATTCCAGTGTCATGCATTGAGACATGCACTTATGTTCTTGACTTTAGTATCACCATACTTATGACCAATGAGATGGGTCATCTATCAAGAAACATACTAGTCATTGTGCATTATTATTGTCCTTAAATAATAATACTCGACTAGGGAATTTTAGGAATAAGATACTATTCATATAATCTCATTTTTAAGTCACATACTTAAAGATATATAATACGTATCAAAATTCCAAGGACATTTATTATGCTTTCAATTTATTACGCAGTAAATAAAACATAATAAATAAATAATAATCAATAAAACATAATCCTTAATAATAAATATTTTCCTTAAAATATAAAAAGTATTGTCTCTAGAGCACAATTACTAACATTTTCTTGTTCCATCTTATCTTCATTTAATTTGTAGATAAAGCTATTCTGAGATGTACATATATCATTGTCTCCTTGAAAACGCTTTATCTTTTTACTTGTCTTCTCCCAAGTTGCAGTAGTAGACTTGACAGACTAGATAGTAACGTGAAAATCATTCCTTGTATTTTCACTATCTAGTCTGCTACCTGAAACAAACATTTAGCTTCACTAAAAGGTTATTGTCAACTTTTAGCTTCTCTTTGGTAACAGTATCTTCGGCTCCGCATACTTTGCTGTCAAGGTTGATGGTCTTCTAAAATATGCTATCTTCCAAATCTACTATCAACTATCCCCGCTAATTTTACTGTAAACTATTCCCGCCAAAGTTGCTGTCAGTAAAATTTGCTATCTTCAAATCTTCATTCTCCGCCAAGTTTACTGTCAATGGAATAGTTGTTGTCAGTAATACTTGCTGTCTTTAAATCTTCATTCTCCGTCAAGTTTACTATCAATGGAATAGTTGTTGTCATTTGTTCCAATTGTGCTGTCACTTGAATGTGCTGTCATAGGCTTCAGTTGTAGAATGTTACTGCAAAGTCTTGACCCATGCTTCACCTGGACACTTTGTAAACCTTTACTTCATGGATCATGTTATTATATTTGTACAAGACAATAACTATTGAGACTTACTGTCACCTACTTGGCTTTTAAACATACTATTACAAGTGACAACTAAACATACTGTCAATATATATATAATAGTACATTTTACTTAGTTAATTTCTAATTAATCTAAGTAACTTATAGTTGATTACAATATTAACACCACAATCCCTAACAATCTCCCCCAATTTATTTTTATGTGAAATAAAGACAAATTCAAAGTAAATTGCAGATGCTAACTCAACTAACATGACTGAAGTGTTTGTATAAAAAAATATTCAGGAAAAATTACAGGTAAAAATTTATCTCAATCTAAGTTCCTCTAGACTGAACACTTCTTCAAATTTTAGTTTAAGATTCATCTTCATTTCTTTGCTGGAATCATTTTGTCATGAAGACCTTTAAGAGCTTTTAGAAACTTCTTTTCTTCATCTGTCCTGGCATGATCAGAGACACAATCTAAGACTAGATTTACCATCTGTCCTGGCTTTTGTAGATGAGAAAATCTGCTTCACTCTAAGTTTGTCTATAGATTCATCTTCTTCTTCCCTTAACTCAATGATTTCTCAAACAAGTTTGCTTAGATCTCTTTCAAACTCTAGGAATGATCATGTAGTGAGTCTGAATATTCTTCTCAGATTTTCATTGTTGAGTACCCTAAAATTAGCAGGATCCACTTCAATGTTGTCAATGATGATTCTCAAGGGTCTAAATAAGACTAGAGAAACAATGTTGGGTCTTCTTGAGAATTGATCATTCAGCTTGGCATCCTTCATGTCAATCTCAACCTCCTTTATCCTTTTAGTGATTTTGTTCACCTTTTTATTGGTAGCTTCAACTTCACTATCAAACTTCTTCCTTTTCTCCCTTTCTTATTTCCTCTTAGAGTCACAGATATCCAGTCCTCTGTTCTTCAAATCAAATATCTCAGAATTTGTAATGTTGAGCAACTACTTCTTGATTAGTTCAATGATGTGGGGATCATTTTCAGCTAATCTTTTCAAATGATCAAAGGTGATCTCTTCAGAAGATCCACTTGTGTTGTAGAAGATCATTCTGTCAGGATTCCTGAGAATACATTGTTGAGTTTTCTCATACTCAACCTTCCTTTCAAATTTCTTCTTTTTCTTAGCTTGAATAATTCTCAGAACATTTGGAATGAAACTTTTCTCCGCAGGGCATGGATACTCTTCCAACTGCTTCACCAACTTTTCCAGGAGTTCCACATTCTTTTCTTGCAAGGAATTCATACTCTAGAACTCTTTGATTCCATCTTCATATGCGAACATCACCACATCTGAGTACACAATTGTCTTAGATTCGTCTTCCTCTGTAAAATCTATGGGGTAAGGTTTGAAAGAATCCATTAGGTCCAGAAATTTTCTGATCAGCATCCCTCCCAAGACTTGGGTTCTTATATATGTCCCATGAATGATAAGTAGCATCTTCTTGATCAAGAAATATCCGACATCTTTCATTTCATAGCTCATCTCTTCAATTTCTCCATTTGAGTAGAGAATAATTATCTTACTTAGTGAGTTAACCTCAGCCATTCAACATTCACCTTGATTAAGGATTCTGCTTTGAATTGAGCCAGGTTGTTGATTGTACGCCTCTTGATATCCAGACAATCTTCATGAAAAACTTCAGTTATCAGCTTCCAACTCCTTTTACTTAGATTCCTGCTTGAGTGTGGTTTTAGTTTCTCAGCCCTTGTCTTCCTGTATTTTTTAGATAAAGAAATTCTCTTTGACAATATTTTTTTCCTCACTTCTTTTGACAGTGACTTTGAAGTTACTGTCAATACAAGCTTGACAGCAGGTTCAGACTCTTTTACAACAACTTCCACCTTATGTCTCCTGATAGTATCATTTTTGTCATTTTCAAATCTAAGAACCATATGCTTCAACGCCTTCCCTTTAATTCCATCCTTATACTCCTTTTCATTATTCTTCTCATCCTCATCCACCTTATTTCCAGTTCCAGGGATCCCTGCATTATCAATATTGTTGTTGTTGGACTTAGAACTACCTGCACCACCCTCAGGATTTTCATCATCATTATCACTATATCTTCTTTCATGACTCTTCTTCATAGTCTTCTTTGACTTCACCTCCCCCAGCCTCCTTAATTCCTCAGCCAACACCCTTATCACTTCACTTCTCTCTTTTGTACTTGGAATTGATTAAAGTAATTGAAAGCCTCCTTTACAGATCAACGTCTGCACAAACTAATCCTGTCCAATTTCATTGACCTATATTTTCCATCTGTTGAGCTGCTGAAGTTGATACCGAGAGGATTGAAAGTAATTTTAGGCAACTTTTCAACCACCATTCTCTGCAAAATTCTTTTCAGGTTTTCATTGAGCTTAGGACTTGTCTGTCTTGATTTTTAGCTTTATGGCTTCAATTACTGCAATCTCTTGTCTACTCAAGTAACCCATGCTAATATACCAATTGAAACCTCCTTCAGTACTAACAGTGATCACCCATTTGTTGCTCTTAGAGACCATTACACCTGCTCCAACTGTTGATTCTCTCATGTATTTAGAAAATTTCCTGGGATCCCTGTTGGAAGAGTTTCTTAGTGCATTGATCCTATCATTAAAGCTCGAATCTTGAAACACCATGATGTTCTCATTTTCATCCACCATTAGCAGATATGCTTCTTCATCATTTAAATCTTCCTTTTCTTCAACAATAAAGTCATCAGCATCATCCTTGAATAGCTTCTCCTTTCCTTTACTAGCTACATGAACAAGGGCCTTCACAACACCCACTCTGATCACAATACCTTTCTCTACCTTATTTCCTCGAAGCATTTCAGCCATCTCAGTAGCCACCTTGGATAGTAATGCCAATTGGCTCTGCTCCCCATGAGATGCAGCTTGAGTCTCCTTATCACTCCTACTCACTTTCTTAGCCACTAACACTTCATCATCATCAACCTTCTCCCCCTTAGTTAAGTTGGCAGCTGCAGGGATTGTGAATTGAGTCTTCATCTCCTTCAATTGAGCAAAGACGGCTTGGAAACCATCATTCATGCACCTTTCAAACTGCTCCACTTTAGCCACCAACTTTACTTGATTCCTCCCCATAGTTGCCACATGTTTAGACAGTTTAGAAACTTTTTTTGAAAGAGATTTCAACCTTCCATCAGCTTGTTTAGAACCAAGGGCTGTTGGAATTCTCACACACTCTTGTTTTTTATGGATAATCTCATCATCCCTCACCATCTTACTCTCAAGGCCTATTTCCTTAGAAATTTGGGCTCCCACATTTTGCTTTTTCTTTTGGCCTTGTTCATGGCCCTCTCCTTTTGCCTGAGATTTTTTCAACCCCTCATTTTTATGCTCACTTTTCTTTTCTTTTATCTATCTTTTTCTTTTCACACCCTCACTCATCCTAGGTGCAAGAGACTGAGCAGGTACATCTTGCACAGAAGGTATAGATTTTACCTTGAGTAAAGTTGAAATGAGAGTAGAATCATCATCATTTCGAGAAGTAGCAGCCATTAGAGAGTTGATCTCAGGATCTTGAGTATTGACAACATCTTTTGGTGAAAAGTTACTGTCATGAGGATTGACAGTAACTGTGTCATTAACAGTAACAGAGGTTATGATAACAATCTCTTCTACCCTTTGAGTAGAAGGTTCTTGTGGATCACCATGATCAGTCTCATTCAACTCTTCGAAGAGTGCATCAACATTTTGATCTTCAATGTTGACAAAGTGTGATGAACTATAGTTGAATGAGCCGTGTTCCACATTTTTTAGCCCTATATTGTGTATTTCTTCAAGTGTGGGTTCATATTGAGTGTATTCAACCTGTTGTGCAGACTCTGCATAGGGTGCCATGGGAGACTGGCCAATTTGAATAGATACCTCCTTTTGAGAGGAGATACCTAGATGTGAGTTTTGTTACCTATTAAGATATGTGCCCTTTTTAGAGGACACACACTTGCTTATAGAGGTTGGTACCCTTGCCTTCTTCCTCCTAGGCTCACAAGGGCCCTTTATAGATTATGTGGTCTGACTACCACCCTTATTTACTGCATCTTGTGCAAGTTCACCCCCTATTTGTGGAATGGCTTCTAACCTAGGATTAATGATCCTCTTCCTTTTAGAAATCTGGTCCTTTTGGGAGGAACCAGACTCTTGGCTAATAGATTTAGAGATTCTAGAAGGTCTGACTCCTTCAAAAGGTTTAGAGTATGGGTTAGGAATGGTGAGGTCAACACCATTCTCATCACTCATGGAAAATACATTCTAGTCCCCAACAATTTTTAAATTCAATTCATTGATAGTTGAAAGCATGAAATCAATAATAAACAATTCCAATTCTGAGTTAAGAGGTTTACTTGCTAACATAGAATGAGTATTTTTCTTTAATGTTGGGGACTCCATGCATTGCACATTGTCTAGATTAAGTATGCCTACTACAGAGTTGATAATAAGCATAAAAAATCTAGGATAATAGATTACTGGTTTTCTGCTATCCTTCTTGCCAAGCACCATATTGAATAGTGGCATCAGTAGTTTTTCAATATCGATTCTGTAGTTGTGCAACATAGAATGTACAATCTTTCTGATGTAGGCTGACACTTCATTCCAACCACTTGTCTTACTTGACATGGCTCTAGTGACAACATCTAGAATCATGCTCCACTCTTTGTTCAAGTAATTTCTATCCATGCCTCCTGACGGGTACCAATCATTATTGTTAGGGCTTGTCTTGGGTCCAGTGTACCCAATCATCTTGAAGAACTTTGAGAGTTGTTCTTCACTAGCTAGCTCCTGAAAAAGGACATCCTCATCAGCATCAATGTGGAGAGCAGTGTTGACATGAGTTGAGTCAATGGTGTAGGAGGTGTTGTTGATTTGGAAAGTTATGTGCTTGCATTATGCTCCCCCTCACATGTAGTAGAAGTCCATAGCTGAGATAATCTTGGGATTTCTAATAGTGGGCTCTCTATTATGGCATAGGACAAGAAAGAGTTATTTATGAAACCAACAAATGGTTTAAAGGCTTCTCCGGCTTCACCCACTGTAGCCATGGTGGTAAAGTTAGTTTGGGCAAGAATAGAGACTATTTGAGGTCCAGAAATGGTTGAGAGTTTGAAAGTTTAGAAATATAGAGCAGTTTAGAGAAGAAGTTGCACAGAAAATAGTGGGTTTTTAGGGGGTTAGAGAATTTAAGAGTTTAAAGAGAAGTAAAGAGTGAGAGAGATTTTAACTGTTTGTATATATATATATGATGTGAATAAGTTGTTGTCAAAGCTGAATTTCAATCGATTGATTTGACAATTGTATCTATTAATCCATTTGCTTCTTGATAGTAACTTTTGTCCTAGAAATCACAAACACTCTTGATAGCAACATTAGCGGTTAGAGAATATATAAAATAAATGAATAACCCTAATATTGACAGTTGACAGTATATTATGCGGAGATTTTAGAAAACTATACTGTCAATGAATACTGACAGTAAATTATTGACAGTACTTTTTATTAACCTCATATTAAGTAAGTTACTTAAAAATAAATTAATTAACCTCTTAGTAAAATATCATCATGTGTATCCACTATGACATAAATCAAAACACCTCAAGAGGCCATTAATTCACAGTGCATTTAAGTTAACAAAATTTTTGATCAACTAAATAGAATTATATTAACATGATAAATTTAGCTTACCTAATTAACTCACTAGCCTGTTGAATGTCTTTTCATCTAATGGTTTGGTAAAAATATCTGCAAGTTGTTTCTCTGTGGGCACATAGATCAGCTTTATTGTGTCTTCCTCTACATGCTCTCGAATGAAATGATGTCTGATGTCAATGTGCTTCGTTTTGGAGTGTTGAACACGATTCTCAGAAATTGTTATGGCATTAGTGTTATCACAAAAGATAGGAATTCCTTGCAGAGTCAACCCATAGTCCAATAGCTGGTTCCTCATCCAAAGTAACTGAGAACAACAACTACCAGCTGCAATGTATTCAACCTCTGCAAATGAATTTGACACTGAATGTTGCTTCTTGCTAAACCATGAAACCAATCTTTCTCCCAAAAATTGACAACTTCCTGTTGTACTCTTTCTATCAATTCTATAATCAGCATAGTCTGAGTCTGAATATCCAACCAAGTCAAACCCAGATTCTTTAGAATATCAAAGGCCTAAATCTTGAGTGCCTTTCAAGTATCTAAAGATTCTTTTTATAGCCATTAAGTGAGACTCCTTTGGATCAGACTGGAACCTTGAACACAACCATGTTGCAATCATGATGTCAGGCCTGCTAGCTGTTACGTAGAGGAGAGAGCCAATCATTCCTCTATACATCTTGTTGTCCACCTTATTTCCTTTTGGGTCCTTGTCAAGTTGAGTTGTTGTTGAGATTGGAGTCTTTGCAGGTGATGAGTCTTCCATTTCAAATCTCTTCAAAAGATCTTTAAGATATTTAGTTTGGCAAATGAATATTTCATCTTTCTTTTGATAGACCTAAAGTCTAAAAAAGAATACTAATTCACCCATCATACTCATCTCATATTTGTTCTACAATAACTCAGAGAATTCTTTGCATAAATCTTCTTTTGTTGAGCCATGTTAGGAATTTATTCATTTGATGATGTATAAAATACTAGAACAGGATTTAGCATAGCTTATTTGTAATAAGTGTTTCTAGTCTCTGAAATTTTATAATCAGAGTCTAGTTAGTCTAAATTCTTGTACTTAGAAGATTTTCTATAAAAAGTGAAACCAGAGTCTAGATGAAGATCAGAGTCTGAGAGGTGATCAGAGTCTATAGACTATCGGAGTCTACAAGCTGTCAGAGTCTACAAATAATTAGAGTCTATAGTCTAGCAGAATCTGAAGAGTTCAGAGTCTATAAAGTCAAAACTGAATTTGGAAGATGATCACAGAAAAGGGAAGTCTTCGAAGATAAATCCAAAGATATTGTAGATATGTTATGGGAAGGAAGGAGAATTGCAGAAGGAAACTGTCAGCTAATAATTAGGAATTATATTCCTATTGTAATTTGTTTTATGTTATTAGTTGATAGGTAGCTCTCTATATAAAGACTCTATGTAACCTAATTAAAGTGTGTCAATCGTGTGAAGCAAGAAAAAGTTTTTGAAAGCATAGAGATATAGAGAGTTGTTGTGAGATACACAGAGAAGCTGCTAGGGTTTTTGTACACCTTATGAAAGTTTGTTTTCATGCATCAATAAAACAAACAGTTGTTATTCATATCTTTGTGTTTGATCTTAATTCAAATCTTTAATACATATTGAGTTGATTTTAATCAGGCAGAAAAAGCACACAAGTATTCAACCCCTCCTACTTGTGCAACTGGAAAAACAATTGGTATCAAAGCCTAAAATTTAAAATCGATCAAAGATGTCTGGAAACAAAGATGGCAATTCTAAGATTCCTAAGCTTAAGAGAAACGAGTACACCCACTGGAAGGTTAAGATACTGCACCATCTGGAAGCTACAGACCTTGACTATCTTGAAAGGAGTAGTGAAGGACCCTATGTGCCCTTAAAGATTGTGCCTCAAACCAATGAGGAAGGCAAAATAATTGAAGAACACCTCATTGAGAAACCAAAGGCTGAATGGACAAAAGAGGACAAGAAAAATGTCCTTAAGGAGGCACAAGTCAAAAAAATTCTGTTTAATAGTTTGAATTCTGTTCTTACAACTGTGTCATATCATGCAAAACTGCCAAGGAGATGTGGACAAAACTTGAAGTGCACTGTCAAGGGACTAAAGATGTCAAGAAGAATGCTAGGTCTCTGCTAATTGAGGAGTATGAGTACTTTGAAGCCAAACCTGGAGAATCTATTACTGAGATGTATGATAGGTTCACGAAACTCCTAAATGAGATGGCTATGGTTGGTAAGGTTTTTGATTCTGAAGATACAAATACCAAGTTTCTCAGAGCACTTCCTGAAGAGTGGGACAATAAAACTACAGCCATAATGGAAGTTAGAGATTTGGATGAATTAACTCTAGAAGAATTTTATGGCAGACTCAAGACATATGATTTAGAGATGCAACAGAGGAAGAATAAGAAATTTGTGAAGACAAAATATATGGCACTCTTTTATGGAGTCTGAGAAAGAACAACAGGGAGAACCCAAAGAAGCTAGAATCAAGGATTTAAGGAAGAAGGGTAAAGCTGTTGACGAGTCAGAGTCTACTGACACAGACTCTGATTCAAATGAAGAGATTGATCTAAGTTAAATGATGTCTATGTTTACAAAAAAATTTAAAAGAATGAAATTTAACAAACGAATTGGCAAATTTAGCAAGAGGCCATTATTCAAGAAGGAAGAAGAAAAAGTTGAGAAGAGCAAGAGCACAATAATCAAACTTGACAAAGTAAAAGTCAAGTGTTTCAACTGTAGAATACAGACACTTTGATAGTGAATGCAGAAAGTTAAAGAGTCAAGGAAAAGGAAAAGCACTTCTATCAACTGGAAATGATTGGGCAGATTCAAGCTCAGAGGATGAAATTGATTATGAAATCTAGCATTGATGGCATCCTCCTCAAGAAAATCACAATCTCCCAAAGAACCTTCATCTCCTAAAACTCAGGTATCAATCTTCACTCCCGGATCCTTACTTAATTTAAATTCTGATTATTTACCAATAGTGGAAAGAGAGATTAATAATATACTGACAAATTTTAGGTCTCTCACTAGTGAAAGTGAAAGTTTAAGAGAAGAAAACTTAACCTTGATAAATAGGAATAATCATCTAGAGTCTGAGTTAAAGTCAATGAGACAATACAAAAAGGATTTTGAAAAACATAGTCACAACTACATTGAAGTCTTGAAAGCCTATGACTATGTTAGGAAAGATGTTAGGGATTGTGGTTCTATCAATGTAATCAACTAATATTTACTTAGTTTAATTAATAATTAACAAAGTAAAATATACTGTCATATATAGTTTGACAGTATGTTTAAAATGTCACTTGTAATAAAGATGCTCAAATAGTCAAGTAGGTGACAGTAAGTATCAATAGTTACTGTCATATGTAAATGAAATAAATGACCAATGAGGTAGAAGTTCACAAATTGTTCATGCACAACATAGATCAAATTTCTGACAGTAACATTCTACATTCTGAGCCTATGACATCATGTTCTAGTGACAACAACTTTTGGAAACAGACGAAAGCAACTACTCCTTGACAGTAAACTTGGCGGAGAATGAAGATTCTATGACAGCAACTATCCCTTGAAAGTAAACTTGGCGGAGATTGAAGATTCAAGACATCAAGTTTTCTGACAGTAGCTTTGACAGGGAGAGTTGACAGCATGTTTGGCTGGATGATCGACAACATGTTTGGCGGAATAGTTGACAGTACCTTTGGACGACAACATGTTTTAGAAGACTGGTGATCCTGACAGTAAAGTATGCAGTAACAAAGATGTTGTCATCAAAGTGAAGCTGAAGGTTGACAGTAACTTTCATGGAAGCTGACAGTCTGTTTCAAGTAGCAGACTAGGTAAAATCATTCACAGATTGATCTTGACATTTCTACCTAATCTGTCAAGTCTACAATTGTAACTTGAGATAAAGTAAGCAAAAAGGTGAAGCGTGCTCATGGTGTCAAGAATGTAAAATCCTCATAGAGTACCTTTATCTACATTTGGAATGAAGACAAGATTCATGAAGAAAAAGTGAGATTACCATTTCGATTATTGTCCACGAAACAAGGGAAAGTGTACTTGTAAGTGAGATATGTGTTGTAGTTTAAATACACACATCTCACAAACACTTTCTCTAACACACACAACTGAGCTTAACTTTTCTCAAGCATAGAAACTCTAGCAATCTCTTGTTATTGTATCTATTGAAGTTGGAATAAAATTAATTTTTGAAGTAAAACACTGTGTGTCCATAGCTTACTTGTCTTTTGTTTTGTAACTTAATACATTAGCTTTTGTTTGTTGTTATCAAAAGTTCTCAAATTTATTAAGTTGCATTCAACCCCCCCTTCTGTAACACTCATTTTTTTTAACAACTGGTATGAGAGCAGCAGGTTAGACATACATAACCTGAAAAGATCTAAAAATGAGTGCACAGAAAGTAAGCAGTATTAAAATACCCACCTTTGACAAAGAGCATTACAACCTCTGAAAAATAACGATGATGTTATTCATAAAGACGGCCAACCCACTCTATCCTGAAATCCTGAAGAATGTTCATTTTGTCCCTCAAACATATGTACCTGAAACCACAGTAGATGGTGAAACCATACCAGCCTACTGGGTTCCTAAAAAGGTTTCAGAGTACACTGACACTGAGAAGGAAAAGTATCTCTTGATGATTGTTTACAATTTATTATCATTGAGGCACTTGACAATGTCATGTACAACAACATTGTCAATTGCACAAGTGCGAAGCAAATATGGGAAACCATTGAGATACTCTGTGAAGGGACAGAGGAAGTAAAAGAGAATAAAAGACAGATTCTGGTGTCTCAGTATGAAGCCTTTATGGCTAAACTAGTGAAGGGTTAACTGAGATGTTTGAGAGGTTTAATAGGCTGATTAATGACTTGCAGCTGCATGGAAAGTTTTATGACAAAAAGGAGGTAAACATGAAATTCATATTGACACTTCCAGACCACCTAGAGCACAAGGTTTCTACCATAAGAGAAGGAAGGGATTTATCAAAAGTTTCTCTTGAAACATTGTATGGCATTCTTAAAACCTATGAGATAGAGTAGCTGTAAAAGAGAGCTATCCAAGCTGGTCAAAGAGGAAAGATGGCCAACACCTCTAATGCTCTAGTGGCTCAGGATCCACAGCTGATGCAACTCAAAGAATCACAGCATCAACAATAAATCAAAATTGAAGAAGTCACAGATGAAGATGAAGGAGTAACTTTGGAACTCAAGGATGGTGAAGAAGATGAATTTTATACCTTGGAGGAACTAGACAACATGGAGAATAAAACAATGGCCTACATGGCAAGAAAGTTCTCCGACTTGAGATTCAAGAGGAACAAAGCCTTCAAACCAAGAGGACAAGGCTCCAGGTTCAACAAGCCAAATATCTCAAAACGTGGAGGTAATGGCAAAGGTGGATATAAGACAGGCATGGTGGACAGATCCAAAATAAGGTGTTACAACTGCAGTGAAATGGGGCATTTTGCAACAGAGTGCAAAAAGCCAAAATAAGTGAGAAGAAATGACAGTGACTATGAAGAACTCAAAGCAAAGTATGAAGCCTTGCTGAAAAAGCAACAGGGAAGAGCCTTTGTGGCTGAAGGAAAATGCTGGGAAGACTCAGATGAAGGGGAAGAAGAAGAATATGAAAATCTTGCTCTAATGGCAAGTTCAGGAGAAGGTTCATCCACTTCTTCAAGTCAGGTACCCTTTCTTACTACTGTTAATATGACTACATCCCAGTATAAGAAAACTGTTGAAAGTCTAAGTTCAGAGATTTTTAATATTCATAGAAGCATGTTAGCTGCAAATGAGGAGATAGCTAGATTATCCAGTGCTAATGAGTCACTAAAACTTAAAAATCATGAACTTGAACTAAAACAGAATGCTTTTGAATCTCTTCAACAAGAAAATGAAATTCTTAAGAATAAAATTATTTGTGCTTCTCAGATTGAGGAATTCCTTAGGAAACAGATTTCTGAGAATGAGTTAAAAATCAAGGCCTACAAGAATTCCTCTTCCTTGTTAAAATCTTACCATGATGATAACACTGAAAATCAAAAGGTAGGTATAGGTTTTAACTATGAGAAGAAAAATGGAAAGAAACATGTTGTTGAAGAAGAAACCAAACATACTGTCAAACCTTCTATGTTAAATAAAGTGAATAATCCAATGTTCAAAAAGGCTGAGTTTGAATTTGATGAGGTAGCTTTAATAATCAAACAAGATATAGATGATGAGGACAAAGAAGCTGTCAATAAATCTCTTAAAGAAAAAGATACTGTCAAAATCCCCAAGACAGTTAGTATTGACCCTGACAGTAACCTTTGTTTAAAAGATACTGTCAACACTGGCTCGACAGTAAGTTTAAAAGATGCTGTCAAGACTGTAAGATCCAAACTTACTGTCAAGACAACTCTACCTAAATCTATTGTCAACACCAGCATGACAACAACTTCTAAACATACTGTCATGAAGACCAAGAAGAATAGAAATGGAAAATTAGGAATAAACAAAAAGGACAATTATGATTACATTCCTAATGCTCCTAGAAAGTTGTGTAACAACTGTGGGTCTTCTAGTCATCTAACTCATGTCTGCAACAAGGACAAGTCTAATGTTAAGTATGCTACCTCTAGCAATGGAAACTTACACAGTATGCCTTTAAAGAACAGACAAATAACTCACTATGGTGATTTTGATTGTATATCTTGCAAAATGAACATGATGAGCATTTGCTTTAACATTCCTTTTGTTAATAATCAAGAATGTCTGTATAAGATTGCTAAAACTGAAAAGGCAAAGACTCCAAGTCCATCTAAGGTTAGGATGGACAAGCAACCCAAGAGAAAAGCTACCAAACCAGTAATCAAATCAGAATGGGTAGATACAGGAGTCTTACTAAAAGCAAGAGAAGATAATTCAAGAAATCCAACTTCATACTATTATCAAGCTAAACCAAATGGACCCAATAAAATTTGGGTACCAAAGCAAATTGAAATATTTTGCTTTGTAGGGCAACATGAAAAATAAAAGAATCATGTGGATCATTGATAGTGGATGCTCAGGATACATGACAGGTGATAAAGCCCTGCTATCACAGTTCAAAGAAATGGCTGGCCCTTATGTAACCTTTGGTGACAACAACATTGGTTTCACAATGGGATATGACATACTGGAGGTTGGAAATCTTAAGATTGAGAAAATTGCTCTAGTAAATGGATTGAAGCACAATTTGTTGAGTGTTACTCAATTTTGTGAAAGAGGTTTCAAGATTGGTTTTGATCAAGACAGATGCTCCATTGTCAACAAGAAGACAGGAGAATGAGCTCTTCAAGGAGTAAGGAAATGAAGCCTCTACATAGCTGACTTGAAAGATAAAGTCTACTGTTTCTACAGTAAGGCTTCTCCATTTAAAAGCTGGCTATGGCATAAGAAGCTCTCTCATTTAAATTTCAAAGCACTCCTAGTGGTTCAATAAATGAGGTATTTCAACTAATTCATATGGACTTGTTTGGTCCTGTGAATGTGCAATCACTTGCTAGGAAAAGATATGCTCTAGTAATGGTTGATGATTTCTCAAGATATATATGGGTGAGATTTCTAGCATCTAAAGATGAAGTTGCACAAGAGATTATTGACTTGGTTAGATTCCTTGACAAAAATCCAAATTTCAAAGTGCAAATTTTAAGAAGTGATAATGGCACTGAATTCAAAAACAGTGTCATGAATGATTTTTGCAAAGACAATGGAATCACTCAATAATTCTCTACACCAAGGACACCTCAACAAAATGGTGTTGTTGAAAGAAAAAATAGAACTCTCATTGAGGCTGCAAGAACAATGTTGAGTGAAGCAAAACTTCCTACCTATTTCTGGGGTGAAGCAATCAATACAGCCTGTTACACTCAAAATAGGACTGTAGTTAACAAGGCCTATGGAAAGACACCCTATGAATTGCTCACAGGAAGGAAACCAACTGTCAATTATTTTCATGTCTTTGGAAGCAAGTGCTACTTCATGAAAGATTCAACTGAGATCAAAGGAAATTTTGATACAAAAGAACTTGAAGGAATTTTCATGGGATATAGAATTGACAGGACTGCATACAGAGTCTATATTGTAGATCACAAGACTGTGGATGAGAGTGTAAATGTCATCTTTGATGAAACTAAATTTCCTAGAATTGAAAGAAGTCAAGAGACAGAACCTTTAGCCTTTGAAAATCAAGGCTATTTAGAAGAAATTGAAGAGGATTCACCAAGAATTGATCACACAATTTCAGGTCCAACATTGGTTCCAAATCAGTCTGGAAAAAATGAAGGTACTGCCCAAACAACTGATTTTTCTAGGAATGTTCCAATGAACAGTGGACTTGAGGAAATTGATGTTGTCAACAGTGCAAGAACAAAAGATACTGTCATTCAACAAAATGTTGAAGACTCTAGTGATTCTCAAAGATGAACTAAATGGAGCAGGGATCACACTAATGACTTAATCATTGGTGATCCAGGTACTGGATTCAAAACAAGAAGAAATGTGGCCAATGAATGTATGTATTCTTGTTTCCTTTCTCAAACAGAACCTAAAACTCTTGAAGAAGACTTGGCTGATCCAGATTGGATTAATACCATGCAAGAGGAGCTTAATCAATTTGAAAGAAGCTGTGTTTGGGAATTAGTGCCTAGACCAAAGAATAAATCCATAATAGGCACTAAATGGGTTTATAGAAACAAGATGGATGAGTGTGGTACTGTCACAAGAAACAAAGCAAGGCTGGTGGCAAAAGGTTACTGTCAACAGGAAGGGATTGATTATGAAAAAACATTTGTTTCTGTTGCCAGACTAGAGGCAATTAGATTATTCTTGGCTTTTGCTGCATACAACAACTTCAAGGTATTTCAAATGGATGTCAAAAGTGCTTTTCTTAATGGAGAGTTAGAAGAAGAAGTGTATGTTGAACAACCCCCAGGCTTTGAAGATCCAAAATTGGGAAACTTGGTGTACAGGCTACTCAAAGCATTGTATGGACTAAAACAAGCACCAAGAGCTTGGTATGATACTCTTTCTAAGTTTTTTCTTGATAACAACTTTATAAGAGGGATTGTGGATAAAACTCTTTTCTACAAAAAGCATGGAAAGGATATCATTCTAGTTCAAGTGTATGTGGATGACATTATCTTTGGATCAACAAATGAAGACTTATGCAAGAAATTATCTGAGTTGATGCAGAACAAGTATGAGATGAGCATGATGGGTGAATTGGTATTCTTTCTTGGACTTCAAATCTATCAAAAGAAAGATGGAATATTTATTTGCCAGTCTAAGTATGTTAAAGATCTTCTAAAAAGATTTGATATGGAAGACTCATCTCCTGCAAAGACTCCAATCTCTACTGCAACACAACTTGACAAGGATCCAAGAGGAAAGAAGGTGGATAACAAAATGTACAGAGGCATGATTGGCTCTCTTCTCTATCTAACAGCTAGCAGACTTGACATTATATTTGCTACAGGTTTGTGTGCAAGGTTTCAGTCTGATCCCAAGGAGTCACATCTAATGGCAGTAAAAAGAATTCTTAGATATGTGAAAGGCACTCAAAATCTTGGCCTTTGGTATCCTAAAGAATCTGGTTTTGACTTGGTTGGTTACTCATACTCAGACTATGCAGGATGCAGAATAGACTGAAAAAGTACAATAAGGAGCTGTCAGTTTTTGGGAGAAAGATTGGTGTCATGGTTTAGCAAGAAGCAGCATTCAGTGTCAAATTCAACTGCAGAGGCTGAATATATTGCAGCTGGTAGTTGTTGTGCTCAGTTACTTTGGATGAGGAACCATCTATTGGACTATGGGTTGACTCTGCAAGGAATTCCTATTTTCTGTGATAACACTAGTGCCATAACAATTTCTGAGAATCCTGTTCAACATTACAAAACTAAGCATATTGACATCAGGCATCACTTTATTAGAGAGCATGTGGAGGAAGGCACAATCAAGCTAATCTATGTGCCCACAGAGAAGCAACTTGCAGATATTTTCACCAAACCATTGGATGAAAAGACTTTTAACAGGCTAGTGAGTGAATTGGGTATGTTAAATTTGACTTGTTAATCTAATTCTGTTTAGTTGATAGAATTTTAGTTAACTACATTTCACTGTGAATTAATGGCCTATAAAGGTGTTTTGATTTCTGTCACAGTGGAAAGACATGATGATATTTAACTGAGAGGTTAACTAATTTATTTTTAAGTAACTTAACTTCTATGTGAACAATAAAAGATGATGTCAAGGTACTTGACAGTATGTTTTATTCATTCTGTCACATAATGATAAGTTACTGTCAAAAATCTGTGAAAACCTACTGTCACATGGTTAATAAGTCTTGACAGTAAAGTCCGCGGGAGTAAAACATACTGTCAGATGGCTGAGAAAACTTGACAGTATGTTTTGCGAGATTAAAACTTACTGTCAAATCTTGTGAAACCTACTGTCAAAGGAATGAGAAATAATGACAACATAGTATGCGGGAGTAAAACATACTGTCAGATTATGAAACTTACTGTCAATATCTCTTGACATCATAGTTTTTCAAAGACCCACATAACATACTGTCAACAATTAACATTAGATTTATTCACTAATTATTATTTACTAATGTTACTGTCAAGAGTGTTTGTCATTTTAGCGCAGAAGTTACTGTCGAGGAATGGAACTTGAAGACAACTGTCACTTAAAATCGTTTAAAATTCTTTCTTGACAGTACCTTTTCACATCATATAAATACACAGCTAAAATTTCTCTCACTCTTTACTTTATTTTTCTCATAACTTCTCAACTCTCTTACACCCTTAAAACTCTCCAGTTTCTCTGTAACTTTTTGTTCTAAACCGTCTTCTAAACACCTAAATCTTTCATTCTTTCTCAACCTTAACATCAATCAACCATGTCTGGACCTCAAATTCTTTGCACCCTAGCTCAAACCAACTTCACCACCATGGCTTCAGTGGGTGAAGCTGGTGAAGCCTTCAAACCTTTTGTTGGCTTCATGAACAACTCATATCTCACTTGTGCCCTAACCTAAGTCCACATCTCGAAATTCCTAGACTCTCACAATTTTGGACATCTGTTGTATGTGAGGGGGAGCAAGATTCTAGCTGTATCTCTTTTCAAATCGATTCCTCTCACATCAATGAAGTTCTTTATGTGGAAGAGACTGAAGGCTTGCTTTTTGAGGAGCCTGTAAGTGAAGAACAACTCACCAAGTTCTTCAAGTTGATTGGGTATGCTGGACCCAAACTAAATGAGAACAATGATGAATGGTATCCTTCGAGAGGCATGGACAGAAAGTATCTCAACAAAGAATGGAGCATGATTCTTGATGCTGTCTCCAGGTCCATGTCAAGCAAAACAAGTGGCTGGAATGAAGTGCCAGCATACATTAGGAGGATTGTGCATTCCATGGTGCACAATTACAGAATATATGTTGGAAAGCTCATGATGCCTCTATTCAAGATGGTGCTAGGAAATAAAAAAGCCAGAAAACCGGTAATATATTATCCTAGATTTTTTATGCTTATAATTAATTTTGTTATAGGCATAATTGATTTAGATAGTGTTCAATGCATGGGGTCCCCAACTCTTAAGAAAAATACTCATTCTTTGTTAACCAGCAAACCCCTTAACACTGAATTGAGTCTGTACATAACTAATTTCATGCTTGCAACTATTAAAAGTTTAAATTTAAAAATTGTTGGGGACTGCCATGTATTTTCCTTGAGTGATGAGAATGATGTTGACCTCTCCATTCCTAACCCACACTCTAAACCTTTTGAAGGAGTCCGGCCTTCTAGAGTCTCCAAGTCTATAAACTAAGGGTCTGGTTCCTCTCAAAAGGACCAGGTCTCTAAAAGGATGAGAACCACTAAACCTAGGGTAGAAACCTTTCCACAGGTAGGTGGTGAAACTGCACTAGATGCAGTAAATAAGGGTGATAGTCAGACCACAGAACCCACAGAGGGCCCTGGTGAGCCTAGGAGAAAGAAGGCAAGGGTATCAACTTCAGTAAGCTAGGGTGTGTCCTCTCAAAAGGGCACATCACTTAAAAGGGAAAAAAACACATCTCTAGATGTCCCCTCTCAAAAGGAGGCATCAATTGAACTTGGCCAGTCTCCCATGGCACCCTGTACAGAGTCTGCACAACAGGTTGAACTCACTCAACCTGAGCCTACACTTGAAGATATTCACACTATAGGTCTAGAAAATGTGGAACACAGTTTATTCAACTATAGTGCATCACACTTTGCCAACATTGAAGATCAAAATGTTGATGCACTATTTCAACAGTTGGATGAAACTGATCATAGCAATCCACAAAAACCATCTACTGAAAGGGTAGAAGAGATTGATGTCACAGTCTCTTTAGCTGTTAATGACAAAGTTGTTGTCAATCCTCATGACAGTAACTTCTCTGCAGAAGCTGCCACAGATGCTATCAACACTACCATTCCAGACAGTAACTCTCCAGTGGCTGCCTCCTCTCAACAACTCACTGATGATGACTCTGCTCTCATTTCTTCCCTACTCAAGGTAAAATCTACAACTCTTGTACAAGATGTACCTGCTCAGTCACTTGCACCTAAGATGAGTGAGGGTGTGAAAAGAAAAAGAGAGATAAAAGAAAAGAGAGGTGAGCCTAAAAATAAAGGGCTGGGAAAATCCCAGGCAAAAGGAGAGGGCCCTGAGCAAGGCCAGAATAAAAAACAAGATGTGGGAGCCCAAAAATCAAAGGCATTAGGCCTGAAGAGTGAGTTGGTGAGGAGTGATGAGATCACTCATAAAATACCAGAGAGTGTGAGAACCACCACAACCTCCAAATCATCTAAAAAGCTTATGAAAGGTTGAAATCCCTTTCACACAAGGTCACTAAATTATTAAAGAACTTGGACACAGTGGGCAGGAATCAGGTGAAACTGGTGAACAAGATGTCAAGTTTGGAGCAGACTATGAATGAAGGGTTCAAGGCTATCTTTCACAAGTTTCAGGAGTTTCAAGCAAAATTTTCAATCCCTGCAGTTGCTACCTCAACTAAGGGGGAGAAAAGTGGTAAGGCTGAAGTGTTTGTTGTAGATGAAGGAAGGATTGATAAGGTGGCAGTTAAGGAGACAACTCAAGCTGCATCTCAGGGGGAGAGTCAACTAGCATTGCTGTCTAGTGTGGTTGCTGAGATTGCTACACAGCTTGGAGGTAATAAGGTGGAGAGATCAAAGGAGAAAAGAGTAGTGATAAAGGAGGGAGTTGTGAAGAAAGATTCTGTGGTGAATGTAGCTGGAAAAGAGAAGGAGAAGCTTTTTAAAGATAAAGGTGATGATTTCATTTTAGAAGAAAAAGAAGATCTTGATGATGAACAAGCTGCAATCCTGATGGTGGATGATAATGAAAACATCAAAGTGTTTGAAGATGCCAAGTTTAACAAAAGAATAAATGATCTAAGAGCCTCATCTAGCAGAGACCCCAAGAAATTTTCTGATTCAATGAGACAATCAACAGTGGGAACAGCTGTGATGGTGTCTAGGAGCAACAAATGGGTAATCTCTGTTAGAACTGAAGGAGGTTTCAGTTGGTGAGTAAGCATGGCTTATCAGAGTAGGCAGGAAACTGCAATTATAGAAGCAATTAAACTCAAAATCAAAACAGATAAGTCATGGCTGAATGAAAATCTGAAAAGGACTCTGCAGAAGCTGATTGTTGAAAAGCTCCCAGAAGTAACTCAGGATCCTTTGGGAATCAAGTTCAGTAGCTCCACAGATGGAAAGTACAGATCTATGAATTTGGAGAGAGTGAGCATGTGTAGGCCAAGGTCTGTGAAGGAAGCCTTTGACTACTTCAAGCAACTTCCAAGGAATGAAGAAAGGGATGAAGTTTTTAGAGTGTTGGAGGGAGGATTGAGGAGACTTGAGGATTGGAGATTGAAAAAGAGTGAGAAGAAAACTCAAGAAAAGAAGGATGAAGATGATAATGAAAAGCTTGATGGAGGTGCAGGTAGTTCCAGCCAACACCATACTGGTGAATGACCATCTGGAACTAGAAATAAGGTGGAGTTAGATGAGGAGAAGAAGAAGAAGGAGTACAAAGATGGTATTGAAGGGAAAGTGATGAAGACAGTAGTTCTTGGTTTTGAAATGGATGAAAAAGATGATGTCATGAGTAATAAGGAGAAACTTACTGTCACAGAACCTGCTGTCAAACATGACTTGACAATAACCTCTCAAAATTTATTGTCAAAGAAAGTATCCTTTTCCAAGAAGTATATGAAAGCAAGGGCAGAGAGACCTAAGCCTCATTCAAGTAGGAGGCCTAGCAGGAAAGGGTGGAAGCTTATGTCTGAAATTCTACATGAGGATTGTCTGGATGTTAGAAGGCCAACCATCAACAACATAGTAGAAGAAAAAGTAGAATCCTTGGTGAATGTGAAAGTTGAGTGGTCTGGGATGAATATTCTAAGCAAGATAATTATTTTGTATTCAAATGGAACAGTTGAAGAATTGAGTTATGAGATGAGAGAAATAAACTACTTTCTGGTCAGAAGAATGCTGCTTATAACTCAAGGATCAGACATGAGGACATAGTTGGTAAGAAGTCTGTTGATAAAGAAGTTCATGGAGCTAATGGACTCTTTCAAACCTCATCCTTTAGATTTCAATGATGTTGAAGAACCTGAAACAGTTGTCTACTCTGATAGAGTAATGTTTGAGGGAGAAGACGGAATCAAATAATTTTGGAGCACGGAGTCTCTACAGGATAAGAATCTAGATTTACTTGAAAAGTTGGTAAAGCAGTTGGAAGGATATCCTTATCCCGAGGAGAGCAGATACATGTCAAATGTTCTAAAGATTATTCAAGCCAAAAAGAAGAGGGAGATTGAGAAGAAGTTTGAATATGAGAGGACACAGAAATGTCTTCTAAGGAATCCTGACAGAATTATCTTCTACAATACTGGTGGTTCTGCTGAAGAAATAACCTTTGAGGAATTAAAGAAGTTGGCTGTGAATGACCCTCATATCATTGAGCTCATCAAGAAACAACTGCTCAATATCACAAATTATGAGATTTTTGATATGAAAAATATAGCACTGGAGATTTGTGACTCTAAGAGGAAAGAGGAGAAGGAGAAAAGAAAGAAGTTTGATGATGAAGTTGAAGCGGCAAAGAGGAAAGTTGAACAAATTACCAAGAGAATCAAAGAGGCTGAGATTGACATGAAGCATGCTTTGCTGAATGATCAATTCTCTAAAAGATCCAACTATGTTTCTCCAGTCCTGTTTGGGCCCCTGAGAATCATTGTTGATAGCATTGAAGTGGAGGTTGTCAATTTCAGGGTGCTCAATAATGAAAATTTAAGGAAGATATTCAGAATGGTCACAGGCTCATTCCTGGAGTTTGAAAGAGATCTAAGTAAAGTTGTCTGGGAGATCATTGAGTCCAGAGAAGAAGAGGATGAGTCTATTGACAAACTCAGGGTGAAACAGATCTACTCTTCTACAAAGGAAAGATTTGTCAAGGACATGTTTTGGGATGAAGTTTTTATGCATATCCAAGGGGCCATCTGAGAACTACTACACCTACAAGGAGGAGTCTTTCTCACAAAATGGTGAAACTAGTCTTAGATTGTGTTGCTGATCATGCCAAGACAGAAGAAGATAAGAGGGAACTGAAAGCCCTTGAGGGACTGTCTGGAAGAATGACAGCAGAGAAGAAGTAGTTCTGCAACTCAAGTCAAAATTAAAGATTTGCTTAGTCTAGAGGAGCTAAATTTGATATAGTAGTGTACTTGTAATTTCTTTTATTTCCTGTACAAACACTTCTATTTTTATTAGTTGAGATAGCATCTGCAGTTTTCTTTAAATTTGTCTTTATTCATCATAAAAACAAATTGGGGGAGATTGTTAGGGATTGTAGTTCTATCAATGTAATCAACTAATATTTACTTAGTTTAATTAATAATTAACTAAGTAAAACATACTGTCATATATAGTTTGACAGTATGTTTAAAATGTCACTTGTAATAAAGATGCTTAAATAGTCAAGTAGGTGACAGTAAGTATCAATAGTTACTGTCATATGTAAATGAAATAAATGATCAATGAGGTAGAAGTTCACAAAGTGTTCATGCATAGCATAGATCAAATTTCTGACAATAACATTCTACATTCTAGAGCCTATGATAGCATGTTCTAGTGACATCAACTTTTGGAAACAAACGACAATAACTACTCCTTGACAGTAAACTTGGCGGAGAATGAAAATTCTATGACATCAAGTTTTATTGACAACTATCCCTTGACAGTAAACTTGGCGGAGATTGAAGATTCAAGACAACAAGTTTTCTGACAGTAGCTTTGGCGGCGAGAGTTGACAGCTTGTTTGGCGGGATGATCGACATCATGTTTGGCGGTATAGTTGATAGTACCTTTGGACGACAACATGTTTTAGAAGACTGGGGATCCTGATAGTAAAGTATGCAGTAACAAAGATGTTGTCACCAAAGTGAAGCTGAAGGTTGATAGTAACTTTCATGGAAGCTGACAGTCTGTTTCAAGTAGCAGACTAGGTAAAGTCATTCACATATTGATCTTGACATTTCTACCTAGTCTGTCAAGTCTACAATTGCAACTTGAGATAAAGTAAGCAAAAAGGTGAAGCGTGCTCTTGGTGTCAAGAATGTCAAATCCTCACAGAGTACCTTTATCTACATTTGGAATGAAGACAAGACTCATGAAGAAAAAATGAGATTACCATTTCGAGTATTGTCCAGGAAACAAGGGAAAGTGTACTTGTAAGTGAGATATGTGTTGTAGTTTAAATACACACATCTCACAAACACTTTCTCTAACACACACAATTGAGCTTAACTTTTCTCAAGCATAGAAACTCTAGCAATCTCTTGTTATTGTATCTATTGAAGCTGGAAACAACCCTTTCCAGTTAGTTGTAGCAACAAAAATTAATAAAATTAATTTTTGAAGTAAAACACTGTGTGTCCATAGCTTACTTGTCTTTTGTTTTGTAACTTAATACATTAGCTTTTGTTTGTTGTTAGCAAAATTTCTCAAATTTATTAAATTGCATTCAACCCCCCCTTTTGCAACACTCATTCTGTTTAACAAAAGAACTAGATGAAGAAAGACTCAAGTTTAATGTTTGGACAGACTCTGGTAGAAAAGTTAAAAAAATTCTCAACAACCAAAATATATGTCAAACTGCTGGTCTAGGCTATGACATGAGTCAAGGCAAAAGATCTATTGTTGAGAATGATAAAAATGAAGCTAGTCAAATTGATAAGACTAATGATAAAAGTACCTTTGTTCCTGTTAAGTTTGTGACCCCTAAAGAAAAGACTGAAACCACAAACTTATATGTCAATAGTCCCCCTGTTGTTGACAAAAAGACAGATGAAACAGGAGTAAATAAGTCTAAGAAAAACATAAACATAGGGTACTTGTCTAAGTCTAAGTTAAAAGAAAGGTTAGATAACTTATCAGAGTCTACCAAGACTAGGAGGAACAGGAATGGTAAAGAAGACATTAACAAGGTCAACAATTATCAAAAGGATCCTAATGCTCCTAGAAAGAAGTGTTACAGATGTGGAAACCACAACCATTTAGCTCTGGATTGTAAAACAAAGATTGAGAAGAAATCAGAGTCTAGTCCTTCACAGACTCTGAAAAGTCACTACATTCCACAAAAGCCCTGTTATCACTATGGTAGCATATTTCATTCTATTTATATATGTAGGGACTACCATGATTTGTATAACAATTTTTATGAGCTAAAATCTTCAATTGATAAAGGTTGGTATGACACTGTTAAGACTCCACCAGAGTCTAAAGCAACAAAGAAGACATGTAAAACAACAGTCAAGAAATCTAAACTTGTTTCACCCAAGGTTAGTAAGAAAGAATCCAAAATAGTTTGAATCCCCAAAACATCTAACTAGTTGCTTTTTGTATGCAGGGAACTAGGGAGAAGAAAGTATCCTTAATCCTGGACAGTGGATGCTCAAGACACATGACTGGAAAGAAATCCCTTCTTGGATATTCATCAAACACAAAGGCATTTAGAGTATTTAATCTCAGAACCAGAATTTTTATGGAATCTATTCATGTTGCATTTGATGACAAAAAGATTATAGGATTGCAGGATGAATCAGAGTCTACAACATTGGAATTTAAAAATCTGAAAAGTTCTGAGATATATGAAGATGGTAAGGATGAAGAGACTCAATTGACTTCTGATACAATACGAAATCATGCACACTCTGAGGGGGAGCCAGAAAATTCAACTCCAAATAATTCAGAGTCTACCCATTCAGATTCTACCCAGACAGAGTCTAGACAGAAAGAATCAAGTTTTTCAGAGTCTAACTCTACAGGGTCTGGATCAGGAAATTCTGAATTATTCTCAAAGACAAATGATTCAGGGCGAGCTTTTTCATTTGAATTTCACATAGGAAATTCCAATGATTTATGGGCAGCTTCAAGTTCAAGAATCAATCTTCCACCAGCTAAAAAATGGACAAGGGCTCACACTCATGATTTGATAATTGGGGATCCCGAGAGTGGTGTACAAACTAGAGTAGCCACTCAAAATGAATGTCTTTTTAGTTGTTTTCTCTCAAAGAATAAGTGTGATCCCTAAGAAAGTTGAGGAAGCATTATAAGACCCTGATTAGATTATTGAAATGCAAGAATAATTGAATGAATATGAGAGAAATAAAGTGTGGAAACTTGTAACAAGACCAAGAGATAGATCAACTATTGGAGCCAAATGGGTATTTAGAAATAAGCTTGATGAAAATGGGACTGTAATTAGAAACAAAGCAAGGCTAGTTGCAAAAGGATACTCTCAGGAGGAAGGAATTGACTATGATGAAACTTTTGCACCAGTAGCAAGATTGGAAGCTATCAGAATGTTTCTTGCATTTGCAGCTCATTCAAAATTCAAGGTGTATCAAATGGATGTGAAAAGTGCCTTCTTGAATGGGAAATTGGAAGAAGAATTCTATGTAGAGCAGCCACCAAGATTTGTTGATCCAAAGTTTCCTGATCATGTTTACAGGTTAGACAAGGCACTTTATGGATTGAAGTAAGCACCTAGAGCATGGTATGGAACTCTATCAAAATTTCTTCTTGAAAATGAATTCATAAGAGGTACCATTGACAAAACTCTTTTTATTAGAAAACATAAAGGTGATATTTTGCTTGTTCAAATTTATGTTGATGATATTATCTTTGGTTCTACTAATGAAAAACTCTGTGACAAGTTTAGAAAATTAATGCAGTCAAAATATGAAATGAACATGATGGGAGAATTAAACTTCTCTTTGGGACTTCAAGTCAAACAGAATGATGATGAAATCTGCATCAATCAATCAAATAATATGAAAGACCTGTTGAAGAAGTTTGATATACAAGACTGTGCAACTGCCTAAACTCCCATGTCAACAACCACTAAGCCAAAGGGTAAGAAAGTTAACAACACTAGCTAAAGAGGTATGATTGGCTCATTGTTATATTTAACTGCAAGTAGACCAGATATAATGTTTGTAACATGCCTGTGTGCTAGATTTCAGGTTGACCCAAGAGAATCACATTTATTACCTGTAATGAGAATTTTCAGATCTTTCAAGGGTGCACAAACACTTGGAATTTGGTATCCTAGAGAGTCAGATTTTTCACTAATTGGTTATTCAGACTCTGACTATGCAAGATGCAAAGTGGATATGAAAAGCACAACAGATCAATGCCAATTTCTTGGCAACATGTTAATTTCTTGGTTTAGCAAGAAACAACAAACAGTTTCAACCTCAACAGCTGAGTCTGAATACAAAGCAGCTGGAAGTTGTTGTGCTCAAATTCTGTGGATGAAAAATCAGTTACTTGATTATGGACTAACTTTCTCAAATATTCCTATGTATTGTGACATTACAAGTGCTATTAAAATTGCAGAGACTCCAGTCCAACATTCCAGAACAAAGCACATATATGTCAGGTATCATTTTATTAGATAACATGTTGAGAATGGTACTGTGACACTTCATTATATTTCAACTAACAGACAGATTGTAGACATATTAACCAAACCACTTGATGAATCTATCTTTTTCAGACTGGTAGGTGAATTATGTATGTTAAATATGTAAGTGTTCAATCTTAATGGAAGCAAGGTATGTACTATTAGTAATTGTGCCCTAGAGGCAATTACTTTTATATTTTAAGGAAAATATTTTATTATTAAGGATTATGTTTTATTGATTATTATTTATTTATCATGTTTTATTTACTGCGTAATAAATTCAAAGCATAATAAATGTCCTTGGAATTTTGATACGTATTATATATCTTTAAGTATGTGACTTAAAAATGAGATTATATGACTAGTATCTTATTTCTAAAATTTCCTAGTCGAGTATTATTATATAAGGACAATAATAATGCAATAAGACTAGTATGTTTGTTGACAGATGACCACATCTCATTGGTCATATGTATGGTGATACTAAAGTCAAGAACATAAGTGCATGTCTCAATGAATGGCACTGAAATGACCCGTCATAAGAAATTCTCACTGTGATAATGATATAATGATCCTCTGACTTGAAATCATTATATTTGTATACGAGAATTAATATATTTTGATTACACTAAAAGTTACCTTTAACTGGGTGATGATAAAAGTGGACATTGAGTATACTATGAATAGTAAAAGAAATATGAATGATAGATAAATGATTTAACCTTACTATTTAGGAGTGATATTATTGGCCTCTTGATTGAGTGAGACTATAAAATGCATGGCCGTGCTCAAATGTTGATTTGTTTAATAGTCTACTCATTGATCAAGAAAACCCAGATTAAACGTTGAAGATGATGACATGATACATGCATCGAATTTGATCTATAATATAAGGTTAAATGGATTATATTACATGGAACATTATTCACGAAAGGCTTAATCAAATCACTGATTTTATTATTATTACTTGGGTAACAATGATGGATTACTAGATGCGCTCATTGTTTACAATTTTAATTAGATATTAAAATTGTTGCCAACGTAATAATAACCTACAGGGTCACACACAAAGAATGCTTGAAGGAGAAATAATTTAAATTATGAATTTAAATTATATAAGTAATTTATTTTATTTATGATATTAATTAAGTATGACTTAATTAATTATATAAATAGAATAAATGAATTAAATAAACTAATTACAAAATTGGTAATTAATTAATTAAGTGAGACTTAATTAAATAATTTTGAATTTTGAATTAGTATTAATTATAATTAGATTATAATTAGAAAACTTATTCATCTCTCTCTATATAATCTCTTTATGGGCTGATTTTATAGATATACACATATTTTTCTAAAATCCTAGCCTTTTTGAGAAAAGAGGAAGATAAAGAGAGAAAATCAGTTTTTCGGGTGCTAGTACACATCAATCATTCATGAAAAGTGTCCGTGTGGATACCGTAGAGCGTAGATCGCGTGAGCGGGATACGTGGTGATTAAACAAGTTTTGGACCTCCATTAATCTTCCATTGATGAACTGTTAAAGCTTTTAAAGGTATTTGTTCTTAATCTCCGAATTAAATCTTTTGTTTTCACATGGATCCTGCGGAGAGTTTCGATTTATATTACGTTTTGTATTTATTTTTCACATTTTTCCACTGCGTTTGTGCCTCGAAACCCTTCAATGGCATCAGAGCTACTTGAGAAATGTTTTAATTCGGTTATGTGTTTAACATATTTTCATATATTATGAGCATGTATATGACCGTCATGATTTTGTTACAATACAATATGTATATATATGCTTGTATATATGATTTTGAATATATCATATTCATGTGATGTATAATCATGTGATGATTGTGTGTATTGCTGTATGTATATGATACATATTTTTTCTTATTATGGGAATCGTATTCGATACGAATTCTGAAACGGCTTCGGTAGATTTTCTGAAATTTGTGTCCAGTGTCCGATTTTCACAAACTATATGTGTTTTATAACTGGAATCATGTCACTGAGCAATACTGATAACTTCAGCTTCGCGTCTGTAATCCATTTGATGACGTTACAGGCCCCAAAATGGTGATTTGTTATTTACTGAAATTTAATTATTTTTCTGAAATTTCAAAATTTGTTATATATGATTATATGATATATTTATATAATCTAAGATATATTACATGTGTTATGTGATAACATGGTAGATGGTTATGGCCTGAAGACCCATATGATAGTGGTTTTGTTTTATGATTTTGGTTTCTAAATACGACTTGCATGTCATTTATTCATTATAATTGTTAATCTCGAATGTAACTCGAGTTCTTCTTGTAATTTCATTAGAATAGATTTATTTATTATTCAATGTAATTGTTCAATGGAGACTTGGAAGCAAGGAAGCTAGGAGGCAATCCAGATGATAGAGCAATGAAGAAGATAAAGACATGTAATAGTGTAGTATTTGAAACCACCATAAATTGACCTTGATAATTCCATTAGCTTGGAAATATCACATAGGATGGGGCCATAACCAAGCACGTTTAATTTACGCACAATAAATATATGTATACGAATGCATGTGTAGATATGTATGTGTTGGAATGATGTATATATTAGATACGACACCCATGCCATGTCTGCTTAAGAAAGATAAAATCTGTAACGATTCAAGATTTTAAAATTAAACAAATGATCATGAGATTCTTGTGTTTATGAAACATGGTATTGAATATGAATTTTCTTTTTCTGATATGGGGAGATTTTGTCAAAAGCGAATTATTATTCGTAAGAAAGTTGAGTTTTAAGTGAGACCGCTTGTGACTTCTTCAATGATCTGGAAATCGAACCATTGACGAATATTGAAATGGATTATTTAATCAAGGAAAAATTGAGAATCTCTTTATGATGGCATCATGATCGTTCATATAAACATTAAAATCCCTAAATGCGTATTAAGTTAATCGGATGCCTTCCAATGTTTAATACTCGTCAAGATCTAGATTGAAAATGAGTGGGTTTGCCAAAACAAGGTGCTCTTATCAATCATGGGAAGACGTGATAAGTAAGTGTATTTAGTTTGTTGAAACGTTGGGTCTAACTTAATTAAATCATCACAATAGGATTGCGGGTTTAGAGGCATAGAGTTTGGTGAGATTTATTGGATAAATGTGTACAAAGGGTTATTCCACCAAACTTTCCAAGAGTTATATTTGATATAATCGACAAATGTTGTCTACATAAATAGTCGTGTTTAGGGTGTATTAGTCAACGCTATCTTAAAACATGGATGAATTATGGATCTTGGCTCACTAGTAAGATTTAAAGAAATGTTTTCCGAATTAATAGTTAGGGCTATTAGTTTGATAAAAATAATGGGAGGTATATAGTGATATACCATAATCACTTAAACATAATTAATACTAAATATTCAATCTAGTTTATTTTATACACTTTAATATTGTAGATATCAAATGATAAACACAAACAAATTTTATATACGACCAGTTCTTAAGAAGGACAAATTGACGATAACAAATTTCCTCCATTGACATAGGAACTTAAGGATCGTCCTCGGGCACCACGATGTTAGTCAAATATCTTCCCCTGCTATTAAAGCTGAGAATATAACATGTGCAAATGATAGTACTTATTGGAAGTAAATTGATGTTGCGACTGATGTTTCATGTCTCATGCTTACAACTATGAGTACTGAGCTTAAGAAGCAACACGAGCATATAGATTCTTTTTAGACGATTAAGCACCCTTAAAGGATATTTGAGGGACAAACTCTTCAAGATATATTTAACAATTAAATGGTAATATACACTTACAAGTAGGGAGAGTGAGACACGGTTACACCACATTTCTAAAGATTATAGGGTATAATGAGTACCTTGACATTTTGGGTTTCCAGATTGGTCTGGAGGCTCACCTAGATTTGATCTTGTTTATTTTATTTTTTTTACACATTCTAAGCATTATTTGCTATTGTTGCCACATAAAGATTACTATTTTGAAAGTCGCCTATTATTTCTTGTCATGAGTACAAAGAATTGGTAAAATAGTATGAGTTTTGCCGCGTCAGAGTGAGAAGCTCAATATATAGTTAAGTGATGAATGTTAGAGTTTAGGTAAGGTTGGATTGGATTACTGAATATAGTAACCTCGAGCAAATTAAGATTTGAACACCTGATCATGACGATTGTAACAAGCTAGATGGAACTTCTGACGGTCGTGGATGTCTATTATAAAATCTTCATTGACTTTTACGAGTCGACGACGAAATAGGTTATAGAGTGGAAAATTAAAGTTATAATCGAGAGACGATTTTTTTTCGAAGAGCCGATAGAGAAGACATATGTGAAGACCTTGGCAATACCTTTATTTTCTATGATTTACTTTGAAACCTCTCCAAGATAGAGATTTTTTTTGTTTGATATTGGAACTTCTACTTTTTCTCCAAGCAGGGATGAATCTAATTGCGATATAACAATACTTGCTCTTTGTGTGCCAGTACCTTTTCTGGTTATTCTTTTCTCCGGAAATAACACTTTTGGAATTTGTTCAATTTTAATCCAATGTGTACATTTGACAATTGTTCATCAAGTGAAAATTATTTATTAATTTGATCTTAAATTCATTTCATATTTCTTTACTCTAACTGAGACGAACAACCCTAATTATAGGAGACACAAGGACTATCTATCTGTGTGATAGAAGTTGGATGGGACGCCATCACTTGTGTGTGTTGTAAATTACAAGAAGGTTAACTACCTTCAGTAGTGTCTTAATATAGACATGCAACATTGAGTTCTTTCGATCATATTGATCTCTCAGTTAATACTTATTTCGATATCTGGAATTTGTTCTATTTAAAGTTCCATAATTCTTGTTATCTATAATCATTTTAAAGGTATGCCAACCAAGTGAGACGAGTTAAGCTTGCTAAAATAAATCAAGACTTTGTAGTGGGATTACTGAAAATAAGAGCAGAGTATGACAGAAAGAGAAAACGAATAAACTGGAACGACTAGTAGATTTTTTGATTAGAAAGGACGAATAATATGGAGTAAAGAGATAATACTTCTCGTTATTTCTTTCACTGATTCTGAGGACAGAATCCTTTAAGAAGGTTGTAACAATATTAAGTTTATTTTTATACCTATTTCCCATTAAAATTCGATTTATTAATGATTATATAATAAAATTCAGCATTTGTGAAATTACCGTTTTGCCCTTGCTTTTATAAAAACCCACCACCGACCTCTTTCTTCCCCATTACCCTGTTTTATCAGTTTGTCCAGGTCTCTCTACTCCCTCATTTCTCTCCTCTCAATCTCTCTCTATTGATTCTTCTTTCCACCTTTGTAATCATCTTTTCCCTTTTCATTTTATCATTGTCTCCTTGTTTTATTCGGTGGTTCCACCCTCTACCCAAGCTACTGCCATGTGTATATAATTGTATGTATAGCAGTTGCATGCAAAGGGTTTGGTGTTTCAAAACTTAAATGTTGTCTTGGTATGATGTATTGAAAATTTGTGGAAGGAAGCAACTTTGGTGTTGAAGCACCCATTGTTGGGTTCCACCGGAAGTTTGCTGCCACCGGCCGTGACCTTCGGGGAGCCGGTGGTATGGATTGTTGTTGTAGATGAGTTGTGTGCTTGTTGCTGAAAAACTAACTTGAAATTATGTGATTTACTAGTGTCATGTCGAGGCTTAATTGTTAGATTGAAATTTTCGGATAAATCCATTTATGTATTTGAATTTTATGATGATGGGGATATAAATTTCTAGTTATGGTTACATGATAATGTGATTTATGGAAAATGGTAATTGCATGTCACAATTTATTATTTATTCGAAATATTTGGTAGCGTAAGTTTTGATTTCTTGACATGTATAACTAAATCGATTTAGTATGTTAATAGGATTAACTAGTGTAGTCCTTGTTTCGATTTATTTAAGAATGAGGTGTAAGCTTTCGGTTTTGATTTGAATATTCAAAAAATTTAGCTTTATACATCAAGCTATTCGAAATACTTAGGTTGCATGGATATATATTTGATTTTTATATTAATAGTATGATGGGCTGTTTAATTTGAATTAAAGGTCGATTGGAGTGGTTCCGGTTAATTGATGTTTACGAACAAGAGTGTCAATGTTGACTTACCAGCGCCCTGTTCTGTTCAGTATAGCTGGGACTGTTATGTGCAGTTTTTAACAATGGGTGTATGATATATTTATTCCTTATAATTTCTAGTTTACGTACGCGAAAACCGTGTGGCGTTTGGATTAACGAGTAAAAAGATATGCATGATTTTAGTAAAGACCGTGTAATCTGAAATTTTCTGTGTCAGGATACTGATTTAACCAGTTTGTTTTTCTGCCTAAATAAAATGTTTTGGATATGAAATTTTTAGGCAAGATTTTGTTAATATTCATAAAGGAGTCTGCAAAATTTTGTAATAAAACAAATATTTTTCGATTTATTAAAAATGTTTCAATAAAATGTGCGCATTAGTGTGTTTTGTTCTTAAAATTGTTTACCATATTTTGGAGATTGGTTATTTGTTTAATATGGATTACTTGCATATATGTCTAATGTGCTTATCTGCTTATATGTAGTACTATATGACTCTATTTGGTGGGAGTGATTGAATGGTGTTGTAATTGATAGTAGTATTGGATGTTGTTTTGAAATGGTTAACAACCTTATTTGATATTGATTAAAAGATGAAAGTTGTTTGTTTTGGTCTTGTTTAGTTATATACCAAGTGTGATATTAATTAAATTGGTGTCTAATATTTTGAATTATAATTTTAAGGGAGTAATAGTTGAGAATAATACTTAGATGGTGGAATATTGTGAATATTTTTGGATTGTAATTGAAATTGTTGTATGATTGGTGTTGAGGGGCTATGACCCCGGGATTGTCCATTTTACAAAAAGGTTATTTCATAAATTTTTATTATGATAGAGTAATATGTTTCAAGTTTTAGTTAATGTGATGAAGTCAAGAATTGTATAAAGATTTTTGTCCTGTTTTGGAGATTTGTTTTGAAAGAGTTATGGAGTAATTGATTATAATTGTAAGTTGAGTTAAAGTTAATATTATATTATATTATATTATATTATATTATATTATATTATATTACAATGAATAATAGTAGTATATGTGAATTGTTGATTGGCTTGATTTGAAAAATAGATGGATAGTCCGATTTACGAATACTTCATGCTGAAATTTTCTAAAATTTCCCTGTGTCAAAACCTATTTTACCTAATAAATTCTAATAGTTGTGAGCATGCTTTAACTGCTAATTATTATATGTATGGACTGGATTATGTGATTAAGGTAAGAAAATAGTATTTATAATTATAAAAAAGGTAGATAGTTACGGATTCCGATAGTTATTCAGAAATTATTAAGTTCATTTGATTCGAAGACTGAAGTATTGTTTCACTGGCATATAGAGTCAACCGAGACGAGCTTGTCAAGAACGTTCAGAATTAAACAAATGATGTTGCAAATATAGCACTAAGAATCCGATAAAGCAATGCTGTGCTGTAGTCAGTGCAGTGGAGTATGTGAGAAGCTAAATTGGAAGAAATGATCGTGCAATGGATAGTATCATTAGAAATTTGAACCAAGAGTCAGTGATAAGGCAAGTATAAACCTTCTCGACTTTTTATAACCTTCTTGTTGTTATACCTGTGACACACTTTAATATGTCATTTTTTATATACTCTTGAACCTACAATTATGTTAACATTTCGATTCCAGTATATTTTGTGCATAGCTTCCTGTTATCCATCTAATATGATATGTTTAACCCTAAAACTTGAACTAAATTCAATCTATAGTTATTCTAAACCCTGTCACCCCTCATTGTGGACTACCTTATTTTGATTTATCCCTTGTCGTCACATTACTAGACTATCCTGATTTTATTACTACAGTCTTACACAAATTTCTGAAACAAAACACTTTGACTTACCTATTCTTTTTCCAACGAAGTTTTGAAAAGATGTTTTATATACAGTGAACGTTACTACTTAGTAATGGTTTTGAGAAATGACTTTCAAACTATGTTCTAAAGGATGTTTTCAATATAGGAAATCCGTCTAAATGTTTTCTACAGATTCCTATGGATTGGCTGCGTAAGAGGCCGAGTGACGTCGGTCTAGCGTTTTATTTTATCGTGAGAGGCTAGGTTGTAGTCCTAGTCCAACTTTTATGTCCAAAGTGTGCCTAACTTGGGAACCCAGTTAATATTGTCCAGAGGGACCTAGTGTCCGTTATGGGGGCTTTACGTGGCTGATCACCCGTATTGTCCGGAGCGTCGACAAAGGAAAACCAGTCCGTTTTAATATCTGATAAATTATTATTTAATTCAAAGGAAATCAGTTTATCCTTTCAAAATAAAATTTTAAACTGTCAAGTTAGAATTAATTTGTTTTACATCTATTGAACTTTTATCCACTTGAAATACATCATGTTGTATCAATTGGTTCCATAAATACTTTCTGAACAATTTTTGGCTCATTCTTGCTATTTATTCTATCCCTTTCAGCTAGGGAGAAAGGTGGTTCGCTCGTTTAAGACCGTACATAAGAGTAATGCTAGACACTGATTTCAAGTGGTTAGGTTACACCTTGGTGGCCAAGTAGAATATCTTGGAAGATGTTTGTGAGACTAGTTGGGATTAGAATTGGATAATTTTGATTATGTCGTAAAATAGATTTATATATTGATTTCTAGTTAATCTTTATATCAAAGTCGATCTAGTGAGGTAGAAAGTTGTAATAATAATTAGTAGTTTGGTTTTTCTGATTTCAATACTGTAACTTAGTATGCGATCCTGTTTTAGGGGGTCGAGTTTACTTTCAAATTGATTTCTCTTTTAAATCATTTATTTTTATTTTTATTTCAAATTGGTTTATTTTTAAATTCTTTAAAGATATCCAGGTTTTAAATTATTTTTGTTTTAGTGGCACCAGATCTAGCCCCTAATCTGAGGGATGCCACAGTTGGTATCAGAGCGACAGGTTATAAGTTATTGAAATCAGAAAGTAGGTAGTGAGTCTAGATTCAATAAAGGAAATGTGAAGTGAACCTCACATACAGATAGGCTGAGACTATTGGGTATAGTCTGTGCTAATAGAAATAAGACGGAGTTAGAGTATTGACCTTAAGTTGATCATATTATGTGTCCTGGTTTTCGGGTTATAGTTTTAGCAAGTTTGGATCTTAAAGGAGATATGATGGACCTTCCCTAGTTTTCAGTCTCTCTTCAGAGCCCAAGATTTTCTCTTCAAGGAAGCCTAAGTTAAATCCTATAGAAGGTGAGTTAAGGATAACATAGGTCGTATTAACCAGTTTAATAAAGATTGTTAGGCCCCGGAAGTATCGTAGAAGGGGGGTTGAATACGATACTCACTAAATCAAAAAATTCTTTCGAATCTTTTACGGATAAATAATTTAGAGTTCGGTTAGTGGGCTCGTGTTCTTGAGGTGAATAGTGTTTACGGAGCTGCTTACTAATTTTCTGTGTTTAGGATTAATCATTTCGGTTCTAGAAAATCAGCAGTAAAATAAACAACACAAGATTCGGGGAATATATCATTTGATAAATATAAACCCTGAGGTTGCTACACCCGGTCAACAAATCCGGTCCGAAGAACAAGTTCTTCGCTGCTTAACAAAAACATATAACTCTCAATTTCCTATACAAGTATTTCTAGATCAGTACAAAGGAAACTAAGACCGTAGAGAGTGATATATAGTGGCCCTGAACATTTTCCGTTAAGGGACCGACCACTAATACATCTCCCGTGAAGAGGTATAGATTTTCTGGGTGTTCTCTCTTCTCCGACTGAGCTTCTTTCTCTCTGGATATTTTTTGTTGTGTTGCAGAAGACTCCCAAATGAATGGCTCTGCTTCAATATATGTGTAGACTTTTTCAACCAAGATACGTGGCTCATTCAGGACCAAGTAAACTAGTTGCTGCTTCACTTCTGTTTTTCCTTAAGTATCGGAACAATTTACTGAGTAATTGTTTAACCATCGATGAGTCTGTAGAATAAGTATCGGAGGATTAAAACAATTACTGAAATAAAATCAATTACTTCAAACTTAGTAACCATCGGGAAGTGGCTAGTTGGCTTTTGTTTCTTTTCCGATAGTTAGTAACTATCGGCATATAAGACAAAATAAGCCCTTTTCATTTCACCAATTCTTTTCCATTTGTTTATCTCACCCGATGGTTAATAACCATAGGTGAATAAGACAAAAATAGATTGACTAGGTTGACTTCTGGATACAGCTTCTGTAGTCTTCTTTACTTAGCCAATTTCGAACCTGATAAGCCCTTAATATATTTTCTTCCACTGCAACCAAGTCTAATAAATATTTCCTTGATTATTCGAACTTGATTTATTCTGAGCTTCATCATATACCACTTCACTTGTTACCCATTTCAGTAAATAGTCAATTCTTCTCATTCATAGATGCAATTCTCAATCTCTTTTGTGCTGATGTTTGGTGCAACTGGTCTGGTTCACAAACGACTAACACGATCTTGATCTTCACATCTTCTTTACAATACAATTGACTTTGTTCCTTGTTGATTAGAAGTGCTTCGATTGTAAGTACATTGGAATCCTCTGGCACTTATGCTGAACCACAAACTTATCTGAAACCCTGAACATCTTCGAACTTTATCCTTCACTGAAGTCTGAACATATGAATGAACTTTCTCCAGCAATCTATAGTAGACTCCAAGATTCCATCTAATATTTTGATTCTTTGTATTTGCCGTATATTCTATCTTATCGATTCCTGTACTTGTGCTCTGCAATTCATTGCTTGACTAATTTGCAGATTTGGATCACTAGAATCTTTCTGGTACTTTGACAACTGCTTCACTGCTTCCACATCCTTGAATACTTCAACCTTTATTCTTCACTGAGGCATGAACATATTAATGAACTTCTTCCAGTGAGCTAATGCTTCAAGTCTGTAGATTTCTTCTTTATCCTTTGTCTTTACCAAGTCTTCATGTCTTTCTGATTCCGGTGATAACTTCATATTATTTACACGTCCTGTTCTTGTGTTGAGTTATAACCCTATGTTACATATAGGTCTATACATACAGCCTTTCAATCTCCCCCTATTTGTTTGGTAGAGATTAACAAGCAAATCCCTGGAGGATAACTCAACTAACTACAAGAAAATATTAATTCTCTAGACTTGTAAATAATACTACTTGGGTTCTGGATCATATAATACATTTCCAGATTTCTATATAAAGTAAAGAGAAATAGAAAATGAGTGTTCCTTTAGCACTGAATGCATCTTCAAAAGATATCATCTTCATTCCTCTGTGTTTGAGCTTTTCTCTGCTTCAAAATCCTTCATTGCTTGACCTATAAAGAACTTATCATAAACTAAGCTTCATAAGAATCAAAATTCCTGGGAACATCTTCAATAAAATATAGAACATTGCTCAAATAATGTTCTCCCCCTGAGAATGTGATTCTTCTCCTTATTCTTCTTCTCCCTTTAGAAAATCAATGGAATAGTCCTCTGTTCTTCCCACTTGGATTAGGAATCCTCTTATGACAACTCCTTTCAAGTATAGAATACAGCTTCTTGATTCTCCCATATTTCTGTTGTTTCCCCTCAGGATCAGAAGATAGGATTTTCTTTTTCTCGTCTCAAATCTCCCCCTATGGATATTAACTTCTCCCAAGGATGCGAACCCCTTTTCCTAAGGATCTTCCCTTAAGGATCCAGGATACGAACCCCCTTTAGGATATTAACTTTTCCAAAGTACGAAGATAAGACTTGATTAAGTACTTCTCCTTTTTCTTCCTATAACTTCTCCCCCTTAGTTGAGGAATCCTCCAATGGCCCACTTTTGAATGGTTTGTCTTCCAAAGAAGGTTCTCGTCTGTCGTTGATCGGGAAAAATATAGTAGCTTTTCTTTCAGAAGTAGCAAGTAGCAAGGGTAAGTGTTTGGCTTATGGTTTCCTCACTTCTACTACGTTCTGTTGGTGTTTACACTTTAGTATCGAGCATTTAGAAGTGTTTCACTCTTTCTCTCCCTATCTCTCACTCAAGTGTATCTCTCCCACACTTTCACTTAAGTGTTTCTCTCTCTCACTTTCACTATGCATTCCAAATATAGCCTTCTGTACCTGCAAGTGAAATCCGTTAATTCATATATTCCCAAAACCTGATTCATCAGAATGAACTGAATCACTAACAAGTGGAGAATTGCCTCGTTGAGGTGTTCTTGATCTATCATACATAAGCACTGTCTCAGCACCAGACTCAATAGCTTTTGCTAAATCACTGTCTAGTGGAGCCTCACCTCTTTGAGATGGGTTATCCCAAGATTTTAAAATCTGTTAGGGAATCCTGCCTTATTCTATCAAGGAGTTGCCTCACACCTTCTCCGTAAACGGGAGGTGGACATTCCTTTTCAGGATCTGGAAATGTTCCTTCCAGGAGGGTCAACGTAGTAGACAATGTAATGAATGGCAAATTAGAGTCTACGTTTCCCTCGTAACCCAATGACGGGTAATTTGTTAACATGTCTATACCTCTCACTGTGCACGTCTTGCAATGTGTTCCTAGAATTTATCTGTTTAGGCTTACCATCAGCGTGAGCGCTAGTGGTGTGCTTGACTCATTACAAGATGCTCTGGCTGACGAGCGAATTTCAATGGACTCACCCTGTTGAGAGAATGATTCCAGAGACTGTTTAATTGCCTTTTCAGCTCTGCATCATTTTGAGAAGATACAGATGAGCTTACAGTTACCTCAGTTATCTACTTTTCTTCCCTAGAGGTAGAGCTGTGGGTGCACTTCCGACTTCATCCTTATTTGCTACATCAAGTGCAGATTCTCCCTTATCAACCTCTAACTAACATAAGTTCCTTATATCTCCAAGGGTTAATATATGGAAGTGGATGAGTGAGTGTTTGGTATTATGGCCTGGGTAAGAGATTGATGGGTTTTCAACCTCTTGGCCAGCTTCTATAGCCTCTGGGGGCTAATCGGAAAGAATCAATTAAATAAGATAAAGAAATAATCACTTTAACATTCCAAAACATATTTTTCATCTCAAAGAGAAGGAAAAATATAAGAAGGAATGGTAATGGATTGCATTAAAGCACTTTTAGTAAAAGAGTTTTGTCGGTTCTAAAGATTTATCATTTAAAAGCGTGAAACCAATAGAAATTTTCTTTAAGATACTTATCCCATAATAAAACGCGGGAATGTGTATCAGAGAAAAAGTCTATCCCTTATGAATTTCTTATAAGGCAAACTTCCCATAATAAAACTCGGGAATTTACACCAAAGAAGAAATTCAACTCTTCTACCAAATTAAATCTTAATAAAAATGACTCTTTTCTATCAAACCTAAGCACTGTATGTTTTGAAAATAGTTTTACAAAACATCCTTATCAGATGGAGGCTATGATTTTCCGACTCATAATGCAATTATGATTTACATCATTTTCGTCCACTTGATAGTATCCCCGACTTAAAATAAAAACATGACAATTGGGGTTGGATGGATGCTTAACTATACAGCACTAGGCCTTCAAAGCAACAATCACTGTTTATGTACCATGAATCAATGTGAAACATACATTGAAACTAGTGTTTAAAAACAAATCATTTTACAAGTGATTGGTACCTCGAAGTTAAAACAATTTTCCAAAAGAGAGAAAAAGTTTTTAAAGATAAAACTATTAAAACTAGCTTTTGGGAGAGGATAAAAGATTTTGAGATTGGAGAAAAATTATCCTCAAGAAAAAAAAAATTGATTCACACCCTAGGATTTAGAAATCAAAGTAGGGCTATAAATCAAAAGATTTTCAAAAGAGAAGTTTTGAAAAAGAATTTGATGTTTTCTTCTCTAAAACTGATAGAAACATGAATGTATCTTTGAATAAAACGTTTTGAAAAAGAATCAGACAAGAAATTCTTTTTAATACATTCAAGTTTAAAATTCAGTCAAAGAAAGAAAACTAAATATACTAATACTAACGGCTTTTTCAAAAACCAATTTTTACTTAGAATAAAGACTAAGCAAATCCATTAGTATTAATATATCACAATTATTTTGTAATAAAATATTAATCAATCATCACAAAGTAATAAAAGAGAATATTTATACCACGAATAATTATGCTTCGAATTTAATTTAATATACTTAAATCATGGAACCAATATATCACTGAATTGTTTTATATCATCATGATTTAAACAAATCAAAATAAATTAAATACTTATGCTGCACTAAGCAATTGCCAATCACATGCATATATATCAAATAAACATAGCAATCATTCAGTAGAACAATAAGCATTAAGACATATTTTTATTATTAGTGATTTCAGATACGCAACTTGTGTTATCACTAATATTAAAAATATCACAATTAATTGCACGATGATACCAATTATTTGATATTTATCAATAATTTCAAGATGCAAGAAATTGTGCTTCTTATATTTTATCAAATCAAAATTATGAAACTGATAATCATTGTATTGCTTCAATCCATAATTTTAATAGGATAAAATAATTTCGCTAAATACTAAAATATTCATAAGATTGAATATTAACATCTAACTTCCTACACTATATCTAATAATTGTCACTCTAGCATATTACAATTATACTCATAACAATTATTAATGATATACGTAAGCTCGAGAAAATAGTTGAATAGAAATTCACAAGTTCTTTAAATATTGACATTTAATACTCATGATTCTTATAACAATCCCTCGCAAATAAACTCAAATTTTAGAAATATTTTCTAAGTATATAAAACATTGAAAATTTTATACACATAACTTAGAAAATACTTCGTCTCCCAATATTAGTGAGTTTTGAAATATGTATTATTTATTTAGAACAGAAATTCTAAGTACTGTCACTAATATCAAAAGTATCACAATTATTTGTAACAAAATATTTAAGAATATCAGAGCAACATATCAGAGCAATTAAGCAAGACATCTTGACTAATACTCATCAAATATTTAACATGCAAATAATTATGCTTCTAACTTATGCTAAATAATTTAACTACCACTTATGTATATTGCATTGTAAACATGATAATTAAACTAGTAACAATAAGCATGAGGAACTGGATTTAAAAATAAATTCACAAGTCCTTTAAATATGGAAATTTAATACTTGTGAACTCATTTGTGAATTCATTGCAGATGAGATTTCCAACAAATATGCAAATAAATAATATCACAAGTTTACTAACCAACTTAGATAAAATGAATTCATCAAGTTGTTTAACAAATATCTGCAAGTTATTCTACTAAGGACAATTTCGAAAGAAATGATACCTGGTGTCCATGAGCTTGTTCCTTAAGTGGTGTGAAGAGATCAACAGAGTTGCTGGAAATTGCCAGCTTCTAGGAATGACTTCCCTGTCTTTCTTACAACCTGCATTATCTATATCTATATAGCCAATTAGGTTAAACCTAGTATCTTTAGGGTCCCAGATTTCAAGAATCGGTGATCCCCTAAGATATCTAACAATTCATAACTTAGCTATAAGATAAGATTCTCTAGTATCCACTTGGAAACTTGCACATAGGCAAATCGAGAATAAAATATATGGTCTTTATTCTTTTGAATAAGTAATGAGCTGATCATACCTCTATAGCTTGTCACTTCAGTTCATATACCTGATTTGCCCTGATCAAGCTTAGTGGTCTGTTGGCAAGAAGTCTTGGCAGGTCTAGAATCTTCTAAATTGCGCATTTTCAAAAGATCTGTGACTTACTTTAATTGCCATCATTCTTTTGAATTAATTGTAATCCAAAAAGAATTGCAACTCTTCCAACATGCTCATGTTGTACCTACTCTACATTAACTTAGCAAATATATCTTGCCAAATTTTCGTTAGTAGACCCACATATAATATAATCATGGTATACTTGCACATATATTACATTGTTTGTGCTTTGTAATCTAGAGAGATATATGTGTATAACAACTCTATTAAAAATCATTTTCAAGTAATTAGTAGTTAGAGTGCCATACCATGTCCTTGAGAATTTGCTTGAATTCCTAACTCTGTTAGATCCTCATCTTGTTAAGGCCCAATTGTTAGGTCCTAAAAGGATCAAGTCTCGTCTCTGTTGCTTGCTATTAGATCTTGAAAGTCCCGAAGATTCTGTTTCCATCATCATCGATACCTTCTTCTTGATAGTAACCTGTAGCAACCAGTTTGGCTTTGTCCCTCATAACAATGCCAATAATTATCCAGTTTCTGTAAACCCTTACTGTACCAATTTCAGCTTCGACTTTAGTGGTCTGGGTTCCAGCTTCAGTAGATTCTGCCTTCGAATTGATTGAGATCATCTTGCATTTGCAATCACCCAATCTGGATCAATCACTGCATCTTCACTATTCTTTGGGATACCAAATGTTGATTATTGGGTCCCGAAAAATATATATTCATTTTAATTAGCACTTCTAGCCTTTACTCAAAATCTGGTTTACTAAGAACTAGACTCCAGGAATGACTTTGACTTCAAACCCTTTGTCTCGGCAGATATGTTCTTTATGTATTCCTTTGATCTTCATTGTGTTGAGTACGACTAGTAGATCCTTCTATTGTTTTGCTCCCCCTAAGTTGCTGCTAGGATGTGTTGAAGATCCTTCACCTTTTTCAGTGGATTCTGTTAAAGTTCATGAGTTGTGTAGTTTCACTACCATTTCCCCTAATAGGATCTGAATCATCATCATTATCATTGATTCCTTCTGCAACCTTAGTTTCATCATCAGTATCTGAATTTGACTCTGACAGAATGTCAAACTTCAAAGATTCAGAATAGTCTTTCATTTGAATGCTTGGGAGCTTGGTGTAGTAGAACGAAACATTCAGTCTTTCAATCACCTTCTGGTTTTTAATCATAAATGCCTTGATAGCTTTCGACTAAGTCTTTTCACGATCTTTGTTGAATACAGTAGCATGTTGTGTTAATTGCTTCAGCTTCATAATCCCCTTAAAGTGCAGACTTCACTTAAAACTTCATTCGCGAAACTCAGTTCCATTATCTGACTTCAAAGTTCTCACAGCTTACTTTGCTTCCAACTTGATCTTCCTGATGATCAATCACCATCTGTGATATTTTGTCTGTTGAATGCACGAACATCACCAACTTGTAATTAGGGTTGTCATTAATCACCACTAAGCATATTTCTTCCATGCCATAATTTACTTCAGTGTGATGTTTTCATTGACTTCCCTATATGACATACTTCAAAATGTCCTTCTGGATAGAATTCCATTAGAAGCAGTCCTCTCACCAATTTCATCTTTGTCGAGAATCCATTGTCTTGAATATCAAGTTTGAGAGCTTCTCTTGCCATAGCTAACTCTTTACTGATGAAGCTTTACTGAAAAGTTCACTTCACCTTTGCATACAAATTCCATGTCAGCTACAAACAATCTTCCTCACTCTCAGTTGAGTGAGCTTCCAACCTTCTTGTTTGAGATCAAACACTTTTCCTTTTCAATGCTTTTCCAGAAAACCCTTGACAAAGAATTCCCTAGTGCCCTGAAGATAGTGTTTAATTCCGTTTATAAGAAAGATGCTTCCATTGATGACAGTTCTTAAATCATGATAGCCATATCCCTTGTACATCCTTTGCTGTCATCTCCAAAGGTTACCATCGGGGAGGCCTTCTCAACCAACTGTGATATTAGAGCTTTAATCTTAATCATATGCCTCGAACAATAAATGTCACGAAGTCACATAACTTTTGCCTTTAGTTACATACTCTGCAATCACAAATGATTAAGCTTCTTGGTACTCAATTTTAATTGAGTCCAGATGGGTTAGAGATATTATCAGAGATAACAACAACTTCAATATGCATAAAGCACATGGATAGAAGAACTAACAAATTAATTACTAATTCTGTCTAATCCATTTCTATTGTTGTTTAACATTTTTAATTATCTCTAATTACCTAAGTCAGTTTTAGATTAAACCTTGAATCTACAAAACTTACTGACTACTTAGATAATTCTACCATCTTATCCCTAACAAGCAATACATGATCTAATATGACATTTAAGTGCAACTATGTGAGTGCAAGCAAATCATGTGAAAATAAGCACATAAACAATTTAAGAATATGCAGAATATTTGAATAATACATTATAAGCAATATCAAATTCCACATATACTTATCAAGTCATTTATCACAATAAGAACAAATATAAAATATCTGATCTATGACCTGTTTGTCTATTAGCAATTTTCACAACATTAGCAGAGGTATTAAATCACAGAAGATTTAAATCAAGTTTCAAACAAATGTTTTAGGGATACACTTAACAGTCTAGCAACTATCTAATTCTTGATATTCATTTTACTGCATAGAAAATCAAGTATGAAATGTACTCACTAAACTCATATAATTAAGCATGAAATCTTATTCTTAGCAATCAATTAAGCATTTAAGTCCTAAGATGCTAACATGCTGACACGAGTATAATACATTTCAAAACATAATAATCATACAATTATGAATTAGATAAAGATATACTAGTTAGTAAGTGTACTTGTGAAGTGCTTAGTGATTCATCTCTAGTGTTGGTCATTGATGCCATATATTCATTTGGTTCATCACTGTCACTGATAGAATCATCCTTGCATTTAACTTCATCAACAAATGCTTTCCCTTGCTGCATCCTCATTAATGTTTGAGATTCCTGCTACAACCCAACATAGTGTCTGCCATCTTTTGCTTGTACAGGCTTCTTCAAACTATGTAGCAAAACCTCGATCTTGTCTTTCAACTTTAAACCATCCCTGTCTTGCAACCACCTCTTGAACTGATCTTGAAAATCTCTTTAATGGAATCTATAGGTAAGGACCTTAGATTTAGAATTGGGATTCCGTCTGAATCTGATATCACTGAACTTCCTGTTTGCCCTGCAGGCTTGACTTGCAGTCCAGTTCTCAAGTTATTCCAAAGTGTCAAATTCACTTATAACACCTTGACCACTACCTCGAGCTACAACATCTTCAATTCAGCTTCTAGGATTATTTCATTTCTGTTCAGAGGTTTTCAACCTTGACTTCAATCAAATTTGGTTCCTGGGTCACATATACAGTGGATATGCTAACAACCTGCTTTACCAAATATTATCTTCTTCAGCTCTTGTTCTAGTTCATAGGCCTTCAGCACATACAGGTCTTCTACAGACAATGTGGTTGTATCCTAAAATCCCTGTTGGCTGTATCCCTAAGTTCCAGATGATCTGCAGTGTTAGCACGAACGTCCTGTAATCTCCCTGTAGAATAATCTTTAAGGCTTGTACTGAGATTCCAGGTAGTCCAGTCTGTTCTCCTTCACTACTTCAAACCCCTTAGATTTTTCATCCAAAAATACAACTCAAATTACCCAAAAACTGTACCCAAATTAATCTCTTCTTTTGCAGTTTCCAAAATATTAGTGGGATCCTATGGAGTAAACCTCTGAGGAAATTAATACCACTATTTCTTCAACCTGTTCTAGAATAAGCTTCATTGGATAATCTTCAGTCAATTCTTGTTGTCTTCAATACCCGGAAAAATCTTCAACTACTAACCCTTGAGCACCTTCGAATTAATATTTAAGACAAATTTAGATTTACAGAATTTTTAATTTTCTTAGAAAATAAATTAATCAAAAATAAAAATATACAACAAATTAATTTTCAAGAATTTCGAATTTTCTTAAAAATTAAAATATCGTAAATTAATATTTAAGAAAAAATTTAGTTTTCAAGAATTTTAAATTTTCTGGAAAAATAAATAAATCTAAAATAAAAATTAAAGAGTAACTATCGGGGTGGAGATAACCATCGGGCGGAATTATAATTCTCCAAAAATAATAACTATCGGGGGAATATATATTTCCAGGCTAACTATGGGAAGTTGTAGTCAAATGGACTAACTATCGGGGACGTGGCAAGTGCAGCTAAATATCGGACAATTGCTCCCGCGCGTGCCAAGCTGCTCAATCATAACTATCGGACAATTTGGTCGTGAGTTACCAAATTGAATTCAACTATTACAAGCTGTCGAGTGCAAATGGTTTGATTGAAAAAATGGACCACCAAAATGACTTTATTAAATTCTTTAAAAACAAACTTTTATAAATTTATAAAATAAACTATTAAAATTTATAACATAAACTAATAAAAATTTATAAAACAAATTTTATAAAAGTTTATAAAATAAATTTAATATTAAGTTTATAAAATAAACTAATTAAAACTTATAATATAAACTTATAAAAGTTTATAAAACAAATTTTATAAAAGTTTATAAAACAAATTTAATATTAGATTTACAAAATAAACTTATTAAAATTTATAACATAAACTAATAAAAGTTTATAAAATAAATTTTATAAAGTTTATAAAATAAACTTATTAAAAATTTATAATTAAACTTATTTAATAAGGCCTCTAAACATTTTAGTCCAAACAGCTTCCGCCTGGCGAGCTTCACTGAGCTAATGGATCTTGATTTGTATATCAATCAGTAAGCTCTGATACCAATTGTTAGGCCCCGGAAGTATCGTAGAAGGGGGGTTGAATACGATACTCACTAAATCAAAAAATTCTTTCGAATCTTTTACGGATAAATAATTTAGAGTTCGGTTAGTGGGCTCGTGTTCTTGAGGTGAATAGTGTTTACGGAGCTGCTTACTAATTTTCTGTGTTTAGGATTAATCATTTCGGTTCTAGAAAATCAGCAGTAAAATAAACAACACAAGATTCGGGGAATATATCATTTGATAAATATAAACCCTGAGGTTGCTACACCCGGTCAACAAATCCGGTCCGAAGAACAAGTTCTTCGCTGCTTAACAAAAACATATAACTCTCAATTTCCTATACAAGTATTTCTAGATCAGTACAAAGGAAACTAAGACCGTAGAGAGTGATATATAGTGGCCTTGAACATTTTCCGTTAAGGGACCGACCACTAATACATCTCCGGTGAAGAGGTATAGATTTTCTAGGTGTTCTCTCTTCTCCGACTGAGCTTCTTTCTCTCTGGATATTTTTTGTTGTGTTGCAGAAGACTCCCAAATGAATGGCTCTGCTTCAATATATGTGTAGACTTTTTTAACCAAGATACGTGGCTCATTTAGGACCAAGTAAACTAGTTGCTGCTTCACTTCTGTTTTTCCTTAAGTATCGGAACAATTTACTGAGTAATTGTTTAACCATCGATGAGTCTGTAGAATAAGTATCGGAGGATTAAAACAATTACTGAAATAAAATCAATTACTTCAAACTTAGTAACCATCGGGAAGTGGCTAGTTGGCTTTTGTTTCTTTTCCGATAGTTAGTAACTATCGGCATATAAGACAAAATAAGCCCTTTTCATTTCACCAATTCTTTTCCATTTGTTTATCTCACCCGATGGTTAATAACCATAGGTGAATAAGACAAAAATAGATTGACTAGGTTGACTTCTGGATACAGCTTCTGTAGTCTTCTTTACTTAGCCAATTTCGAACCTGATAAGCCCTTAATATATTTTCTTCCACTGCAACCAAGTTTAATAAATATTTCCTTGATTATTCGAACTTGATTTATTCTGAGCTTCATCATATACCACTTCACTTGTTACCCATTTCAGTAAATAGTCAATTCTTCTCATTCATAGATGCAATTCTCAATCTCTTTTGTGCTGACGTTTGGTGCAACTGGTCTGGTTCACAAACGACTAACACGATCTTGATCTTCACATCTTCTTTACAATACAATTGACTTTGTTCCTTGTTGATTAGAAGTGCTTCGATTGTAAGTACATTGGAATCCTCTGGCACTTATGCTGAACCACAAACTTATCTGAAACCCTGAACATCTTCGAACTTTATCCTTCACTGAAGTCTGAACATATGAATGAACTTTCTCCAGCAATCTATAGTAGACTCCAAGATTCCATCTAATATTTTGATTCTTTGTATTTGCCGTATATTCTATCTTATCGATTCCTGTACTTGTGCTCTGCAATTCATTGCTTGACTAATTTGCAGATTTGGATCACTAGAATCTTTCTGGTACTTTGACAACTGCTTCACTGCTTCCACATCCTTGAATACTTCAACCTTTATTCTTCACTGAGGCATGAACATATTAATGAACTTCTTCCAGTGAGCTAATGCTTCAAGTTTGTAGATTTCTTCTTTATCCTTTGTCTTTACCAAGTCTTCATGTCTTTCTGATTCCGGTGATAACTTCATATTATTTACACGTCCTGTTCTTGTGTTGAGTTATAACCCTATGTTACATATAGGTCTATACATACAGCCTTTCAAAGATTAAGTTTGAATACTGAGTCTAAGCATTTTGTATTATAAATCACAGTTTGCTAATTGTAGTTTCCCCAGTCCTCAGCTATTGAATAAATCAGAGTTAAATCTTTAGAAGGGTCAGAGATAGACCCATTAGAAGGGCCTTTAGAGATGGAATCAGTTGAGGTCAGACTAAAATATATATTTATTTTTTACACATTCTAAGCATTATTTGCTATTGTTGCCACATAAAGATTACTGTTTTGAAAGTCGCCTATTATTTCTTGTCATGAGTACAAAAAATTGGTAAAATAGTATGAGTTTTGCCGCATCAGAGTGAGAAGCTCAATATATAGTTAAGTGATGAATGTTAAAGTTTAGGTAAGGTTGGATTGGATTACTGAATATAGTAACCACGAGCAACTTAAGATTTGAACACCTGATCATGAAGATTGTGGCAAGCTAGATGGAACTTCTGGTGGCCGTGGATGTCTATTATAAAATCTTCATTGACTTTTACGAGTCGACGATGACATAGGTTATATAGAGTGGAAAATTAGAGTTATAATTGAGAGACGATTTTTTTTCGAAAAGCCGATAGAGAAGACATATGTGAAGACCTTGGCAATACCTTCCTTTTCTATGATTTACTTTGAAACCTCTCCAAGATAGAGATTTTTTTGTTTGATATTGGAACTTCTACTATTTCTCCAAGCGGGGATGAATCTAATTGCGATATAACAATACTTGCTCTTTGTGTGCCAATACCTTTTCTGGTTATTCTTTTCTCCGGAAATAGCACCTTTGGAATTTGTTCAACTTTAATCCAATGTGTACATTTGACAATTGTTCGTCAAGTGAAAATTATTTATTAATTTGATCTTGAATTCATTTCATATTTCTTTACTCTAACTGAGACGAACAACCCTAATTATAGGGGACACAAGGACTATCTGTCTGTGTGATAGAAGTTGGATGGGACGTCATCACATGTGTGTGTTGTAAATTACAAGAAGGTTAACTACCTTCAGTAGTGTCTTAATGTAGACATGCAACATTGAGTTCTTTCGATCATATTGATATCTCAGTTAATACTTATTTCGATATCTGGAATTTTTTCTATTTAAATTTCCATAATTCTTGTTATCTATAATCATTTTAAAGGTATGCCAACCAAGTGAGACGAGTTAAGCTTGCTAAAATAAATCAAGACTTTGTAGTGGGATTACTGAAAACAAGAGCAGAGTATGACAGAAAGAGAAAACGAATAAACTGGAATGACTAGTAGAGTTTTCGATTAGAAAGGATGAAAAATATGGAGTAAAGAGATAATATGCATCGTTATTTCTTTCACTGATTCTGAGGACAGAATCCTTTAAGGGGGAAAGGTTGTAACCCCGTAGAAATTGCATTATAAATAATAATAAAAATGTCTTATTCTAATTTGATGAGTCAACCTTATTTAACTATTTGTGAAGTACGTGTTATGATTATATGGCTTATATTGAATGCATGTATGTGTAAACATGCTTAATTTTGACTACGTATTTTAAAATAAATTAGCAAGCCATTTTGATGCACTGTTTGATTTTTAGAAAATTATTAGAATGCCCAAAAATCATGATTTCTTTTGCCCATCTACATATTTAGAGACTTTTTAGAAATATAGGTTCAATTATTTTGAGCCCCATGAGTTTTAAATAATATTCTGAGACTTGTTGTGATTTAAAAATAATTCCCTTCTAAATTCCATAATTAAATATTGGAACATCCAAAAATCATGAAATTTATTTCATAATGATTTTTGAGTATTTAGAAATGTTATAAAAATATAAGTTTAATTTATTTAAGCATATATATGAGTTTTAAAGATTTTAAAGGTATTATTATTCCTTTAAACTGAGTTATCTTCTAAATTCCATAACAAAATAATTACAAGTCCAAAAATTATTTTAAAAATATGTAAGAGATTCTGAAATCATATTCTTTATTTTCAAAATATTAATTTTATTTTTATTCCTATTTCCCATTAAAATTCAATTTACTAATGATTGTATAATAAAATTCAACATTTGTGAAATTACCATTTTGCCCTTGCTTTTATAAAAACCCACCACCGACCTCTTTCTTCCCCATTGCCCTGTTTTATCAGTTTGTCCAGGTCTCTTTACTCCCTCATTTCTCTCCTCTCAATCTCTCTCTATTGATTCTTCTTTCCATGTATATATAATTGTATGTATAGAAGCTGCATGTAAAGGGTTTAGAGGGTTGATTTCAAAACTTAAATGTTGTCTTGGTATGATGTATTGAAAATTTGTGGAAGGAAGCAACTTTGGTGTTGAAGCACCCATTGTTGGGTTCCACCGGAAGTTTGCTGCCACCGGCCGTGATCTTCGGGGAGCCGGTGGTATGGATTGTTGTTGTGGATGAGTTGTGTGCTTGTTGCTGAAAAACTAACTTGAAGTTATGTGATTTACTAGTTGCATATCGAGGCTTAATTGTTAGATTTAAATTTTCAGATAAATCCATTTATGTATTTGAATTTTATGATGATGGGGATATAAATAACTAGTTATGGTTACATGATAATGTGATTTATGGAAAATGGTAATTGCATGTCACTATTTATTATTTATTCGAAATATTTGGTAGCGTAAGTTTTGATTTCTTGACATGTATAACTAAATCGATTTAGTATGTTAATAGGATTAACTAGTGTAGTCCTTGTTTCGATTTATTTAAGAATGAGGTGTAAGCTTTCGGTTTTGATTTGAATATTCAAAAAATTTAGCTTTATACATCAAGCTATTCGAAATACTTAGGTTGCATGGATATATATTTGATTTTTATATTAATAGTATGATGGGCTGTTTAATTTGAATTAAAGGTCGATTGGAGTGGTTCCGATTAATTGATGTTTACGAACAAGAGTGTTAATGTTGACGTACCAGCTACCCTGTTCTGTTCAGTATAGCTGGCACTGTTATGTGCAGTTTTTAACAATGGGTATATGATATATTTGTTTCTTATAATTTTTAGTTTACGTACGCGAAAACCGTGTGGCCTTTGGATTAACGAGTAAAAAGATATGCATGATTTAGTAAAGACTGTGCAATCTGAAATTTTCTGTGTCAGGATACTGATTTAACCAGTTCATTTTTCTGCCTAAATAAAATGTTTTGGATATGAAATTTTTAGGCAAGTTGTGTTAATATTCAGAAAGGAGTCTGCAAAATTTTGTAATAAAACAAATATTTTTTGATTTATTAAAAATGTTTCAATAAAGTGTGTGCATTAGTGTGTTTTGTTCTTAAAATTGTTTACCCTGTTTTGGAGATTGATTATTTGTTTATTATGGATTACTTGCATATATGTCTAATGTGTTTATCTGCTTATATGTAGTACTATATGACTCTATTTGGTGTGAATGATTGAATGGTGTTGTAATTGATAGTAGTATTGGATGTTGTTTTGAAATGGTTAACAACCTTATTTGATATTGATTAAAAGATGAAAGTTGTTTGTTTTGGTCTTGTTTAGTTATATACCAAGTGTGATATTAATTGAATTGGTGTCTAATATTTTGAATTATAATTTTAAGCGAGTAATAGTTGAGAATAATACTTGGATGGTGGAATATTGTGAATATTTTGGGATTGTAATTGAAATTGTTGTATGATAGGTGTTGAGGGCTATGACCCCGGGACAGTCCATTTTACAAAAAGGTTATTTCATAAATTTTTATTATGATAGAGTAATATGTTTCAAGTTTTAGTTAATGTGTTGAAGTCAAGAACTGTATAAAGTTATTTGTCCTGTTTTGGAGATTTGTTTTGAAAGAGTTATGGAGTAATTGATTATAATTGTAAGTTAAGTTAAAGTTAATATTAGATTATATTAGAATGGATAATAGTAGTATATATGAATTGTTGATTGGCTTGATTTGAAAAACATGTGGATAGTCCGATTTAAGAATACTTCATGCCGAAATTTTCTAAAATTTCCCTGTGACAAAACCTATTTTACCTAATAAATTCTAATAGTTGTGAGCATGCTTTAACTGCTAATTATTATGTGTATGGACTGGATTATGTGATTAAGGTAAGAAAATAGTATTTATAATTATCGAAATGGTAGATAGTTACGGATTCCGATAGTTATTCATAAATTATTAAGTTCGTTTGATTCGAAGACTGAAGTATTATTTCACTGGCATATAGAGTCGACCGAGACGAGCTTATCAAGAACATTCAGAATTAAACAAATGATGTTGCGAATATAGCACTAAGAATCCGATAAAGCAACGATGTGCCGTAGTCAGTCCAGTGGAGTATGTGAGAAGCTAAATGGGAAGAAATGATCGTGCAATGGATAGTATCATTAGAAATTTGAATCAAGAGTCAGTGATAAGGCAAGTATAAACCTTCTCGACTTCTTATAACCTTCTTGTTGTTATACCTGTGACACACTTTAATATGTCATGTTCTATATACTCTTGAACCTATACTTATGTTACCATTTCGATTCCAGTATATTTTGTGCATAGCTTCCTGTTATCCATATAATATGATATGTTTAACCCTAAATCTTGAACTAAATTCAATCTATAATTATTCTAAACCCTGTCACCCCTCATTGTGGACTACCTTATTTTGATTTATCCCTTGTCGTCACATTACTAGACTATCCTGATTTTATTACTACAGTCTTACACAAATTTCGGAAACAAAACACTTTGACTTACCTATTCTTTTTCCAACGAAGTTTTGAAAAGATGTTTTATATACAGTGAACGTTACTACTTAGTAATGGTTTTGAGAAATGACTTTCAAACTATGTTCTAAAGGATGTTTTCAATATAGGAAATCCGTCTAAATGTTTTCTACAGATTCCTATGGATTGGCTGCGTAAGAGGCCGAATGACGCCGGTCCAGCGTTTTATTTTAGCGTGAGAGGCTAGGTTGTAGTCCTAGTCCAGCTTTTATGGCCAAAGTGTGCCTAACTTAGGAACCCAGTTAATATTATCCAGAGGGACCTAGTGTCCGTTATGGGGGCTTTATGTGGCTGATCACCCATATTGTCCGGAGCGTCGACAATGGAAAACCAGTCCGTTTTAATATCTGATAAATTATTATTTAATTCAAAGGAAATCAGTTTATCCTTTCACAATAAAATTTTAAACTGTCAAGTTAGAATTAATTTGTTTTACATCTATTGAACTTTTATCCACTTGAAATAATTCATGTTGTGTCAATTTGTTCCATAAATACTTGCTGAGTAATTTTTGGCTCATTCTTGCTATTTATTCTAACCCTTTCAGCTAGGGAGAAAGGTGGTTCGCTCGTTTAAGACCGCATATAAGATTAATGCTTGACAGTGATTTCAAGTGGTTAGGTTACACCTTGGTGGCCAGGTAGAATATCTTGGAAGTTGTTTGTGAGACTAGTTGGGATTAGAATTGGATAATTTTGATTATGTTGTAAAATAGATTTATATATTGATTTCTAGTTAATCTTTATATCAAAGTCGATCTAGTGAGGTAGAAAGTTGTAATCATAATTAGTAGTTTGGTTTTCTGATTTCAATACTGTAACCTGTACGCGATCCTGTTTTAGGGGGTCGAGTTTACTTTCAAATTAATTTCTCTTTTAAATCATTTTTTTTATTTCAAATTGGTTCTCTTTTAAATTCTTTAAGGATATCCAAGTTTTAAATTAATTTTGTTTTAGTGGCACCAGATCTAGACCCCAGATCTGAGGGATGTCACAAGATAAATGCATAAACATAGGGAATGCAAATGGGAAAGGAAAATGAAAGGCAGAGAGAAGATTTGATCTAGTTTCCTTATCAAACCAAAGTCTAATCTCAAAACAGGCTCTAAAGTCTGAATGAGGTGTTGACAAAGAAGACGATTGTCGCTTCTATGAAAAATTGGGAAATTGGAAATTAAACTGTCATGCTTATTTGAAAGATCGAAAGAAGTTGATCAGTAAGGGTCAAGCTTCGAGTATCAGGTTAGAATTGGAGTAAAGGTAGTTTCTCTGGTTGAAGGAACTCATTACTTAATTTTAGGCCTATAAGGAAAATTTAGAACTTGATAATTGTTATAACGTTCTTATAATTAACAGATACATTATATTAGTTTCTTGTTTGGACAAGAAAGGCTTTTTCATTTTAATTAAATAACAAGAGTTGTTTATTCTATTTCGATGATGAGGCTTATAATGTTGCACAACTAGTTAACAATTTATATGTTCTAAAGTGACTCAAATCAAACATTACCTTTGGCACTGTCGTTGAAGCCATATTAATGAGAAACACATTTCTAGAATACCTAAGGATGCATTCTTGGATAAGTTTGATTATGAATTATACAAAATGATGCGAATCTTGGTTTATTCGGCAAAATGACTAAAACTCCTTTTACTGGACATGGTGAAAAGGTCACTAAACGAGTATAACTTATACATAGTGATATGTGTTCTCATATGCGTACGATGACAAAAGGTAGCTTTTATTAACTTCATAAAATTTACTAATTATTTTTGTAGATACAGATATATGTATCTTTTGAAGAACAAATCTGAATCATTTGTAAAGTTCAAAGATTATAAAGATGAAGTAGAAAATATTAAAGAAAATGTTTTTTGATATGAGGGATCACACCATTTTTGACATGGTGCTATCAATGTTGAGTCAAGGAATCTTCCAATTAGTTTCTAGGGCTACGCCCTGGAGACAACTGCTTATACATTTAACCGAGTTCCTACTAAAATGGTTTATAAGACTCCATATGAGATATAGACTGAGAAACGTCATAGCATGTCATTTATGAAAATTTGGGGATGTGAGACGTTTGTGAAACGTCTAACTTCTGACAAGATAGGACGTAAATCAGACAAATGTAATTTTGTGGGATACCCAATTGAAACAAAGGGTTATTCTTTCTATAATCCTTCCGAGAATAAAGTGTTTGTTTCTTGAACTGCAGTGTTCCTTATAAGAGAAATGCTTTCTAAGAAAGGCAGTGGAAGGATAATAGATCTCGATGAAGTTTGAGACCCACATGATAACATTGAACCAATGGAGGAACCTGAGCAGAATGTACAAGAAAACAATATTGCTCAAGAAACACAGGTTTTTTGTAGGTCTAGTAGGATTCGCCATGAGCCGAGAGATATTATGGATTTTTCTTGACTCAAGATGGTAATGTGATGCTTGTGGACGAAGATGAGCCTCTCACCTACCAAGACGCTATGAACACTCCAGATTCTAAGAGATGGCTGGATGCCATGAAATCTGAGATGGAATCCATGTATACTAATGAAGTATGTACTTTGGTTGATCCACCTGAAGGGGTAAAACCTATAGGGTGCAAATGAGTTTTCAAGAAGAAGACTGACATGGATTGTAACGTACAGACCTATAAGGCACGATTGGTGACAAAAGGTTTCAAGCAAATTCATGGTATTGACTATGATGTGACCTTTTTACCAGTGGCTATGGTCAAGTCCATCAGAATTTTGCTTGCTATAGCTGCTTACTATGACTATGAAATCTGGCAAATGGATGTCAAAACCACTTTCTTAAATGGGTGCCTTGAAGAAGATGCAGATGTGTACATGACACAGTCTGAGGGTTTTGTTGATCCAAATGATGCTAGAAATGTATGTAAGTTGCGTCGATCCATTTATGGATTGAGACAAGCCTCGAGGAGATGTAACATTCATTTTGATGAAACTGTCAAATAGTTTGGGTTTATTCAAAATGAAGATGAACCACGTGTTTACAAGAAGGTTAGTGGGAGCCATGTGGCATTCCTAGTATTATATGTTAATGATATATTATTAATAGGGAATGACATTCCTTCTCTACAGACTGTGAAGAATTGGTTGAGAAATAATTTCTCAATGAAAGACTTAGGCGATGTGACCTATATATTAGGGATCAGGATCTATAGAGATAGATCGATCAAAGAGATTGATCGGCCTAAGTCAGAGTACATACATTGACAAAGTTTTGCATCGATTTGGAATGCAAGAGGCTAAAAGAGGATTTGTCCCAATGTCTCATGGGATAACGATCTCGAAAGAAAACAGTCCTAAATCATTGGATGATAAGGACCATATGAGTAAAGTTCCATATGCATCGGTAATTGGTTCTATAATATATGCAATGATATGTACTCGTCTTGATGTCTCGTATGCTTTAAGCATGACGAGTAGATACCAGTCTAATCCAGGTATAGGTCATTAGACGGCAGTCAAGAATATTCTTAAGTACTTGAAAAGAACTAAAGCTCAATTCTTGGTATATGGAGGAGAAGATAGACTGGTTGTAAAAGGTTACACCAATGCTAGTTTCTAGACAGACAACGATCATTTAATGCTTCTGTCTGACTTTGTGTTTTATCTATTTAAATTGAGATGTTGTATGCTGGAATGGTTCACAACAAAGACATTTATTAATTCTACAATAGGGCTCGAGTATATTGATGCTTATGTAGCGGCTAAGAAGGCTGTTTGGACATGTACTTAGGAGATATCACCTAATTAATGAGATTAATGATCAAGGAGATATACATATATGTAAAGTGCATACTAATAATAATATTGCAGACCCATTGACTAAGGCTTTGTCGCACCAGAAGCATGAAAGTCACACTAGTTCCATGAGTATTGGATACTTGGGTAATTGGCTCTAGTGCAAGTGAGAGATTGTTAGTAATTGTGCCCTAAAGGCAATTACTTTTATATTTTAAGGAAAATATTTTATTATTAAGGATTATGTTTTATTGATTATTATTTATTTATTATATTTTATTTACTGCGTAATAAATTGAAAGCATAATAAATGTCCTTGGAATTTTGATACGTATTATATATTTTTAAGTATGTGATTTAAAAATGAGATTATATGACTAGTATCTTATTTCTAAAATTCTCTAGTCGAGTATTATTATATAAGGACAATAATAATGCAATAAGACTAGTATGTTTGTTGACAGATGACCACATCTCATTGGTCATATGTATGGTGATACTGAAGTCAAGAACGTAAGTGCATGTTTCAATGAATGGCACCGGAATGACCCGCCGTGAGATTCTACATGTTAATAAGTGTCATAAGAAATTCTCACTGTGATAATGATGTAATGATCCTCTGACTTGAAATCATTATATTTCTATACGAGAATTAATATACTTTGATTACACTAAAAGTTACCTTTAACCGGGTGATGATAAAAGTGGACATTGGGTATACTATGAATCGTATGAGAAATATGAATGATAGATAAATGATTTAACATTCCTATTTAGGAGTGATATTATTGGTCTCTTGATTGAGTGAGACTATAAAATGCATGGCTGTGCTCAAATGTTGATTTGTTTAATAGTCTACTCATTGATCAAGAAAACTCAGATTAAACGTTGAAGAGGATGACACGATACATGCATCGAGTTTGATCTATAATATAAGGTTAAATGGATTATATTACATGGAACATTATTCACGAAAGGCTTAATCAAATCACTGATTTTATTATTATTACTTGGGTAGCAATGATGTATTACTAGATGCCGCTCATTATTTATAATTTTAATTAGATATTAAAATTGTTGCCAACGTAGTAATAACCTACAGGGTCACACACAAAGAATGCTTGAAGGAGAAATAATTTAAATTATGAATTTAAATTATATAAGTAATTTATTTTATTTATGATATTAATTAAGTATGACTTAATTAATTATATAAATAGAATAAATGAATTAAATAAACTAATTATAAAATTAGTAATTAATTAATTAAGTGAGACTTAATTAAATAATTTAGAATTATGGATTACTATTAATTATAATTAGATTATAATTAGAAAACTTATTCATCTCTCTATATAATATCTTTATAGGCTGATTTAATAGATATACAAATATTTTTCTAAAACCGTAGCCCTTTTGAGAAAAGAGGAAGATAAAGAGAGAGAAGCAGTTTTCGGGTACTAGTACACATCAATCCTTCATTAAAAGTGTTCGTGTGGATACCGTAGAGCGTAGATCGCATGAGCGGGATACGTGGTGATTAAAAAAGCTTTTGACCTTCATTAATCTTTCATTGATGAACTGTTAAAGCTTTTAAAGGTATTTGTTCTTAATCTCTGAATTAAATCTTTTGTTTTCGCATGGATCCTACGAAGGGTTTCGATTTATATTACGTTTTGTATTTATGTTTCGCGTTTTTCCGCTGTGTTTGTGCCTCGAAACCTTTCATGTACTTTAATTATAGTCCCTGATTTCTCAAACTATGATTTTCTCTTACAAAATTTTTGAAGTACTATATCTTGACAGAGTCTAACTCCTAGACTCTGACGAGTCTGTAGACTCTGAAAATGTTTTAGGCACCTAGACCTTGAAACGGTTAATATCCGCGCCTATAGACTCTGATTACGTTTAAACTGTTCAAATGACTTGAAAAGGAGGTAACAGTTACTTTTCACTGGTAATAGGCTGTAGACTCGTGTGTATTGTATGCAACTTAAACAAAATAGAAAATTTTCATATATTTTACTCACTTGTTTATTGTAAATTATTTTCCAAAGCAGAAGTATTCATAGAGCTCTTCATGAACCCTAGTTAATTTCTTCAAGCACTTTCATCACTTTCAACTCAACAATTCAATGGCTGATATCTCAACTGTCATGAGGGCCCAAGATAATTGCATTCACTTTTGGGGATTTTAAATTCATGACCACCAACCACGTTGCAGCTCTTGGAGACAAGAAATGGTTAGATGCTGCCTACTTCCCAGTCATGGACTTCTTGGAGCAATCTGAGCTAAGCTATATTCTCAAAGAATCACCTGTCATTCATATGGATGTTGTATCTCAGGCTTGAAGTTCAGCCCAGGTAGTTGATCCTTCTCAGGATCAACCAGGTAAGATTATGTTTACCTTTGGTGACCTTACTTTTGATGTCACTGCTGATGTAATTAATTATGTGTTTAAATTGCCTGTTAAACAACCTTTTGATGAAACTGTTTCTGACACTTCGATTAAAGACATGTTTAAATCACTAGGTTATTTTGCTAGTTTGGAAAACATGAGTAAATTAACTAGGCCATATTTGAGGAAAGAGTGGTCTTTCTTTTTTGATCAAATTGCTAAGTGTTTTACTAGTAAGTGTAGTGGTTTTGATGCCATTACTTTCATTACTTATCAAATTGGTCACAGTCTCCTGTTTGACAAGTTGATCAACATTGGTGATATGTTGCTCACTCAAATGGGAGCAAAATTAAACAATGTGCAAGAGGGTAGAAAGAAAGTCTATTATCATAGATTTTTAATGCTACTCTTAATCCACTTCTGTTGGGTCTGGAAGTATCGTAGAAGGGGGGTTGAATACGATACTCATAATAATTTAAATTCTTTTCGGAATTTACGGATAAATAAATTATTGCTTCAGAGTGGATTTCTCCATTTGTAGTGTTTAGGTGAACTGCCTACAAATTTTCTGTGTGTCCGGATAAATCAATTAGGTTCAAGAAAATTAGCAAGTAAAATAAATGAGACAAATTTTTGGGAATATATTTTTCGTATATAAACCTAGAGGAGTGCTACCCCAGTTAAAAATATAACTGGCTTCCAAAGAACAAATTAGTTCTTTGCTACTAACACAAAAATATTAGGCTCAGTTCCTATACAAATATATCTAAATTAGTACAAGGCAAAACTGAGTCCGTAGGGAGTGATATCTAGGAGCCCTGAGCATTTTTCATTAAAGAACCGGGTACTAATATCTGACTAGAAGCAAGGTATGGGTGTGTATAAATTATTCTCTTGCTCCGGCCATGGCTGCTCTCTACTTATTTTTGTTGAAAAAGACGACTCTCTCAATGAGTGCCTGTGTTCTTTTTATTTGTGTAGACTTTAAATCAATAAAGTAGGCTGCTTGAATTTGATTGGTTGAGGGCTATGTGGGTCCATTTTTGTTGCACCAATGAATAAGTTGCGCCTTTAAAATTATGTTGCGCGATATTCATTTCGTTGCGCTTTACTATTCAAGTGGCGCCTTTTAACTTTTATGGTCAAAGTGCTGTTTAGTCACTGCACTTTGACCCTCTATTCATTCCTTGACTGAAGTTCACCAACTTCCATTTCTTGTACCAAAGTGTTGTCACATTACATCCTGTACCCTAAGCTGTTTCCGTTCTTCGATTGTAGTTCAGAAACTTTCACTTTTCGTACCAAGGTTGTGACACTTTGCACCCTGCACCCTTTGAGATGTTTAGCTATTTAGCTGTTTGGCTGTAGCCTCTACAAATCACTTTTCGTACCTTAATAAATAACCGCTCTTTCCAAGTACGTTCTTCAACTTAACAATTCTTCTATAGTTAATACTCAGATTCCTTTCATAAACTGCTGACGCCTAGTGCAACTGGTCTGGTTCACAGATGAATAACTTTGATCCAGGTCTTCGTATTATATCCTTACGCACATTGTTAAGTTTTGCAGCAACTTCATTGCTTCGAACACTGACTGTCAATAAACATTGTAACTTCACTGAAATCTTTTCTGGTACTTAGACAACGTCTCCATTACTACCACAATCTTGAATACTTCATTATCTATTTTTCAGTGACGCTTGAACATATAAATGAACTTCTTTTAGTGAGTATAACTCCAAGACTGCAACTGTCTTCTTTAACCTTTGTCTTTACTGTGTCTTCAATCCTTCTAGATTTCTATGCTTCGAATACTGTCTATCTTCAATCAATACCTTTACACTGAAATCTTCTAGTGGCACTTCTATACTGAATCTTTAACACTTCTAAAACTTTGAAAGTCTTCAACCATTATTCTTCACTAGGGCATGAACATATTAATGTATTTCTCTCAATGACCTGTAGTAGACTTCAAAACTTCTTCTAATGTCTTGATTCACTGTATCTGCCTTGTTTTCATTTCTTCTTAATTTCTGTATAGGCGTAGTATTATTTACTTGTCATGTTCTAGTGTTGAGTTATCACGATTACTGTTCATACATCTTCGTAATCTCACCAACAATCTCCCCCCATTTGATTGTTAAACTTAGCAAACAAATCCCATAGAGTGGATAACTCAACTAACAACTAGAAAAAGTAATTGTCAGAGACTTATAAATAATGTTACTAGTTTTTCTAGATCAGATACTGTATTTCCAGAATTCTTGAGTAACTGGAATGAAAGATGTTTGTTCCTCTAGCACTGAACTAATATTCATGTAGTACCATCTTCATTTCTATTTGTTTGAGCTTTCTCTGCTTCAAAATCCTTCATAGTTTGAACTTAAATAACTTATCATGAACATCACCATCTGTGACATTTTGTCTATTGAATGCACGAGCATCACCAACATGTAACTAGGGTTGTCATCAACCACCACTAAGCATATTTTTTCCATGCTATAATTTGCTTCGGTGTGATTTTTTCATTGACTTCCCTATGTGACATACTTCAAAATGTCCTTCTGGATAGAATTCCATTAGAAGCAGTCCTCTCACCAATTTCATCTTTATCGGAGAATCCATTGTCTTGTTCACCAAGTGTGAGAGCTTCCTATGCCATAGCTAACTCTTTACTGGTGAAGCTTTACCGAAAAGTTCACTTAACCTTTGCATAAAAATTCCATGTCAGTTACGAACAAATTTACTCACTCTCAGTTGAGTGAGCTTCCAACCTTCTTGTTTAAGATCAAACATTTTTTTCTTTTCAATGCTTTTCCAGAAAACCCTTGATAAAGAATTCTCTAGTGCCTTGTAGATAGTGCTTAAGTCCTTTCACAAGAAAGATGCTTGCATTGATGACAATTCCAAAAATTATTATAGCCAAGTCCCTTGTACATCCTTTGCTTAACCAAATGTGATATTAGAGCTTTAATCTTAATCATATGCCTCGAACAATAAATGTCACGAAGTCACATAACTTTTACCTTTTATTACATACTCTGCAATCACAAATGATTAAGCTTCTTGGTACTCAATTTTAATTGAGTCTAGATGAGTTAGAGATATTATCAGAGGTAACAATAACTTCAATATGCATAAAGCACATGGATAGAAGAACTAACAAATTAATTACTAATTCTTTCTAATCCATTTCTGTCGTTGTCTTACATTTTTATCTATCTCGAATTACCTAAGTCAGTTTTAGATTAAGCTTCAAATTTACATGTTACTGACTACTTAGATAATTCTACCATCTTATATTATTCTATCCCTAAAAAGTAATACATGATATGATATGACATTTAAATGCAACTATGTGAGTGCAAGCAAATCATGTGAAAATAAGCATATAAACAATTTATGAATATGCAGAATATTTGAATAAAACATTATAAGCAATATCAAATTCCACATATACTTATCAAGTCATTTATCACAACAAGAACAAATATGAAATATTTGATCTATGACATGTTTGTCTATTAGCAATTTTCACAACATTAGCATAGGTATTAAATCACATAAGATTTAAATCAAGTTCCAACAAATGTTTAGGGATACACCTAACCGTCTAGAACGCCCTATCTAATTTTAGATATTCATTTTACTATATATAAAATCAAGTATGAAATGTACTAATTAAACTCATGAACCTAGCATGCAATCTTATTCTTAGCAATCAATTAAGCATTTAAGTCCTAAGATGCTAACATGCTGACATGAATATGATACATTTCAATACCTAATCATCATACAGTTCTGAATTAGATAAATGTATACTAGTTAGAATGTGTACCTGTGAAGTGCTTAGTGATTCATCTCCAGTGTTGGTCATTGATGCCAGATATCCATTTGGTTCATCATTGTCACCGATAGAATCATCATTGCATTTAACTTCACCAATAAATACTTTCCCTTGTTGCATCCTCACTAATGCCTGAGATTCCTGCTTTAACCCAACACAGTGTCTGTCATCATTTGCTTGTACAGGCTTCTTCAAACTGTGTAGCAAACCCCTGATCTTGTCTTTCAAATATAAATCATCCTGTCTTGTAACTGCCTCTTGAACTGGTCTTGAAAATCTCCTTTATGGAATCTATAGGTAAGGACCTTAGATTTAGAATTGGGATTCCGTCTGAATATGATGTTACTGAACTTCCTGTTGCCCTGCAGGCTTGACTTGCAGTCCAGTTCTCAGGTTATTCCAAAGTGTAAGACATAACACGTTGACCACTACCTTGAGCTGCTACATCTTCAATTCAGCTTCTAGGATCAATTCGTTTTTGTTCAGAGGTTCTCAACCTTGACTTCAATCAAATTTGGTTCATGGGTCACAAATACAGTAGATATGCTAACAATCTGCTTTACCAAACATTATCTTCTTCAGCTCTTGTTCTAGTTCATAGGCCTTCAGCACATACAGGTCTTTTACAAACAGTGTGGTTGTATCCTTAGATCCATGTTGGCTGTAATCTTGTGTTCCAGATGATCTGTAATGTTAGCACGAACTTCCTATAATCTCCCTGTAGAATAATCTTTAAAACTTGTTCTGAGATTCCAGGATGTCCAGTCTTTTCTCCTTCACTACTTCAATCCCTAAGATTTTTCATCCAAAAATTCAACTCAAATTAACCAAAAACTGCACCCAAATTAATCTCTTCTTTTGCAGCTTCCAAAATATTAGTGAGATCCTATGGAGTAAACCTCTGAGGAAATTAATACCACTATTTCTTCAGTCTGTTCCAGAATTAAGCACATCAGATAATCTTCAGTCAATTTTAGTTATCTTCAATACCCAGAAAAATTGTCATCTACAAACCCTTGAGCACCCTCGAATTAATATTTAAGAAAAATTTATATTTATAGAATTTTTATTTTTTTTAGAAAATAAATTAATCAAAAATAAAAATTTACAATTAATTTATTTTCAAGAATATTTGAAATATCTTAAAAATTAAAAATCAGTAAATTAATATTTTAGGAAAAAATTTAGTTTTCCTAAAATAATCAGTAAATTAATAAATAAATTTAAAATAAAAAAAATTAAAGGTTACAAAACTTGGGGTACCAAACTGCAATTTGAGTGTTAGTGACGCCAAACTATTTTTGATGACGCCTGTACAGTTAATTCCCTGTACAGGTACAACTAAACTACCTGATCATCTCGTGGCGCCTACCCCGGGGTTATCCTGTATATGTTTGAGTTAGGCGCGACATAAAAGTGATGTAAAGGACTTACTCCACTTGCAGGCGCGTGAACTTGGTAATACCCCCAAATCTTTCAATCTGTATCTACGTGGTCGAGTGACATGAATAAATGGAGCACGTACTTTAGTTTGTTAAATAGTTTAAATTTTTTTATATAAAACTTATAAAATAAATTTATTAAAATTTATAACATAAATTAATAAAAGTTTATAAAATAAATTTTATAAAAGTTTACAAAATAAATTTTATTTAAAATTTATAAAATAAACTAATTAAAATTTAGAACATAAACTAATAAAAGTTTATAAAATAAATTTTATAAAGGTTTATAAAATAAATTTTATTTAAAAATTTATACAATAAACTAATTAAAATTTATAACATAAATTAATAAAAGTTTATAAAATAAATTTTATAAAGTTTATAAAATAAACTTATTAAAAGTTTATAATTAAACTTATTTAACAATGCCTCCTTTTTCCGAGTCTAGACAGTTTTGACACGGTGAGCTTCATTGGGTTACGGATCCTGATTTGTATATCAATCAGCGTGCTCTGATACCAATTGTTTGGTCTCGAAGTATCGTAAAGGGGGGATGAATACGATACTCACAATAATTTAAATTCTTTACAGAATTTGCGGATAAATAAATTATTGTTTCGGAGTGGGTTTGACCATTTGTAGTGTTTAGGTGAGCTGCCTACTAATTTTTGTGTTTCCGGATAAATCAATTAGGTTCAAGAAAATTAGAAAGTAAAATAAATGAGACAAGTTTCTGGGAATATATCTTTCGTATATAAACCCAGAGGGGTGCTACACTCAGTTAAAAATATAACTGGCTTCCAAAGAACAAATTAGTTCTTTGTTGCTAACACAAAAATATTAGCCTCAGTTCCTATACAAATATATCTAAATTAGTACAAGGCAAAGTATGGGTGTGTATAAATTATTCTCTTGCTCCGGCCATGGCTGCTCTCTACCTATTTTTGTTGAAGAAGACGATTCTCTCAATTAGTGGCTGTGTTCTTTTTATTTGTGTAGACTTTAAATCAATAAAGTAGGCTGCTTGAATTTGATTGGTTGAGGGCTATGTGGGTTCATTTTTGTTGCGCCGATGAATAAGTTGCGTCTTTAAAATTATGTTGCGCGAGATTCATTTCGTTGCGCTTTACTATTCAAGTGGCGCCTTTTAACTTTTATGGTCAAAGTGCTGTTTAGTCACTGCACTTTGACCCTCTATTCATTCCTTGACTGAAGTTCACCAACTTCCATTTCTTGTACCAAAGTCTTGTCCGATTACACCCTGTACCCTGAGCTGTTTCCGTTCTTCGATTATAGTTCAGAAACTTTCACTTTTCGTACCAAGGTTGTGACACTTTGCACCCTGCACCCTTTGAACTGTTTAGCTGTTAGTTGTTTAGCTGTTTGGCTGTAGCATCTACAAATCACTTTTCATACCTTAATAAATAACCGTTCTTTTCAAGTACGTTCTTTAACTTAACAATTCTTCTATAGTTAATACTCAGATTCCTTTCACAAACTGCTGACGCCTAGTGCAACTGGTCTAGTACACAGACGACTAACTTTGTGTTAACACTTAGTGCACTGGTCTGTTTCACAAGTGACTAACACTGAACTTGATCTTCATATTCTCAATTAAATCAAATGACAGGAATGCAACAGTTTTTTATTGCTTTGAACACTGACTGTTAATAAATATTGTACTTTCACTAGAATCTTTTCTGGTACTTAGATAACGTCTTCATTTCTACTACAATCTTGAATACTTCATTCTCTGTTCTTCACTAACGTTTGATCATATAAATGAACTTCTTTTAATGACTATAACTTCAAGACTGCAGCTGTCTTCTTTAACCTTTGTCTTTACCGTGTCTTCAATCCTTCTAGATTCCTATGCTTCGAACACTGTCTATCTTCAATCAATGACTTTACACTGAAATCTTCTAGTGACACATCTATACTGAATCTTCAACACCTCTGAAACCCTGAAAGTCTTCAACCATTATTCTTCACTGAGGCATGAACATATTAATGTACTTCTCTCAATGACCTGTAGTAGACTTCAAAACTTCTTCTAATGTCTTGATTCACTATATCTGCCTTGTTTTCATTTCTTCCTGATTTCTGTATAGGCGTAGTATTATTTACTTATCATGTTTTAATGTTGAGTTATCACGATTACTGTTCATACAGCTTCGTAATCTCACCAACAACTTCATTCCTGACATGTCTGCTAAGCTTGCAGATGATTGTTTTGTGCAGGCATACAAGAAACAAAGGAGGATATTGTAACACCCCCAAAATTACTACACCAATTACTGATTAATTAATAATATTAAACAGATAATAGCAGTGATTATATATATAACCCTGCCACTCAAACACAATCCTAGATCGCCATCAGGTTCAAGTATGAAAACAACATACTAATTAAATATTACAAGTCCAAATCAAAAAGTCTAAGTTCTAAACTTATTACAACTTACTGATCCAACTGGATCTCAACACACCTGCATACGGTCTCTATATGCTCTACCTGTACCTCCTGTAACCTTACAGGTGGTTCTGTAAGTACGTACCATCTTCTACAGCTGCTGAAATGGTTGGGAAGCAAGGAGTGAGCTAAATTGCTCAGCAAGTGTAAACAATAATCGTAATATGCTATCTGAGAAGGTTCAAAATGATGATAAGGAAGATAGTACTGTTTCTGGTTCATAAAAGCTAAAGGTATTTTAAAATAGTTTCCTTTTTTTTAAAAGTAAATTCGGGGAACGTATATTTTGAAACTGCAAGTGCATTTCCAAAAAGTTACTAAAAATAGAAGGTACTATTGTAATACTGGTAAATCTTATTTTTCCACTTGCTTTTGAAATCAATAACTTTTAGAACTGTTTCGGAACAATAGTATTCGTATAATTGGGATTTAATTTGACGCTACGAGTTAAGCTAGGTGATCAGCCAACGCATTAACTCCGGGCCACCACGCAGAGTGACTCCACCTTTCAAACAATTGCGAATATCCTTGGCACGCTTTGGCCGTTAGCATTGAGCTATTTTACTTCACAGACCGACGTCTCGGTCTAAAACATTTATAATAATCCCATAACTTTCAAATCGTAATATAATATTCAGGTTCAGCAAAATCTCAATCTTTACGATATAATTGATACAGTAAATAAACTTGAACTGAATAAGGATATGAAAAGATCTTTCAGAATACTTGTAAAACAATTTCATCATAATTATTGTTCGTAAAATCATGGTATAAAACTGTATTCAAAATCAGGGTTCAGCATAGGTATTATATAAAATTGGATATAATATGGAACTGGAATGATAACAGGATATCAAGAGGGAAAAGGAACACTTGGCTTAATCTGAAGGGCTGTCTGACTAACTCTCGAAATAATCTTTGTGCGTCCTAACAACTAGGTCCTGGTCCACTCTTTTTACTCGTTCCTAATCATAAATTATACGTATAAGTCACTCTCTTATTCGACGAATAATTTAATAATAATATACTCATAGTCACATAAGCACGTAATCACTTAGCACTCAATGCACGTAATTTTATTATCAAATCATACTAATAAATTAATATAAAGTTCGGATTAGAAATCTAATTATAACAGTAATTTCGGAAAATTATTTATAATAACTTTCGTTTTAAACACGTAAGCAAATTCTTTACTTAAACCTCTTAAATAATTATAACACAAGATTTAATAATAAAAACCAATCACAATAAGCCACATCATCAAATACTATTCAATCACACAATACTATACTATTCTCAACCAATAGCTATCTATACAAGGATGATGTGCCGTTAACCTTTTAAAGATCGTTAGTTTTGGAAAAAATTTGGCAGCATCTCCTTTATATATTGAGCTATCCGTCGGAATACAACCGACCCAATTAATACCAATGCTTGCCACAACAACTCATATAGTATTCAAATAACTCGAAACAATTTAACAATTAACTTCAACTCACTTGCTATTTACTATTACATATAGCCATTAACATTAAATTGAACCAAGATCCATATATTAATCAGTTTTGATCATAAAACAAAATATATGCATAATTATAGAATTCGAATATAAGGATATATAATAATCCGAAATGTTATCCACAAATTATGCATATAACTTAGTTAGCTAGTAGGACATAACAATTATCACAAACTCATGCTTAGTCTTACCTATATCAAATTTTAAAGTCATACACGTGTACCAACTCATATACGAACTAAACATGCATATATATATATTCGAAATTTTAATTAATAGCTTGGAAACAAGTAATAATCGACTAATATTCTACAATTAACTCAATTAACAATTAGCATGATTTAATCACATCTCATAACCGAGTTTAATATTTACAATTAAGCATATATATTTGCTATTAATCGGCAATTAACAAGATTGGCCGGAAAATTGCTCTACAACACAGAAACATAGTCGATAAGCATCAATTACTAGAAATCAAGACCTATTGCAGTTAACAATATCATCAAGCTAACTTGATTACAATTAATCAAATACCACCGAAGCTAAACAAAGCTTACAAGTCGAATATGTGGAAATCAAACCAAAAATTAACATGCAACCCCTATTCACCATGATTCGAATGTATAGCAGCTACTAGCATTGTTAACAAGCAAGATGAGACTTCATGGACTATGCCAAGCAATGAACAAATCGGAAAATGCTAGTTTTAATCGGAAAAATCGAAACTTGCACATGCACTAAGATTTACTAGCATAACATGAAGGGAAATAGTAATTCCGGCTAATTGTCATCATTGCCGTTGACCTGCCGGCTCGGAAAACGTCATTGCCGGCGGCCAAGCTCCGGTGGAAAATCCGATCATCGGATTCTCAACATCAAAGCTGCAGTTATCCTTGTTTTTCACTTATCAAACACAACCCCAACATCATATAATGAATTTATGCGAGTTTGGACCTTGCATGCAACTCTAGCCTACACACATATATACGGCTTATATATACACATGGTAATACATACATATATACATGCAAGCAACAAAAACGAATTGTATACACATCTAGGACTTGATTACTCTCAAAACTCGAAGTAATTACTAGTAGTTTGACATGAAAATCAAGAGGACATGAAGAAATCGCCTGGCGAGAAAATAACTGACCTACAAACTGAGATACAGAGCACGAAATGAGAAGAAACTGGGCTGGGTTTGGGTTATAAAGACAAGGGCAAAGTGGTCTTTTCACAATTGCTGTTTTCTGAATTAAAACAATTAAAATTTCGTATTTGATAGGAAAATGGGTACAAAATAAACTTTATATTTTTAAAATAAAGAACACGATTTTAGAAGCTCGCCCATATTTTTAAAATATTTTTCTGATGAGCGGATAATTAATTAAAAATCTTTGAAGTTTCAGCACAAAAACAGAAAATAAGAGTAGGAAAATCATTAAAAATATTGTTGGGCTCGAATAAAATAAAATTTTATTTTTAAAAACTTTCTGAATATCCAAGGAGCGTTTTGGGAAAGATTTCATGATTTTTGGACATTCCAATAATTAAATATGAAATTTAGAAGAGAAATATTTTTAGGATAAAATAGGATTGAGAAAATCATATAAAAATATTGAGACTGAATTAAATAACACCACTATTTTTAGAAAGTCTTTAAAATCACATAGAAGCTACATATATCATTTCATAATTATTTGACACACCAATAATTTTATAAAAATCAAACAGTTACTCAATTAAGCATTTAATCTATGCACGTAGTTTCACAGATACACATGTAAACATATCATTGACTTTCTAACAGTTAAACATAGTTGACTTGGTCAACTAGAACACATAATTAATATAATCACATTTTATAATATATTCGTCACACTCGTTAAACATAACTAATCGGGACTAAAATATTATTAAAATTATCGGTTTATTACAATCTACCCTCCTTAAAAGGATTCTGTCCTCAGAATCAGTCTAAGAAAACAACTGAGGGTAATTCTCTTTCATCTCACTTTCTAACTCCCAGGTGAATTCCTCAACCCTGGGGTTTCTCCATAACACTTTAACTGTTACAACTGTCTTATTCCTAAGAATCTTCTCCTTGCGGTCAACTATCTTAACTGGATGTTCTACAAAAGACAAATTAGGCTGAACATCTACTGGATCATATTCTATTACACAAGCAGAATCTGGAATAAATCTCTTAAGTAAAGACACATGGAAAACATTGTGTACGCTTTGCATGCTTGGAGGCAACGCTAGTTCATAAGCGACCTTTCCTACTCGTCTTAAAACCTCAAAAGGTCCTATGTATCGGGGACTGAGCTTTCCTTTCTTGCCGAATCTAACTATTCCTTTCCAGGGCGATATGTTCAACAACACGCTTTCTCCTTCAGTGAATTCCAATTTTCTTCTATCAGGATCTGCATACTTTTTCTGTGTATCTTGTGCAACTTCTATTCTCTTCCGGATTATTCTTACGACTTCATCGGTTTGCTGAATCAATTCTGGGCCAATGAGCTTGCGATCTCCAACTTTCTCCCAACAGATGGGGGATCTGCACTTCCGTCCATACAGGGCTTCAAACGGGGGCATCCCTATGCTGGCATGATAACTATTATTATAAGAGAACTCAACTAATCTCAAATTTTCATCCCAACTTCCTTTAAAGTCCAATGCACAAGCTCGAAGCATGTCCTCGATCGTCTGGATAGTTCTTTCACTTTGTCCGTCTGACTGTGGGTGATAGGCTGTACTCATTCGCAATTGTGTTCCTAAGCATTCCTGAAACTGCCTCCAAAATCTTGAATTGAATCGAGGATCCCTATCTGACACAATGGATACAGGAACTCCGTGTTTGCTCACAATTTCGTCTAGATACATGTGTACCATCTTGTCCAAAGAATATCTCTCGTTGATTGGTAGAAAATGTGCTGACTTGGTTAGTCGATCAACAATGACCCAAATGGCGTCGTGATTTGACTTGGTCCTGGGAAGTCCTACAACAAAATCCATCACAATGTGCTCCCATTTCCATTCTGGAATATCTAACGGTGGCAATAATCCACCAGGCCTTTGATGTTCTGCTTTGATCCTTTGACACGTGTAACATTTGGCTACCCAGTCTGCTATTTCTCCTCTCATGTTTGGCCACCAAAAGTTTCTTTTTAAATCCTGATACATCTTTGTACTTCCTAGATGAATCGAATGTCTTGAATTGTGTGCCTCTTGTAGTATCTCGTTCTTCAACTTTAACACGTCGGGAATCCAAATTTTCGCATTAAATCTCAGAATTCCTTGTTCATCTTTCTGTGTACAAATTTCTTCGCCTGTCAGTTCGTTCATCCCTTGGCTCATTATTTCGTCTTGACACTTCCGAATATTTTGAAGTAATTCCGGCTGAAATGTCATGGTGAAAATCATATCATCCACTGTTTCCGGCTGCCGTACTTCTATCCCTAATTTCTCAAAGTCTTCGAACAACTCCCTAGTCATTGTCAACATATTCAACCGTTCTTTTCGACTTAAAGCATCCGCGACCACATTCGCCTTTCCCGGGTGATAATTTATTGAACAGTCATAATCCTTTATTAGCTCCAACCATCTTCTTTGCCTCATGTTCAACTCTTTCTGCGTGAAAATATACTTCAGACTCTTGTGGTCGGTGTAAATCTCACACTTTTCTCCATAAAGGTAATGTCTCCAAATCTTGAGTGCAAACACGATCGCTGCTAGTTCCAAATTATGCGTAGGATACCTTTGCTCGTGAGGCTTGAGTTGCCTTGAAGCGTAAGCTATTACTTTATCATGTTGCATTAAAACGCAGCCTAATCCTTTAAGAGACGCATCGCTGAATATCACAAATTCTCCTTTATCGTCTGGCAAAACCAATACTGGAGCCGTTACCAATCTTTGCCTTAACTCTTGAAAGCTTGCTTCGCACTTATCATTCCATTCAAATTTCTCGTTCTTCCTTGTCAACTTGGTCAGAGGTACCGTAATTCTGGAAAAAATTTACACGAATCTCCGGTAGTATCCTGCTAATCCCAAGAAACTTCTGACCTCCGTCGGAGTCTTCGGTCTTTCCCAATTCATCACAGCTTCAATCTTAGCGGGATCTACTTTTATTCCATCACGGCTGACTATATGTCCGAGAAACTGCACTTCCTTAAGCCAAAACTCGCACTTGGAAAATTTCGCATACAACTTTTCTTTCCTCAGGATTTCTAAGGCTAACCTCAAATGCTGTTTATGCTCTTCCTCTGTCTTAGAATATATCAGTATATCGTCAATGAAGACTATCACGAATTTATCCAAGTACTTCTTAAATACTCGATTCATCAAATCCATAAAAGCTGCGGGCGCGTTCGTCAATCTAAAAGCCATCACTAAAAATTCATAATGTCCATACCTGGTTCGAAAAGCTGTCTTTGGCACATCTTCTGGCTTTATCTTCAGTTGGTGGTATCCTGATCTTAAGTCAATTTTTGAGAAACTGGTTGCTCCTTTCAGTTGATCAAAAAGGTCATCAATCCTAGGTAATGGGTACCTATTTTTTATGGTTAACTTATTTAACTCCCTGTAATCGATACACAGTCTCATGCTTCCGTCTTTCTTCTTCACGAATAGAACTGGAGCTCCCCACGGAGAAAAACTGGGCCTTATGACTCCCTTGTCCAACAGATCTTGTAATTGACTGGATAATTCCTTCATTTCTGCCGGGGCCATACGGTAAGGGGCTTTGGATACCGGTTCCGTACCTGGGGCTAAATCAATGGAAAACTCGATTTGCCTATCTGGGGGTAAACCTGTTAATTCGTCTGGAAACACATCAGGAAACTCATTTACTATTGGGATCTCTTCCAAATCTGGTATCTCCTTACTCCTGTCTACAACATACGCGAGATATGCTTCACATCCGTGCTTCATCATTCTTCTTGCTTGCATCATTGTCAAAAATAACTTTTCTTGCCTTTGTCCTTTGAAGATCACCTTCTTTCCTTTCGTCGTCCTGAGTACCACCTTCTTACCTTTGCAGTTAATCTGAGCGTTATGCTTAGTTAACCAGTCCATTCCTAAAATTACGTCAAAATCTCCTAGCTAAAAAGGTAATAGCAATATCGGAAAACTATACCCTTCTATGCTAACTTCACACTGGGGACAGACTTGGCTTACTCTCACTTGCTCCTGATTAGCTAACACTATGTTTAACGCACTCTCCAAATTTACAGCCTCACAGTTTGACTTATTCACAAAATCTCTAGATATGAAAGATATAGTGGCACCAGTATCAATTAACACTTTTGCGATAGCAGAATTTACAAGAAGCGTACCTGCTACCACATCCGAACTCTGGACAGCATCTTTCATATTCATGTTGAGATTCCTCACTTGTTCTGAAGATTGAGAAGGTTGATAACCCAAATATCTTTGTCCGGTCATTGGAGTAACTGAAGCATAGCTTGAGGCTGAAGGAGCTGGCTGGACTTGATACTGCACTAGAGTGGCTGATAATCTCATCATTTTATTGCTTTGTACTTGGGACCTACATTCTCGAGATATGTGCCCTGGCTTCCCGCATTTAAAACATGTTACATTTGAGCTGGCCTTCGGGCTTGGACTCACTACCCGACATTCACTTGCATAATGTCCCTTTGTGTTACATTTAAAACAAACAATATCCGCCTTATTGCACGCTCCAACATGCCTTTTCTTGCAGATTCTGCACTCCTGATTTGTTGCTGATTGGGTTCTCTGTGGCCCCTGAAATTTGTTTCCCTTACTACTGTCATTCCTTCGAAAAGACCCGCCTCCACTTCTCGGCGGAAATCCTGACTTCTTTACAAACTTGCTGACGGGCTCACTTTGACTTGTCCCATCATCTCTTTGTCCAAACTTTCTTTTCTGCTCATTCTTCTCCCTTTGACCTTGTTCACTTTCTGTTTCGGCAATCAATGCCTTCTGTACCACCTCCGCATACGTCTTCAATTCTAAAATTGCCAATTTCGCCCTAATCCATGATTTCAATCCCTGTTGAAATCTCCTGGCCTTCTTTTCTTCAGTGTTCACATATTCAGGGACAAATCTTGACAACTCAGTGAATTTCTTCATGTATTCCGACACACTCATGTTGTTCTGTTTTAGCTCAAAGAACTTCAGCTCCATCTGAGCTTGCATGTATCGGGGAAAGTACTGTTCCAAAAACAATTCCTTAAATCTATCCCAAGATATCATTTCTGCTGTCTCCAACACTTTAACTGACTCCCACCAATAGTTTGCATCACCTTTCAGAAGGTAACTTGCAAAGGTTGTCTTCTGTTCTCCTTCCACCTTAACCAATTCAAATGCTTTTTCTATCTCCTTCAACCATTTCTGAGCTTCAATTGGATCAGGTGATCCCTGGAATTCTGGAGGCTTTACTGATTGAAAAGTCTTGAATGCCACTGTAGCCTGGCCACGTGACTGGTCTTGTTGTTGGTTTTGCTGTTGTTGCAATTGCTGTTGAAGCATTTGCTGCTGTTGGGTTAGAGTTGTTGTTTGTTGGCGCAGAAGTTCTATTAACTGGGCCATGTTGTGGTTATCTTGATTTACATTAAGGTTCTCGGGGTTATTCTGATTTACATCTTGATTTACTTGAGGGTTCTGAGCTTCATTCTCATCTTGGTTGGGGTTATTAGAATTTGAAGCTGTTTGTGAGGGTGTCCCTCGGGAACGTCTCTTTGGTGGCATCTTACTGTAGGTAGATACGAAAATTTAGACTAACGTATAAAACAGTTCGCATGGTATATGACATGGTGAGATAAACTATACGGAAATCAAGTTCTGAATTATCGATCACATGCTGTGTGGTTTTAAAGAAGTTAACTACTATCGAACATCAAAATACGCAACTATGAATTAGATGGCATAAAATGGAAACATAAAATAAATAAACTGACACCATAGTGCCAATAAGTCACAAGATCCATGGGTTCACATCGGAGACCCAACAATATCCATAATACAACACCAAATGCGGAAAATAACAGAAGCAACTACTAAACTAGATCCTGCCCCATACTGCAGTCATCCCTAACCACGATTCCTCTCTTGGTCGATGATGTCTCGGATCTGGTTGATGATCATCTCGCAGATCATCCGTCCCTCTCCATATCTCACTCTAGTAGGTGGGGGTAGCTGCTCCATCTGAACCATGGCCGTCTCCACCAATGCTCGGAGTCTGGTAGTCGAATCTGGCCTGAGAGAAGGGAAGTCTCTGTAGTAGATGCTCAACAATGACTCCAGCTGGTCGTTGGCAACAGCCAAGTTATCATAGTCCTGTCGTAGCTGTGAGTAGACGCTGAAGGGGACTGTGTCAGTCGACGAACCTGTCCCTAATAGAGTGGAGGAGGAAGCAACACGACTAGAGGATCCGTGTCGGGCTTGTACACCTGCTATCCCTAATCCTGGCATTGCATCTGAAGACTCTGGAAATGGCTCGGGGGATGGGGACCTCATCTCATCTGGAGTATCTATCTCCTGCTCATCCGCCTCCCTAGCATTCCACGACGCTAGAAAGTGACTCATCTCTGAGTCTGAACTCGAAGAAGGAGTGGGAGTGGGAGGGTTCTGGGCTCGGCGTTGAAAAGAATTAAAAGAATATATATATACTTATTATTAGTAGGTTAGGGTGTAAACTTGTACTTCTATTACTACTTATACCTTGGTTAAGATTTGCTAAGTTAGGGAATTTCTAGTACTTAATCCTGAAAGTCTACTTATTACTTAATACTAATCTTAACACTTAATCCTATATTGTTTCAGTGACTCAAACTTGTGGCTCTGATACCAACCTGTAACACCCCCAAAATTACTACACCAATTACTGATTAATTAACAATATTAAACAGATAATAGCAGTGATTATATATATATAACCCTGCCACCCAAACACAATCCTATATCGCCATCAGGTTCAAGTATGAAAACAACATACTAATTAAATATTACAAGTCCAAATCAAAAAGTCTAAGTTCTAAACTTATTACAACTTACTGATCTAACTGGATCTCAACACACCTGCATACGGTCTCTATATGCTCTACATGTACCTCCTGTAACCTTACGGGTGGTTCTGTAAGTACGTACCATCTTCTACAGCTGCTGAAAGGGTTAGGAAGCAAGGAGTGAGCTAAATTGCTCAGCAAGTGTAAACAATAATCGTAATATGCTATCTGAGAAGGTTCAAAATGATGATAAGGAAGATAGTACTGTTTCTGGTTCATAAAAGCTAAAGGTATTTTAAAACAGTTTCCTTTCTTTTTTTTAAAGTAAATTCGGGGAACGTATATTTTGATACTGCAAGTGCATTTCCAAAAGGTTACTAAAAATAGAAGGTACTATTGTAATACTGGTAAATCTTATTTTTCCACTTGCTTTTGAAATCAATAACTTTTAGAACTGTTTCGGAACAATAGTATTCGTGTAATTGGGATTTAATTTGACGCTACGAGTTAAGCTAGGTGATCAGCCAACGCATTAACTCCGGGCCACCACGCAGAGTGACTCCACCTTTCAAACAATTGCGGATATCCTTGGCACGCTTTGGCCGTTAGCATTGAGCTATTTTACTTCACAGACCGGCGTCTCGGTCTAAAACATTTTTAATAATCCCATAACTTTCAAATCGTAATATAATATTCAGGTTCAGCAAAATCTCAATCTTTACGATATAATTGATACAGTAAATAAACTTGAACTGAATAAGGATATAAAAAGATCTTTCAGAATACTTGTAAAACAATTTCATCATAATTATTGTTCGTAAAATCATGGTATAAAACTGTATTCAAAATCAGGGTTCAGCATAGGTATTATATAGAATTGGATATAATATGGAACTGGAATGATAACAGGATATCAAGAGGGAAAAGGAACACTTGCCTTAATCTGAAGGGCTGTCTGACTAACTCTCGAAATAATCTTTGTGCGTCCTAACAACCAGGTCCTGGTCCATTCTTTTTACTCGTTCCTAATCATAAATTATACGTATAAGTCACTCTCTTATTCGACGAATAATTTAATAATAATATACTCATAGTCACATAAGCACGTAATCACTTAACACTCAATGCACGTAATTTTATTATCAAATCATACTAATAAATTAATATAAAGTTCGGATTAGAAATCTAATTATACCAGTAATTTCGGAAAATTATTTATAATAACTTTCGTTTTAAACACGTAAGCAAATTCTTTACTTAAACCTCTCAAATAATTATAACACAAGATTTAATAATAAAAACCAATCACAATAAGCCACATCATCAAATACTATTCAATCACACAATACTATACTATTCTCAACCAATAGCTATCTATACAAGGATGATGTGCCGTTAACCTTTTAAAGATCGTTAGTTTTGGAAAAATTTTGGCAGGGCCTTTGTATATTGAGCTATCCGTCGGAATACAACCGACCCAATTAATACCAATGCTTGCCACAACAACTCATATAGTATTCAAATAACTCGAAACAATTTAACAATTAACTTCAACTCACTTGCTATTTACTATTACATATAGCCATTAACATTAAATTGAACCAAGATCCATATATTAATCAGTTTTGATCATAAAACAAAATATATGCATAATTATAGAATTCGAATATAAGGATATATAATAATCCGAAATGTTATCCACAAATTATGCATATAACTTAGTTAGCTAGTAGGACATAACAATTATCACAAACTCATGTTTAGTCTTACCTATATCAAATTTTAAACTCATACACGTGTACCAACTCATATACGAACTAAACATGCATATATATATATATTCGAAATTTTAATTAATAGCTTGGAAACAAGTAATAATCGACTAATATTCTACACTTAACTCAATTAACAATTAGCATGATTTAATCACATCTCATAACCGAGTTTAATATTTACAATTAAGCATATATATTTGCTATTAATCGGCAATTAACAAGATTGGCCGGAAAATTGCTCTACAACACAGAAACATAGTCGATAAGCATCAATTACTAGAAATCAAGACCTATTGCAGTTAACAATATCATCAAGCTAACTTGATTACAATTAATCAAATACCACCGAAGCTAAACAAAGCTTACAAGTCGAATATGTGGAAATCAAACCAAAAATTAACATGCAACCCCTATTCACCATGATTCGAATGTATAGCAGCTACTAGCATTGTTAACAAGCAAGATGAGACTTCATGGACTATGCCAAGCAATGAACAAATCGGAAAATGCTAGTTTTAATCGGAAAAATTGAAACTTGCACATGCACTAAGATTTACTAGCATAACATGCACTAAGTTACGTCGATCCATTTATGGATTAAAGCAGGCCTCGAGGAGATGGAACATTTGTTTTCATGAAACAGTCAAAAAGAGTTTGACTTTATTCAGAATGAAGATGAAACTTGTGTTTACAAGAAGTTTAGTGGGAGCCATGTGGTATTCCTAGTATTATATGTTGATGATATATTACTAATAGGGAATGACATTCCTTCTCTACTGACTGTGAAGACTTGGTTGAGAAATAATTTCTCAATGAAAGACTTAGACGATGTGACATATATATTAGGGATCGAGATCTATAGAGATAGATCAAGGTGATTGATCGGCCTAATTTAGAGTACATACATTGACAAAGTTTTGCATCGATTTCAAATGCAAAGAGACTAAAATGGATATGTCCCAATGTCTCATGGGATAGTGATCTCAAAATAAAATTTGTCCTAAATCATTGGATGATAGGGACTGCATGAGTAAAATTCCATATGCGTCAGCAATTGGTTTTATAATGTATGCAATGATATGTACTTGTCCTGATGTCTCGTATGCTTTAACCATGATGAGTAGATACTGATCTAATCCAAGTGAAGGTCACTGGACGACAGTCAAGAATATTCTTAAGTACTTAAAGAGGACTAAAGATTCATTCTTGTTACATGGAGGAGATGTGAAGCTAGTTGTAAGAGGTTTCAGTGATACTGGTTTCTAGACAGATAACGATAATTTAATGTTTCTGTCTAGCTTTGTGTTTTATTGAGATGTTGTATGCTGGAATGGTTCACAGCAAAGACAATTGTTGATTTTACAATAGAACCTGAGTATATTGATGCTTGTGAAGCAGCCAAGGAGGCTGTTTGGGCATGTACTTAGGAGATATCACCTAATTAATGAGATTAATGATCAAGGAGATATACATATATGTAAAGTGTATACTAATAATAATATTGCTGACACACTGACTAAGGCTTTGTCGCAGCAGAAGCACGAAAGTCACACTAGTTCCATGAGTATTGGATACTTGGGTAATTGGCTCTAGTGCAAGTGGGAGATTGTTAGTAATTGTGCTCTAGAGACAATATTTTTTATATTTTAAGGAAAATATTTATTATTAAGGATTATGTTTTATTGATTATTATTTATTTATTATGTTTTATTTACTGCGTAATAAATTGAAAGCATAATAAATGTCCTTGGAATTTTGATACGTATTATATATCTTTAAGTATGTGACTTAAAAATGAGATTATATGAATAGTATCTTATTCCTAAAATTCCCTAGTCGAGTATTATTATTTAAGGACAATAATAATGCACAAAGACTAGTATGTTTCTTGACAGATGACCACATCTCATTGGTCATAGGTATGGGGATACTAAAGTCAAGAACATAAGTGCATGTATCAATGCATGGCACTGGAATGACCCGCCGTGAGATTCTACATGTTAAGTAAGTGTCATAAGTAATTCTCACTGTGATAATGGTGTAATGATCCTTAGACCTGAAATCATTATATTTCTATACGGGAATTAATATACTTTGATTACATTAAAAGTTACCTTTGACCGGGTGATGATAAAAGTGGACATTGGGTATATTATGAATCGTATGAGAAATATGAATGATCTAGATGGGATTTAATCCTCCTAATTTTAGGAGTGATATTATTGGCCTCTTGTTTGAGTGAGACTATGAAATGCACGGCCGTGCTCAAATGTTGATTTGATTTTAATAGTCTACTCATCGATCAAGAAAATAAAGATTAAATTATGAAGAGGATGACACGAGACATGCCTTGAGTTTAATCTATAATATCAAGATTAAAGGGATTATATTACATGGAACATTATTCACGAAAGGCTTAATCGAATCACCGATTTATTATTATTACTTGGGTAGCAATGATGTATTACTAGATGCCGCTCATTGTTTACAATTTTAATTAGATATTAAAATTGTTGCCAATGTAATAATAACCTACAGGGTCACACACAAAGAACGCTTGAAGGAGAAATAATTTAAATTATGAATTTAAATTAAATAAGTAATTTATTTTATTTATGATATTAATTAAGTATGACTTAATTAATTATATAAATAGAATAAATGAATTACCTAAACTAATTCCAAAATTAATAATTAATTAATTAAGTGAGACTTAATTAAATAATTAAGAATTTTGGATTAGTATTAATTATATTTGGATTATAATTAGAAAACTTATTCCTCTCTCTATATAATCTCTTTATGGACTGATTTAATAAGAAGAGATTTTACAAAAACCCTAGCCGCTCTGAGAGAGGAGGAAGATAGAGAGAGAAGAAGTTTTCGGGTGCTAGTACACATCAATCCTTCATGAAAAGTGTTCGTGTGGATACCGTAGAGCGTAGATCGCGAGAGCGGGATACGTGGTGATTAAACAAGCTTTGGACCTCCATTAATCTTCCATTAATGAACTGTTAAAGCTTCTAAAGGTATTTATTCTTTATCTCCGAATTAAATCTTTTATTTTCGCATGGATCCTGCGGAGGGTTTCGCTATTTTGATTTATTTTTCGCGTTTATTCCGCTGCGTTTGTGTCACGAAACCCTTCAATGGCATCAGAGCTACTTGTTAAACGTTTTAATTCGGTTATGTGCTTAACAGTTTTTGATATATAAGCATGTATGCGATCTATCATGATTTTATATTGATATAATATGTATATATTTATATATATTATGAATATATGATATTTTATGATATATAATCATGTGATGATTATGTGTGTTGATGTATGTATATGATACATGTTTGTTCTTATTATGGGAATCGTATTCGATACGAATTCTGAAACGGCTGCCGTTGATTTTCTGAAATCTGTGTCCGTTGTCCGATTTTCGCAAACGATATGTGTTTTCTGACTGCAATCGGGTTATTGAGCAATACTGACAAAACGGTGATTTATGATTTTCTGAAAATTATTTGATTTTCTAAAATTTTGAGCATATGTATGTATATATTATGAATATATGATATTCATGTAATGTATAATCATATGATGATTGTATGTATCTCTGTTATGTATATATGATATATGCTTGTTCTTGTTATGAGAATTGTATGTGATACGATTTCTGAAACACCGTCAGATTTGGAGAAATCTGACTGCTGTATCCGATTTTCGTAAACGATATGTGTTTTCTGACTGGAATCGGGCCAATGAACAAAACTGATAGCTATGCTATCATCGACGGGTCTGTAAGGCGTTTGACGTCGTTAAGGGCCTCGAAATAGCGATTTATTGTCTTCAGAAATCTGTTTTTAATTTTCTGAAATTTTGAAATTTGTTATATATGATTATATGATATGATTATATAATATGAGATATATTATATGTGTTATATGATAGCATGGTGGATGGTTATGGCCTAAAGACCCATAGGATAGTGGTTTTGATTTATGGTTTTGGTTTCTAAATACGACTTGCATGTCGTTTATTCATTGTAATTTAATTATCTCGAATGTAACTCAAGTTCTTCTTGTAATTTCATTAGAATAGTTTTATTTTTTATTATTCAATGTAATTATCAATGAAGACTTGCAAGTAAGGAGGCGATCCAAAAGGGGATGATGGAGCAATGAAGAAAGAAGACATGTAATAGATAGTATTTTTAAAACCACCATAGACTGACCTTGATATTTCCATTAGCTTGGAAATATCATATAGGATGGGGCCATAACCAAACACGTTTAATTTACGCACATTACATATATGTATATGATTGCATGTATTGGTATGTATGCGTAGATATAATTGAGATGCATGCTTAATAATTGATTAATCATGTATGTATTAGATACGACACCCATGCCATGTTTGCTTAAACAAGATAAAATCTGTAACGATTCAAGATTTTAAAATTAACAAACGATCATGAGATTCTTGTGTTTATGAAATATGGATTTTTAAAACACGGAATTAAATATGGATTTTTGATATCTATAATTGGGATTTTCTGACAAAAGCGGATATGCGTATTCGTAAGGCTGATGGGTTTTAAGTGTGACCATTGGTATCCTCCATCTACCTGGGAAATGATCAATTTAAGATGTCGATTTGAAATATTTGGTTCAAGGAAAAATTGAGGATCTCTTTATGATGTGATCATGATCGTTATAAATTTTCTAAAACCCCTTAACAAAATATTAAGTTTTACTCAGATGCTTTCCAATGAATGAACACTCATCGAATCCTAGATCGATAAGGGGAAGGACTGTCAGTGGCAGGGGACTCCTATCTATCGTGGTGAGATGCGACGAATATAAACGGTTATATTCGGCCGTTGTATCATTGGGTCTAACTTAACTGAGTCGTCATAATAAGTGAAAATAAACGGTTATATTCAACTATTATGAACTTAGAAGCATAGAGTTTGGTTAAAAGTCTATTAGATAGATAAGATCAATCGTTGTTCACCAAACTATCCAAGAATTATATATGATATAATTGACAACTGTTGTCTACCTAAATAATCATTTTCTAAGGACTTCCAGTGGTTGACTTAGGACATGACGAAATATGGATCTTGGCTCACTAGAAAGAATTATGGGATATACTTTCCAAATTAATAGTAAGGGCTATTAGTTTGATAAAAATAGTGGGAGGTATATGATGATATACCATAATCACTTAAACATAATTAATATTAAATTTGCAATCTAGTTTATTTTATGCACTTTAATATTGTAGATATCAAATGATAAACACAAACAACTTCTCTATGCGATCAGTTCTTGAGAAGGACAAGTTGACGAGAATATATTTCCTTGACTGACATAGGAGCTTGAGGATCGTCCTCGGGCACCACGATATTAGTCAAATCTCTTCCCCTGCTTTTAAAGTTGAGAATGTAACATGTGCAAATCATAGTGCTTATTGGAAGCAAATTGATGTTGCGACTGATGTTTCATGTCTCATGCTCGCAAATATATGTGCTGAGCTTAAGAAGCAATACAAGCATATAGATGCTTATGAAACGATTGAGCACAAGATATATTTGAAAGGGCACTATACACTTACAAGTAGGGAGAGTGAGACCCGGTTACACCACATGTTCTAAAGATTATAGGGTATAATGAATACCATTGATATTTTGGGTTTCCAGATTGGTCTGGAGATAGTTAGATTTGATCTTACAATCTTTGGACAAATATTATTCTTATTTTGTTATGAACAATAAAGTGAATAAGATTGGTAAAACACCCATTGAGTTGCTAAGCATGTTGAGAACTGCTGAAAGTAATATGATAAATGCATGAACTACTACTATATTGATGGTAAACATAGGGAATGCAAAAGGGAAAGGAAAATGGAAAGGCAAGGAGAAGATTTGATCTAGTTCCGTTGTCAAACCAAAGTCCAATCCCTAAAGCAGACTCTAAAGTCTGAATGAGGTGTTGATAAAGAAGATGATTGTCACTTCTGTGGAAAGTTGGGAGACTGGAAATTAAACTGTCATGCTTAATTGGAAGATCGGAAGATGATCAATAAGGGTCAAGCTTAAGGTATCGGGTTGGAATTGGAGTAAAGATAGTTGCTCTGGTTCGAGGAACTCGTTACTTAATTTTTGGCCTATAAGGAAAATTTAGAACTTAATAATTGTTATAGCGTGCTTGCAATTGGCAGAGACATTATTTCAGTTTCTTGTTTGGACAAGAAAGGCTTTTTCATTTTATAACAATAGTTGTTTATTCTATTTTGATGATGAGCCTTATAATGTTGCACATCTAATTAACAATTTATATGTTCTAAAGTGACTCAAATCAAATATTACCTTTGGCACTGTTGTTGAGGCCGTATTAATAAGAAACGCATTTTCAGAATACATAAGGATACATTCATGGATAAGTTTGATTATGAATCATACAAAAGGATGCGAATCTTGGTTTATTTGGTAAAATGACTAAAGCTCCTTTTACCAAACATGGTGAAGGGATCATTGAATGGGTATGACTTATACATAGTGATGTATGTGGTCATATGTGTACGATGACAAAAGGTAGATTTTATTAACTTCATAAAATTTACTAATTATTTTAGTAGATACGGATATATGTATCTTTTGAAGAACTAATCCGAATCATTTGAAAAGTTCAAAGACTAAAAAGATGAAGTAGAAAATATCAAAGAAAGGTTTTTGATAGGAGGGATCACACCTTGTTGGACATGGTGCGATCAATGTTGAGTCAATAAATCTTCCAATTAGTTTCTGGGGTTGCACTCTGGAAACGGCTCCACATACACTTAACATTGTTCCTACTAAAATGGTTCAAAAGAATCCTTATGAGATATGGACTGAGAAACGTCACAGCATGTCATTTATGAAAATTTGGGGATGTGAAGCGTTTGTGAAACGTCTAATCTATGACAAGCTAGGACCAAAATCAGATAAATGTAATTTTGTGGAATACCCAAATGAAACAAGGGGTTATTCTTTCTATAATCCTTCCGAGAATAAAGTGTTTGTTGCTCGAACTGCTGAGAGACAGTGGGAGGATAATAGATCTCAATGAAGTTTGAGACCCACATGATACTGTTGAACCAATGAAGGAACCTGAGTAGAATATACAAGAAAAATAATAGTGCTCAAGAAACACAGGTATTCGTAGTCTAGTAGGATTCGCCATGAGCTCGAGAGATAATATGGATTTCTCTTGACTTAAGATGGTGATGTGATGCTTATGGATGAAGATGAGCCTCTCTCCTACCAAGACGCTATGAACACTCCAGATTCTAAGAGATGGCTGGATGCTATTAAATCTGAGATGGAATCCATGTATACTAATCAAGTATGGACTTTGGTTGATCCACCTGAAGGGGTAAAACCTATAGGGTGCAAGTGGGTTTTCAAGAAGAAGACCGACATGGATGCTAATGTACAGACCTATAAGGCACGATTGGTGGCAAAAGGTTTCAAGAAAATTCATGGTATTGACTATGATGAGACCTTTTCACCAGTTGTTATGGTCATGTCCATCAGGATTTTGCTTGCTATAGCTGCTTACTATGACTATGAAATCTGGCAAATGGATGTCAAAACCGCTTTCTTAAATGAGAGCCTTGAAGAAGATATGGATGTGTACATGACACACCCTAAGGGTTTTGTTGATCTAAAGGATGCTGGAAATGTATGTAAGTTACGTCGATCCATTTATGGATTAAAGCAGGCCTCGAGGAGATGGAACATTTGTTTTCATGAAACAGTCAAAAAGAGTTTGACTTTATTCAGAATGAAGATGAAACTTTTGTTTACAAGAAGTTTAGTGGGAGCCATGTGGTATTCCTAGTATTATATGTTGATGATATATTACTAATAGGGAATGACATTCCTTCTCTACAGACTGTGAAGACTTGGTTGAGAAATAATTTCTCAATGAAAGACTTAGACGATGTGACATATATATTAGGGATCGAGATCTATAGAGATAGATCAAGGTGATTGATCGGCCTAATTTAGAGTACATACATTGACAAAGTTTTGCATCGATTTCAAATGCAAAGAGACTAAAATGGATATGTCCCAATGTCTCATGGGATAGTGATCTCAAAATAAAATTTGTCCTAAATCATTGGATGATAGGGACTGCATGAGTAAAATTCCATATGCGTCAGCAATTGGTTTTATAATGTATGCAATGATATGTACTTGTCCTGATGTCTCGTATGCTTTAACCATGATGAGTAGATACTGATCTAATCCAAGTGAAGGTCACTGGACGACAGTCAAGAATATTCTTAAGTACTTAAAGAGGACTAAAGATTCATTCTTGTTACATGGAGGAGATGTGAAGCTAGTTGTAAGAGGTTTCAGTGATACTGGTTTCTAGACAGATAACGATAATTTAATGTTTCTGTCTAGCTTTGTGTTTTATTGAGATGTTGTATGCTGGAATGGTTCACAGCAAAGACAATTGTTGATTTTACAATAGAACCTGAGTATATTGATGCTTGTGAAGCAGCCAAGGAGGCTGTTTGGGCATGTACTTAGGAGATATCACCTAATTAATGAGATTAATGATCAAGGAGATATACATATATGTAAAGTGTATACTAATAATAATATTGCTGACACACTGACTAAGGCTTTGTCGCAGCAGAAGCACGAAAGTCACACTAGTTCCATGAGTATTGGATACTTGGGTAATTGGCTCTAGTGCAAGTGGGAGATTGTTAGTAATTGTGCTCTAGAGACAATATTTTTTATATTTTAAGGAAAATATTTATTATTAAGGATTATGTTTTATTGATTATTATTTATTTATTATGTTTTATTTACTGCGTAATAAATTGAAAGCATAATAAATGTCCTTGGAATTTTGATACGTATTATATATCTTTAAGTATGTGACTTAAAAATGAGATTATATGAATAGTATCTTATTCCTAAAATTCCCTAGTCGAGTATTATTATTTAAGGACAATAATAATGCACAAAGACTAGTATGTTTCTTGACAGATGACCACATCTCATTGGTCATAGGTATGGGGATACTAAAGTCAAGAACATAAGTGCATGTATCAATGCATGGCACTGGAATGACCCGCCGTGAGATTCTACATGTTAAGTAAGTGTCATAAGTAATTCTCACTGTGATAATGGTGTAATGATCCTTAGACCTGAAATCATTATATTTCTATACGGGAATTAATATACTTTGATTACATTAAAAGTTACCTTTGACCGGGTGATGATAAAAGTGGACATTGGGTATATTATGAATCGTATGAGAAATATGAATGATCTAGATGGGATTTAATCCTCCTAATTTTAGGAGTGATATTATTGGCCTCTTGTTTGAGTGAGACTATGAAATGCACGGCCGTGCTCAAATGTTGATTTGATTTTAATAGTCTACTCATCGATCAAGAAAATAAAGATTAAATTATGAAGAGGATGACACGAGACATGCCTTGAGTTTAATCTATAATATCAAGATTAAAGGGATTATATTACATGGAACATTATTCACGAAAGGCTTAATCGAATCACCGATTTATTATTATTACTTGGGTAGCAATGATGTATTACTAGATGCCGCTCATTGTTTACAATTTTAATTAGATATTAAAATTGTTGCCAACGTAATAATAACCTACAGGGTCACACACAAAGAACGCTTGAAGGAGAAATAATTTAAATTATGAATTTAAATTAAATAAGTAATTTATTTTATTTATGATATTAATTAAGTATGACTTAATTAATTATATAAATAGAATAAATGAATTACCTAAACTAATTCCAAAATTAATAATTAATTAATTAAGTGAGACTTAATTAAATAATTAAGAATTTTGGATTAGTATTAATTATATTTGGATTATAATTAGAAAACTTATTCCTCTCTCTATATAATCTCTTTATGGACTGATTTAATAAGAAGAGATTTTACAAAAACCCTAGCCGCTCTGAGAGAGGAGGAAGATAGAGAGAGAAGAAGTTTTCGGGTGCTAGTACACATCAATCCTTCATGAAAAGTGTTCGTGTGGATACCGTAGAGCGTAGATCGCGAGAGCGGGATACGTGGTGATTAAACAAGCTTTGGACCTCCATTAATCTTCCATTAATGAACTGTTAAAGCTTCTAAAGGTATTTATTCTTTATCTCCGAATTAAATCTTTTATTTTCGCATGGATCCTGCGGAGGGTTTCGCTATTTTGATTTATTTTTCGCGTTTATTCCGCTGCGTTTGTGTCACGAAACCCTTCATGGGCTTCCTTCCTAGACTTAGCTGGACTAGCAATCTTTGCTCTAACATGCTTTCTATTCATGTTTACATCTGTATTAATCCAAGTACTAGATGATGCATTCATCAAGTTTATGTATGCAGACATGATGTTGAAAACACATGGCATACATCCTACTTTACCGCATGATTGATGAGGGATATACATCGCAGACATGACAGATATAGTAAGAATTTCAGTTTTCACTACTTTAATCTTTTTGCATTCATGCGTAAGATGTCCAGTAGAATTACAATTGTTACAAACTTTCCTAGTAGCAATGGGAGAATATGCATAGTCATTTTTCTTATTAATACCTATATTGCCATTTCTATTAGCTTTCTTCTTTTCATCTTTGTTGCCTATTTCAGTTTTAATCTATTTCATAGGTTTTTCAATTCTTTCAGATTTCTTAGGCAACTTCTATTTATCTTCTTTCTCTTTCTTTTTATCCTCATCAAGGATTTCTTCTTTCATAGTGATCTGTTTTTCATCTATGGGTTCGATGACAAACTTCTTGTATAGGGGCTTAGAGACATTTTTTAACACATGTGGAATGTCTTTCTTCATAAGACTTTCATCAACAATTGATTCCTTATGTCTCTTTTCTGCGTTCTTATCATAGTCAAATCCTATGCTAGTCTTTTGACCTACGACCTGCTTATCTATTTCCTCCTTAACAAGATTAACAGATTTTGTATATGCCTGAAGTTTTAACTCTAACTCAGAAATTTTATTCCTAAGAGCAGTTTCTACTTCTTGGTTCCATTTGTCTCTATTCTGTAGATATTTTATCTTCTATTTAAGATCTTCTAAGTTAACACATTCAAGTTCTATTTCTTCATTTCTAGCTTCTAGCATTTTATTCTTTAGAACTAGTTTAACATTTTCTTCTTTGATGCTAGCATGCTTGTGTGTATATTAAAATTTTCTATACTAAGATCTTCTACAGTTTTCTTGTAATCAGAATTAGACATTTCAACTATGCAAAGAAATGATACCCTTGATGACTGAGGTGATGCCTCTGAAGAGTCTGCCATAAGTGCAACATTTCCATATGTCTCTTCTTAATCATTATCAGAATCATCCCAGCTTTTTCCCTCGGCTATATAAGCTCTGCACTGATGCTTCTTTACCAAAGCATCATACTTTTGTTTCAGTTCATCATACGACTCCTTTCTTTCCTTTCCTTATTTAGGCTTCCGACATTCTGTAGCAAAATGTCCGGGTTCATTACAGTTGTAACACTTAAACTTGCTACGATCTACCATTCCAGTCTTGGAACCTCCTTTGCTAAAAGACCCTGAAGATGAACCACCTTGGTTATTGTTTCTGAACTTGGAACCACTGTAACTTGAGTTACTCTTAAACTTGTACTTAGGGTTCCTCCTAAACCCGAGGTTCTTGAATTTCTCTGCCATATAGGCCATTGTCTTATTTTCTAACTGTTCAAGTTCTTCTATTGTGTAGAAGTCATCTTCATCACCTGCTTGAGCATTTTCTGTAAATTCAGCTTCTAGAAACTTTTCTTTCTCAGTTACAGGTTTTTCTGTGTTGGTCTCTGTACTAGCAAAATCTTTAGATACAGCATATCGTCAGATAAAATGTGAAGATGAAGAGATGAAGAAGTTTGTGGGTGAAGCTTTGGCAAGTGTAGAAGAAAATATGCTGAAGACATTCTTGCAAAGGAATTCATCTTTTTACAGGATAGATAAAAAAGTAATTCTTTTTCCCTATGTATATTTATACTATTCTAGATTGATTGTTTAAATTCTTTATTTTTGATATCATCAAACCTTGATTTATGCTTAAATATTATAAAGCATAAATAGGGGGAGATGAAGGAATTTATGCATCAGCGGAAGCATTGAATAACATTTATTTGCATATATTCCTATGTATACATACATATAGACACAAAAACTATTTTATAAATTGAATAATACATCGATTGCTTTTCGACAACAGCTAGAGAAGATCTTGTTCTTCAATCCTTGCAATCACCCCTCAAGTGTGGAGTGCTCTAAAGATATCCATCAAGAATCAAACTAAAAGATGAAGGAGGAGGCTAGAGAGGAAATTAGGGTTGCCTCCCTTTTAAAATATTTCTCACAAATATTAGGGTTTAAGTATTAGGGTTTATAATCCTATATTTATAGGAAAATATCTCAGCTGAGATATTTTCTATAAATATCTTATTATTAATTCCCTTTTAAATTAATTAATCTTATTAATTAATTAGTTAATGATTAAAACTATTTTAATTATTAATTCCTTTTTCTTAACTCTTTTAGAAAATTATTCTCTCTTCATATTTAATTACTTTAATTAAATACTTAATTAATAATATTAAGATCTTATCTTAAATAATTTATAATCAATTAAATCTCATTTAATTAATTTATAAAATTTGTTAAGTAATTATTTATTTCATAAATAAATAATGACTAGCTATTATTAATTATTCCTTCATCTATAATTTAATCTCTTTTATGGTGTGACTCTTTAGGTTCAATATTAAGCCGGTAGTAGAAATAAATAATAATAAACATATTATTTAATATTTATATGAATTCTATTAATTCATTAAATATAATCAATCTGATTAATTATATTTATTCTACATCGTGAGTGATGCTTCTCAACATATCGCGATTATCCTGATAATACGAAATCATTGCTTAGAATGCTTAGAACCTGTCAGTAATTAGTTACCGTACAATTAATTCATTATACCCTTCAATATCCCGATTAAATACAAGGCATGGAACTCGTGTCAAGCCTATCTAATTTAATCATATGATTTCTTATTCATAATGCAAAGTTCCTTTTAATACATTCACTCTGGCCAGAGATTCCTGAACTTGCATATCTAAGAATAACATAGGATATTCACTTCCTTTACTGGAAGGGGCAGATCCTTTATTGATCCGTTAATTATCTCCATACACAAATCACTATGCCCAGAATGGACCTAATTAATGTCCTAGAGACTAAGGACTAAACCAAAGCATAAATCATTGTGTACGAGATTACTCTAACGATCTCAAGTCTAAGGATACTTGTACAACTATTTACTTAATAAACAACTATCGACACGTGAGAAAACTCCATTAGTTGTTCTACTTATCGAGTCATGTTCAGTGAACTTATTCCTTAATAAGCACCTACATACTAGCTATAGTGTCACCACACAAATGTCTATGAGAACAGACATCCTCCTAAGAGCTAGCATAGTATGTACTGATCTTTACGGATTTACCAATTTCCAATTAGTTATCCTATGATCAGGAACTGTTTAAGTCTAAAGCTATTATCTTCTAGATCTCATTATTACAATCTCATTATAATTCTAGAAGCTTTGCTCTAAATTATGGAACATCTTATTTAATACACTTCAAATAGATTAAGCCCGTAACATAAATACTTTATTATTATCAAATGAAATCAAATAAGAGTAGCAGAAAGTTTTTCCTAATTCATCATACATGATTGGTTTTAGGTCAAACACTTTCAGGAGATTGTTAGGAATATATTCATTTGATGATGTATAAAATACTATAACAGAGTCTAGCATAGGTGTATCTGTAATAGAATAAGTCTTTCTAGTCTCTGATCAAGTCAATGTTATCAGAGTCTAGCTAGTCCCTGTACATGTACCAAGATGATTGTACTTAGAATATTTTTAGAACAAATAAAATCAGAGTGTGGAAGTCAATCAAGGTCTATAGATTATCAGATTCTATAGGCTATTAGAGTCTGAAGATCATCAGAGTCTATAAAGCCAAAGCTGAATTTGGAAGATGATGATAATAAAGGAAAGTCTTCGAAGATAAAGGGAAAGATATTGCAGATATATTATGGGAAGGAAAGAAAGTTACAGAAAGAAACTATCAGCTAATAGATAAAAAAAATTTCCTGATTAATAGTAATTGTATTATTAGTTGATAAGCAGCTCTCTATATAAACACTCTATGTAACCTGATGTATGAAGTCGAAGTTTTGAGAGAGCATAGAGATAGAGAGAGTTGTTGTGATAAACACATAATAGCTACTAGGGTTTATCTACACCCTAAGAGAGTTTGTATTTATTCATCAATAATACAAACAGTATTTTCTTCATAACTCTATGTTTATTCGTTGTTCTTTATTTGAAGCTTAAATCTACTTAAGGTGATTTTAATATAGGCAAAAAGAAGACAGAAGTATTCATCCCCTCCTTCTACTTGTGTGACTGGGAAAATAAAATTTAAATTGTTGAAATTAAAAACCTTCACCCTAAGGTCAAGAACTCTTGAAATAACTCCCCCTTAATCATTAAAAAGGTATCCTTCCTTCTCAACAAGAGCTTGATCAACTTTAGGAGCACCATCCTTTGCAGCAAAAGAGGCGGAAGCAATTATAGAATCTTTCCGAGCATCTTTGAAAATGAACTCAGATAGCATCTTCTTGAGCTCTGCATTGTCAGACTTGAGGACTTGCATATCTTTGTACATAGCCTGCATCTCCTTTAGTAAATCTTCTATGCTTGCCTTCAATTCACCAAAAGTGAGCCTAATGTCAACAGAGGGTGTCTCGGCTGCCTAGAGACATAAAAAGATGATTGACTGGAACCACAACTTGTGGTATCTTATCAGGAAATCCATTTTCATTCATTCTCAGGTTGGACCGAGTTAGGCTTAAACCATCAAAAAACTCTATTGTAGTCATATTATCCCTATCATCCAATTTTACCCCATAGTACTTGAAAATTTTGGTTAACAACAAACTATAAGGAAAAGAGGTTTTCTTTTGTGTCACTGAAGCTACCATATTTTTCAAGATAATACCAGTCACATCAAATTTCTTCCCTTTCATCAATAAAGTCACAATAATTAAGTCTTGATAGGTTATAATGGACTTGTTTCCTTGGCTAGGATAAATGTTCATACGACAAATCTTAAAAAGCAGATTTTCCACAGGATCCATGACAAGAGTGGTAGGAAGACTTATATCATCACACAAAAAAATCTCCACTAACAATTCGATGTTGTTCACCTCGGAAAACTCATCAAATATTGCACAAACATCTTTCTTAGTAAATGGGATAACCAAATCATAATAACTTGAATTTTCATGATCACACATAACGGTAAACTGCTAGCTTGTTACACCTTAACAAGTTCTATATGTTCTATAATAGACTGCTATATTAAATTATACAAACATGTTTTTGTAGGAATTATAGTAAAATAACCTACCACTAAAAAGTCTTACAGGAAGCAGAATTGTATCTGCTCATGAACTTCATTTGCATTTTATAAAGGATTATTATATATGTACATTCATCTAGATACTATGTTTTTAAATATATATCCAAGCTCATATTCTATTATTAAAAATGTTTTTTCTATTTTGTAGGAAGCAGTTGCTTTCGATTCAAACTCTTTTAAACAACAATTACTTATCTATTTATCCATATTTTAAGAGTTATTTTCCCATATTTATCTAAACCTTACCTCCTACATCTATGTACTAAGTTTGAATTAATTTGTTTCACGACATTATACTTTATCTTTAATTCAAATTAACTGTTGTATGCTTTTAGTATATAACATGGCTAAAATTTTCATTCAAATTTAATATTACTATAACTCAATTTTTGATCTTGAAAAGCTTTCTTATCATCTCTAAAAACAAAGCTTAATGACATATTGATTACGTACCATTTTAGAGAATTTAGTTTAATTTTTAAACATCTTTCTACTTTATATTGTTCAAGGCACTTTTTGTTCAGTAGTAGAACTCGAGGTGAGACTGATCTCATAGTCACCTAGTGCCTTTATTAAAGTAAATTTCTCGTGCTTTAGGTTCAGGTACGTTCAATAAGGAGGAATATTGAAATTGTTCAAAGTGTAAGGATTCGTCACCGAAAGTTTTAGTGTGATCTAGATTATATTAAAGGAGTTTGTTGCTATAACATTTACTAATTCAAAGTTACAAAGAGATCAATAACATGTGAAATTCATCAAGTGGAACTCAAGGAATTCAAGGGTTCAAGAATCAGATTTTCAAGGAGAAACGGTGGTGTGCTAGTAATTGATTGCTCTAAGTTGCTAGGATAATATATAGCAACCCAATTTAGTGACTAGGAAACAGGATCGGGACGTAGACCATTAAAACTAGTCAACTAAGGGTCGAACCTGACTAAATGTCTTGTGCCTCCTTTATATTACTGCAATTTATTTTAAACTGACTTACATTTATAATAGCTTGCTATAACACTTTATTAAATTGAAAACAGTAAGCCATTATACCATGCACAATAGACTACTTCAATAATAGTCGGCTATTATACTTGGTAAACATTAAAATTGGACATAGTCAACCATAGAACACCTATTCACCCCCTCTAGGTACATTTACCTAGAGTTAGTCTTATTAATGAATTTAAAATTATATATTAAATTAAAATATTGATTCTAAACTTTTATTGACTACAAAAATATAAATTTTATAACAAGTTTAACTATATTTTTTTACATCTTAAATTACGTATTAAAATTCAAAACAAATATTATTTTTACTTAATAAATGTTATTCCTAAGAACAATGTCAATATGTGGAGAAGGGGGGGTTGAATACAAATATTAAAACTTTTTAGGACTTTTAATATTTGTTCTTGATGTTTGATAGATTGACAGAATATGTTTGAACAAACAACTGAAAATTAAAATGAACAAAGAGAGATTTAAAAATTACTGATGGATTGGTTTTTCCATCAGATATATATTTTTGCTCAATGTTCCTAGGTTAAAAGATAACCTAGTTTCGTTTTTACAAAGTTAGAAAGAATCAACTGATCTTATAATATGCTCTTAAGCTTGAACAGTTGATTTGAGAAATATTGTCTAACTTCTATATATTTCTAACAATGCTACTACACTTGTTTATATACTACAAGTGTATTTTACAATTCATATTCTAGGATTGTTTCTATCTGTCTCTCTTTTTCCTTTTTCCTTTTTAGGAAAACAGACCTGAAAGATAGCTATGGATTGAGTCTTCACAGCCACCCTAGGCTGTCTTACATAGGTGTGCTTTTGTTCTCTGGATCTACAACTGATAGACTTTTTGTGTTGTCACAATCAATTGATAGTTTGTTGTTAAGCATATCAATTGATTCATCCTTTAATCCATCAACTGATGTTCTTCTTCGATTGAACTTTACATCCATCGATTGATATGGAATGACTTATCGACTGATAAATGATATCAATCAATATATATCAATCGATGGGTCTTCACATCAGTTGATGGTCTTCAATTCCTGACTTGGCTTCTTCGATTGATCTCTCATCCATTGAGGCTTCAATATCAATTGATCATCCTTCACTTGTGCAATTTCTTGTCTTCAAATAATTACAATTTGACAGTTTAATTTATACATCAATCGATGATCTATATCAATCGACTCTAACATCAATTGATAAAAATAATATCAATTGATTTACACCTTATCGATTGAAATAGACTAAGTACACCTATGCTACAGTCCAAATTATCAGTTGACTCATATAAACATTTCAACTGATAAATGGTTTCCTGATCAATTGATATTTATAAATTTTCATATCAATTGATCAGTTACATAAAATAAAATTTCTATGATTCTAAGATTAATGTTATCATCAAATTACATGTAGATTACTAACAATAAAATTGCCTAACTTTCCCCCAAAAAAATTATAGTAATTTGTAGTTTTAAAATAGTTCCATCATATATTTGAGTGACAATAAAAATGAGAGGTATAAATATTGCCTAATTGTCAGGATTTTGGTATATTATTAAATTGTAAGTATAATTATAAGTATTAATATATAATATCAAAGATATCATTTAATTAAGAACTATTTTAAAAATTGGATTAATAAAATTTTGAGTTGATATTAAGGATAGCATTTAATTAAGAACTATTTTAAAAATTGAATTAGTCAAAATTTGAGTAAATTAAAATTGAGTGATCGAGTAAAACAATCTGAAAATTTTATTAACACCTAGTATTTCGGTTATAATTGTATTTTAATTTATTTAATTTTTAAATTTTCAATAAAATTTAATATAGATTAAATGATAATTTTAATAAAATTTAATGTAAATAGTGAGTTGTAACTTTTAAATAAATTTCATTACGAGTTTTTGAATGATAAAATTGAATATTTTAAGTATGGTATATGATATTAGATTGTAAGTGGGGTTTTGAATATATAATTTTAAAAATATAATTTAATTTAATATATTATAAATAGATTATAAGAATGAACCTACTGAAATTCGAGAATAACCAAAATTTGGGGATAACGAAATTACTAATTACAAAAAAAAATTACATTATAAAAATAAAGTATAAACGAATTTAAAAAATAAATATCTAGTTTTAAGCAAAGATACAAAATAAATACTTTTTCTATAAAAAGTAAGTACTCTAGTTATTTTCGGAAACAATGCAGAACAAAACACTCCTAAAGGCTAAAGCACATTTACTATTATAAATCAATCCAAACCTGTTACTATTATACCTCAATCAAAACCTGTATACTTGTTGTACCAATTTCTCCTGACACATTACTAATTCTCCCGCTAAATGTAAGTTTTCTTCTTCGGTATGTAATTTTTTTTTTTATAAGTCATTTTGACTTTTAACACACATTCTAAATATTTTAACTGTATAGTTAAAAGTATGATTTTCAAATATTTTTAAAAAATTAAAATATGTAATTTATATTTTAATTCAAAAATAAATTAAAAATAATAATTTTTATTATGTAATCAAAACACATAAAAATTTGTAGCAAAACTCAAAACGACTTATAAAAAGTAAGGCGAAGGGCCTGAATTTGGTGACCTTCAATGGAGGTTGGAAACATTACCTATCTGAATAGGTGAGTTAGGTGTGTATGTCGCATGTGATGCTATGATATTTGCTTATGTAGCTTCCCGTATTCGGTCTATTGATTTACAAAATCATATTTTGCGAGATTGTGATGGGGTTCCCATTAGCGACCGGTTTCTTTCGGCATAAGATTCTCTGTAATCGGTACTCAACAATGTGAATTTGGCAAAATTAACCACTAAAAAGTATGTCTCTCTTAAACCTATGCACTACTTGGCAGACCTTTATTTTAGTGGCATTTACAAAAGTCTACATACTAAATTTGATTTCTTAGAGAGACAAGCAGCAGTCTTTCGAGTTCTTGGGAGCCAACCATGCTCAAGATTTTTATTGCTTACTCCTATAAAGGGATTATGACAACGTATGACGCCATCAGAGTATCAGATGATCTTGCGTTACAAGCTCATGATTCTCTTGTTTTCTAATGGGGCGCAATGTCCCTTGTGTTTAAGTCGTATGGATGTATTTGGGGAACACACGGTTCACTGTTAGAAACAACCAAGTTTTAAATATAGACATGACTTGGTAAGTGAAGTATTGTACGATGTCCTTTGGAGAGCAGAGATTTCGGCTAAGAAGGAGGCGCCCGTCAATTTTCTCACCCATCCAGGTGAAATTAGATCAACTCTTAGGCCAACTGATGTGTTGGTTTACAGTTGGGATGCAGGAAATCATATTTGTGTTGATCTCATCGGAGTTTCTCCTTTGCTAATGAGATTTTTATAATTGGTCAGGCGGCAACTAAATCGGTAGAGGCAAACGTGCGTAAACATTATCAGGCATGTAGAGATAACCAACATAGCTTTATGTCGTTTGCTTTTCATACGTTTGGATTTTTAATTTCCCGTTGAGTTCCTGAGGAGAGTTCAGAAGGTTATGAACAAGAATGTCATGACTGCAGGTTCGGCAGAATATATATTTAAAAGAATTGAATTTACTATTCAACGGGGACTTGCGGCACATTTTGTTGCCGGTATACCTCTTACACTTATATAGGTTTTACCTTTTCATTTTAAAATAAAAGTGAAAATGAGAATAAAAAAAGAACGGATGAAGTAACTTTTATTTAGCAAAAAAGAACATGTATAACTTTCAGCCTTTCATACATTTATATGGGCACGGGGCCAGTTTTTCTGATAGGTTACCAAATTTATTCTCGGGCAACAATCAACTAGACTCACGTCTGCGGCAACACATGTATTTGGCCCATTATAGTGACCTTAACAGAGCAGGCCCACCCTAGTTGCCAATAATTATTAATGGAGCAGCATTAAAAAGATGCAAATCATATGGATGAGAATATCCGAAAAGCAATGAGTTATTGAGTTGGATGCGCTTGAAATTCGAATGTGGTGTCACGTATAAATTTGTTTATTATTTATCTTTTTGTGTAAGGTTATAGTTTTACTGAAACTCAAAATCTCGATCTTTTTTATATTAACAGCGTTAGATATCGACTAGCTTAGTGTTGTTGTCAGATATAAATTCGATCTCGTATGGGTATCGTTCATGTTAAAATAGTCTGAACGAGTTTTTATTTTAACTCACAATAAATTTATTAATAATGAGAAATATAATATATAAAAAAATTCAATACAATTAAATAACTTATTCCTAAAGAATAACAGATTCTTTTTAGGGTATTTATCAAAAGTATTACTTTTTTTTAAAAATCATTTTTGTGATTTTACTATATTTTAATTTTTTTTGCCAAAATACGATTGTAATTAAAATTAATCAAATGCAACTTTCTTATATATAATTTGTAACCAAATGGAAATGAACGTAACTTTAAAAAAAAATTACTCGTGATTGTATTTGAGTTTAATTTTAGTTGCATTAGGTTGTATTAATTATAAAACCGTATTTTTGCAAAAAAATTATAAAGATCGTATTTTTGTAAAATCTAAAATAAAAAAAACGTATTTTTGGAAAAAAAATGTATTTTACAAAAAGGCAACTTGAAGATGATCCAACTCCCAAGTTCTAATTTAATTATTCTTAGAATAATTCTCAACTCCCAAATTCTAATTTAGTTATTCATAAAATAATTCTCGGAAAAAAATCCCAAAAACTCTATTATCCTACGTTAATGGTCATAAATATTTTAATATCTCGTCCGTGATGAAAATTAGCATCAACCCTTAGCACGCTGAAGTTTTTAAGCTTCTTGTTAGTCGTTTTTACACTGCAAGTTGAATAAATACCGAAAATAAAGTTTTAATCTATAACATGCAATTATTTTTAGTTTCCATGTCTCGGGGAAGTTGACAAAAAGAAATTTGAGTGTGCTGCTCCGTTTAAAATGGCAGATCATGTGCAAGTGATATAAAACTTTGCACTTCACTAATTCAAGTACATATACTTCTAAGTTGTAAGTTATCAAACACAAGCACACCACAAATTATTTGGGTTGAAGCACAATTAGTTTAATTAGAGATTTGCTTAACCCACTTTCTATAAAAGAAGATGGATTATGAACTGATACTGTACTTTTGCATGCAAATAGAGATCTGAATTGTGAATATAGTATGCAAATAGAGATCTTAATTTATTTAAATTGCAGACAAAAACTTGATCGATCGATATTAAGGCAACGCGATGGCCAGGGTAGCTGATCACATGGAAAGTCGATCGAAGGGACAGTAAAATCACACGTGGCCCTCCTCAAACAGCCAAGACAAAGCAATGTTACTCAGAAACTAACTGCTTGTGATGTGTTTTTTCCTCTGTGGAGCTCCACCAGATAAGGCTATTCTAATACAATTGTCTGGTTGCTGGGGTGCATCTTCATCTAGCCCCATTACACTGCCAGCCCGAGTTTCTATCTCTGTAATTTTATAGCTTACCCATGTAGCTGGAATATTTGCACTTAATTATCGATTGCATTGTTAGTTTGTGTTTCAATTTGTTTGTTTGTTATAAATCTAAGAGCAATGCTACGTATCAATTTTTTTCCCCAAATGACGTGTCATGACATAAGACTTGTGTTTATGGAGAAATCTCGTAAGCAACAAATATCGAGTTCCTTTGCCGAAAAAAGATATAATGATAATGAGGTTGAGATATGGTGGAGCTGGTGTTTTGTATGAGATTGGGGGCTGAGATTGCTAGGTTTCAGAATAATTAGAGTTTTGTTCTCTGATGGTTATGAGCTCTAATAATTCCGACCGCCCAACAATGTGCCTACTTACTTCTATTTATAGACAAAATAGAGGATTAAGCACACATAGTTCTTGACAAAGCAAAGGCCCAATAGGAAAAGGAGTTTCCTTCTTTGAATCAAATACGGAAAAGAGGCAAAAGAAACCTACTTGAAAGAGATCTCTACATTTGAGATTATTTGGATAGGTCAAAACCCAGTATAAGGCCCAAGGAATTCATGGATTCGACGATGACCCGGAAATCATGGGCTCTAGCCGGTCCACTACATCTATTTCCAAGGTACCTTAATTGGAGGCCAGCACTAGGTTCACCGCAAATGTAGGACACTTCCTAAGCCTCCAGACGAGGGCAACCCGCCTGAGTACGTGGAAAGAATTTTCCAAGTTAAGGTTAGCAGCACACCATAACTCCCCTACGAAGGCAACCCGAGGAATATGGAGCTATGGTCTTCAATTGGCATTCACAGACATAGATGGCAGAGACATTATCGGACCAAGGCCATGTTTTACAAGAGAGCAAATTGGAATTCATCAAAAAGAGGGCGCGCTCTCCCCTGGTACAAAACCAGGCGTGCCTACCTCCTCAGTGGAAAAGCATGTGCAATAACTACCCCCAAGTCTTAAAATTATTGAAGATGATTGAAAGACTTTCACTCTTAATCCTGAATTTTACTCCCCGATGGCTTCACAAGCCTTCACAAGTCTTCTAATATGAAAATATCATTCCAAACGTGTATCAATAATATTAAAAATACTCCTCTCCACTTGAGGACAATTCCTCATGCTCTGGGTGAGCCCTCTTCCTCAAGGAGAGCCCTCATGGCGAGGACGAGTCTTCAAACCAGGGCGAACCCTCTTCCTCAGGGAGAGCCCTTTTCATAACAGGGCGATCCCTCTTCCTTAGGAAGAGCCATCTTCATAACAGGGTGAGTCATCTTCCTCAGGGTAAACCCTCATCTTTAGGGCGAAGACGAGTCTTCATACCAAGGCAAGCCTTCTTCCTCAAGAAGAGCCCTCTTCATACTTGGGCGAGCCTTCTTATTTAGGAAGAGCCCTCATATTCAAGGCGAAGATGAGTCTTCATACCAGGGTGAGCCCTCATCCTCAGTGAGAGCTCTTTTCATACCAGGGCGAGCCCTCTTCATACCAGGGCGAGCCCTCTTCCCTAGGGAAAGCACTCTTCATACCAGAGAGAGTCCTCTTCTTCAGGAAGAGCCCTCTTCCTCAGGAGAGCCCTCATCATACCAGGAAGAGACCTCTTCTTCAAGGAAAGGCCTCTTCAAACCAGGGCAAACCCTCTTCCCAAGGAAAAGCCCTATTCATACCAAGGAGAACCCTCCTCTTCAGGGCCAAGAAGAGTTTTCATACCAGGGCGAACCCACTTCTTCCGGGAGAGCCCTCTTTACACCAGGGTGAGCCCTCTTCAGGGAGAGCCCTCATCTTTAGGGAGAAGACGATTCTTCATACCAGGGTGAGCCCTCTTCCCCGCCTTATTCATACCAGTGTGAGCCCTCTTCCTAAGGGAGAGCCATCTTCTCCTCAGGGCGAGCTCTCTTATTCAGGGAGAGCCCTCTTTATACCAATGCGAACCCTCTTTCCCAGGAAGAGCCCTCTTTATACCAGGGAGAGCACTCATCTTCAGGGCGAAGACAAGTCTTCATACCAGAGCGAGTCCTCTTTCCCAGGAAGAGCCTTCTTCATACCAGGACGAGCCCTCATCCCCAAGAAGAGTCCTCTTCAAGGAGAGCCCTCATCTTCAGGGCGAAGACGAGTCTTCATACCAAGGCACGCCTTAACCTAGGACACCTCCCTACCAGCTCATGACATGCTAGAAGCTTATGAGGAGAAGCACATGTCATATTAAAGCGTCCCAACCAAAGTTCGAGACCCAATTATTGGGAAGACTCACAACAATTATCACCCACAAAACAACCGGAGATAAGAATTGCCAGCGCCGACACCTGACTCCTTCCTAACTGGGGTACGCCCTACCATGCACAAGACGCGACTAGACTAGTTTGGGGGAAGCCCGAGTCTATCCAATTTTATAAGAAATTCAATTCTAGGAGAAAGCCGCTCCTCCTTCCAGGAAGATGCTAATTCCAAGAGAATCCCGATATTATGAGGAGGCCGATTCTAGGAGAAGCCCGATATTAGGAGATGGCCGATTCCAGGGCAAAGCCCGACTCCAGAGGAAGCCCGATTTCAGGCGAAGCCCAAATGTAGGAGGAGGCCGTTCTTCCTTCCAGGAAGAGGTTAATTCCATGATAATCCCGATATTAGAATGATGCCGATTCCAAGAGAAGCCCGATACTAGGAGGAGGCCGATTCCAGGGCAAAGCCCGACTCCAAGAGAGACATGGGCATAACAACTATCCCTCAAATTCTTGAAATATTAAAATATGAGAGAATTATGCTCCTCCATTTTTCAAAAAATTGAGTGCCTCATAGTGTTGGCGTGTCCATAACATTTTTTCCCAGTTACACAAGTAGAAGGGGGGTTGAATACTTGTGTACTCTTTTTGCCTGATTAAAATTAACTCAATGTAAATTAGAGCTTTGAATTAAGAACAAAGAACAAACACAAAGATATGAATGAATACTATTTGTATTATTGATGTATGCATACAAACTCTCCTTGGATGTACCCAAACCCTAGGAACTTCTCTGTGTTTCTCACAGTAACTCTCTCTATCTCTATGCTCTCAAAAACTTTGAATAATAAAATATGTTACATAGATTGTTTATATAGAGAGCTGTCTGTCAACTAATAACATAAAATCAAATTACAATAGGAATAGAACTCCTAATTATTAGTTAACAGTTTTCTTCTGTAATTCTAATTCCTTCTCATAGCATATCTGCAATATATTTGCCTTTATCTTCGAAGACTTTCCATTAATGTGATCACCTTCTAAATTCAACTTTAGCTTTATAGACTCTGAAAACCTTCAGACTTTGAAGATCTCCAGTCTCTGATAAACTATAGACTCTGATAGTCTATAGACTCTGATTTATATCCAGACTCTTATTTGCATCTAGACTCTTGTTTTATTTCTTCAGAAAATCTTTTAAGTATAAATTACCATGATATCTATATAGGGACTAACTAGACTCTATTCTAGTATTTTGTACATCATCAAATGAATATAGTCCTAACAATCTCCCCGTATTTATGCTTTATAAAAATTTAAGCATAAATCAAGGTTTGATTATGTCAAAACTAAAGAATGAAACAATTAATCTAGAACAGTATCAAAATTACAAGGAAAAAGAATTACTTTTTAATTGATCTTCTTAAATGCTGCTGTTGGTCCCTGATATTGTAGAAGGGGGGTTGAATACAATATCTGAAAATTAATCGCGGAATAATTTGGATTAAAAATATTATTTTAATTACTCGCGAAATATTAATTGGAATGAAATACTGTTCAAGTGAAAGATATAATTTTAACTTGATTAGTATTACAAAATTAATATTAAGAAAACAGTTATATAATTGATTAAAAGTTCTAGAACAAATTTGACATGAATTGTTCGTATTTAACAATTATATCCAAACTCAGCACAGAAATCTGTGAATATTACAATGCAGATAAATTACTGAATTTGATCTGATTTTCTTCTCTTAGAAGTACTGAAAAAAGAAGGTGATCTCCTCATATTTATAGAGGAAGAAAAAGGCTTGTATGACCTTTATCAGCATGACTTAATTTGCTGAAAATAAGTCATGTATGACTTATTTAACACTTGTATGACTATAAAAACACTGGGTATGACTTCTGAATGGTCGGTATGACTTATTTTATTAATTAAAAAGTCGGTATGACTTTTTAATATAATAAAAAATCACTCGGTATGACCTTTTGATCAATAGAAATTCGGTATGACTTATCTCCTGTATGACCTTTCTGCCTGAAGCTCGGTATGACTTTTCTTTTTAAAGCTCGGTATGACTTATCCGTCGGCTGCTCCGGTAGACTTTTCTTTAACAGCTTCGGTATGACTTTCTCTTTATTCAGTCGGTATGACTTTTATTAATATAATTCGGTATGACTTATTAATAAACAGTCGGTATGACTTATTTATTAGTCATTTGAATTATATTAAAAGTCATATTAAGTCATATCTTTTATAATAAATTAATTCTACTTAAATTAATTAGTTAATTTACAAATTAAATTAAATTCAACTTGAATTAATTTAATTAGATAAATTAAATAATCAATTAACATTTGATAGTAGAATTAAAATACTATTTCGTCTTGTATTACCGTGCTATCAGTCTTGAAGTCTTTCAGTCTTCGTTGTGTCTTTTGTCATAAAACCACTTGAGCTAGATGATGAATATTTATTATTTTAGTTGACACACAAATGTACTGTCTGGTTCATTTATGTCATACTATAATAAATATTCTTCATCTTTAACATTAAGCTGTGGTCTTCTGTTCTTCTTCTGCTTCACTGTCTTCATTCTTCTTCTGGAATCTTCTGTAATAGCCACTTAGAATCTTCTGAATCTTCTGAACAACTGCTTCTCTATTTTTCTCCGACGCTTGAACATATAAATGAACTTCTTCCGGTGTAGAGTAGCAACTTCATTATAATTCTTCTGACAAGTTGATTCTTTGTGTCTAGTTGACATTCTTCGATTTGATTCCATCCTCAGTATTTATTACTTACTTTAATTTTTTAGATGAGTTGAGTTGTCATCTACTAATTACAAATAGGCCTTGACATATGCCTTTCAATCTTCCCCTATTTGTTGTTAAACATTTAACACACAAATTCTTAGAGGATAACTCAACTAACAACTAAGAAACTAATATGACATTTAAGAACTGTAAGTAAATAAATTGTTCTCTGGATCATATAATACATTTCCAGATTTCTTGAGTAACTGAAATGAAAGATGTTTGTTCCTCTAGCACTGAACATAATATACAAGTAGTATTATCTTCATTTCTCAGACTCATCACTACTCCCCCTTAGGATGACAGAGATGATGTCTGTTCTCTTCTTACCACTTTTCCTCTGTTTCTCCAACTCCTGTCTTCCCTTCTCTTCCAAGGTGAATTCAATTTCCCCTTACTTGAATTATCCAACCATTTTAATAGAGGTAACAAACATGGCATACATACAGCATTAAACCATCGCAGATATAAAAAATGCAAACTATGACATGTTATGCATTTTAGAAAATCCGGTTAATCATATTTACAAGAATCTTCTAAAATCAAATGGAATAGAATCCAAGCATGTTGTTATATACCCCTTTTTCTTGTTCAACAATTGAGTAATCCTCTTCTGGAAAAAGCCTTTATTTACTTCTCCCCTTTTGATCTACTCCCCCTTAGTTGAACACTTTAACATTTTGGAGTAATCCTCTTAATAATTCTCCCCCTTAGTTGAGTAATCCTCTTAATAATTCTCCCCCAATTGTAGATAGGTAACAATTGTTGGTCCTTTTCTGAAGAAATTTCCACCTTGGTTAAGTAACATTTGAAATCTGTAACAGGGAATGGGGAAAGGGATTCGGTAAGTGTGCTAGTGTGTGATTTTACTTTGTGTTCCTCACAAGTGTTTCACTCATATACTCTCTAAGTGTTTCACTCATAGAATATATATTTTCACTCTTCCTTACTTGTGTTTCACTCTTTTCTCACATCACTATATCTCTCTCAGTACGGATGACTCAGTCTTTTGTACCTGCAAGAAAGATCACCATAGCCCCTTCAAGAGAGGTCACTGATGGTGCAATGGGGTTTCGTAAATCCCCGTCCTCAATTGAATCTATTAAAATATTTGATTTTTATAAACTGAATTGTTTCAGGAAAAGATTCAGTGAGTTGCTGATCATCTAAGATGATCTATTCCGTTAGGAATCCAGATATGTTCCATCTGGGGAGGGAGACAAGGATCTATAATGTAGCAAATGATCCAAGTTTTCTCCTGACGCCTGTGAAGGCATGTTGATTCAGTCAGAATCATCAATCATTCTTCCTTCCTTGATATGGAAGTTTAGAATAATTGCTACCGTCAATTCATCCTTCCTGTGACATTTCAACTGCTCCTTCTTGGTTCCTTTTTGATCCCAAGTAAGTCCTTACATTGTTGGTCCCTTGGTGTTGGTCCCTAAAATATAAGACAAATTTTGTGGTTTCTTGAAAAAATGTCAGATGAAATTAACTCTTTGCAAGTGGCCTTGGCTGACAGGCCGAATTCAATAGACTCACTCTGTTGAGAGAATGAACCTAGTAACAGTTTTACCTTTTCCAAGTCTGTATCTTTTTGAGAAAACACAGATGAGCTAACAGTTGTCTCAGTTTATATATGAATCACCTTTCTGGAGACAGAGCTGTTGGATCACTCACATCACCAACCTTATCAAATGCAATCAAGGCATTGACTCCCTCATTCTGAACAATTAGGTATGTTGTTTAATGGTTAGAGAGATGGAAGTGATAGTGTTTGTGTGTTTGGTTCTAAGATCTTGGTTAGAGATTGATGCCAATGATTAGGATCTCACTTTTAGAATCGATTGGATTATCAATGCTCATAGATCTTTCCTACTTCTCAAAAGAGACTTGAGAATAATCAGCACATATTTATATAGAAATAAACATAAAAATAATAAAAATAAAGATGCCAAGTTGTAAAACAAATAAAACTATACATACTTAAATATACCAATTGTTGAGAGCAATTGTTGGAAATAATAAACAATATATACTAATTGTTGGAAAACAAACATAATATAAAATTTATTTACAGTAGAGATGCCAATAAAAAAAAACTGTACAAAAATAAGGAAAATCTTTTTGAGTTTTCTTTTTCAATTTATTTGTTTGTTTTTGAAATATTTTAAGGAATATATACAGTGTATTTACAGTGCTTGCTTAAAATTAAATATGCAATTTAAAACATCATGCAATACTTAGTTCATGTTTAACATCCCTAACTCACTAACCAACTTAGAGAAAGTGGATTCATCAAGTGGTTTCGTGAAGATGTCGGCAATTTGATCTTCTGTGGGTACAAAATGTAACACCACGGTTCCATTCATGACATGCTCTCGGATAAAATGATACCTTATGTCTATGTGCTTGGTCCTTGAATGTTGTACAGGATTATTGGAAATTGCTATGGCACTTGTGTTATCGTAAAGTATTGGGATTTTAGATAGTGCAAGTCCATAATCATTCAGCTGATTCCTTATCCACAAGATCTGTGCACAACAACTACCTGCCGCAATATATTCTGCTTCGGCTGTCGAGGTAGATACTGAGTGTTGTTTCTTGCTGTACCAGGAAATCAACCGTTGTCCTAGAAACTGACAGCTTCCAGACGTACTTTTCCTATCCATCCTGCATCCTGCATAATCTGAATCTGTATAGCCTATTAGTTCAAAACCTGTATCTTTAGGGTACCAAATTCCAAGATTCGGTGTACCCTTCAGATATCTAAAAATTCTTTTGACAGCTATAAGATGAGATTCTCTAGGATCAGTTTGAAACCTTGCACATAAGCATGTTGCAAACATTATATCGGGTCTACTAGCAGTTAGATATAATAATGAGCCTATCATACCTCTATAGCTTGTGATGTCCACCTTCTTACCAGTTTCATCTTTGTCAAGCTTTGTAGCTGTTGGCATAGGGGTTTTTGCCGGTGTAGAATCTTCTAGATTGTATTTCCTTAGAAGATCCCTTATGTACTTTGATTGGCAAATAAAAATCCCATCTTCCTTTTGCTTCACTTGCAATCCAAGGAAGAATGACAGCTCACCCATCATGCTCATCTCATATCTACTCTGTATTAACTTAGCAAATTTCTTGCACAAGATTTCGTTAGTAGAACCAAATATAATATCGTCAACATAAACTTGGATGAATATCATATCTTTATTATGTAATTTGTAAAAGAGAGTTTTGTCTATGACACCTCTAGTAAAACCGTTTTCAAGTAAAAATATAGAGAGAGTGTCATACCATGTCCTCGGTGCTTGCTTGAGTCCATAGAGAGCTTTGAATAGAAAATACACAAAATCAGCAAACTCTGGATTTTCAAAGCCAGGGGGCTGCTCCACATATACTTCCTCTTCTAACTCTCCATTCAGAAATGCACTCTTCACATCCATTTGATAAACTTTGAAATTAGAATGTGCTGCAAATGCCAGAAATATCCTGATGGCTTCAAGTCTTGCAACTGGTGCGTAGGTCTCATCATAATCAATTCCCTCTTCTTGAGAGTAACCCTTAGCAACCAGTATGGCCTTGTTCCTTGTAATAATGCCATCACCGTCTAACTTGTTCCTGTATACCCATTTCGTGCCAATAACAGATCTATCTTTAGGCCTGGGTAACAGTGTCCATACTTCTTGCCTTTCAAACTGATTGAGTTCTTCTTGCATGGCAAGAACCCAATCTGGATCAGTTAGAGCATCTTCAATTTTCTTTGGTTCTTCTTGAGATAGAAAAACCGAAGATAAACATTCATTTGAAGTTGCACTTCTGGTTCTAACACCAACATCTGGATCACCTATGATCAATTCAAAAGGATGATCTTTGCTCCATATCCTTTCCCTTGGTAGGTTTGATCTTGATGATTCGCCACTATATTCATTGTAATGTTGTGTTGTGCCAGTTGATCCTTCATCTCCCCCTGAGTTGCTACCAGGTTGACTTGTTGATCCACCACTGGTATTAGTAGTATCTCCACTGTTTCCATTGTTTCCACCACTATTACCTGGATCATTACCATCATTGTTGTCATCATCATTTCCTGTTGCAACCTCAGGCTCTTCTTCATTATCCGAATCTGAGTCTGGATGATTTTCAAATTTTAATGACTCAGAAGGATCTTCAGTTTGGATGCTCGGGAGTTTAGTGTCATCAAAAGTAACGTTGACACTTTCTTTTACTTGGTGTTGATCAATTATGTACACCCTATATGCTCTTTTTGAGTAGCCGACAAAAATTGCTTCATGTGCCTTGGCCTCGAATTTGCCACGATGTTCATCTCCATCTTTTAGCACAAAACATTTGGCTCCAAATACATGAAAGTACTTGAGTGTTGGTTTCTTGCCAGCCATTAATTCATAGGGAGTCTTCATATGTTCTTTATTGATTAAAGTTCGATTCTGGGTATAACATGTTGTGTTTACTGCTTCAGCCCAGAAGTAGATAGGCAACCTTGATTCACTTAACATTGTTCTTGCAGCTTCAATCAGGGTTCGATTCTTCATTTCTACTACTCCATTCTGTTGCGGAGTTCTTGGCGCTGAGAATTGTCTTGTTATCCCTTTGTCTGAGCAGAAGCTATTCAGAATTTCCTTCTTGAATTCTGTTCTATTATCTGATCTGATTGCCCGGACAGGTAGCTTTGAATCTAACTCAATCAACTTTACATGATCAATCACCAACTGTGGAGTTTCATCCTTAGAGTTCAAGAATAAAACCCACGTGTACTTTGTGAAGTCATCTACAATCACTAAGACATATTTCTTCCTTGACATAGACATGATATTTACTGGACCAAATAAATCCATATGAAGCAGCTGTAGTGGTTCAGTAATATTTGTAGTGTCTGTGCCTTTGTGAGTTGCTCTTTTTGACTTCCCTTTTTAACATGCCTCACACAATCCTTCTTGTGTAAATTCCATCGGAGGCAGTCCTCTCACCAAATCCCTCTTGACTAGAGAGTTCATTGTTTTAAAATTCAGGTGTGAGAGCTTCTTGTGCCATAGCCAACTTTCTTCTGTTGAAGCTTTTGAATAAAAACAGTTTGCTTCAGCTTCAGTTCCCGAGTTGAAATCAGCTACGTACAAGTTTCATTTCCTTACTCCACGCAAGGCTAGTCTGTCTTCTTTAGAATGAGCTATTAAACACTTCTCCTTGATAAATTTTACTTTGTAACCTCTATCACAGAATTGACTGACGCTGAGTAGATTGTGCTTAAGTCCTTCCACCAAAGAGGCGTTTTCAATGATAACATTTCCAGTATTTAACTTGCCATATCCCGTAGTCATTCCTTTGCTGTTATCTCCAAAGGTGACAATTGGGCCAGCTCTCTCAACCACGTCTGATAGCAGGGCTCTATCTCCGGTCATATGCCTTGACGATCCGCTGTCCAGGATCCATACAATCCGGTTTACCTGTTTAACTCCCTGTAAATATCAAACGGATTAGATCATCTTCGGAGCCCAAAATTGATTGGGCCCGGCATACTTAAAGAATTGACCTTTGTCAGCTTTGACAACAGATCCTTTTCGAACAACAGCTGCATCCTCCTTGACTGTACTTACTTTCCTATAAACAGTTTTAACAACTTTTTGTTTAGACTTAGGAATATATTTTTCCTTCTTGACAGGTGAAGGAATAGCAGTCTTGGATTTAGCAAATTTATTATTGATGTATTATCTCGGTGTCATGTTCTTTTTATTAGCAGTCATGCGTTTGAAATAAGCAGTTATAGCATTAAAAGCACATAACATACAATTTAACATACCACAAGGTTTATGGCATACATCAATAACAGGCATGTTATTCATAACAGTAGGAGTTTTAACAATTTCTACTTTAACTTTTTCAGCAGATTTAAAGTTTTCAGTAGAATGACATCTATTGTTACTATCCCTACTTCTAACAAAATTATTGTTAGGTCTGTTCAAGTTCTTCTTTAAGTTCTTAGCACTTATACCAGGTTTGGGGAAATCAAAAGTTCCCACAACTTTCACTGGTGTCTTGGGTGTAGCTTTCTCTTTTTGGACATTTACTTTTTTTATGTCCCTTGCTTGTTCTCCTCTTTTCTTCTCTTCCTCTTGATCCTCTAATTGCATCTCATAAGCGATCAGTATAGAGCTCTCGAGGATGGGTTCAGCTACAGGTGTAATGAAAAGAGGTTTGCGTGTGTCTTTAACAACATGAGGAATACCCCTTTCTTCAGCGCTTTGCTTGAATGGGGTAATGTTGCTTGGCTTTCCTACATATTCATTGTACTCGAAGCCTATTCCAACTTTTCTGTTTATTACCTGTTGGTCAACTAGGTTCTTTACAATATACGAGGAATTTTTATATGCTAGACACCTTTTCTTTTCTTCCTCTATCTAGTTTCTGAGGTAGGTCTCAACTTCAACATAACAACTGACTCTATTGACTTGAAAAGCTAAGTCCTCAGTTAATTTCTTAGTCAACTTGTCACTGTTTCGTTTTAACTGTTTTAAGACTTCGAGCTCATCAACTAGATCTTTATTTTCGAGTCTTAGTTGCTTAACCTTACTTCTTTCACCCTCTAGTTCTTTACCTATTAAATTAAACATTTTAGGGCAATAAGGATTTACCTCTATTCCTTTTTGACTATTAGGAGACCTTGATTCTTCGGATGAAGCCATAAGAGCAAGATTTCCCAGCTCTTCCCCATCACTATCATCTGAGTCATCCCAGCTTTTTCCCTTTGACAGATAGGACTTTCCTTGATGGTTTTGCAAAAGTGCATCATACTTTTCCTTGAGCTCTTCGTAAGACTCTCTCTTTTTCCCTTGCTTAGGCTTCTTGCACTCCGTTGCAAAGTGGCCTAGCTCATTGCAGTTGAAGCAACGAAACTTGCTTCTATCCACTAAGCCCGTCTTATAGCCGCTCTTTGATTCAGCTATTAAAGACCCTCCTCTTTGGAATCTCCCAAAATTTGATTTAACTTTATACGAGGGATTTCTCCGAAATCTCATGTTGCCAAACTTCCTGGCAACCAAAGCTAGAGACTCATCTTCTAGTTGATCTAGTTCTTCCAGAGAGTAGAATTCACCACCTTCTTGTTTATCTGAAGTATGTCCAATTTCTGGAACAACATACTCCAGTGAAGGTACAGCAGCCTTCATTTCCATCTTTTGTGGTGCTTCCACTAACAGTGCTTTGGAGGAACTCTGAACCTTGCCTCTCCCATACATCTCTCTCGTCTGGATCTGTTCCAGCTCATATGTCTTCAATACTCCGTAGAGTCTTTCTAGGGTTACCTCCTTCATGTCCCTAGACTCACGGATTGCTGCGATCCTATGCTCCAGATGCTCGGGTAGGGTTAGCAGAAACTTCCTGTTGATCTCCTGATTCTGATAATACTTCCCATTCATGTTGAGCTCGTTTATCAGTTTGTTCAATCTCTGAAACACCTCAGAGATACCCTCACCAGGGTTGGACCTAAACTGCTCGTACTGGGAGATCCGGATTTCGAGTCTATTCTCTTTGACTTCCTCAGTCCCCTCGTTGATAATCTCTATTGTATCCCAAATCTGTTTTGCATTTCTACAATTGACTACTTGATTGTACATGACGTAGTCTAGAGATTCAATCAATATCAGTTTGAGATTGTTGTCCAGGGACACAGCTTCCTTTTCTTCAATTGTATAGTCATATAGACTTTTTGGAAACTGTCTGTGAGGAATTACGACCCCATCTACTATATGTTCGAGAATAACTGATATAGGGGGTTCAACACCATTGGCCAAAATATTTGCATACTTTGGATTTTCAATCCCGATAAACAGTAGCATTTTATGTTTCCACAAATTGTAGTGTTCTCGGTCGAACTGTGGAATTTTGATACTGGTCACTTTCTGGGTACTCATCTTCAATAAGATTAAAAATTAAGTGTTTCAAAAAATATTTTAATTTTTGACTTAAAACAATTTTTGATCAAAAATAATTTTTCGGAAAAAAAATTATTTCGAATAAAAAATTATTTCGAATTTAAAATAATTTTTGAGATCTGTATGAGTTCGCGGAATTTGATTTGGATCTGATATGAAAATATATCAACCAGCTCTGATGCCAATTGTTGGTCCTTGATATTGTAGAAGGGGGGTTGAATACAATATCTGAAAATTAATCGCGGAATAATTTGGATTAAAAATATTATTTTAATTACTCGCGAAATATTAATTGGAATGAAATACTGTTCAAGTGAAAGATATAATTTTAACTTGATTAGTATTACAAAATTAATATTAAGAAAACAGTTATATAATTGATTAAAAGTTCTAGAACAAATTTGACATGAATTGTTCGTATTTAACAATTATATCCAAACTCAGCACAGAAATCTGTGAATATTACAATGCAGATAAATTACTGAATTTGATCTGATTTTCTTCTCTTAGAAGTACTGAAAAAAGAAGGTGATCTCCTCATATTTATAGAGGAAGAAAAAGGCTTGTATGACCTTTATCAGCATGACTTAATTTGCTGAAAATAAGTCATATATGACTTATTTAACACTTGTATGACTATAAAAACACTGGGTATGACTTCTGAATGGTCGGTATGACTTATTTTATTAATTAAAAAGTCGGTATGACTTTTTAATATAATAAAAAATCACTCGGTATGACATTTTGATCAACAGAAATTCGGTATGACTTATCTCCTGTATGACCTTTCTGCCTGAAGCTCGGTATGACTTTTCTTTTTAAAGCTCGGTATGACTTATCCGTCGGCTGCTTCGGTATGACTTTTCTTTAACAGCTTCGGTATGACTTTCTCTTTATTCAGTCGGTATGACTTTTATTAATATAATTCGGTATGACTTATTAATAAACAGTCGGTATGACTTATTTATTAGTCATTTGAATTATATTAAAAGTCATATTAAGTCATATCATAATAAATTAATTCTACTTAAATTAATTAGTTAATTTACAAATTTAATTAAATTCAACTTGAATTAATTTAATTAGATAAATTAAATAATCAATTAACATTTGATAGTAGAATTAAAATACTATTTCGTCTTGTATTACCGTGCTATCAGTCTTGAAGTCTTGAAGTCTTCGTTGTGTCTTTTGTCATAAAACCACTTGAGCTAGATGATGAATATTTATTATTTTAGTTGACACACAAATGTACTGTCTGGTTCATTTATGTCATACTATAATAAATATTCTTCATCTTTAACATTAAGCTGTGGTCTTCTGTTCTTCTTCTGCTTCACTGTCTTCATTCTTCTTCTGGAATCTTCTGTAGTAGCCACTTAGAATCTTCTGAATCTTCTGAACAACTGCTTCTCTATTTTTCTCCGACGCTTGAACATATAAATGAACTTCTTCCGGTGTAGAGTAGCAACTTCATTATAATTCTTCTGACAAGTTTATTCTTTGTGTCTAGTTGACATTCTTCGATTTGATTCCATCCTCAGTATTTATTACTTACTTTAATTTCTTACATGAGTTGAGTTGTCATCTACTAATTACAAATAGGCCTTGACATATGCCTTTCAGCTGCATTGTTCTTCAAAAATGATTTCAACATATTTTCTTCAACAATGGCTAGAGCTTCACCAACAAACCTCTTCAATTTCTTCATCTCTTCATCCTCATATTTGATTTGACAGTATGCTGCTCTCATATCATTAGCACTGCAATCTTGTTCTTTTAAATCCTTAAGCATCAAAACATTAATCTTCCCTTCCATAGGTTGAAACCCAAAGTAGTGACCCATACCTTCTTGACATTTAATCTCCTTTACTTCCAAAGGCATGTCTTGATCCTTCCCTTCAGTATCAACATATTTCAAGGAAAATTTTCTTATCTGCTTGTTTGTCTGTGTAGTGTTAACTTCCTGTCAATTTCTATGAACCATCTCTTAGTCACTTCCTCCTTGCTCCTATTCACTTCAGATGCTATTGACAGAAGAAATATGATATATTGCAACTCCTCTGGCTTCTTAAAGAATATGAAATTTTATTCGTTTATCCACCTTACAGCTCCTCCACTCAGAAAATATATCAGCAACTCAGTTCTCATCTTTTCAGTTCCATCATGTCCTCCTGGTAATCTTCTTTCAAAAACATTGTAGACAATTTGAGTAGACACAACTTTATTCAAGTGTTTTTTAGTGAAATTATCAAACTGCCTAGCTATAAGAGACTGTGGATCAGCTACTAAAGTTGTATTCTTGTCAATATCAGATGATGAAAGACCTCCAAGCCCTTTTGTTCTCCTAGCCCTCAATTGAGTATTGTTTTGACTGCACTTCCAGTAGCTTGGCTCTTTTACCTCTTCTTCCTTCTTCTCATCAGAGTCTGTACTCTCTTTTCCCTTACTAGAGTCTGGCTTAGACCTTGATTTCCTATGTCCAGTCACTGACTAGTGCGTCTGTGATTATGTTTTAACAAACACTCCATAATTCTTTTGTTGCACACCACCAGGAACCCTAGGACCATGAGAATTATCACCAGCTTCATCATCATCACCAAAGGAGTCCTTTTAGCTCCCCTTGTTTTATCATCCTTGCATGCATCATCCTTACTACTCCTGGAAGAATTACCAACTTTCTTCTCCCCCTTTTTGACATCATTACCACCTGTGACAACCAAAAGAATTTGTTCAAGACTGAGAAGATGTTGACCTAAGCAACAATAACTGAATCCACTTTTGTTGTGAGAGTGTGAGAGCATTGACAAAATTTTAAAGTGTGGTCTGTTGAGCTTTAAAGTCAGCCAAGGAAGCTTTCATAGCAACATCTTTAGATTTTTGAAGTGAATTCAGATACTCAACTTCATTTGTAGCAAATATGTAGTAGTGTCAACATTGGTCAATTTTGTGTTGATAAGAGAAATATTTGTTCCCACATCAGCTAATTGTTCAACAACATTTCCTCTTGCTGCTCTAATATCAGTAGCTACAGCTTTCCCTTCTTGAATTAGAGAGGTATCTGGCTCCTCATCAGGATAATGACCATGTTCTTGCAAGAAATACTTCTTTTGAAAAACTTTAAGTCTCTTAGATTGATGGATAGCCAGAATGAATTCAAAAGAATCTTTATTAGCAATACCTTTAGCCTGTGTTGTATCTCAGGATTGAGGAAAAACTTGATTAAAGTAATTAAAAGATGGAGGCACCACCTCCTCATCTTCAGAAGCTGAATCATCAATCATAGCATCAACATGTTCCAAATTTGTAATAGGAGGAGTAGACTCTAAAACTACAAAAGGTAATATAAACCCTGTCTCCTCCTTACAGTGATCAGACTCTGTAGACTCTGGTAGCCTAGCCTGGATAGGCATGATAAGAATAGGTACTTCTGGCTTCAAATTTGTAGTCTCAGATTGAGTATGAGTTGCATCCACCAAAGCCTCCAGGACTCTATCTGCTCTCTTAGCTAAAGAATCCACCATATGGAGTTGTGGTCTCTTTGTAAATGATTTTTGAGCTGCTAGAACCTCCTTCTTCTTGCCAATCTGCAAGATTAATAAAAATGAATTTTCATCCATCCCTTGGTTCAACTCATCAGACCAACTCTTGGAAAAATCTTTGTCCCAATAAGTGAAGCTATATTCATGATACCTTAATCTCTCTTGCTTACAGTGGGGTTGGACACCCACTTTCTCATTCCCACTATGGCTCTCTACAGCCTTATCTACCTTTCATTTTACCTTGACCAATGTTAGCCCCTCAGTATTGATATTTTTATTCATATGGATGGGTGCACTCAAAAGTCCTACAAAAGAGGGGTTAAAAGAAAGAATTGGTACTTTAATACCTGAACCACCTTGATGGAGGAGAACCCCTTCAAATGTCTTAAGGCTAGGGGTTTCCACCAAGGGGTGAGCAGCAAGAGACCCTGAACCTTTATAAACATTTTCTTTATTTTCAGGGACTGTTGGCTCTAGTATCCTAGTCTCAGGGTGGACTATAGACTCTGACTGCTTCAATGTGACTTCATTAGAAGCAAGAATCTTAGTGTCACCTTCTTGGACTGTTGTTGTATGAGACTCCCCCTCAAAGTGGATATACTCTGACAGAATTCATTGTGGAATTTCTTCATGAGAATCCATTAGAGTCTGTCCTCCCATATAACTGGGGTTCTCATCAGCATTTTGTTGAGTTGGAAAAAAGGGCCTATCAGCATGCTCCCCTACCCCACTATCACCCAACCTTTAACAAGGTGGTTCTTGTGTGGGCGAGGCAGGCTATACACTAGTCCCATCTCCCAACTGCCTTCCTTCACCTACTACCTCATGTGGTTCTACCTGTGTTAATGCATCCAAGTTAGCTTTGAGAAAAGTCCTGGCATGAATTGTATTGATGACCTGAGCATAAGTTAAATGAAAGATATCTTGCAGGTCCCTTGCAATTTTCTGATAATAGAAGCCCTTTAGTTGATCCAATTTACTCTGATAGGTTGGATAGATATATTTGTTGGCCACCTTGCCTACATTATGGACCAGATGATCAACTACCTTCCTTGAAAAAGGCTGAATAGTGGAAATATATTCAATGGTTGTCTTGTAGGTAACTCCATTTTCCCAACTTGCTTCATAATCAAAAGCTGGTTGCTCACCCTCAGCTTTTAACTTAGCAACAGACTCTGATTCTCTCATTTTATGGACTTTAATCTTTTTGATCTTTTTGGTTTTTGGCTTTTCAGAGTTTGGCACATCAAGTGCTTTGAGAACTTCATTTGTCTTACCTTCTATAATCCCAACTACCTGATCTTGTAGTGAAGAGTTGAAGATGTAGTTGTATAAATTGGTGACTGCATCTTGTGTAGACAAATGTAGCTCCATCTCCATTCTCTTCCTTAGGGCCTCATAAGTTGAGAGGATATCCAAGACTTGTTGTTTTGTCTTGTAAGATTTAGGATCTTCAATTGATTCTACCAAAGGATATAGAAATGGTAGCACGTCATTAGTTGGAGTGATTATTGAGTCAATAAGACTTGAGGCTGCTTTCTTTGGGATTCCTTCCCAAAATGTCCCATGATCAGAGTCTGAAGGCAGTTTAGACTCTGACTCAACATTAGACTTTGGTTTAGAAATATTTTGTTGTTCAGAGTATAGCTCTGCAGGAGCCTCGGGAACATCCGTTTCCTGCAAAATAGGGTTAGTGATAACAATAGGCTTGTGTGTGTGTGCAGAATAAGCCTTCCTCAACCTCTTGTACTTCTTAGCAAAAGATTTTTCGGGAGACTCAAGTTGTGAATCTTGAGGTGCATCCCTAGGTTTATCAGAGTTTGTAGCCTTCTGAGAGTCTGCTGACTTAGTTACAAGGTTAGATTGAGGTGCATCAAAATTTTCTTTTAATAAAGATAGTCCTTCAACAACCTGTTTCTCTAGGGGATTGACCTCTTCATCACTTTACTAATCTACAAGCCTGGTTTTAATCAGTCTTCTCCTCTTTACAACAGGTGTCTTGAGAGACACCGGAGGTTGGTTTCTTTTTGGATTTTGGTTTCTTAGATCGTTTGATGGAAAGGGATTTGACTACTTGGGTAGGTGTAGGGGGACTCTCCATAACTTATTTCTGCACCATTTTACCACAAAAAAATGAAGCATTGTAGATGGAGGGTTTTAAGTTGAGAGTTTTACCTACATTACCTGAGGGTAGACCATGGCAGGTAGACTCTTCTTTTTGTCATCTATTCTCTTAATATCAGAGAATATCCTCCTTTATTGTCTATAGGCCGGCACACAATAGCCATCTACAAGCTTGGCAGACATATTAGGAATGAAGTGATTAAGGAGAAGCATAAGGAATCTATGATAATAGACCTTCTTCATCCCCTCTTGCACATTATTCAATTTTGCTCCCATTTAAGTGAGAAACATATCACCCATGTTGATCAGTTTATCAAGTAGGAGACTGTGACCAATTTGATAGGTAATAAATGTAATAACATCAAAACCACTACACTTACCAGTGAAACATTTAAGAATTTGATCAAAAAAGAGAGACCATTCTTTCCTTAAGTAAGGCCTAGTAATTTTACTCTTGTTATTCAAGCTAGCAGAATAACCTAGTGATTTAAACATGCTTTTGATTTCTGAGTCATCAACAGTTTTATCAAATGGTGTATTCATAGGCATTTTAAATACAGATTTTATAATATCAGCAGTGACATCTAATGTAATATCACCAAATGTAAACATGATTTTATCTGGTTGATCCTGAGAAGGATCAACAACTATTGCAGAGATTCATGCCTGAGATACGGCATCCATGTTAATGACTGGAGATGCCTTCAACACATAGCTGAGCACACTTTGCTCCAAGACGTCCATCACAAGATAGTAGTCAGCGTCTACACCCTTCTTGTCTCCTAGGGCTGAGATTTGATTGGTCGTTATGAATTCGAAGTCATCAAAGGTGAAAGAAATTGCCTTCGGTCCTCGCATAACAGTTGATTGAGTAGCCATTGAAGTGAGTAAGTTGAAAGAGATGAAAATTCTTGAAAAACTTTGCTAGGGTTCGTGAAAAGCTCTGAATATATTTTTGCCTTGCTGCTTGTTTTGTGCAATTACTTACACATTTAACATACCTAATTCACCAACCAGTTTGAGAAAGGTAGACTCATCAATTGGTTTTGTTAAAATGTCTGCAATCTGTCTCTCAGTTGGAACATAGTGAAGTTCAACAATACCATTTTTAACATGTTCTCTAATAAAATGATACCTAACATCAATGTGCTTTGTTCTAGAATGTTGGACTGGATTCTCTGCAATTTTAATAGCACTAGTATTATCACAATACATAGGAATATTTGAGAATGTTTGTCCTTAATCAAGTAATTGATTTCTCATCCATAGAATTTGGGCACAACAACTTCTAACTGCTATGTATTTAGCCTCAGCTGTTGAGGTTGATACAGTTTGTTATTTCTTGCTAAACCAAGAAATTAACCTGTTGCCAAGAAATTGTCATTGACATGTTGTGCTTTTTCTGTCTACTTTGCATCCTGCATAATCAGAGTCTGAGTAGCCAACTAATGAAAAATCAGATTCTCTAGGATATCAAAGTCCTAGAGTTTGTGAACCCTTGAGATATCTAAAAAAAATTCATAGTAATTAAATGTGATTCTCTATGATCAGCTTGAAATCTAGCACACAGGCATGTTACAAATATAATATCTGGTCTACTAGTAGTTAAATATAATAATGAGCCAATCATACCTCTATAGCTAGTATTGTCAACTTTCTTACCGATCTGGTCAGAGTCTAGCTTAGTGGCTATTGACATGAGAGTCTTGGTTGTAGTACAATCTTGATTGACTAATGAAAATTCCATCATCAGTCTGTTTGACTTGAAGTCCCAAGAACAAGTTTAATTCTCCCATCATGCTCATCTCATACTTAGACTGCATTAGTTTGCTAAACTTTTCATAGAGTATTTCATTAGTAGAACCAAATATAATATCATCAATGTTAGATATGAAGAAATGATGTTGACAGAGTCTATCCAACAAAGTCTATCAATTAGAGTTTACAGAAGCTGATCAGAGTCTAGATGATGTCGGCAGAGTCTACAGAATCAGAGTCTACTCAACCGATAGAATCTAAGATGATCAGAATCTGTTAAATGGTAATTCGAAAAATCATGACTTGATTGAATACAAAAAAGGAAGTGTTTGTATGAAAGACAATTTCCTTCTTGAAGCTATCTATTATGAAGATAATGATGGAAATCATATCTCTGTATTAAATAGTCATTATCTTCGCATTATTTAGATATGTAGTTGTGTACTAATGTACGATTCAATGCATATTTTTCTGATAACCTAGCAGCTCTAAAGAACATTGATTTTCTTGAGAGAGTTTTGTATTAAGTTTGTCAAAGTTAATACAAACAATGTTTTATTTATATACTTCTGTTCTAGTTTCGATTGTTTCATACTATTATATTTAACCCCCCTTCTATAGTAGTCTAATTACTGGGTAACAATTGGTATCAAAGCAGGCGGTTTCGTAGAACCTAAAAGATCTCAAACAATGTCAAGAAACAAGTATGAAAGCGTCAGAATTCCAATTCTCAAAAAGGCTGAATATCCTACATGGAGGGTGAAGATGATGATGTTCCTGGAACCTACAGATCCTGATTATCTAGACATGATTAACAAAGGTCATGTTAAGTCCCAAAGTAGCGTAGAAGGGGGGGTTGAATACGATACTCACTAAATTAAAAATTCTTTCGAATCTTTTGTGGATAAATAATTTAGAGTTCGGTTAGTGGTTCGAGTTCTTGTAGTGTTTAGGAGGCTGGCTTACTAAATTTCTATTTTTATGAATAAACAATAAAGTTCTAGAAAATTAGCAAGTAATTAAATGAGACAACTTTCGGGGAATATAACTTTTATATATAATCCTTGAGGATGCTACACCCAGTTAAAAATATAACTGGCTCCCAAAGAACAGATTAGTTCTTTGCTTCTACAAAGAGATATTACTGATTCCTATTACAATGTATAGATCTGTGAATGAACAAAAAGGAAATCAATCTAACAGAAAGTGTTTTATAATAGCCCTATAAATTTACAACATAATGAACCGGCTAGATTATAAAACTCCGGTGAAGAAGGTACGTGTATAGCTTTGTATCTCTTCTTCTCCGACTTCTGTCTCTCTCTGTATCTCTTTGTTTCTGTGTGTTTATTTTTCACACACATACATACATCCGAAATGAATTAAATTCATTTGTTTATATAGTGTAGGCTTTACAATAATTGAGCTGCTGTTGTGAGTGTCAAATTCTTCTCCCCTGTATGTTGACTTGAGTTGACTTTGAGAAACCCGTGGATATTTTCAAGGTGTCGAATATTGTTTCCATATATTGAACACTTAAAAAATATTCCATGTGTCGAATTCTTTTGTCACATGTAATTGCCTTAGTCACAAATACGTAGGTGTCGAATTCCAAGTCCTAGTGCAGCTAGGTGTCGATTTTACTCCCCTTATACATGCCTTGTGATTTAAATTATATGTGTCAAATTCATTAGTCACATAAAAAGGTGGGTGTCAAATTCTTGTCCTTGTGAATATAAATCACATTTTCTCAAAGCATTTCTAGGTGTCGAGTTTCTCTGTGTCGAGTTTAATTTGACTTGGTCAAATTACAATTTGATCACCAACCTTTTATACTTTTTGCACTTGGTCACTTGCGGTTTGGTCACTTGCAGTTTAGCTGTTGTGTGGTTCGGCTGTTTGACTATTGAGTTGTTCAGCTATTTTTCCTTGAACTCTTGAACCTTTACAAGCGCTTCAATCCTCGACACTTTTCTTCCATTCCACAGTCACTTAGTCAATGCTCTACTTCATAGATGTAATTACCATTATTTTTCGTGTTGACGTTTAGTGCACTGGTCTGGTTCACAAACGATTAACACTGATCCTGATCTTCACATCTCATTTAATTCAAATGACAAGAGTGCTGCAGTTCTTTATTGCTTCGAACACTGATTATAAATAAACACTGTACTTTCACTAGAATCTTTTCTAGTACTTAGACAACATCTTCATTACTACAATCTTGAATACTTCATTATCTGTTCTTCACTGACGTTTGAACATATAAATGAACTTCTTTCAGTGAGTTTAACTTCAAAACTGCAGCTGTCTTCTTTAACCTTTGTCTTTACCCTGTCTTTAATTCTTCTAGATTCCTATGTTTTGAACACTGTCTATCTTTAATTAATGTCTTTACACTGAAATCTTCTAGTGGCACTTCTATACCAAATCTTTAACACTTCTGAAACCCCTAAAGTCTTTAACCATTATTCTTCACTAAGGCATGAACATGTAAATGAACTTCTTTCAGTGACCTGTAGTAGACTTCAAAACTTCTTCTAATGTCTTGATTCATTGTATTTGCCTTGTCTTCATTTCTTCCTGATTTCTGTGTAGGCGTAGTATTATTAACCTGTCTTGTTCTAGTGTTGAGTTATCATAATTACTATTCATGCAACTTCGTAATCTCACCAACAATCTCCCCCTATTTGATTGGTAAACTTAGCAAACAAATCCCATATGGAGGATAACTTAACTAACAACTAGAAAAAGTAATTGTCCGAGACTTGTAAATAATGCTACTGGTTTTTCTGGATCAGATTCTGCATTTCCAGAATTCTTGTGTAACTGAAATGCAAGATGTTTGTTTCTCTAGCACTGAAATGATATTCATTTAGTATCATTTTCATTTCTATCTGTTTGAGCTCTCTCCGCTTCAAAATCCTTCATAGTTTGAACTTAAAGAACTTATCATGAACAGAGCTTCATAAGAATTAGATTCCTGGGAACGTCTTCAATGGAACATAGAACATAGCTCAAATAATGTTCTCCCCTTAAGAATGTGATTCTCCTTCTTTTTCTTCTTCTCCCTTTAGATAAGCAATGAAAGTGTCAATTCTTTTCTGTACATCCCACTTGGATGATGAATCCTCTATTGACAGCTCCTTTCAAGTATAGGATACAATTTCTTGATTCTCCCATATTTTGTTGTTTCCCCTAAGGATCAGAAGATAAGATTTTCTTTTTCTTCTTTTCTAAAATCTCCCTCTAAGGATATTAACTTCTCTCAAGGATACGAAGATAAGACTTTATTAACTTCACCTTTTTCTTCCTATAAATTCTCCCCCTTAGTTGAAGAATCCTCCAATGACCCATCTTTTGAATGGTTTGTCTTCCAAAGAAGGTTCTCATCTGTCATTGATCGGAAAAAATATAGTAACTTTTCTTTTAGAAGTAGCAAGTAGCAAGGGTAAGTGTTTTGCTTATGGTTTCCTCACTTCTACTACGTTCTGTTAGTGTTTACACTCAAGTGTCGAGCACTTAGAAGTGTTTTACTCTTTCTCTCCGTATCTCTCACTCAAGTGTATCTCTCCCTCACTTTCATTTAAGTGTTTCTCTCTGTCACTTTCACTCTGCATTCCAAATATAGCCTTCTGTACCTGCAAGTGAAATCCGTCAATTCATTCATATTATCATCACATGATTCATCAGAATGAACTGAATCACAATCAAGTGGAGAGTTGCCTCGTAGAGGTGTTCTTGATCTATCATGCATAAGCACTGTCTCAGCACCAGACTCAATAGCGTTTGCTAAATCACTGTCTAGTGGAGCCTCACCTCTTTGAGATGGGTTATCCCAAGATTTTAAAATCTGTTAGTGAATCCTGCCTAGTTCTATCAAGGATTTGCCTCACACCTTCTCCGTAAACGGGAGGTGGACATTCCTTTTCAGGATATGGAAATATTCCTTCAATGAGGGGCGACGTAGTAGGCAATGTAATGAATGGCAATTTAGAGCTTACATTTCCCTCGTAACCCGGTGACGGGAATTTTGTATAAAATACCCTACTTGACTCATCCGAAGAATTCTTGTCAAGCAGTTACCTCTCAAGCCCAGATAAATCTGAACAAGAGATCTCCCTTTCAGGATGCAGAAGATTAACTTCTGTTTGAGGTAGATACATTGGACAATGTAATGTATGGCTAGAGTCTGTATCTCCTCTAAATGCCTATTCCTCTCACTGTGCACGCCTTGCAATGTGTTCCTAGAATTTATCTGTTTAGGCTTACCATCAGCGTGAGTGCCAGTGGTGTGCTTGACTCATTACAAGATGCTCTGACTGACGAGCGAATTTCAATGGACTCACCTGTTGAGAGAATGATTCCAGAGACAGTTTTATTGCCTTTTTAGCTCTGCATCCTTTTGAGAAGATGCAGATGAGTTTACAAATACCTTAGTTATATACTACTTTTCTTCTCTGGAGGTAGAGCTGTGGGTGCACTTCCGACTTCATCCTTATTTGCTGCATCAAATGCAGTTTCTCCCTTATCAACCTCTAACTTACAAAGTTTCCTTATATCTCCAAGGGTTAATATATGGAAGTGTATGAATTAGTGTTTGGTATTATGGCCTGGGTAAGCGATTGATGGGTTTTCAACCTCTTGGCCAGCTTCTATAGCCTTTGGGGGCTAATCCGAAAGAATCAATCAAGATTAAAAGATAATCACCTTAACATTTTAAAATATATTTTACATCTCAAAGAGAAGGAAAAATATAATAAGGAATGGTAATGGATTGCATTAAAGAATTTTTAGTAAAAGGGTTTTGTCAAATCAAAAAAATTTATCATTTAAGAGCATGATATCAATAGACATTTTCTTTAAGATACTTATCCCATAATAAAACGCGGGAAAATGTATCAGAGAAAATTTCTATCCCTTATGAATTTCTTATAAGGCAAACTTCTCATAATAAAACGCGGGAATTTATAACAAAGAAGAAATTCAACTTTCTTACCAAATTTTATCTCAATAAAATGACTTTTTTCCTTTATAACCTAAGTACTGTAAGTTTTGAAAATAATTTTGCAAAACATCCTTCTCAGATAGAGAAATATGATTTTCTGACTTATAATGCAATTATGATTTACATCATTTTCGTCCACCTAATAGTATACCCGACTTAAAATAAAAACATGACGATTTGGGTGAATGAATTCTTAACAATACAACACTAGGCCTTCAAAGCAACAACCACTGTTTAGGTACTCTGAATCAATGTGAAACATATATTGAAACAAGTGTTTAAAAACAAATCATTTTACAAGTGATTGATTCCTCGAAGTTAAAACAATTTCTCCAAATAAAATAGCAGTCACAAAGTTTCTGCCACTTTAAAAAAAAAAATTAAGAGAGAAAAAGTTTTGTAAGATCAAACTTTTAAAACTATGATTTTTGGGAGAGGAGAAAAGATTTTGAGATTGGAGAAAAATTATCCTCAAGAAAAGTTTGATTTACACCCTAGGATTTAAAAATTAAAGTAGGGCTGTAAATCAAGAGATTTTCAAAAGAGAAGTTTTGAAAAATAATTTTGAAATTTTCTTATCTAAACTGATAAAAAGTGAATGTATCTTTGAATAAGACATTTTGAAAAAGAAATAGACAAAAATTTCTTTTAAATACATTCAGGATTATAAATCAGTCAAAGAAAGAAAACTAAATATACGAATACTAACGGGTTTTTCAAAAACCAATTTTTACTTAGAATAAAGACTAAGCAAATCCATTAGTATCAATATATCACAATTATTTTGTAATAAAATATTATTCAATTATCACAAAGTAATAAAAGATAATAATTGTACTACAAATAATTATGCTGCATATTTATTTTAATTTACTTAAATCATGGAACCAATATATCACTGAATTGTTTTATATCATCATGATTTTAATAAATCAAAATAAATTAAATACTTATGTTATACTAAGCAATTGCCAATAACATGCATATATATCAAATAAACATGGCAATCATTCAGTAGAACAATAAGCATTGTAATATATTTTTATTATTAGTTATTTCAAATAAACATTATGTTGTATTATCACTAATATTAAAAATATCACAATTAATTGCACGGAAATATTAAAAAAATATCATTACTTGATATTTATCAATAATTTCAAAATGCAAGAAATTATGCTTCTAATATTTTATCAAATTAACATTATGAAACTAATAAACATTGAATTGCTTTAATTCACAATTTTAATAAGATAAAATAATTTCGCTAAATACTAAAATATTCATAGGATTGAATATTAGCGTCTAACTTCTTACGCTATATCTAATAATCGTCACTCAAGCATATTGCAATTGTACTCATAACAATTATTAATGATATACGTAAGCTCGAGGAAATAGTTGAAAAGAAATTCACAAGTCATTTAAATATAGACATTTAATACTTGTGATCTTAATTACAACTCCTCGCAAACAAAATCAATTTTAGAAATATTTTCTAAGTATATAAAACATTGAGAATTTTATACACATAACTTAGAAAATACTTCATCTTCCAATATTAGTGAGTTTTAAAATATGCATTAAATACTTAGAACAGAAATTCTAAATATTGTCACTAATATCAAAAGTATCACAATTATTTGTAATAAAATATTTAAAAATATCAGAGCAAAATATCAGATCAAAATATCAGAGCAATTAAGCAAGATATCATTGACTAATACTCATCAAATATTTAACACACCAATAATTATGCTTCTAACTTATGCTAAATAATTTAACTACCACTTATGCATATTACATTGTAAGCATGATAATTAAACTAATAGCAAAAAGTATGAGGAACTGGATTTAAAATGAATTCACAAGTCCTTTAAATATGGAAAATTTAATACTTGTGAACTCATTTGAGAATTCCTTGCAGATGGGATTTCCAACAAATATGCATATAAATAATATCCCAAGTTCACTAACCAACTTAAATAAAATAAATTCATCAAGTTATTTAGCAAAGATCTACAAGTTATTCTACTAAGGACAATCTCGAAAGAAATGATAACTGGTGTCCATGAGCTTGTTCCTTAAGTGGTGTGGAGATATTAACAGAGTTGTTGGATTTGACAGCTTCTAGAAATGATTTCCCTGTCTTTCTTACAACCTGCATCATCTATATCTATATAGCCAATTAGGTTAAACCTATTATCTTTAGGGTACCTGATTCTGAGAATTGGTGATCCCCTAAGATATCTAACAATTCATAACTTAGCTATAAGATAAGATTATCTAGTATCCACTTGAAAACTTGCATATAGGCATATCGAGAATAAAATATATGGTCTTTAGCACTTGAATAAGTAATGAGCTGATCATACCTCTATAGCTTGTCACTTCAGTTCATATACCTGATTTGCCATGATCAAGCTTAGTGGTTTGTTGGAAAGAAGTCTTGGCAGGTCTAGAATCTTCCAAATTGCGCATCTTCAAAAGATCCTTGACTTAATTTAATTGCCATCATTCTTTCGAATTAATTATAATCCAGAAAGAATTGCAACTGTTCCAACATGCTCATCTTGTACCTACTCTGCATTAACTTAGTAAAAATCTCTTGCCAAATTTTCATTAGTAGACCCATATATAGTACAATCATGGTATACTAGCACATATATGACATTGTGTGTGCCAAGTATTCTAAAGAGATATATATGTATAACTACTCTAATATTAAATCATTTTTAAGTAATCAACAGTTAGAGTGTCATACCATGTCCTTGACGTTTTGCTTGAATTCCTACCTCCATCATAGAGGAGCTTGGGAAGAGAATGATATACAAATTCCAATGGATTTGCAACTTCAAAGTCCAGGAAATGTTGTACATCAACTTTAACTTCTAACTCACCATTCAGGAGTGCACTTGTTCACATTCATCTGATAGCTCTTCATGCTTGAATGCTCAACATGTGCTAGGGATATCCTATTATTAGGTCCTCATCTTGTTTGGTCCTAAAGGATCAAGTCTCGTCACTGGTTCTTACTGTTTGATCTTGAAAGTCCCGAAGATTATGTTTCCATCATCATCGATACCTTCTACCTGATAGTAACCTGTAGCAACCAATTTGGCTTTGTCCCTCATAACAATGCCAATAACTATCCAATTTTTGTGAACCCTTACTGTACCAATTTCAGCTTCGACTTTAGTGGTCTGGGTTCCAGCTTCAATAATTTTTGCCTTCAAACTGATTGAGATCACCTTGCATTTGCAATCACCCAATCTGGATCAATTAGTGCATCTTCACTATTCTTTGGGATACCAATTTTTGATTGTTGGGTCCCGAAAAATATATGTTCATTTTGATTAGCACTTCTAGCCTTTATTCAAAATCCGGATCACTAAGAACTAGACTCTATGAATGACTTTGACTTCAAACCTTTTGTCTTGGCAGATATGTTCTTAATGTATTCCTTCGATCTTCATTGTGTTGAGTACGACTAGTAGATCCTTCTTTTATTTTGCTCCCCCTGAGTTATTGTTAGGATGTGTTGAAGATCATTCACCTTTTTCAGTGGATTCTGTTAAAGTTCACGAGTTGTGTAGTTTCACTACCATTTCCACTAATAGGATCTGAATCATCATCATTATCATTGATTCCTTCTGAAACCTTAGTTTCAACATCAGTATCTGAATTTGACTCTGACGGGATGTCAAAATTCAAAGATTCAGAATAGTCTTTCATTTGAATGTTTGGGAGCTTGGTGTAGTAGGTCGAAACATTCAGACTTTTAATCACCTTCTGGTTTTGTATCATTAATGAGTAGCCGAGGAAAATTGTTCCTTGAGTCTTAACTTCTTGTCAAGATACTCATTTAAATCTTCAGTAAATATCAATTTCCTCCAAACACAAGAAAGATCTTCAGTGTTTGCTTCTGGTTGGCCATTAACTCATATGATGTCTTTTCATGATCTTGTTGATTAAAGCAGCATGTTATGTTAATTGTTTCAGCTTCAAAGTACCTTTTTCAGTGCATAATTCATTTAGAACTTTATTCGCAAAATTCAGTTCCATTATCTGACTTCAAAGTTCTCACAGCTTACTTTGCTTCCAACTTGATCTACCTGATGATCAATTACCATATGTGACATTTTGTCTGTTGAATGCACGAACATCACCAATTTATAACTGGGGTTGTCATCAACTACCACTAAGCATATTTCTTCATTGACATAATTTGCTTCAGTGTGATGTTTTCATTGACTTCCCTATATGACATACTTCAAAATGTCCTTCTTGATAGAATTCCATGAAGCTGTCATCTCACCAATTTCATCTTTATAAGAGAATCCATTGTCTTGATCAAGTGTGAGAGCTTCCTTTTCCATAGCTAACTCTTTACTAATGAAGCTTTACTGAAAAGTTCGTTTCACCTTTGCATACAAGTTCCATGTCAGCTACGAACAAACTTCCTCACTCCTAGTTGAGTGAGCTTCCATCTTTCTTGCTTCAAATCAAACATTTTTCCTTTTGAATCCTTTTCCAGAAAACCCTTGACAAAGAATTCCCTAGTGCTCTGTAGATAGTGCTTAAGTCCTTCCACAAGAAAGATGCTTCCACTGATGACAATTCCAAAAATCATTATAGCCGAATCCCTTATACATCCTTTGTTGTCATCCCCAAAGGTTACCATTGGGTAGGCTTTCTCAATCAACTGTGATAGTAGAGCTTTAATCTTAATCATATACCTCGAATAGTAAATGTCACGAAGTCACATAACTTTTGTCTTTTGTTACATACTCTGCAATCACAAATGATTAAGTTTCTTGGTACTCAACTTTAATTGAGTCAAGATGGGTTAGAGATATTACTTTAAACAGTGGTAACAACAGCTTCAATATGCAAAAGCACATTGATAGAAGAACTAACAAATTAATTATTAATTCTGTCTAATCCATTTCTGTCATTGTCTAACATTTTTATCTATCTCTAATTACCTGACTCAGTTTTAGATTAAGATTCGAATCTACAAATGTTACTGACTACTTAGATAATTCTACCATTTTTTAAACTTATCACTAACAAGCAATACATGATTTAATATAGCATTTTATACAACTATGTGAGAAGAAGCAAATCACATAAAAATAAGTACATAAATAATTCAAGAATATGCAGAGTGTTTGAATAAAACATTATGAGCAATATCAAATTCCACATACACTTAACAAGTCATTTACCACAATAAAAACAAATATAAAATATCTAATCTATGACCTATTTGTCTATTTAGCAATTTTCACAACATTAGCAGAGGTATTAAATCACAGAAGATTTAACTCAACTTCCATCAAATATTTTAGGGATACACCTAACCGTCTAGAACACCCTATCTAATTCTCCAAATATTCATTTTACTGCATATAAAATCAAGTATGAAATGTACTTATTTAAATTCGTGAATCCTAGCATGCAATCTTATTCTTAGCAATCAATTAAGCATTTAAGTCCTAAGTTGCTAACATGCTGACATGAATATAATACATTTCAAAACTTAATAATTATACAGTTCTGAATTAGATAAACGTATACTAGTTAGAATGTGTACCTGTGAAGTGCTTAGTGATTCATCTCCAGTGTTGGTCATTGATGCCAGATATCTATTTGGTTCATCACTGTCACTGATAGAATCAGCCTTGCATTTAACTTCATCAACAAATGCTTTCCTTTGCTAAATCGTCACTAATGCTTGAGATTCCTGCTTTAACCCAACGCAGTGTCTGTCATCATTTTCTTGTACAGGCTTCTTGAAACTGTGTAGTAAACCAATATCTTGTCTTTCAAATATAAACCATCACTGTCTTGCAACCGCCTCTTGAACTGATCTTGAAAATCTCCTTTATGGAATCTATAGGTAATGACCTTAGATTTAGAATTTGGATTCTGTCTGAATCTGATGTCACTGAACTTCCTATTGCCCTGCAGGCTTGACTTGTAGTCCAGTTCTCAAGTTATTCCAAAGTGCCAAATTCACATGCAACACCTTGACCACTACCTCGAGCTACAACATCTTCAATTCAGCTTCTAGGATCAATCCGTTTCTGTTCAGAGGTTCTCAACCTTGACTTCAATCAAATTTGGTTTCTGGGTCACAAATACAGTGTATATGCTAACAACCTGTTTTACCAAATATTATCTTCTTCAGCTCTTGTTCTCGTTCATAGGCATTCAGCACACAAATAGTTCCTCTAAAGATAATGTGGTTGTATCCTTAGATTCCTGTTGGCTGTAATCCTGTGTTCTAGATGATCTGCAGTGTTAGCACGAACTTCCTGTAATCTCCCTGTAGAATAAACTTTAAGGCTTGTACAGAGATTTCAGGTAGTCCAGTCTGTTAGGTCCAAATAATTGTAGAAGGGGGGGTTGAATACAATCTCTATTAAATATTAAAATCTGTTTCGGATAATTTTTGATTAAACAATTTAATTATTATCACGAAATAATAATCAAAGAAACACAGTTCAAGTAAAATACTTATATTAAACTTGATGTGGGTTACAAGATTAAATCAGATAAACACTAATAGCTCTTTAGAATTTCTACAGAATATTTAACATGAATGCTCTGTATTTTTCTTTTTAGCTGAATAGAAAGTTAATTGAAGTTTTTTTTTGTATCTACTGATCTAATCTGGTATTTATAGGCAAATTCAGGCTTGGGAGACTTTTTCTGCTCGGGGAGACTTTTTCTCCTCGGGGAGACTTTTCTTTGGCTGGAAGACTTTTTCTTTGGGAGACTTTTCTGGCTCGGGAAGACTTTCTGACCTTTGGGAGACTTTTGAAATCTTGGGAGACTTTTCAATTAAACTCGGGGAGACTTTTTAATCTACGGGAGACTTTTCAATAAAGTCTTCCCGAGAGATTGAATTGCCGACCTGCTTGATTTATGAGATGTATATGTTTTTCTTTTAATCCAAATGATGTACATCTTCTGCCTTTTTCTTTTTGATTCCTTTTTAATAAAACCTCGGGGAGACTTTTGAAAAGTCTCCGGGAGACTTTTCCAAAAGTCTTCCCGAGAAGTGAATTTGGTTGACTTGCATGTGACTTTGATTGAATATCTCCTGACCTTCTTTTCTTTGTTTTCTTTATTTCTTTTCTTGTTTTCTTTTCATTTTAATTTTAATTCTATTTGATTTATTATATATCTTATACATTAAATTAATTCTTTTTGAATTAATCTAAGTAATTAGGATACATAATAAATTATCTTTTTGATAATAGAATTAAATTAAAGTCTTCTTCATTCTAAAATAATTCTAAATTAATTAATTTCTTAATCAATTTAAGAAATAAATTAATTCTGATTGAATTAATTTACCAATTAAATTAACTAAATAATTTAATCAATTAATAGAGAATTAAATTAAAGTCTTGACTCCACAGCTGTTGATGATATAACTTTAAATCTTCTGTCTTCACACCAATGTCTGTAGCTGACCATTTCTTCTGTAGTAAAGAACCTTCTCTGTATTTTGCCAACACTCCGTGTACTGTCTGGTTCACGAGTGATTCACAACAAATAAAATTCTTCACTTGACTTTTATAATGGTTCACTTCTGCTCCTTTTGATTTGACTATATTTGTTGTCACACAATATTGAAATCTTCTGACACTGTAGCTTCTTCAAACTTAAATACTCCACTGAGGCATGATCAATTAAATTGAACTTCTTTCAATGTAGTACTGCTTCAAGTCTGTAGATTGACTTTGATCTTCTTTTTCTTTTCAGATAATACCTGCTGAAGATTCCTGTGACAGATAATATATTTACTTACAAATTATCTATGTTTGAGTTGAGTTGTCATCTTTCTAAACAAATAGGCTTCTAAACATATGCCTTTCAATCTCCCCCTATTTGTTTGTTAAACAATAACAAGCAAATCACTAGAGGATAACTCAACTAACAAACAAGAAAAAGATATAACAATAAAACTTGTAAATAAATAAACTTAGTTCTGGTTTATATTAAACATTACCAGATTCAAACATTAATGATAAATACAAGATAGTTGTTCCTCTAGACTGAACAAATAGAACAAAGTTCTATCTTGACTTACCTATCATTACCAGCTTCAGAAGTATCAACTTCACCTCCTTATAGAATTTAACTTTTGTGACTAGGTGTCATTGGTACATCTTCAGTGGCTGGTTTCTCTGGATCAGATTGTACATTTCCAGATTTCTTGAGTAACTGAAATGAAAGATATTCGTTCCTTTAGCATTGAACATATTATACAAGTAGTATTATCTTCATTTCTCAGACTCATCACTACTCCCCCTTAGGATGGCAGGGATGAAGTCTTGTTCTCTTCTTATTACCACTTCTCCTCTGTTTCTCCAACTCCCGTCTTCACTTCTCATCCAAGGTGAATTCATTCTCTCATTTCTTGAATTATCCAACCATTTTAATAGAGGTAACAATAGACATGGCATACATACAGCATTAAACCATCGCAGATATAAAAAATGCAAACTATGACATGTTATGCATTTTTAGAAAATCCGGTTAATCCTATATACAAGAATCTTCTAAAATCAAATGGAATAGAAGAACTAATAAATAATCATTAGTTATATCCAATCCAAGCATGTTGTTATATACCCCCTTTGGATCTTGTTCAACAATGGAGTAATCCTCTTCTAGTAAAAAGACTTTGTTCAACAATTCTCCACTTTGGATCTTGTTCAACACTTCTTTCTTTTTGGATATTGTTCAAACTTTCCTTTTTGGATATTGTTCAAACTTCTCCCCCTTAGTTGAGTAATCTTCTTCAGAATCCTTAATATCAGAAAAAATTTATTTCCCCTTAGTTGAGTAACATTAGAAATCTGTAACAGGGAATTGGGAATGTGATTTGGTAATTGTGCTAGTGTGTGATTTTACTGTGTGTTTCTCACAAGTGTTTCGCTCATATACTCTCTAAGTGTTTCACTCATAGAATATATATTTTCACTCTTTCTCACTTGTGTTTCACTCTTTTCTCACAACACTGTTTCTCTCTTAGTACGGATGACATAGTCTTTTGTACCTGCAAGAAAGATCACCATAGCCCCTTCAAGAGAGGTCACTGGTGGTGCAATGAGGTTTCGTAAATCCCCGTCCTCAATTGAATCCATTAAAATATTTGACTTTGAAAACTGAATTGCTTCAGAAATAGATTCAATGAGTTGCTGATCATCTAAGATGATCTATTCCATTAGGAATCCAGATATGTTCCATCTGGGGAGGGATACAAGGATCTATAATGTAGCAAATGATCCAAGTTTCCTCCTGACACCTGTGAAGGCGTGTTGATTCAGTCAGAATCATCAATCATTCTTCCTTCCTTGATATGGAAGTTTAGAATAAATGCTTCCGTCAATTCATCCTTAGTGTGTGACAATCCTTACAGTGCATTTGAATATTACATATATGGTTTGCAGTGTTTGAGAGTGTCCAGATGAAGTTGACTCTTTACAAATGGCCTTGGCTGACAGGCCGAATTCAATAGACTCATCATGTTAACATGACGAACCTAGTAACAGTTTTACCATTTGTAAATCTATACCCTTTTGGGAGGATATAAATTAGTTAGCAGTTGCCTTGGTTTCAATTACATATTCTAACTAGAGGCAGAGCTGCTGGAACACTCATAGATACTTCTCTTTTCTAGTGCACTAGAGGCACTTACTCTCTCACCCTCTTTAGTTGATCAAACATTTCTTTTCAGGGGTTTAGTAGATGAAGTTGAATCTGTTTGAGTGTTTGTGGTTCTATGATCTGTGTTAGAGATTGAAGGTTTTCAATCCCTTGATCTTGTCCTATAGCCACTGAGGGCTCAATATATCAATTGTAATATTTTTATATCAATTGATTAGAGAATATATCAAGATCGAGATTACCTGCTTTTACCTCGAGTCGATTGCTCTTGTTTGGCAGAACACAGATATGCTTCTATTATTAGTGATTTTCAAATAAACAATATATATATTATCACTAACAACAAAAATCATAATTAATTGCAATGAAACAATAACAAATTATCAATCATGATAATTAATAATAATTTCAAAAAGCAAGTAATTATGCTCCTAATATCTCATCGTATTAAAATTCTGAAACTAATAAACATTTAATTGTTTCAATTCATAATTTTAATAAGATAAAATATCATCGCTAAATACTAAATAATCATAGGAATGAAAATTAGCACTTAACTACATACATTACATCTAATAATTGTTACTCAAGCATATGACAATTTTATTCATAACAATTATCAGTGATATATGTAAGCTTGAGAAAATAAATGTAAAGAAATTCACAAGTTCTTTAAATATTGACATTTAATACTTATGATTCTTAGAACAATTTCTCGTAGACAAAAATAAAAATAAACTGAAATAAAAATAACTATAAAAATAAACTTACACACATATATATAGAAATAATGATACTAAAAGTACGAAAATAAAAACAATATGTACAAATTGTTGAAAAACAAAAATAATAAAGATATATATACAGTATAGATGCCAATTAAATAAAACTGTACAAAGTTCTATTAACCTATTTATTAACCTATATATATATATATATAATAGTTATACTTCAATATTAAATTATTTTCAAATAAAAATAAATTTTACCAAAATTCTAACTTGTAAAATTTTGATTAAATTATTTTTAAAGATAATAATCTAAAATTAAAATATAATAGAATACGATCAAAATAGATAAAATATAAAATATTATAATAATTTACACTAAACACACATTCGAGAACTAGAATTTAGTAAAATAAATTTACAAGTGTTATGACAAATATTTACATAACAAACACTTGAAATTTTATCTAAGAACATAATGTAGATGTGAACTGGGATTTAAGATGAAGAACTATTCAGCATCCCAAGTTCACCAACCAACCTGGTGAATGTGGATTCATCAAGAGGCTTAGTAAAAATATCTGCAATCTGTTCTTCTGTGGGTACAAAGTGTAACTCCACAGTACCATTCATAACGTGTTCTCGAATAAAATGATACCTGATATCTATGTGCTTTGTCCTCGAGTGCTGTACAGGGTTGTTGGAGATCGCAATGGCACTTGTGTTATCACATAAAATAGGAATTTTATTTAACACAAAGCCATAATCTCGGAGTTGATTCCTTATCCATAAGATCTGAGCGCAACAGCTTCCCGCAACAATGTACTCAGCCTCTGCTGTAGAATTGGAAACCGTTTGCTGTTTCTTGCTGTACCAGGAAATCAATCTTTTCCCTATGAATTGACAGCTCCCTGAGGTGCTCTTCCTATCAACAACACTTCCAGCATAATCAGAATCTGTATATCCTATTAGATTAAAACCAGATTCTTTAGGGTACCAAATACCAAGATTAGGTGTACCCTTAAGATATCTTAAGATTCTTTTCACAGCAACAAGATGAATATCTCTAGGATCCACTTGGAACCTTGCACATATACAAGTGGCATACATAATATCTGGTCGGCTTGCAGTTAGGTAAAGTAGAGATCCAATCATACCTCTGTAGCTTGTGATGTCTACCTTTATTGAGTTTTCACATACTACAAGCTTGACAGCTGTAGATGAGGGAGTTCTTGCAGATGCTGAATCTTCCATGTGATACTTCTTCAGAAGTTCTTTAAGGCACTTGGACTGACAAATGAATATTCCATCTATTCTTTGACTCACTTGAAGTCCAAGGAAGAATTTCAGCTCTCCCATTAAGCTCATCTCATACCTACTCTGCATTAACTTAGTAAACCTCTTGCACAAGTTATCATTAGTAGACCCAAATATTATGTCATCAACATATACTTGTACCATTATCAGATCATTATTGTGTTTCTTATAAAATAAGGTTTTATCTATGACTCCTCTAACAAAAGCATTTTCAAGCAAGAATTCTGAAAGAGTGTCATACCATGTTCTGGGTGCTTGTTTGAGACCATAGATAGCCTTGAAAAGAAAATATACAAAGTCCATGTGATCTGGATCTTCAAAGCCTGGGGGCTGTTGTACATATACCTCTTCAGCTAACTTTCCGTTCAGGAATGCACTCTTCACGTCCATTTGATAAACTTTAAAATTGGAGTGAGCTGCGAATGCCAGAAACATCCTGATAGCCTCAAGTCTTGTAACTGGAGCGTAGGTTTCATCATAATCAATTCCTTCAGCTTGGGAATAACCTTTTACAACCAGTCTGGCTTTGTTTCTTATTACAATGCCATCTTCATCCAACTTGTTTCTGAATACCCATCGTGTGCCAATTACAGTCCTGTCCTTTGGTCTGGGTACCAGTTTCCAAACATCTTGAGATTCAAATTGATTGAGTTCATCTTGCATAGCAATCACCCAATCAGGATCAGACAGTGCTTCTTCTACTTTCTTAGGTTCCATTTCAGATAGAAATCCAGAATAATTGCATTGATTCTGTGTAGCACCTCTTGTTCTAACACCAACATCTGGATCACCAATGATCAGCTCAAAAGGATGAGCTCTACTCCAAATTCTCTGACTTGGCAGATTAGATCTTGATGATTCGCCTTGAATTTCATTGTGATGTTGTGTTTGATTTGCTGATCCTTCATCTCCTCCCCCTGAGTTGCTGCTAGGATCTCTTGATGAATCTCCTTGTGTGTTAGTGGTATCTCCAGAGTTTTCACTGTTTCCACCACTACCACTTGGATCATCAGCATTATTAACATTGTTGTTTCCTGTTGCAGCCTCAGGTTCGTTTACATCATCTGAGTGTGAGTCTGGCATATTGTTGAACTTAAGAGTTTCAGATGGATCATCATTTTGGATGTTAGGGAATTTTGTGTCATCAAAAGTTACATTGGCACTTTCTTTGACATGATGTTGATCAATAATATACACCCGATAAGATCTTTTAGAATAACCAACAAAAATAGCTTCTTGAGCTTTAGCCTCGAATTTTCCAATACGTTCTTCTCCATCTCTAAGAACAAAGCATTTAGCACCAAATACATGAAAGTACTTGAGCGTTGGTTTCTTGTTGGCCATTATTTCGTAAGGTGTCTTCATTAAGTCCTTGTTGATCAGAGTCCGATTCTGGGTATAACATGCAGTATTTACAGCTTCAGCCCAAAAGTACATTGGAAGCCTTGATTCACTCAGCATAGTCCTTGCAGCTTCAATTAATGTACCATTCTTCCTTTCTACAACTCCATTCTGTTGCGGAGTTCTAGGTGCTGAGAATTGTCTTGTTATTCCCTTTTCAGCACAAAAGTCATTCAGAACTGCATTCTTGAATTCAGTTCCATTGTCTGACCTTATAGCTCTAACTGGAAGCTTCGAATCCAACTCAATCATTTTGATATGATCAATCACCATTTGAGGAGTTTCATCCTTTGAGTGCAGGAATAAAACCCATGTATACTTTGAATAGTCATCAACAATCACCAAGGCATATCTTTTATGTGACATTGACATAACATTAACTGGACCAAATAAATCCATATGAATTAATTGCAGTGGTTCAGTAATACTAGATGTGTCAGTGCTTGGATGTGATGCTTTCTTTGCTTTCCCTTTCTGACATGCCTCACAAAGTCCTTCTTGTGTGAATTCCAATTGAGGCAGTCCTCTCACTAATTCTCTTTTGACTAGAGAATTAATAGATTTGAAATTAAGGTGTGAGAGCTTCTTGTGCCATAACCAACTTTCATCTGACGAAGCTTTAGCATAAAAACAATTGACTTCATCTCTGCAACCTGAGTTCAGATCGGCTACGAACAAGTTTCCTTTCCTTACTCCATGAAGAGCAAGCTTTTCATCCTTCTTGTGAGAAATCAAACACTTCTCCTTCACAAAGGTCACTGTGTATCCCTTGTCACAAAACTGACTGATACTCAGAAGATTGTGTTTGAGACCTTCCACGAAAGATACATTATCAATGATGACATTGCCAGCTTCTAAACAGCCATATCCCTTAGTCATACCCTTGCTGTCATCTCCAAAGGTAACTACTGGGCTAGCTCTCTCAACAACATTTGATAGCAGGGCTCTATCTCCGGTCATGTGTCGTGAGGATCCACTGTCGAGAATCCAAATAACCCGGTTCACCTGTTTTACACCCTGCAATTATCAAATGAGTTAGGCCTTCTTCGAAACCCAACATTGATTGGGCCCGGCATATTTGAAAAATTGTCCTTTATCAGGTTTAACAACAGAACCCAACTTGACAAACTCATCTACTACTTTGACTGAACACTTCTCCTTGTAAACAACCTTATCATTTTTGTATGCTGGCCTAGGAGAGAATGTCTCCTTCTGTGAAACAGGAGGACTGGCAGTCTTTGATCTAGCATGCCTGTGATTTATATGTTGTCTAGGTGTAGTATTGACATTCATAGCATGCATGCTTTTAAAATATGCAGACATAACATTGAAAGCACATAACATACAGTTATCTACACCACAAGGTTTATGGCATGCATCAATAGTAGGCATTTTATTCACAATAGCAGGAATCTTAACAGTTTCTACCTTAACTTTATTAACATTTTTAAAGTTCTCAGTAGCATGGAATCTGTTGTTCTTATCCCTACTATTAACAAACTTATTAGGTTTGTTATGATTTTTCTTAAGCTCATTAGCACCTAAACCAGGAGTGGATGAACTAGCAGTGTTCACATTTTGTATTGGTCTTTTAGGTACATATTTAGCTTCCTGGACATTTATTCCTTTTATGTCCCTAACAGGTTTTTCCTGTACTTTCTCTTCCTCTTTAAGATCTTCAAGTTTAATTTCATAATTCACTATTACACAACTATCAAGAACTGGTTCTGCAATAGGAGTTATGAAAAGAGGGTTCTTAGTGTCCTTAATAACATGTGGAATACCCCTCTCTATAGCACTCTCTTTAAAAGGGGTGATGTTACTAGCCTTTCCTACGGATTTGTTATATTCATAACCTATCCCAACTTTCCGTTTAATCTCTTGTTGGTCAACTAGGTCTTTCATAACAAATGAAGCAGTACTATAGGCTTGACACCTGACTTTCTCTTTTTCAATTTTATCCTTCAAAAAAGCTTCAATTTCAACATAGCAGTTGACTCTATTAACTTGAAATGCAACATCTTCAGTTAATTTCTCATTTATAAGTTTCAGCTTTTTCAATTCATAATTCTCTTCTGATAAAACTTTGTTTTCGAGAATTAAGACTTTTATTCGATCTCTAGCATTAGTTAAATCCTCACCTAGCAATTTAAACATTTTAGGACAGCTAGGGTTTACCTCAATTCCTTGACGAGGTGGGGATTGTGATCCTTCAGAAGAAGAGGCCATTAGAGCAAGATTTCCCATATCTTCTTCTTCATCGTTGTCAGAATCATCCCAGCTTTTTCCTGCTACTAAGTATGATCTTCCCTGATGCTTCTTCAATAGAGCTTCATATTTCTGGTTTAGCTCGTCATATGAATCCTTCTTTCTTTCCTGTTTGGGCTTTCTACAGTCTGTAGCAAAGTGTCCCATTTCATTGCAGTTGAAGCAACGGATCTTGCTTCTGTCAACCATCCCTGTCTTGTATCCACCTCTTGTATTGGATGAGCTAGAAGAACCACCTCTCTGAAATCTGTTTGCCATAGGCATGAATTTGAAACTAGGGTTCCTCCTGAATCTTGTATTTCCAAATTTTCTAGCAATCAGTGCCAGAGATTCATCCTCAAGTTGATCAAGTTCTTCCATTGAGTAGAATTCACTTTCAGATGAATTCATTTGAGTTGCACCAACTTCTGCAACAATACCCTGATCAATGACTTTGACTGAAGAAGATTCAGTCATAGCTTCTCTGTGTTCTGGTACTTCTGCTACAAGAGCTGTAGACTTGCTGACCACCTTGCATGTTCCATATATTTCTTTCTGTTGAATCTGCTCTAGCTCATAGGTCTTCAGTATGCCATAAAGTCTTTCCAATGAAATTTCATTCATGTCCCTTGACTCCCTGATGGCAGTAATCCTATGCTCTAAGTGAACTGGCATTGTCAGCAAAAACTTCCTATTGATCTCCTTCTTTGTATAGTGTTTGCCATTGAGATTTAGATCATTTATCAGTTTGTTGTATCTCTCAAAAACATCAGAGATACCTTCTCCAGGATTTTATCTAAAATGCTCATATTGAGACGTTAAGATTTCTAATCTGTTCTCCCTCACTTCTTCTGTTCTTTCATTTAGTATCTCTATCGTTTCCCAGATGTGTTTAGCATCTTTGCAATTAACAACATGATTGTACGTTCCGGGATCAAGAGATTCCACCAAAATTAACTGCAAGCTGGTGTCCAAAGAATCCAATTCCTTTTCTGTTTCAGTGTAGTCAGAAATATCTTTTTCAAATTGTCTGTGCGGAATAAGTACACCATCTTTCATATGCTCAGGAATGATTGTTATTAGAACAGCAACACCCGTCCTCAAAATATCCTTGTACTTAATGTTTGCATTTCGAAGAAACAAGGTCATCTTCATCTTCCAAAGATTATAATTATCTTTATCAAATGGAGGAATTTTAATGCTACTCACTCTTTGAGTACTCATATTAAAATAATGGAAGATTAAAAGGATTTGAGATTTTTAGGAATTAAAGAGATTTTGAATTTTTAAGAAATTAAAAAAATTTGAATTTTTAATAAATTAAAAGTTTCGAATTTTTTAATAAATTAAAAGTTTCGAATTTTTAATAAATTAAAAGTTTTGAAATTTTTAATAACTAAAAATATCAGGATCTTGATTTTTATGTCAATTAGATGGCTCTGATACCAATTGTTAGGTCCAAATGATTGTAGAAGGGGGGGTTGAATACAATCTCTATTAAATATTAAAATCTGTTTCGGATAATTTTTGATTAAACAATTTAATTATTATCACGAAATAATAATCAAAGAAACACAGTTCAAGTAAAATACTTATATTAAACTTGATGTGGGTTACAAGATTAAATCAGATAAACACTAATAGCTCTTTAGAATTTCTATAGAATATTTAACATGAATGCTCTGTATTTTTCTTTTTAGCTGAATAGAAAGTTAATTGAAGTTTTTTTTTGTATCTACTGATCTAATCTGGTATTTATAGGCAAATTCAGGCTTGGGAGACTTTTTCTGCTCGGGGAGACTTTTTCTCCTCGGGGAGACTTTTCTTTGGCTGGAAGACTTTTTCTTTGGGAGACTTTTCTGGCTCGGGAAGACTTCTGACCTTTGGGAGACTTTTGAAATCTTGGGAGACTTTTCAATTAAACTCGGGGAGACTTTTTAATCTACGGGAGACTTTTCAAAAAAGTCTTCCCGAGAGATTGAATTGCCGACCTGCTTGATTTATGAGATGTATATGTTTTTCTTTTAATCCAAATGATGTACATCTTCTGCCTTTTTCTTTTTGATTCCTTTTTAATAAAACCTCGGGGAAACTTTTGAAAAGTCTCCGGGAGACTTTTCCAAAAGTCTTCCCGAGAAGTGAATTTGGTTGACTTGCATGTGACTTTGATTGAATATCTCCTGACCTTCTTTTCTTTGTTTTCTTAATTTCTTTTCTTGTTTTCTTTTCATTTTAATTTAAATTCTATTTGATTTATTATATATCTTATACATTAAATTAATTCTTTTTGAATTAATCTAAGTAATTAGGATACATAATAAATTATCTTTTTGATAATAGAATTAAATTAAAGTCTTCTTCATTCTAAAATAATTCTAAATTAATTAATTTCTTAATCAATTTAAGAAATAAATTAATTCTGATTGAATTAATTTACCAATTAAATTAACTAATTAATTTAATCAATTAATAGAGAATTAAATTAAAGTCTTGACTCCACAGCTGTTGATGATATAACTTTAAATCTTCTGTCTTCACACCAATGTCTGTAGCTGACCATTTCTTCTGTAGTAAAGAACCTTCTCTGTATTTTGCCAACACTCCGTGTACTGTCTGGTTCACGAGTGATTCACAACAAATAAAATTCTTCACTTGACTTTTATAATGGTTCACTTCTGCTCCTTTTGATTTGACTATATTTGTTGTCACACAATATTGAAATCTTCTGACACTGTAGCTTCTTCAAACTTAAATACTCCACTGAGGCATGATCAATTAAATTGAACTTCTTTCAATGTAGTACTGCTTCAAGTCTGTAGATTGACTTTGATCTTCTTTTTCTTGTCAGATAATACCTGCTGAAGATTCCTGTGACAGATAATATATTTACTTACAAATTATCTATGTTTGAGTTGAGTTGTCATCTTTCTAAACAAATAGGCTTCTAAACATATGCCTTTCACAGTCTGTTCTCATTTACTACTTTAATCCCTCAGATTTTTCATCTAAAAATTCAGCTCAAATCAACCAAAAACTGTATCCAAATTAATTTCTTCTTTTACAGCTTTCAAAATATTAGTGGGATCCTATAGAGTAAACCTGTGAGGAAATTAATACTACTATTTCTCCAATCTGTACCAGAATTAACTTCATTGGATAATCTTCAGTCAATTTTAGTTGTCTTCAATACCCGGAAAAATCTTCAACTACAAAACCTTTAGCACCCTCGAATTAATATTTAAGAAAAAATTAAATTTACGGAATTTTTAACTTTCTTAGAAAATAAATTAATCAAAAATAAAAATTTATAAATAATTATTTTCAAGAATATTTGAAATTTCTTAAAAATTAAAAATCCATAAATTAATATTTTAAGAAAAAATTTAGTTTTCAAGAATCTTAATTTTTCTGTAAAAATAAATAAATAAAAAATAAAAAATTAAAGAGTACAAAACTTGGGGTACCAAATAATAATTTGGTATGTGTGTCGATTTTATATACCGAGTGAAGCTTGGTGTCGATTCCTTTGATCTAACAATCTTGGTGTCGATTTTACTTCACTTGACTCGCCTTAGACTTGGTGTCGAGTTCTGTTAATTAGCATGTGTCGACTCCTACTGTTTTTTTTCCTCAGCAATGCCTCAGAAATGTTGTTAAAGGCGTGTGCAAGAAGGCGATCATTTTCGACACAACACATGATTACTGTACTAATTCACATGTACTGGTTGAATAAATCCAATCTAGAAATGGACCACGTCTTTTGTTTAATAAATTCAAATATTAAACTTTATTAAATCTATGAAATAAACTAATTAAAATTTATAACAAAAATTAATAAAAGTTTATAAAATAAATTTTATAAAAGTTTATAAAATAAATTTAATATTAAGTTTATAAAATAAACTAATTAAAATTTATAATATAAACTAATAAAAGTTTATAAAATAAATTTTATAAAACTTTATAAAAGTTTATAAAATAAATTTAATATTAAGTTTATAAAATAAACTAATTAAAATTTATAATATAAACTAATAACAGTTTATAAAACAAATTTTATAAAAGTTTATAAAATAAGCTTATTAAAAGTTTATAATTAAACTTATTTAGCAAGGCCTCCTTCTGAGTTCAAATAGCTGCGGCACAGTGAGCTTCACTGAGCTAATGGATCCTGATTTGTATATCAAACAGGAAGCTCTGATACCAATTATTAAGTCCCGAAGTAGCGTAGAAGGGGGGGTTGAATACGATACTCACTAAATTAAAAATTCTTTCGAATCTTTTGCGGATAAATAATTTAGAGTTCGGTTAGTGGTTTGAGTTCTTGTAGTGTTTAGGAGGCTGGCTTACTAAATTTCTATTTTTATGAATAAACAATAAAGTTCTAGAAAATTAGCAAATAATTAAATGAGACAGCTTTCGGGGAATATAACTTTTGTATATAATCCCTGAGGATGCTACACCCAGTTAAAAATATAACTGGCTCCCAAAGAACAGATTAGTTCTTTGCTTCTACAAAGAGATATGATTGATTCCTATTACAATGTATAGATCTGTGAATGAACAAAAAGGAAATCAATCTAATGGAGAGTGTTTTATAATAGCCCTATAAATTTACAACATAATGAACTAGTTAGATTATAAAACTCCGGTGAAGAAGGTATGTGTATAGCTTTGTATCTCTTCTTCTCCGGCTTCTATTTCTCCCTATAACTCTTAGTTTCTGTGTATTTATTTTTTACACACATACATACATCCGAAATGAATTAAATTCATTTGTTTATATAGTGTAGGCTTTACAATAATTGAGCTGCTGTTGTGAGTGTCGAATTCTTCTCCCCTGTATGTTGACTTGAGTTGACTTTGAGAAACCCGTTGATATTTTCAAGGTGTCGAATTTTGTTTCCATATATTGAACACTTAAAAAATATTCCATGTGTCGAATTCCTTAGTCACATGTAATTGCCTTAGTCACAAATAGGTGGGTGTCGATTCCAAGTCCTAGTACAGTTAGGTGTCGATTTTACTCCCCTTATACATGCCTTGTGATTTAAATTCTATGTGTTGAATTCATTAGTCACATAAAAAGGGGGTGTCAAATTCTTTTCCTTGTGAATATAAATCACATTCTCTCAAAGCATTTCTAGGTGTCGAGTTTAATTTGACTTGGTCAAATTACAATTTGATCACCAACCTTTTATACTTCTTGCACTTGGTCACTTGCGGTTTCGTCACTTGCGGTTTGGCTGTTGTGCTGTTCGGCTGTTTGACTATTGAGTTGTTCAGCTATTTTTCCTTGAACTCTTGAACCTTTACAAGCGCTTCAATCCTCGACATTTTTCTTCCATTCCACTCACTTAGTCAATGCTCTACTTCATAGATGTAATTACCATTATCTTTCGTGTTGACGTTTAGTGCACTGGTCTGGTTCATAAACGATTAACACTGATCCTGATCTTCACATCTCATTTAATTCAAATGACAAGAGTGTTGCAGTTCTTTATTGCTTCGAACACTGATTATAAATAAACACTGTACTTTCACTAGAATCTTTTCTGGTACTTAGACAACATCTTCATTACTACTACAATCTTGAATACTTCATTATCTGTTCTTCACTGACGCTTGAACATATAAATGAACTTCTTTCAGTGAGTATAACTTCAAGACTGCAGCTGTCTTCTTTAACCTTTGTCTTTACCCTGTCTTCAATTCTTCTAGATTCCTATGCTTTGAACACTGTCTATCTTCAATCAATGCCTTTACACTGAAATCTTCTAGTGGAACTTCTATACTGAATCTTTAACACTTCTGAAACCCCTAAAGTCTTTAACCATTATTCTTCACTGAGGCATGAACATGTAAATGAACTTCTTTCAGTGACCTGTAGTAGACTTCAAAACTTCTTCTAATGTATTGATTCACTGTATTTGCCTTGTCTTCATTTCTTCCTGATTTCTATGTAGGCGTAGTATTATTAACCTGTCTTGTTCTAGTGTTGAGTTTTCACAATTATTATTCATGCAGCTTCGTAATCTCACCAACAGGTCAGTACTTACCAACAAAGTTGGTACCAACAACCATAGTTGAAGGAAGACAAATTCCTAAATATTACACTTTTAAGTACAAAAAAGAGTGGACTACTGAAGAAAGACTGGAAGTTCTCAAGGATGCAAAGGTAAAAAATATCTTACACAACAGTTTGGATTCTATAATGTCTAACAGAGTAATTACTTATAAAATTTTAAAGGAAATATAGGATGCACTGGAGGTTCAATGTCAAGGAACCAATGAGATAAAAAAGAATGGAAGATTAATTCTAATTCAGGAGTATGAATTTTTTGAGGTAAAACACAATGAATTTCTAACTAATACATATGACAGATTTCTCACTCTATTGAATGACTTGGCTTTGGTTGATAAGGTGTATGAGAATGAGGACTCTAACACAAAGTTTTTAAGGGCTCTACCTAAAGAATGTAACTTGCAAACATCCTTGATAAAAGACAGAGAAGACCTGGAAGATATGACTCTAGATGAAGTATATGGAAAGCTAAAAACTCATGACTTGGAGTTACAACAAAGGAAGAACAGAAAATGTGGTAAGGCAAAGACAGTTGCATTAAATGTGGAGACAAAAACTGTGAAAACTAAGGAACAAATTCCTACAGTCTCAAAAGGAAAGTAAAAACTGTGAAAGTAAAGGAAAGCAGTGAATCAGAGTTTGAAGCAAACTCTGATGAAGACTCTGATAATGAATCCACAGACTCTGACATAATGGAAATGATTGCTATTTTTTTCAAGGGCTTCAAAAAGATGAAGTACAGGAATTTCAGAAATCAGGGCAATATTCAGAAAAGGTCTGGTAATTCTGAGAACAAAGAAAATTTCAGGAAGGGAGAAGACAGAGAAGGGAAGTCAAAAACACTTGACAAATCAAAAGTCTAGTGTTACATGTGTAACAAGATGGGGCACTATGCAACTGAGTACAGGAGCAAGGAAGTTGGAAAGGCACTCATAACATCCAAGAAAGACTGGATGGACTCCTCAGACTCTGATGAGGAAGTGAACTATGCTCTCAATGAAAACTCTAAGACTCCCACTACAAACTCTGATAAGGTACAGATTCAAACTTCAGCATAGACACTGATAATATCTATGAATTAAAATCATTTCTTAGAACCTTGCATGTCAGTTTTAAGACTCAATCTCTTAAGAATGAAAGATTAAAATCTGAAATTCAAAAATTATCTGTTAAGAATGATTTTATTGATTTTGAACTTGTGCACATGACAAATATTAAGAAAGATTGTGAAAGGGCTATACATATAAAAACTTAGTTAGAAATCCAAGTGACTTATCTAAAAACTGAATTAGCCAAAGAAAGGGAAACCTTCAGAGTCTGGTCAAGCTCTGGTGAAAAGGTTCAGGATATTTTAACAGACAAAAACTGGACATCTGCTTTAGGTTATGAGTCTGATAGTGAAAAGAGGAATACAATTCCTAAGACACACATAAGAGTTAATGAACATTTGATTAAGCCTATGAACTTTGTTAGAGCTAGTAATAGAATAGAAATTTCTTATAAAGGTTCTAACACCTCCATAAACAAAGAAAGTAATGTGTCAAAAGATAAACCAATAAATATTGGTTTGCCTTCTCAGAAACAACTTAAAGAAAAGATGAAGTCTGTAATCAACAAGAATAAGCCGAAAAGAGTGAAAAGAAATAGGGATGAAAAGGTATGAAAATCTAAGGAAACAGATTATAAGAATATTCCTGATTCACCTAGAAAGACCTGTTTCACTTGTGGTAATTCTAATCATCTTGCTATTGCATGCAGGCAGAATAAAAAGAAGGAACCTGAGAGACCTAAATCAGAAGTTAGAAAATAGACTAAATATAGGCCATAAAATCCTTCTTTTCATTATGGTAGCTTATGGCATTCTATTTACACTTGTAAAGAATATCATAGTCTGTATTTTAGCTATTATGAACTTTTGCCTAATTTGAATAAAACTCATATTTCCTCTATATATGCTGTAAAATAAAAGTATGTTATAAAAGCTAATAGAAGAAAACCAAACTCTGAAAATGCAAACTCTGTTAACTTAAACTCTGGTAAAGTTACTTCTACTACAAAAGTTAACAATGTTAAAAAGAAAGGATCCAAACTTGTTTGGTTCCTCAAAACTTTTAATTAAGTTACAAATATGATTGCAGGGAAACAGGAAAAACAACCTAATGATTGATAGTGGATGTTCTGCACACATGACTAGAAATAAATCCCTTCTTTCAGAGTTTGAAGAGAAGGGTGACCCAGAAGTATCTTATGAAGATGTGTTAGGTCCTAAATAATCATAGAAGGGGGGTTGAATATGATGTTGGTAGATTTTCACTTTTAAATGTAGATTAAGTGTATGTGTTCTTAAGATATAAAAATGGAAATTATTGAAACACAGTGATTCAGGGAAATAAAGATATATTATTAAATCCCTGAGGTGTTACACTTCTAATCAAGAGATTAGCTTCAATGGGTTCAAACAATTTTACATCAAGAATACCGTTGAGTATATTTAATGTGGCTTCCTGTCTGTTTGTCTTGAATGTAGAAGATGAATGAATGAATTTGTCTGTATTGATTTCACCCATATATGTTCTGTAGTCTTTGATTTTACAATTTCACCAAGTCATTTCTTGCGCCTGTAAGAGTATGAGTGGTGTATAGATTCCACAAGAAGGTTTGTTGCACTCATAGACTTTTATTGCGCCTAAGCAGTTAGTTTGTTGCGCCTCTACATCCATTTCCTTGTATAGGCGCCACCACTGCCTTAGAATATTTACTGAAAGCTTCTTTGTGCCTCTCGTCAAGGTTTGTTGCGCCTATACTCTTATTCCTTTGTATAGGCGCCACAAAACCTTCACTTAAACTTTTGTTGCGTCTAGGACAAGTTTAGTTGCGCATATACACTTGTTTCCTTGTATAGGTGCCATAAATTCCTTTTCCTTGCGCCTTGGTTATTTTGTTGCGCCTCATAAAAGGTTTCAATTATGTAGGAACTACCAAATTTAGTAATACTTGCCTTAAACAATTTCTTAAAATTCTTGAAGTATTTATCACTTGGTTTTAACTCTTTTGGCTTGATCAACTGATTTTCTTCTGATAAATCAACGTAATACTCTTTCTGTTGTGTTGAAGCTTAGTGCACTTGTCTGGTTCACAAACGACTAACACTGAATTGAATTCCCTTGACTTCTTTTATGTGTCAGTTGATTAACCTTGACCGGTGAATTGCTTCTTATCACAAAAATCCTCTAGCACCTATACTTAAATAATTATAGTGTCTTTAATATGAAATCTTTTGAACTCTTATTTTTTGCTTAGGCCTGAACATATTAATGAACTTCTATCACTGACGTTCAGTAAGCCTTTCATCTTGAATGCTCTATAATGATGTATGTATGATTCCTGTTTACATGTCCTTCTGGATTCCTGTGCTGCATATTAGTATTATTTGACTATATTTATTTCTTAGCTGAGTTATCGATACCACTATTACGTGTTACGTTACATTATGATTTACAATCTCCCCCTATTTGGTTGTTAGAGTTCGACAAGAAAATCTTGTGAGATGATAACTCAACTGATACTTACAAGAAAAAGTAAAGTGCAGAAAGACAGGAAATAATATTAATTACATTCTGGATTGGATTATACATTTGCAGATTTCTTTACAAGTACAAGAGAAGTTTGTTCCTCTAGCCTGAACATAAATTTCTATGATCCTCTACTTGTTTGACTTGTATCTAGCTTCTTCTTTGATCTTATCTCGGAGTAATGTTGCCTTAGCTCTTCTTCCTTTTATTCTAATCTTGTTTTTAGCAAATCCCTCGCTTCAACTTCAAGAGTGTTGACAGGAGGTGGATCTTTTAATTTTTTCAAAACTTCTGTGAGAAATGCAGTTAAATTTGTCTTTGAGATAGACTCGAAGGCTAGTGATTGTCTTTTTGAAAACATGAACACCGTTATTCTTTTTGGAAAGCCTTTCACTCTATTAGTGTCATGCATAGACTCTTCTACTAATTTCTCCACCAGAACATCTTGTATGATCTTTAAAACCTTCTTATCTGATTTGATAGTGGATCTTTTTACCATAGAAAAGACTTTTCTGATGATGTCAGAATTGTTCCTTTTCAGCTTTGAAAGTTCCTTTCTCTTATCCACTCCATCCTTCTTGTATAAGAAGTACTTTGTTCTATTTGGTTTAGTTTGGATGCAAGGTTCAGAATCCTTAATAGTTTCAGGTTCTTCAGTGCCATCCTCCTTTCTAACATACACTGGATCCTGATAGTATCTGGTTGTCTCCACTAGATATCTTCCTGATGTTTTGATAGCTCTGTTCAACCTAAATGCATAGATCAACTCAGCAGCCTTAAGATCTTCTTCAGTTCTGTTCTTCTTGCTTCTGAGTCTTCCATCTACATACTGCATGAACATCACTTGGCTTGATTCCAGACCGTCATCAGACAAAGTTAGATTGTGTAAAGTTGTTGCTTTATAGTACTTGACCACCGGAGGCTTCTCAAATGGTTCGACACCGATCTCAATAATCTTTTTCTCAATTAGACCTCTTAGTATCTCATTCGACTTATGTCCCCCAAAGATGACTTTCCTTTTCAGCACATACAACTCCACTATATTCATTTTCTCAAAGCTCTTTGTCGACAAGATTCTCGATCCCAATGTTGTTGAATTGATATACATCTTCCAACCGGATTTTAGTGCACTTACTGACACACTAGTTATTTCTTCTGATAGAGCAACATAGAACTCATGAACATCTTGAAATTTTTCCCTTATGATTCTGAATAGGTCAAGGACTTCTCTGTCTTTGTTCTTGCTTAGAGTTAGATCTTTCTTTTCCAACAGACTCCTTGCTTCATCCCATTCATGGCCAACTTTTGTTTCAATGTCCTTGATTCTATTTCTTCTTTCGATTACATGTGTAACTCTTTTCCACTTTCTCTTTATTAACTCCTAAGCTTGAGTAACAACTTCATCCACACCAACTAGAAGACATTCATTATCAAATGCATACTCCTCGGAAAATTCCTCTTCGACATTAATACCTGCAGCCTTTGAGGTCTCCTCTATCTCATTCTCAGTGGGAATATCCATTGGCACATAGGGTTCAAAGATTTCACCTTTCTCTAGTTTCCTTGCTCCAGGCCTGTAAAAGATATCCGTCTCTTCCTGAGTTGTATATTCCATTATCATTTCAGCTTCAACTTTTTCTTGCTCTTTTCTCTCCCCCTCAGTTGGGTTATCCTCCCTTTTGACCAGCGTTATCTGAGCTGTAGAAGTTGATTGTTGAGTAGTAAGAGTTTTCTGAGCCAGCAGCTATTATACCAAATCTTTAAGTTCTTTGATTACATTTCGCTGCTGCTCTTGCACTTCCAAGATCCTCCATAGAGAATAATGAATTTCAGTGACTTGGTCCTCCAAATTTAGAATCCTTTGGTTTTGTGTTGTGTTTGCATTATGTGGGGGTGTTTATTTGGTCAGTGGGTGTCTCACCGCTCACTGTTACCGTTTGTTCTCATCCCTCAACACTCACACTCGGCTAATCAGGGTAAGGGAAGCGAATATCACTCAGGTTAACTGTATCACTCATCTCATTAAAAGCATCCTGATCTTCTGTACCTGCATGTCAATCCCTATCCCTTCTATGGGTAGGTTGCCTTTTCGTCTGACCGCTTTGGGTGGGGAGAACTTCTTTTTCAGAAACTGGGGGAATTAGACCTAGTGTGGTCACCACTATGGATTCTATAATGATTGGCAGAGTTGAAGAATCTGTGATGCCAGCTGAAGGTACTGAAAGCCTTACCTACTCAGAGGCACACTGAACAGGTTCTACTACCGAAGCAGTAGATACTCTATGTATAGAGTCCACATCCCTTATATGGGTGTGTTGTCCCTCCACCAAACCTGAAAAAGTGGGGAGGATCTCCTTTGAAGGAGCTGGATTTGTATATACCAGGGGGGTCACCACCTAAGGCAATGTAATGAGTGACAAATTAGAGCCTGTGGTGCCCCCAACTCCTATGAAGACAATTCCACTTGAAGTGGTGATGCTGCTAACGCAGCTACTCCATGAATGGACACTTCTTCCCTTCTAAAGGAGAGTTTCCTTTCTACTTCACCCAATAGGGGAGGGAAAACATCTTTATTAGGATCTGGAGATGTTAAATCTAGGGGGGTCACCACATTTGACAATGTAATGAATGGTTCTTGAGAGTTAGTGATGCCCCCAACTATCTGTGAAGACAGGTTCTGAATTGGATTTACCAAAATATTATTGGCTACTGAAGTAGCTAATTGTGTTCCCATCTCTGGTTCAATTCCAATACCTTTCAGGAGTTAGTCAATTTCAGAATTGAGATCATGAAGAAAAATAAAGGTCTTAGAGATTGGAGAATCAGGTTGTTGGCTCACAAATACCTTCGGTTTAAAATTCATTTTATGACGTTTTCGAGAAGGCAGAGCTATAGGGGATATTTCAATAAATTCCTGATTTGGTCGGGATACACTCCTATCATCTATATCAAGTGTTCTTTTTCTGGTTTTAGGAGAGATATGAAGTGTTTGTTGAACTCTGGCAGTGGTTAGAACTGGTTGGTTACCAAGTTCATTGCCAGCTTCAAAGGCCACTAAGGGCTCAAGTGTGTGCACTGCCGTTTGAGGCACAAAAGTAGATATTGTGACAAATTCATCTTGAAAAAAGGCAGAAAATTCAAAATCCAGAAGTGTACCTTCTTCCATTTATTCATCAGAAAGGTTAGGAATGTGCACATCGGTGTTCTGAGTCTCTTCCACAGCTACCTCTTCTGGTGCATTATCAGGGCTTTGCCTTTGTTGATCTTGTTCAGGATCTGGTTCTTGTTCATTGTCTGAACCAACTTCATCCATGCTTTCATCCTCTTTTTTTTATCCTTGTTCTTCTTCTTGTGATGCTTCATCTATTCTAGAGTCATCTCTTTGCACATCTGATGTTTCAGCTTCAATCTCCTCTTGAGAGGCTGCTTCTTCTGAATCTCTGTTTGCTGACACATCAGTTTGAGATACATGATCTTCTTCTTCAGCCTGTCTAAGAAGAGAAAAGTAATCTCGAATAGAATTATTCATTGGAGTAGGAGTAAACCTGTTTGGGTATTCATCTTCATGTTGTAGCAATAAGATTGTTTTGAACTGAAGAGAGGGTGATTCTTCCAAAGGACTATTCTGAAATGATTGAATTTAATCAGCATTTAGTTTATTGTTCAACACCAATTGCAAAAATCTTGGATATAGACAGAAATTCTCCATTTTTGCTTGGTTCTTCAAGATTTCAGCCATGTTCAATCTTCCAAAGTTGAGCCTGACATCCGAAGCTACTGCATAAGCTATCACCTTGTTAAACTGTGTAATCCCGTTGAAACCACCTGTCTCCGGTGCAAAACCATGAGATAAGATATTGAAGAACAAGTTACACTCCTTGGGCATATGATGCTTGTAGATCTTCTTAGGGAGATTGTTGTTTTCCTTGTACAGTGCAGCCACATGAAGAAGTTGTTTAAATCTGTTTGAGATGGTTCATCTTCAAAGTTTTTAGTTGTCAAATAAAGTGCCTGATTTATGTCATTTTCTATTATTAACACTTTTTGTCACTGAATTGAACAAGTGAAAGCTGATATCTCATCTGCAGATGTGTCTTTAGAAGACTTGTACGTCTGTCTAAGAAGATTTTAATTCAAAGGCACATTAGTAGTTAGTGCATAACGGACCATGGAACTTTCATTTAAAAATCGGGCTCATTTTCCTAAATCACCTGCTTTAGTCCAGTGATCTACTAAAATAGATAAATAATTAGTCTTTTTAATCACAAAATGACCTGCCATTTTATCAAAGTGAAAGGTAATTTTAACGAATTAAAACTACTAATTAAAGTCAAATTAATTTAGTAAATTATGAACTAAACCCTAATTTTAAAATTACTTGGATTGACTTGAAGTTAATATATGACGAACTCCTAGTAATTTTAAGGACAAAACTAATTTTAGTTTTAATATTTAATAGATTAAAATTATGAGCACTCTAAGTCAAACAGTTCAAAATATTAAGAAAATGCTAATTTTAAAACCTCAACCAAAATTGATGAGACCACTTGCAAATGAAAGATACGATTGTGGGTTTCACAAAACTGGTTTTAAATTTAAAATCGGACAAAAATTGCTTGTAAAAGTTCGATTAAAAAAGTAGATCTTAGTTGCGCCTGAAATAATGTAAGTACTGTGTATGTATATGAGAATCGCAACAAAATAATGAAAATGAAATGTGCAAGTACAAGACACAGAAATATATTGGCACTACTAAAACAGAAATAAAATGACTAAGGACGTTTGTTGAGCCTACACAGTATTTACACTTTGATGGCGCCACAAACCTCATTAGCGCAACATAAGATTAAGTCATTTTCTTGCGTCTACACAGTGTGTACATTGTGGTGGCGCCAAAAAATGGCTTATCACAACAAAATTACTTAATTTTGTTTAAGTGTTTCGTTGCGCCTGTAAAGTGTAACCACTGTATGGGCGCAACAAAATTTCACTAAGTGTTGGCCTCTTTTGTTGCGCCTACACAGTCGTTCCCCTGTGTGGCGCAACAAAAATAAGTGGCGCAACAAAATCACTTGGTGAATTTTGTTATTCCACAAAATTTTTTGTTAATTAAAATATAATTATATTTATGTGAATAATTCGAAACAAATCAGCAATAAAATAATTATTCACTAATACAAATATATCATGAGTTATTAATAATTTATAAGAATAACAATAAATTGTTATAATTATAAATATTTATAATCTATACTACATTTTAATATTAACAATTATGGCCTGTAAAATATTAACTATAATACGGTCCATAATTATTAAAACTCACAAAATATTAATTAATAATAAGAACATTAATTGTTAAAATTATCAAAATAAATAAATTTATGCTTCTTAATATTTTACTTTTATTTTAAATATGAGAACAAATATAAATATTCATCCTTTCTATTTAAAATAATTTCAAATAATATTTAAATAAATAAGTGCTAAGAATTTATTTTTTAAATACAAGCACTTAAATATTTTCTAAGATCAAAATGAAATAAATACCATATTAATAAAATTAGCAGGCATGCATGAGGTATTGTTATGGAACAAAATCTAGGGTGTAGTTATTGCGATGTATGTCGGAGCTTATCGAGCTTTTATGGCTGCACTTGTGTTTCGTAGCTTGGTTCTGCCCTCACAAGATGCCTACATATCTCAGTATGTGTTGAGAATCAAGCCAGACGTAGTTCTTGGAATGAGGGGTTAGACCCTTTATATAGACGTAGAGAGTCTAGGAATTAGAGTAGATTTAGGAACCTTGATTGGTAAGGTATTTCCTAGAAGGATTCTAGATCCTTTGTAGAAGCAGTTTCCATGTAGGAATAGGTTTCCTTGTAGTAGGACATAATTAATTAGCTGTATATTTAGCTAATTAATTAATTACGAATTTATTTGCTAATTAGGGTTTCAAGCCTCATTCAATGGGCCCCCCTTTTGGACCAAACTAGGTACAATTAATGTCACATTAATTATGTCTTTAGGGCTTACTTTTAGCCCATATCATTTGCCCCCCCAACTTCTGTAAAGTGTGCAATACTTTGCAGAAGTTAAGGTTTATGAATTTGTCGTCGAGGTTCTCTTCTATTTATGAAGAATTTTTCACAATTCTTTTCTTGTACCCACATGTATTTTTCCTTAATTTCTTGGAGTTTTTCTCTAATTATAGAGAAATTTCCACAATTTACTAGCACCCACATGTATTTTTCCTTAATTTTTAGGAATTTTTCTCTAATTATAGAGAATTTTCCACAATTTACTGGTACCCACAGGTATTTTTCCTTAATTTCTTGGAATTTTTCTCTAATTATAGATAATTTTCCACAATTTACTGGTACCCACAGGTATTTTTCCTTAATTTCTAGGAATTTTTCTCTAATTATAGAGAAATTTACACAATTTACTGGTACCCACAGTTATTTTTCTTTAATTTCTAGGAATTTTTCTCTTATTATAGAGAATTTTACACAATTTACTGGTACCCACAGGTATTTTTCTAGGAATTTTCCTATATTTTTAGAAAAATTTCCATAATTTATTTGCCTTTTTAATCATTTTTAATGATTTTCTGGCATTTCTTCAGCATTATTTTCGACCAGGAATCCTAGTCGAATTCGACCAGGATCTTGGTCGGTTTTAGGCTGTCACGGAATCCTGATCGAACAAGGTTCCTGGTCGATTTTCGACCAGGATCCTGATCGGTTTTAGGGCGTAATGTGATTCTGATCGAATGAGACTTCTAGTCAATTTTGGTGGCCAATTTGCATTCTGGTCGACCGAGACTCCTAGTCGAATTTGGCTAGGATGTTGATCGAATGTTTCCTTAATCGGAATCCTGGTCGACAGGGGTTCCTGGTCGAATCTTGCCTTAATTGGAATCCTGGTCGACGGGGGTTCCTGGTCGAATTATGCCTTAATTGGAATCCTGGTCGACAGGGGTTCCTGGTCGAATTATGCCTTAATTGGAATCCTGGTCGACAGGGGCTCCTGGTCGAATTATGCCTTAATTGGAATCCTGGTCGACAGGGGTTCCTGGTCGAATCTTGTAAAAGGCCCCAAGAATTTTGGCGGTTTAATGGGCCTTGGCCCATTTTATTTTTCCACCTGTTTTAGTCCACCTCGATTTTTGGGCCATAAGCCTGCTAGGCCCAATTAGTTTATGGGCCTTGTTACCGGCTATAGGAAGTTCAACCGGTTGAATTACCGTTATCTTCGGCTATAAATTAGTGAAATGAGAACTTCACTTTTCACTTGTTACTTTCTCAGTAGAATTCTCTCTCAAAATTTCACTCTAGAGTTCATAGTCAGGGCGATTTCCGGGGAAGCTTTTCCGATCAACCTTCATCTTTCTCAAGTTTCAAGCGTTCATCACTTGAAGGCTTATGGTGGATTCCCAAGATGCTGCTCAACAAAGACTTCTTGCCAGGGCGGTAAAAAGAGGTAGCACTGTTACCGTGAACTATACTTTTTCTTCACTTTCTGATCTTCTTCAAACCATGGGTGAGGAGTTCCCTACCCTGGCTGAGCTAGATGCCTCTAGGTTTTCCAGCACCTTCATTAATCAAATTCATTGTGATAAATTTACAAAATTGTATAAACTTCCTCCTGGGTATAAATTTGTTTTGGCCGAGCCCGGAGATCGGGCCTGTCATTGGAGGCCCAATAGGCTATGTATTTTTAGAGACGCACTTTTAGGTGGGCTTAGACTCCCTTTTCACGAATTTGTCGTTAGGTTGCTAGCTGAGGTTAGGTTAAATCCATGTCAATTGAGCCCAAACTCGTGGCGGACCCTCCTTTGTTTTATAGTTTTATGTCTTAGGAAAAACTATCCCCTTTCTGTAGCTGTCTTTAGAAGTATTTTTCAGTTTAAAAATAGCTCATCAAGTATATTGGGCTGGATTTATATAAGCCACAGGCAAGGGGTGAGCCCAATCTTTTGTAACAAATCTTTGCCTGACAACAATACCGATTGGCGGACGGACTTCTTGTACTTGGAATGGGAAGGAGGAGATTGGGGCACTCTTTTTAGGCCCAAATTTTGCAAGGTTAAAGATGGGAATGCGGGCTTTATCCAGCTAACTCCCGAAGAAAAACTTATTATTGCCAACTTGGGCCAGGATAAGGGCTTGACCCATCACAGGAAGATTCTGGAGGATTTTTCTTTGAAGGCCGTGGGCCTTTCTCATGTTTCTGATAACGGTATTTTTCTTTCTTGACTCGTCATTTTTTCTGACTATTCTGAGTTCAGTTGTTTTTTTTTTTTGTTTTAAAGCTGCGGAAAACATTAACTTTCATCTGGGCGTGGGTGATCAAGAGACCCACAAGATGAGGAAGTCTCGCGAGGGTCTCGAAATCCCAATTAAGGAGCACAATCTTCCTGGGTTCCTTCACCCTTATGACAAAGCCCAAGGAAAGAGGCCTCGGGTTGATGAAGAGGAAAACCCAGACACCGCGGCTTGGAGGCCCAACTAGGGTTTGAGGAGGCAAGACACCGTCGTTGGGAGTTCTTTGAACTCCCTCGATTGGTCGCAGAATTCTATTCTTCCAGTTGACAAGGCCAAGATTGTCCTGAAGACGGACATAGAAGAGGCCGAGACTCTAGGGGCCCAAGCTGTTGCCATGGTAAGGCCCACTTGTTTCCCGACTTTTATACTTGATGGTTTTCCGACTTTTCTATTTTCTCACTGTGTCGTGCTTTTTAAATAGGTCAATACCTACTTCCAGACCATGGCCCATCAGGCCAAGACTTGGCACTTTTCAGAAAAGGCCCAAAGGAAGATCAAGATCAAAGCTGAGGCCAAGGTGGGCACTCTCGAGAAGAAGTTGCTCGAGAAGGATCAAGAGTTGGTGGCAGCCCATGCCGAGCTGCAAGACTTAAGGTCCGGGAAGAAGGCCATGATCGCTGAGTACATGGAGTTGGAAGAATTCTATGCTTTTATGGATAAGCATGATGACATGGTTTTTCCGACGACTTGTGCTCAGGCTTGGGAGAAGTGCCTTGGAGCTGTGTTGGCCAAGCACCCTGGACTTTTTGACCCTGCCGACTTCCCTTGTCCTATGGGGCAATCTTTGGCCTTGACCTCCACCATCCGCGAGGATAATTCTGGGGATCTCTCGGGTGGTGAGGCCTTGGGTGATTATGATAGAGTCTTTGACTCCCCTGAGGCCGAGGAGGATGCTGAACAGGGCGAAGAAGGGAAGGATGCGGAGGAGGACGCCGAGGACCTTCCTTAGTTTTTTACTTTTCTCTTTGTATTTATTCCTTGTATTTCCTATCTGTTTAACTTATGTAATCCCAAGGCTTTGTTATAAAAAGTCCGTTGTCGTTTGTCCTTTTCTTTTTCATGCCTTAGTATATTTGACAAATTACACTTTATCGAGCATAGAATAAATGGGATATTAATCGGAGTGCCAAACAGGTTTCTTATTCTTTTGTCGTAAAAGAACTAATAAAAGTTGCCAAACTAGGCTAAACACAGATTTTTGAAGATGCCACAAGGCTGAAAATTTTATTAATAATGCCTTCGAGGCTAAAGTGGGCGCAACCCTTACATAATGGAAATCCTGGAGCGAAAGGCTCTTATGTCCTAATGGTTTCATCGAACCTTATTTCTACTTAGTTCCTAAATATAAGAACTCATAGTTGAATTCCTTAAACATAATAAACCTTCAGGTTGGAGGCATGCCAAGTTCTTGGCACTTCAACATCTTCCAGGGTTTCAAGGATGTATGATCCTCCTCCCTTAACTCGTTTTATCTTGTACGGCCCTTCCCAGTTGGGGGCCAACTTGCCTTTAGGGCCTACTCCGGAAGCTTCAACTTTCCTGAGGACCAAGTCCCCTTGTATGAAAAACCTTTCTTTAACCCTTAGGTTGTAGTAGAACGACGACTTCTTTTGATATTCAATGATTTTTGCATGAGCTTTGTCCCTGACTTCATCTATCAGGTCTAATGCAAGCTTCATCCCTTCTTCATTTTCCTTGGGCACAAAGGCCTTGATTCTTGGGGATACATGTGATATTTCAACTGGAACCACTGCCTCGGCTCCATAAGCCAGGAAGAATGGAGTTGCATCAGTAGTAACTTTATGGGTGGTTCTATATGCCCAGAGTATTGGCAAAAGCTCATCCACCCAAGTATTAGCAGAACGCTCGATCCTTTTCTTAAGACCATCTAGGATGATTCAATTAGCTACCTCAGCCTGCCCATTTGCTTGAGGATGTGCAACAGAAGTGAAGCGTAGAGCGATGTCATTATCGTTGCAATATCCCTTAAATTCCTCATTGTGAACTGTGTGCCATTGTCCGTCACCAGGATTCGTGGTATCCCATACCTACATATGATGTTTTCCCATAAGAATTGAGCTACTTGTTTTGTGGTTATCTTGGCTAGTGGCTTAGCCTCAATCCATATAGTGAAGTAATCGATTGCAACGATTAGGAACTTTCTATGTCTGCTAGCCATTGGAAAGGGCCCAAGAATGTCCATCCCCCACATTGCAAACGGGATGGGTGAATTGATAGACGTTAACATCTCAGGAGGTTGCCTAACGACCGGTGCATGCCTTTGGAACCTGTCACACTTTTTCACGTAATCCTTTGAATCTTTTAACAAGTCAGGCCAGTAAAAGCCTAGACGGGTGATCTTATGAGCCAAGGCTCTACCCCCCAGGTGTTGGCCACAGATTCCTTCGTGTACTTCTTTTAACGCCTCATGGGCTTCGTCTGGCTTTAGGCATTTCAAGTATGGAATAACAAAAGATTTCTTGTAGAGAATCCCATCAATAAGAGCGACCTTAAGGCCCTCACAGTGAGTTTTCTGGCTTCCATGGTGTTGGAAGGTGTCCATCCAGATTGAAGGTGAGCTCTAATTGGATCCATCTAGCAACTGCCCATGTTTATCGGGGCTACCAACTTTGCGTCGATGCTGGGGGTTTTCAAGATTTGGAAGTAAATACTTCCCCCATGTTCATCTGCTTCTGATGTGGCGAACTTTGACAAGGCATCGGCCTTCGTATTCTCTTCTCTAGGAATATACTCAACCTGACATTCTTCAAATTGAGTCATTATAGCTTTGACCAACCGGAGGTATTTGATCATGATTTCTTCCCTTGCTTCAAAATCCCCATTTACTTGGGATATAACCAGCTTTGAGTCTCCACAAACTTTGAGGTGTTTGGCATTTAGTGCCTTGGCCAAACCCAGGCCTGCTATGAGTGCTTCATACTCGGCTTCATTGTTGGTTGTCGGGAAGTCAAGCTTAATAACATACTCAATAGTGAATCCTTCAGGACTTTATAGCACCAAGCCTGCTCCACTAGATTTTATTTTTGATGCCCCATCAAAATTGAGCACCCAATATTCTTTAGGAGTTTGTTCTCCTTCTTTTTGTTTTGTTTCCTCACTATCCTGCCCCCCGACTTCTTGGTCGTCGATAGTACATTCGGCCACTAAGTCAGCAAGAGCTTGAGCTTTTATGGCCGTTCGAGGCTTATACTTGATGTCGAATTCTCCTAACTCAATGGCCTACTTAATCAGTCTTCCACTTGCCTTGGGGCTGTGTATGATACTTCTTAGAGGTTGATCAGTTAATACTTCAATTTTGTGTGCTTGAAAGTAAGGCCGTAATTTCCTCGAGGCCATTACCAAGGCCAGTGCAAACTTCTCAATTTTGGAGTAGTTAAGTTCCGCTCCATGCAAAACTTTGCTCACATAATAGACTGGCTTTTGAATTTTCTCTTCTTCCTTTATAAGAACAGCACTCAGGGCCTTTTCTGATATGGCCAAATATAAGTATAAGATGTCCTCGGGACTAGGCTTGGCCAATAACGGAGCTTTAGCCATATATTTCTTCAGTTCCTCAAAGGCCGTTTGACTTTCTTCTGTCCACACGAAATCTTTAATTTTTTCAATGTCTTGAAGAAGGGTAGACATTTATCCCCAGACTTCGAGACAAACCTCCCCAGGGCAGCAACTCTTCCTGTCAATTTTTGGGCGTCCTTTACTGTTTTTGGAGGTTCCATGTCGAGTATAGCCTTGATTTTATCCGGATTGGCCTCAATCCCTCTTTTAGAGACCATCATTCCTAGGAATTTTCCAGATCCCACGCCAAAGGCGCACTTTGCAGGGTTAAGCATCATATTGTGGTGCCTTAGCACTTCGAAAGCCTCTTGCAGGTGCTCAATATGGTTGGCCTAATCGAGGCTTTTGACTAGCATATCATCAACGTAGACCTCCATGGTTTTTCCAATGAGATGCTTGAAAATTTTGTTTACTAGCCTTTGATAGGTGGCCCCTGCATTCTTTAACCCAAAGGCCATAATGAGATAACAAAATACACCAAAGTTAGTGATGAAAGATACCTTGGTGATGTCATCCTCGTGCATCCGGATTTGATTGTATCCACTAAATCCATCCATGAAGCTTAACATCTCATGTCCCGTCGTGGCATCTATAAGTGCATCGATCCTTGGAAGAGGGAAGCAATCCTTTGGACATGCATCATTCAAATCTGTGAAGTCCAGGCACATCCTCCACTTTCCATTAGATTTCCTGACCATTACAGGGTTCGCAAGCCATTCGGGAAACTAAATTTCTTTGATGAATCTAGCCTCTAAGAGTTTTTCCACCTCTTGCTTTATGGCTTCTTGTCTTTCTGGAGCAAAATTTCTTTTCTTTTGCTTAATAGTTTTCCATCGTGGATCCACGTTAAGCTGATGAGTGATCAGATTGGGGTCAATTCATGGCATGTCAGCGGCTGTCCAAGCAAATTAGTCCCCGTTTTCTTGCAAGAACTTTGTTAATTTCTCTTTCATAGGCTCTTCTAATGAGGCCCCGATATAGGTGACTTTCTCCGGTTCTCCTGGAACTAAAGGAATTGGAACCAAGTCCTCAGCTGGTTTTCCCCTTCTTTCTTCATCTTCTCTTGAGTCCATGTCTTCTATGGGTAGGACTTGCCCCCCGACTCCATCGGGTCTCAGGGATGCTACGTAGCAACTTCTTGCCATTCTCTGGTCTCCTTTTTCCTCCCCTATGCGGTTTCTGATAGGGAATTTTATCTTCAAATGATAACTCGAGGCAACAGCCTAAAAAGCATGCAAACACGTTCTTCCAAGGATTGCATTATATGTGGAAGATGCTTTGATTATCAGAAAGGTTAGCATCTGTGTGATCTCTCGAGGTTCTCTCCCCATTGTCATGGGTAATTGAATGGTCCCTTCTACTTTTGACTCCACTCCATTAAAACCATATATTGGAACATCCGAAGGGGTTAGTTGGGAATCATTGTACCCCATCTTCACAAAGGCATCGTAGAACAAGATATCAACCGATGTTCCATTGTCCACCAGGACTCTTTTTACTTCTGAATTTCCTATCAAAGGGGCTATGACAAGAGGATCATCATGGGGAAACTTTATCCCTTCTAGGTCCGAGTCATCAAAGGATATGACTACCTCTGTTCTAGCGCGTTTAGGTGCTTCCCCTACGACTTGCATAACCTCTCTTGCATATGCTTTCCTTGAATTTCTTGAACTCCCCGCGGAAGTGGGGCCTCCAAAAATCATCTTAATAACTGGTCCTCTAGGTCGAGGATTCCTATCCCGACCATCGTTATTCTTTCTGTTATCGTCGCGCCTATCATGACTCCCATCCTTAGTGTACTTAGAAAACTTTCCTCTTCTAATAAGGAACTCGATTTCATCCTTCAATTGTCTACAGTCATCCGTGTCATGCCCAGTATCCCTATGAAATCGGCAAAACGCGTTCTTGTTCCTCTTCTCAGGATCAAATTTCAGGGGTTTAGGCCATCTTAGATCTCGATCTCTTTCGATATCCAACAGGATTTGACTTCGCGGCGTGTTCAACCTTGCATATTCAGCGAATTTTGGACCAAAGCTATTTTTCTTAGGAGGGGATTCAGAATCCTTATCCGTCTTGGGATACTTGTCTCGGGCATCATACTCCTGATCGCCTTTTCTCTTTTTGTTATTATTCCCATGTGTAGCCACTGATATAGTGGTTTTCTTCATGCTTTCTTCTGCCTTGATGTATTTCCCTGCTCTGTCTTGAGGAAGAAGCATGTTCTCAGACGGATGTTTAGCTAGATATCTCTTGAAATAAGGATCAGTCGTCCCCTGTTGTAAGGCTATCATAGCCACTTTCTCGTCTAAGTCTGGGACTTTCAAGGCTTCCTTGGTGAAGCGGTTCAGGTAGTCCCTCAGGGATTCATTCTTTCCTTGCTCCAGATTCATGAGAGAAGCTGAGCTTTTTTTGTGTACTCTTCCGCTTATAAACTGGCTTATAAAGGCCTTACTGAGTTCTTTAAAGGACCCAATGAAGTTGGGAGGTAACAGGCTATACCATCGTTGAGCCATGCCCCCCAGAGTTTGGGGGAAAGCCCTACACTTCACAACATCATTGATAGGTTATAATAACAAAGCATTCGAGAAGGTTCTTACATGATTTGCCGGATCGCCTGCCCCATCATGAGTCTTGATGGTGGGCATCTTGAATTTTTTTGAGATATGAGCGTTCATGATCGTCTCAGTGAAGGGTGGCGTTGGATCATCAGGATCTCCGAGTGGCAGCAACTTAGTGGGATCAACCCTTATAGTTTCCATTCTTCTCCCTCGAGGGGTTCCATCTAGTTCTATGATGTCAAGAGCTTCACGCCTTGGGGATGGCCCTATGCCCGGTCGACCTAAGCTTTTCCTTAGCTCTTTGAGTTCGGCCTCGTAGGAAGCAATTTTCTGTTCTAGCGTCCTTCAGGACTGTGAACGTCGGCTTCCTACGGGTTCCTTACCAAACCTTCTCCTCCTAGGATTAATATCGGTGCCTTCAGAGCTTTCATCATCGGTTGAGTATGGTCCTGAGAAATCACAAACTCCTTCTCTACGCCCATAATTTTGCGGGGGTTCCAACCCTCGGATGTAAAGAGAGGGATAAGCTTAGGAGAGTCCAAGCCTAGGTTGGGCGATAGTGCTACTAGGGATAACGACAGTAGAAATTTATGTGTGAAGAGGGGCAGTAACAATAAAAGGAGTTTGAGTTACCTGGGATAGAGGATTGGATCCCCGGATGATTTCCTCAGGATTGGTAGAATGGACGATTTCACTGAACGGGCCAAGCCTTTGAGTGCTAGGGCCTTGAGTTCCAGCAGGAATAGTGGTGGTAACGGGTACATCGGTGGTTTGAGTTTCATCAGGAGGAATCACAGCAATCGGGTCTCCGGTGGTAGGGACGATGTCTTCATCAGTTTTTCATGTTCTTGCCATAGTTGATGTCTTCTTCCCACAGACGGCGCCAAATGTTGTGGAACAAAATCTAGGGTGTAGTTATTGTGATGTATGTCAGAGCTTATCGAGTTTTTATGGTTGCACTTGTGTTTCGTAGCTTGGTTCTGCCCTCACAAGATGCCTACGTATCTCAATATGTGTTGAGAATCAAGCCAGACGTAGTTTTTGGAATGAGGGGTTAGGCCCTTTATATAGACGTAGAGAGTCTAGGAATTAGAGTAGATTTAGGAACCTTGATTGGTAAGGTATTTCCTAGAAGGATTTTGGATCCTTTGTAGAAGCAGTTTCCATGTAGGAATAGATTTCCTTGTAGTTGGACATAATTAATTAGCTGTATATTTAGCTAATTAATTAATTACGAATTTATTTGCTAATTAGGGCTTCAAGCCTCATTCAATGGGCTCCCTTTTAGACCAAACTAGGTATAATTAATGCCACATTAATTGTGTCTTTTGGGCTTACTTTTAACTCATATTAGGTATTTATCTAACTTGTAATCTTAAGAACTGGAAAATAAATTGGTAAATAAATTCACAAGTCCTAAAAATATTGAAATTAATCAACTAGTGAATTTATCAGCTTCAAAATGCAGTTATTGAATACTAACTGATTAGTTAGTAGAATTTAACATCCCCAGTTTATAAACCAGTCTACTGAAAGTGATTTCATCTAGTGGTTTAATGAAGATGTTTGCAATTTGTTGCTCTATACGTACAAAATGTAACTCTATAGTACCACTCATGACATGCTCTCTTATAAAATGATACCTGATATCAATGTGCTTGGTCCTTGAGTGCTGAACTGGATGTTTTGTGATTGCTATGACACTTGTGTTGTCACAGAATATTGGAATTTTGCTCAGCAACAGTCCATAGTCTTGAAGTTGGTTCCTTATCCACAATATTTGTGCACAACAGCTTCTAACAACGACATATTCAGTTGACATTGCAACTGAGTGCTGCTTCTTTCTATACCAGGGCACCAATCTTCTACCAAAGAATTGACAACTCTCTGATGTACTCTTCCGATCAATCCTACGTCATGCATAATCAGAATCTATATAGCCAACAAGGTCAAAACCTATATCTTTAGGGTACTAGATTCCAAGATTCAGACTTCCCTTAAGATACCTAAAAATTCATTTAACAGCTATAAGATGTAATTCTTTAGGGTCACTCTGAAACCTAGCACACAAGCATGTGGCAAACATAATATCTGGTATACTTGCAGTTAAGTAAAGTAATGAGCCGATCATACCTCTGTAGTTTGTGATGTTTACCCTCTTACCAGGTTCATCTTTATCAAGCTTAGTGGAAGTTGCCATTGGGATTTTTGCTGGTGATGCATCTTCAAGACCATACTTCTTCAAGAGATCACTGATGTACTTGGTCTGGCAAATGAAGGTTTCATCTTTCATTTGGCTTACTTGGAGTCCAAGGAAGTAATTCAGCTCCCCTATCATTCTCATCTCATACCTACTCTACATTAACTTAGCAAATCTACTACACAACTGATCATTAGTAGAACCGAATATAATGTCATCCACATATACTTGTACTAATATCATGTCATTTTTATGCATTTTATGAAACAGAGTCTTATCTATGACACCTCTAGTGAAACCATTTTCAAGTAAGAATACAGATAGAGTGTCATACCATGTCCGAGGTGCTTTCTTTAGGCCATAGAGTGCCTTGAAGAGAAAGTACACAAAATCAGTAAATTCTGGATCTTCAAACCCTGGGAGTTGTTCCACATACACTTCTTCTTCAAGCTCTCCATTCAGGAATGCACTCTTCACATGCATTTGATATAATTTCAAGTTGGAATGTGTTGTGAATGTCAGAAACATCCTAATAGATTCAAGCCTTGCCACTAGTGCATATGTTTCATTATAATATATTCCTTCTTCTTGGGAATAACCTTTAGCAACCTGTCTTGCTTTGTTCCTCATAACAATGTCATCTTCATCCAGTTTATTTCTAAATACCCACTTTATGCCAATAATAGACTTGTTCTCTGGCCTGGGTACCAGCTTCCAGACTTTTTATCTTTCAAATTGATTGAGTTCTTCTTGCATAGTAATAACCCAATCTGGATCTTCTAGTGCTTCTTCTACTTTCTTTGGCTCTATTTCAGAATGAAAACCAGAGAATAAACATTCATTCTGTGAAGGACATCTTGTTTGAACTCCATCTGGATCTCCTAGAATCAACTCAAAGGGGTGATCTCTACTCCACACCCTATGCCTAGGTAGATCTGCCCTAGATGATTCAGCCTGATTATCATTAAAGTGCTGAGTCCTATTAGTTGATCCTTCAGTTGCTCCCACTGAGCTGCTGCTAGGTTGAGAATGAGATTATCTACCACTACTAGTAGTTTCTGTGAATCTTCCACTGTTTCCACTACTAGAGTCAGAATCATCATTGTTGGTATTCTCAATTGGTGTTTGATTCTCTGTTGCAACTTCAGGTTCTACTTCACCTTCATCTGAGTTCATATTTTCCTACTGCAGAGTTTCACTGTTATCTGTTCTTTGCAAACTTGGGAGTTAAGATCATCGAAATTTACATTCATGCTTTCAATGACCTTTTTCTGTTCAATCACATAAACCCTGTACGCTTTTCATTCAGAGAGTAACCAAGAAATATGCCTTCATGAGCCTTGGATTCAAACTTTCCTAGATGCTCATCATTTTTAAATACAAAGCACTTTGCTCCAAACACATGAAAGTATTTCATTGTTGGTTTCTAGTTTGCCATTAACTCATATGTAGTCTTGTCATTATCTTTATTAACTAGGGTATGATTTTGAGTATAGAAAGCTGTGTTAACTGCTTCAGCCCAAAAGTATAGAGGTAATTTAGCTTCATTCAGCATTGTTCTTGCTACTTCAATTAAAGTTCTGTTTTTCCTTTCTACTACTCAATTTTGTTGTAGAGTTCAAGGTTACAATTCTGAATTATGTTCCATTGTCAGACCTTATTTTCCTGACAGGCAAATCAGCTTCTAACTCTATCTTCTTTATGTGATCAATAATTATTTGAGGGGCTTCATCCTTTGAGGCTAGAAACAACAACCAAGTGTACTTGGAGTAGTCATCTACAATTACTAGTGCATATCTCTTCCTTGACATAGACATGACGTTAACTGGACCAAATACATCCATATGCAGAAGTTGCAGTGGTTTAGTAATTTCTTATGAGTTTTTGCTTCGGTGAGATGCTTTCTTCGACTTCCCTTTTTAACATGCTTCACACAAACCTTCTTGACATAATTCCATCTCAGGTCGACTTCTAACCAATTCCCTCTTAACTGAAGAGTTCATTGTCTTAAAGTTTAGGTGTGAAAGTTTCTTTTGCCATAACCAACTGTCCTCTATTGAAGCTTTGCTATAAAAACATTGAACTTCACCTTTTCTTGCAGAGAATAAGTTAGCCACAAAGAGATTCCCCTTTCTCACTCCCTGAAGAGCAAGCTTCACATCTTTCCTGTTTTGGATTGCACACTTTTCCTTTTCGAACGTAACTTTGTAGCCCTTGTCAGTGAACTGACTGATACTTAGGAGGTTGTTCTTTAATACGTCCACAAGAGAGATATTTTCAAAGATAAAATTTGCGATTTCCAAATTGCCATATCCCGTTGTGAACCCCTTGTTGTTATTTCCAAAGGTCACTATCGGGCCAGCTTTCTCAATCACATCTGATAGCAGGTATCACCAATCATATGTCTAGAACAACCGATGTTGAGAATCCACATGACACGCTTGTTCTTTGTTATGCCTTGCAACCACAGATTGATTACTTCTTCTTTGGCACCTAAATTTGAATGGGTCCAAGAGGCTTAGATAAGTTAACAAATTTAGCTGTAGAAATTTCCTTGTCCTTGTCTTTCTCATTGACTGTGCCCTTGCCCTTTGGTTTAGCCTTGACAGGTGTGTCTTTAGGCTTAGGGACAGGGGCTTCCTTCATAGACTTAGGAGGACTAGCAGTCTTTTCCCTAACATGCTTTCTATTCATGTTCACATCAGTATTAATGCAAGTACTAGATGATGCATTCATCAAGTTTATATATGCAGACATGATGTTGAAATCACATGGTATGCACCTACTTCACCGCATGGTTGGTGAGGGATAGACATGGAAGGCATGGCAGACATATTAGAAGTTTCTATTTTAACTACTTTTATCTTTTTGCATGCATGCGTAAGATGACAAGTAGAATTATAATTGTTACAAACTTTCCTACTAGCTTCGGGAGAATATGCATAATCATTTTTCTTATTAACAACTATCTTACCATTTTTGTTACCTTTCCTCTTTTCATTTTTGTTTCCTACATAACTTTTAATCTGTTCCTTAGGTTCTAAATTTTTTACAGATTTCTTAGGCAGCTTTTCTTTATCTTCTTCCTCTTTCTTTTTATCCTTAGCAAGGATTTATTCTTTCATTAAGATCTGTTCTTCATCTAAGGGTTGTATGAAAAATTTCTTGTATAGGGGCTTAGGGACATTTTTTAACACATGTGGAATGTCTTGCTTCACAGGACTTTCCTCGACAATTGATTCCTCATGTCTCTTTCCTACCTTCTTATCATTGTCAAATCCTATTCCATTTTCTTGACCTATGACCTGTTTATCAATTGCCTCCTTAACAAGATTAGCAGATTTCTTATAAGCTTGAAGTTTTAACTCTAACTCAGAAATGTTATTCCTAAGTTCAGTTTCTACTTCTTGGTTGCATTTGTCTATATTCTACAGGTATTCTACCTTCTGTCTAAGATCTTCTAAGTTAATACATGCAAGTTCTAGTTATTCATTTCTAGGTTCTAGCATTTTGTTCTTTAGAACTAGTTTAGCATTTTCTTCTTCTGATGCTAGCATGCTTGTGTGTATATTAAACATTTCTACACTAAGATCTTCTACAGTTTTCTTATAATCAGAATTAGACATGTCAACTGTGGAAAGAAATGATACCTTCGATGACTAAGGTGATGCCTCTGAAGAGTCTGCCATTAGAGCAACATTTCCATATGTCTCTTCTTCATCGTTGTCTTAATCATCCTAGCTCTTTCCCTCGGCTATGTAAGCTCTTCCCTGTTGCTTCTTTACCAGTGCATTATACTTCTCTTTCAATTCATCATACGACTCCTTTCTTTCTTTTCCTTACTTAGGCTTCCGATATTCTATAGCAAAATGTTCGGGTTCATTGCAGTTGTAGCACTTAAACTTACTGCGGTCTACCATTCCAGTCTTATAACCTCCTTTGCTGTAAGACCCTGCAGACGAACCACCTCGATTGTTGTTTCTGAAGCTGGAACCACTTTAACTGGTGTGACGCTTGTATTTGTACTTAGGGTTCCTTCTAAACCTGAGGTTCTTCAACTTTCCTGCCATATAGGCCATTGTCTTATTTTCCAACTATTCAATTCTTCCATTGAGTAGAAGTCATCTTCATCACCTGCTTGAGCATTCTCTGTAAATTCAGCTTCTGGAATCTCTTCTTTCTCAGTTACAGGTTTTTGTTTGTTGGTCTCTGTACTAGCAAAATCTTTAGCTACAAGTTCTGTTGTTTTTAACAGAGCTGTATTCTTACTGTCCACTGTTCATGAACCATAAATGATCTGTCTTTGCTCTTGCTCCATTCCATGTGTCTTGAACTTCCCATATAGAATTTCGATAGACATGTCATTTATCTCACTTCTCTCTCTGATGACAGAGATTTTGTGTTCAAGATGCGTTAGCAGTGTCAACATAAATTTCCTGTTGATCTCTCTACGTGAGTAGGCCTTCTCATGCAGTGACAAGTCATTCAATAATTTATTGTATCTCTAAAAGACTTGAGTGATTCTTTCTCCTAGCAGTGACTTGAAAGTTTCGTATTGGGATATAAGAATATCCATCATGTTCTCCTTCACTTCTGCAGTACCTTCTATTAGCAGATCAATCGTATCCCACATTTGATTGACACTAGTGCAATTTGTCACTTGATTCAACATTGTAGTGTCTAGTGAATCCATTAGGATACATTAAAGATGATTATCCTATGCTACTCTTTCTCTGTCAGTGTCAATGTACTATGAAGGCTCCTTTGGGGTAAATCCTTGAGGAATCCGTTCTCCGTCATCTGAGACTGTTTCTGGTGTAAGCTTCTGAGGAACATATGGTCCATTTTCCAAAATCCCCATGCATTGAGAATTAGCTGATTTGATGAAATTGGACATCTTCTTCTTCCATAGAATGTATTCATTTTTGTCAAAGGCTGGGATTTTGATGCTACTAAGTTTTTGGGTAATCATGGTTATGAAGAATTTTAAATCTCAAGAAATAATTAATTTCTTAAAAATTAAAATCAATTCAAATAAAAATTAAATTTCGAGAAATAAAATTTTAATTCGAATTCTTGATGATTGATAGCTTTTTAAAAATTAGTGGATTTAAAATCTTTAAAAAATTCAAAATTGAATTTTCTTTAAAAATAAGGAAATTTCAATATGAATTTTTCTAGATCTAAAAATACACTTTTTTTCGTAAAACTATTTTTGGAACTTCATTTGTAACTTCAATCAACAAACTCTGATACCAATTGTTAGGTCCTAAATCATCATAGAAGGGGGGATTGAATATGATGTTAGTAGATTTTCACTTTTAAATGCGGATTAAGTGTTTGTGTTCTTGAGATATAAAAATGGCAGTTATTGAAACACAGCGATTCAGGAAAATAAAGATATATTATTAAATCTTTGAGGTGCTACAATTCTAATCAAGATATTAGCTTCAATGGGTTCAAACAATATTACAATAAGAATATAGTTGGGTATATTTAATGTATGGCTTTAATGGAGCTTCCCGTCTGTTTATCGTGAATGTAGAAGATGAATGAATGAATTTGTCTGTATTGATTTCATCCATATATATTCTGTAGTCTTTGAAAATAAAACGTAGTTAATTTTCCAATTTCACCAAGTCATTTCTTGCGCCTCTAAGAGTGTGAGTGGTGTATAGGCGCCACAAGAAGGTTTGTTGCGCTCATAGACTTTTGTTGCGCCTAAGCAGTTATTTTGTTACGCCTCTACATCCATTTCCTTGTATAGGCGCCACCACCGCCTTAGAATATTCACTGAAAGCTTCTTTGCGCCTCTTGTCAAGTTTGTTGCGCCTATACTCTTATTCCTTTGTATAGGCGCCATAAAAACTTCACTTAAACATTTGTTGCATCTAGGAAAAGTTTAGTTTCGCCTATACACTTGTTTCCTTGTATAGGCACCACAAATACCTTTTCCTTGCGCCTTGGTTATTTTGTTGTGCCTCATACAAGGTTTCAAGTGTGTAGGAACCACCAAATGTAGTAATACTTTCCTTAAACAATTACCTGAAATTCTTGACGTATTTACCACTTGGTTTTCCCTCTTCTGGCTTGATCAACTGATTTTCTTCTGATAAATCAATGTAATACTCTTCTTGTTATGATGACGCTTAGTGCACTGGTCTGGTTCACAAATGACTAACATTGAATTGAATTCTCTTGACTTCTATTCTGTTTCAGCTGATTAACCTTGACTGGTGAATTGCTTTTTATCACTAAAATCCTCTGGCACTTATACTTAAATCTTTACAGTGTCTTTAATATGAAATCTTCTGAACTCTTATTTGTTGTTGAAGCCTGAACATATTAATGAACTTCTCTCGCTGAAGTTCAATAAGCTTTTCATCTTGAATGCTCTGCAATGATGTATGTATGATTCCTATTTCATGTCCTTCTGAATTCATGTGCTGCATATTAGTATTATTTAACTGTGTTTGTTTCTTAGTTGAGTTATCGATACCACCATTACATGTAACGTTACATTATGCTTTACAAGATGGCAACACTGTAAGAACACTGGAATATGACAAAATTAAAATTGGCAATGTCATCATTGAAAATGTAGCTTTGGTTGAAGGACTCAAGCACAACCTGTTGAGTGTGCATCAAATGACATACATAGGTTATTATATGGAATTTCATGAAACATATTGTGAAGTCAAGAGCAAAAAGACTGACAAAGTAGTTATCATTGGTCATAGACATAACAACCTATTTGAAACTGCTAGAATAATGCAGGAAGCTGTAAAACTTCCTACTTACTTCTGGGCAGAAGCTGTGAACACTGCTCGCATTACTCAAAATTGTACATTGATCAACAAGCATGGAAAAACTCCCTATGAAATGATGAAAGGAAGGAAGCCAAATGTGAAGTATTGTCACATATTTGGAAGCATGTGTTTTATTCTAAAAACACATCCTGAACAGCTCAAAAAGTTTGAATTGAAAGCAGATGAAGGTATTTTTGTTGGGTATCCACAACCTCAAAAACTTCTTCAAAGGCCAAGGTTTTCAACTTAAGAACAAAGGTAGTTATGGAACCCATAAATGTCTCTTTAAATGAAACTAAGATCACAGGATTACATGATTAGCTAGCTCAAGAATGTCTGAGATTTGAAAATGAAAAATCAGAGGATACAGACTCTGATGAGATAAACTCTGATTCCCAAAACTCTGAAGAAACAGAGACTGCAAGTGAAGATACTGCACTTGTTGAGGGGGAGAAACATCAATCTTCCATAGAAAATACTGAACTGAACTCTGTAATTAAAATATATGATCAGTTTCTAATAGACATAGACCTTGATAATTCAAACTCTGTTAATATAAACTCTGAAGTAAGCACACCTTCAAGGGGAGGATCAATATTTACTGAAGAATCATTTTATGATGCCAATAATGGGGGAGCATTTAGTTCAAGAAATCTTCCTCACATCAGAAAATGGACCAAGGATAATACACCTGACTTGATAATTGGTGATCCAAACACTGAAATTTAGACAAGGAAATCAACTCAGAATGAATTTCTATATCATATCTTTCTTTCACAAATAGAATCAAAGAAAGTTGAAGATGCTCGTAAAGATGCAGATTGGGTAACTGCAATCGAAGAGGAATTAAGTGAATTTGACAGAAATGAAGTGTGGACTCTTGTTCCAAGACCAAAGAATAGATCTATTGTAGGCACCGAATGGGTTTTCAGAAACAAGAAAGACTCTAATGGAGTCACTACAAGAAATAAAGCAGGATTAGTTGCCAAGGGATATTCTCAACAAGAAGGCATTGATTATGATGAGACCTTTGCACTTGTTGCTAGACTAGAAGCAATCAGAATCTTTCTTACTTATGCTGCACACAAAAAATTCAAAGTCTACCAGATGGATGTTAAGAGTGCATTTCTAAATGGAGAACTTAAAGAGGAAGTCTATGTTAAGCATCCTCATGGATTTGAAGATCTAAAATATCTAAATCATGTCTACAAGTTAGACAAGGCACTGTATGGACTTAAACAAGCTCCTAGGGAATGGTATAAAACTCTGACTCAATTTCTACTGGAAAGTGGATTCACTAGAGTTACAATTGATAAAACCTTGTTCTGTAGGAATCAAGGTAAGAACTTGTTACTAGTTCAAATATATGTTAATGATATAATTTTTGGATCTACTAATGATAATTTATGTGAAATATTTTCCAAGCTAATGCAGTCTTGGTACCAAATGAGTATAATGAGAGAGTTGAGCTACTTCTTAGGACTACAAGTCAAAAAACTGAAGAAGGCATCTTCATCAATCAGTCCAAGTATACAAGAAATTTCCTAACAAAATTCAATTTGCTAGACTTTACTACTGCAACTACTCTCATGGCCACTGCAACCAAGTTGGATCAAGATGTTGGTAAGCCTGTTGATATTACAACCTATAGAGGTATGATTGGTTCCCTACTTTACTTGACTACAAGCAGGCCAGATATCATGTTTGCAACTTGTCTTTACGCTATATTTCAGGAAAATCCAAGGGAACCACATTTGATTGTTGTTAAGTGTATTTTTAGATATCTCAAAGGCACCATTAATCTTAGTTTCTGGTATTCTAGAGAATTTGATTTTAAACTTATAAGTTATTCAGATGCTGACTGTGTAGGATGCAAAATAGACAAGAAAAGTACAAGTGGGAGTTTTCAATTTTTAGGAGGAAGAATAGTTTCCTGGTTCAGTAAAAAGCAGAAATCAATCTCAACATCAACTACAGAGGCATAATATATTGCTATAAAAAGTTAATGTGCTCAAATTATGTGGATGAAAAATCAGCTGTTGGACTATGGTTTATACTTTTCTAAAATTCCTATATATTGTGATAATCAAAGTGCAATTGTAATGACAGGAAATCCAGTTCAACACTCAATGATAAAACACATAAGTATCATATATCATTTTATCATAGAACAGGTCATGAAAGAAACAATTGAAATGCATTTTGTTCCAAATGATCAACAACTAGCAGACATTTTCACCAAGCCTCTGTGAAGCAACATTTACGAGGTTAGTAAATGAGTTGGGAATGGTAGCAGGAGTTCAAGGACAACAAACAGATTGAAAGACACTTTGATGACTGACTCAATACTTGCAAACTTTGATGTCATCAACTATCAGAGTCTATGATAAACTCATTCAAAGTCTGTGGTAAACTCTGTCAAAGTATGTGGTAGACTCTGTCAGCTTTAGTGGCAATCTCTGATTCATAGTCCTTAAGTCATCTTTATATAGTTATTTGTTTTTCAATAAAAAAATTTTATTGATTTATTTCTGGGATATCATATTTACATTTGTGACGTCATAATTGTTAATCTCTGATCGGAACAGTCCTGGGGCGCGTGTGTATCATGTACAACGATTCATATTATAAATGTATACATATACACACATAATTGCAGAATTCTAAGAACCGTTCAAATTATTTTATATCCTCTAACCTGTTGCCATGTGTCCCACTACAGGTTACAAGGCTAATTGAGAGAGACTCATCAAGTTCATTTGTATTCTATCAAATATTTTCGCATTCTCTCTCAACACCTTAAGCATCTCCAAAACATCTGTTTTAATGGCTTCTAAGGGATTTTAGTTCCAAAACTATATTTTACTACTACTAACTACTCTTCTTCAAAAAATACTCGAGAGTGGAAAATTTCATATAATCCAAGATTTTCTTGCACAAAGTTGCATTGGGTATGCTCTTCGGGAACCCAATGTAATATCTGCCCATGCCATGATAAGAATCTAGTCCACGGCATGTTTCAACAATGCTTGTGAGACTGAAGAACCTATCATCACCTTTGAGTGCAATGACAGACACTCCATCACTCTGGATGTGGTTCGACAAGCTCTTCATCTTCCTGAGCTCGAAGTATTTGATGATGTTGCAACTGAGGGAAACATCAAAGGTTTCTTCACAAAAATAGGCTATGGAGGAAGCCTATCGAAGCTGGGAAGCCTTACAAGGCCCAATCTTAGAAGAGAATGGAGTGTCTTCTTTGACTGCATAGCCAGGGCTTTCACAGCCAAGTGCATAAATTTAAATGCTATTACCCTACTCTATCAACAAATTGGGTATTCTTTGACCCATTCTCAAAATATTAATTTTACATGTTTATTGATTAGGCTAATAGCTCATAAAATTAGTGATGATAATCATATTGTATATTATGCTCGATTTTTACAGTTGATTTTTAGTCATCTTTTGCCAGATGTTAGTTTTGTTGATGACACAACATTCCTATTTTTCAAATGAATAAAAGACTTTTTGTTGATTTGGCCAGAAAGGATGCCAAGAGATGGGCATCCTTATCTGAGGTATTTTATCCTGCACAGGTCAGGCAGTTTCTTCATCAGACTTTGCCTACTGTGTATTGAAGTAGTTTCCTCTCAATGACTGAGGATCAGATTTTACCAATTCCCCACCCTGATTCTAACATAGTCATCCACCAAACACTGATACACCACCTCTACCAACCTCTGGTGTCTTTTAAAAGGCATCAGTTTCAAATCCGTGGCTCAGTCTCCTTCAAAAAAAAGAAAACTGATTGATGATCACATAGACTCTGATGACAATGATGATGGCATGGTATTTCCACTCAAGAAATCTGTCAAACCTGCCTCAGATATTTCTCCTACTTCATTCATGAAACAGTTTCATGTCAATCTTGTGTCAGAGCCTGCTAAGAAGAAGAAGAGACTAGTTAAAGCCATAATTTCAGAGTATATTTCTCTTTTTGATGCTGCAAACTCCGAACAACTAAACTCTGATGTTATAAATCCTGATGTAGCTGCCTCTGTAGAAGAGAGTTTAGTGTCGATGCGAAAATCGTACATAAGTGAGGATATAAATCAAATCAAGCCCTCTCCTCATGTTAGTCCTTTTGCCAGTCCTGTAATCACCTTAGAAGGTGCTTCAAAGGATGTACCAATTAAAAATAAAAAGAGAACATGGGCTGACAGTGAAATTGTTGATGATAAATGTTGGGATAAAAATGATGATGATAATCCTAATATGCAAAATGTTGATCTTGCTACATCATCAGGACTAGTGGTAGTCTCTGATTCCCCCACCAACTCACTACCTCAGAGGATACTTGAACTTTTTTATGAAAGGGTGAGAGAACTAGCTTCTCAGGTCACTAAAGAAATGGATGCACAAAGAATTCAGGATGATGTTGCCATGCAAGAAAGTAAGATTGATCCCCTGGTATTCTCCAGGAAGAAGAAACAAAAGTTTCTTTTACCCTAGATATTGAAGAAACTATCTCTCAAAGTGAGGTAGAAGTCTCTAAAGGGCCAGGCACACAAGAACCTGTTGATCAAAGTTCAACAGAAGCCACACTACCAGCAGATGAAACAAACTTAGATCAGGGGTACAACCCACAAGAATCTTCAGCTCAAAAGGTTGAAGAAGTTGTTAAGGCCCCAGCTATACAAGAATCATCCAATCAAAGTTTGGATGTAGGCACACAAACTCTGACTACAGATCCTGTAGTCGCTGATGCTGAAGGCCAACTATTGGCATATTCTAGCACACAAGAATCTTCACCTCAAAGTGGTGAAGTAGCTACTAGATAGACTCCGGTCCCATTAGAACCAATCACCACTAATATGATTGCAGGCCAAAACAAGGAACAACAGCTAAATTCTAATTCAAAAGTTGCATATGCTGAGACCTTACACTATGATGTTACTCCTTTTGCAATCCTGGTACAACCTCTCTCTGCACAGCCAATGGAGTTTTTAGCCTCTCCACATCTTCAAGGTATAAACTCTGAATTTTTTTCAGACTTTATAGACTCTGGTAGCTTAAGTTCAGATTTTATACATGCTTTTTTTCCTGTTGGAATGATCATGAATACTCCTAGAAAGGTACGCTCTATTCATATGACCACAGACAACTATTATCAACCACCTCTTATATCTGTAGGACAATATGATTTGAGCCTTTCTTGTGAGCTTGAGGTAAAATGTGAGAAAAATAGAAATGACATAGAGAGGCAGATACTGGTTCTGGCAAAAGGAGAGTTAGATATGAGAAAAAAGTTAGTTACTTCTAGTGAGCAAACTCTGACTTTTAAAAGTCATGACATGTGCGATGTGAGAAGTAATGAGATTACTTTAAAAGAAAAGAGTGTCTTGGCTTGTTCTATTCCTTGTGCAGGTGTTCAGAATACACCAGAAATAGGCTTTGTTGATCAACCTGTCCCTCAAGTACCAATCTCTGATGAAGAGCCAACTGATCTTTCCATCTCCTATCAAGAAAGGTACATCTCCAAAAGATGGTCATTCAATACTCATGATGCTCTCGACAGATTACAAATGGAGTATCTAGATTATTGCATTGTTGTTTAACTCAATGATGAGATAGAACCGGCTCTTGTTACGGAAGGTGTTTTCAGACACACTACACAAAGAGCACCAACCTCTGAAGATCTTGTCACACGTCAACTCTGGGAGACATACTAAAAATTTTATCATGAAAAGGTCAACTGGTCTCGGGCTCATGACCTTGTTCAAAAGGCAAACTCTGACCTCTCTCTGATGAAATGAAGACCCTGTTGAAGGCCACCACTGTGTTCACTAAGGCTCTTCACAATGAACTGAATTCTCTGCATGGGGATGTTATCAAACAGGGTGATTCAGTTCAGACTGCTGTCCAACTTACCAAACATGGCGTTGACAAAAAATTCACTACTCTCTTCAAACAACATTCAGCTTTGGAATCCAAAGTGGAGTCTCTAAGTATTGTTATCCTTTCTATTCAGGACTCATTGACTCTGATGATGGATCATCTCTCTATATTTCATAATGTCAGAAAATGGGAGAAATTTTTAAAAGATAAATGCAAAGATGATCTTCCTCTTTGAAAGGCATAGGTGTACTAACTTGTAACACTTAATTACTATGTAACTCAACTAGGTAAAAGATAAAACAACAGCAAAAACAAGAGAAACTGAAGAAGCACATGGAATCAATCAACTGAAGAAATGGTAATGATACTTGGTAACTACAAGAAACTAATTTGGTTAATCAAGAATGCATAAGTGAGAAGAAGTTCAATTTCAGTATTGCTCATGCCCTAACTTATCTAATGGAGAATCAAATTAATGTCAAAGAAGTACCAAGAAGACCAAAGTGATTTCATGTAATGTATATCAACATCTGGATAATGTAAAGGTTAATCAACAAATGAGAACTGACATTCAGAAGCAAGAACCCCTACAAGACTAGTCACTTATGAACCAGACCATTGCATCAAGTGTCAGGACATTGGAGGAAGTTCATGTCAGTAATAGAAGATCTCATTTGAATTGAGTGAGGAAAAGAAATTGAAGAAGCTAGGGAAACTTGCTCATAAAGGTTAATCCTCAATTAGTCACTAAAGAAGGTCAACATTGGATGAGTGCATATTTGCTAAGGCAAATGTCGATCCACAGCAGATCGAGATGCGGGTCGAGATTAATAATTGAAGTAAAACATTGCAAAGGAAAATCTCTATCCACGGAAGATCGAGATCGAGATCGAGATTCTCACAGATCGAGATCGAGATCGAGATTCTCACAGATCGAGATCGAGATCGAGATTTTCACAGATCGAGATCGAGATCGAGATCGAGATTTTCACAGATAGAGATCGAGATTCTCACAGATCGAGATCGAGATGGGTCCAGGCCGAGATCGAGATGCGGGTCGATATGTAACATTTAATGTTCAAGGGACAAGTGGCTTATTGTGAACGGTTGATCCAGAGTTGTTGGGAAAGTACTTTTTGTTGTCGAAGTCCTGATTGGGCCACGTACACAAAAAGGACAAGATCAAGACTACATGACATTATAAAAGCAGCACTTTGTTTTTATTAGTAGATAGACTTTCATCATCTCTATTATTCAACGATATTTTTAAAGAGAGAGCATTTACTGTAAAACAAAAAGTGAGAGAGAGGATCAGTTGAATCTAGCTTTAATTGCTGTATTTATTGTTCAACTGATCATGATGCTTTTATGAATGTTGTAGCAAATCCTTCAATGAATATAAAGATATATTCTTGAAATTCCGTGTCATCATTTATTACCTGCATATTGTTTATTCTCTCATTAATTTTAAACAGTTGTATTCACCCCCCCTCTACAACACTTTGGACCTAACAATTGGTATCAGAGCCCATGTTAAACACATATAACAGAGATCCTATTGTGTTGTTTGAGTTGGTTCTTGAAAATCCCAGATCCAATTTTTCTTGAAGTTTATGCCGAAAAGTTTTTGTTTGTTTCTTCTTGAAAAGTTCATAGATCTAAAAGGTTCTGAGTCATGGTGTAAGGAATATTTGTACATCATTCCAAACCGTTGTACGATTAGAGCTTTGTGGATTTTCTTGTGGTCAAAAATCTGGTTATAAAGGAATATTTGATTGATTGACTAGAAAACTGGAATCAACTGTTTGACTAAACAAAAAGATCATATTCGAACTTCTGTCAACTAGAAAGTGGACAACTTTTTGTTTGGACTTGAAAAATTGTGGACCCTACTACTGTTCCTGTGATTAGAACTAACTTGCTTGAATCTTAAGTGCAAAACCCATTTGATATTAAGTGTTGAATATTTAAAGTGAGATAATTAATTTTTCAAGTAAATACAATTTATTGTAATTTGAAAAGTGTATTATCTTAATTTTAAACTTTATTAAAATGGCCGCCGCACACAGATTTAAGATACCTCCGTTTGATGCACAACATTATGACGAATGGACCGGAAGGATGAAAGCCTACCTTGAATCAATAAACAAGGTATACTTGAGAATATTGGAGAACGGTCCATACATACCCATGAAAATTGAGCCAGAGCGAATGGAAGGAGGGATACTAATACCATCCCAAGGACCTAACCTGGTAGACAAGAACAATTTCAGATGCTTCAACTGCAATGAATTGGGGCACTTTGCAACAGAATGCAAGAAGCCCAAGTACGTTCATCCCAAGGAATCCTATGCTGATCTGAAAAAGAAATATGATGCCTTGGTTAGCAAGCAACAGAAGGGAAGCCGGGCGTATGTTGTGACTGAAGGGAAGGGTTGGGACGAGTTTGATGAAGATGAAGATCAGGAGCTATGCAACTTTGCTTTAATGGCAAAATCTTCAGAGCAATCAGAGGTACCAATTCTAACCGTAAATGAAATGTCTATTTCTGAGTATCAAAATGAATTAGCTTCCATGACTAAAGACATGTACAATCTCCAACTGAATCTAATCGCTGTTAATGAGGAAAACGCTAAACTCTCCCTTAAAAATAGACTTCTCGAGGCTAGGGTAGAGGAATTAGAATCAGGAGAAAGAACAGAAAGGCAGTTAATGAATCAGGTAGACGTTTTAGAACACAAGCTTAAGATTAGGGAAGACCTTAACGAAGAACTTAAAAATGAATTAGCTGAGCTTCAGATAACATGTCAATCTTTTAAAGAAGCAGCTGATAAAGTTTTCATAGAAAGGGACATGTACATGAAACTGGCAGGCAAGAGTAAAAATGAAAAAGTAAACATAGGACTTGACTACACACAGAAAAAGAAAAATAGGGCTGCTGAGTTGTTAGAGCCAGTGTTAGTCAAAGAAGATGTGCCTGAGGTTTTAATGGATGTTAGAAAACCTATCTTTAAGCAGTTTGAGCCTAGGACCATAGATTCCGTTGCTGTTAAAATTGAACATGAGATTAAAAAGGAAAAAGATTCAGAAGAAAAAGTAGTAGAACCTACAACTTCTAAGAGAGCGAGTAAGTTTGCTTATGCTAAGAGAGGTGTAGGAACCAAGGAGGCTACGACGGTGTCATATAAACAATGGGTAGCAGGGTCAGACCAAATGAAAACACCTGTAGAGGTAGTTAAAACTGAACCTGTATCTGCATCTACATCTACACGAGCTAGGAAGGCATGCTATATCTGTAATCAAACTGATCATTTGTCTTACTATTGCCCGTTCTATGTAGAGGAAGAAAAACCTGTTGATTGTAATACCATGCCTGCAACTACTGCTTTGCCTAACATGTATGCAAATCATGCCAAATGCAATAATCCTAATTGTATGCCATGTGCTGTAAACATCATGCATGCTTATTTTAATTTAATGAATACTGCTAGTGCATCTGTTGAACATACATCTAGTAGTAGTAAGAAAAAGCATGCGGGGTCAAAGGCTAAGACTTCAAGTCCTCCTAAAGTTAGGAGTGATCAGTCTACTCCCAAACCTGACAAACCAGTCAAGGTTGACAAGGGAAAAGACAAAGTCAAGATGAATGCCCCTGATGGCAACAAGGCAAAGCCTTCTGCATCTGAAAAGAAAAAAAATTATCGATGCCGGGCCCAAACATCATTGGGTTCCGAAGAATGCCTAACCTTTCTGGATTTGCAGGGTAGTGAACAGGAAAAGAGTAAAGTCATATGGGTGCTGGACAGTGGAGCATCGAGGCATATGACCGGCAATAAGTCCCTGCTAATAGATTTGGTGTTGAGAGCCGGCTCCGTGGTTACTTTTGGAGATAACAGCAAAGGTTACACTCGGGGATATGGCAAGATTGTTTGTGGAAATGTTATCATTGAGGACGTGTCTTTTGTGGAAGGATTGCGACATAATCTCCTCAGCGTTAGTCAGTTCACCGACAGGGGTTTTGACGTCAACTTTGGGAAGCATGATTGTTCGATTCGAAGCAAAAAGGATGGAAGCCTTGCTCTCAAAGGAGTAAGGAAGTCAAATTTGTTCATAGCCGACATGAATTCTGCTGATCAGTCTGAAGTCACGTGTTTCTACAGCAAGGCTTCTACTGATGAAAGTTGGCTATGGCATAAAAGATTATCTCACCTGAACTTTAAAGCAATGACTAATCTCGTAAGGAGAGAATTGGTGAGAGGGCTGCAGCAGATGGAGTTTACTCCAGATGGACTCTGCGAAGCATGTGAGATGGGAAAATCAAAAAGAGCCTCGCATAAGGATAAACAAGTGAATAGCATTACTGAGCCCCTACAATTTCTTCACATGGATTTGTTTGGACCCGTCAATGTTATGTCAATGTCAAGGGAAAGATACGCGCTGGTGATAGTCGATGACTTTTCCAAATACACATGGGTAAAGTTTGTGACATCGAAAGATGAAGTGCCACATGAGATCATTAGGCATGTACTGGTAATTGAAAACGTAGCAAGTCTGACTGTGAAGACTATCCGATCCGACAACGGGACAGAATTCAAGAACTCAGTGTTAATGGATTTCTGCATATCTAAAGGGATCAGACGACAGTATTCAGCACCGAGAACACCGCAACAGAATGGGGTGGTAGAAAGGAAGAATAGGACACTGGTTGAAGCAACTAGGACAATGCTGTATGAGTCAAGACTTCCTTTGTATTTTTGGGCTGAAGCAGTTAGCGCGGCGTGTTATACACAGAACAGAACCCTGATTACAAAAGACTATAATGAGACGCCTTTCTATCTGATGAATAAACGAAAACCATCTATCAAGTACTTTCACGTGTTTGGTGCCAAATGCTTTGTGTTAAGAGACAATGCACAACTTGGAAAGTTTGATGCCAAAGCAGATGATGGGGTTTTCATTGGATATTCTCTTGAAGTAGTAGCAGCGTACAGGGTGTTTGTGCTTAATGATCGCAAGGTGGTTGAAAGCCTTAATGTCACATTCGACGACTCAAAGCTCCCGTCTATACTAAAAGAAGACAGTGAGCCCACTTCCCTAAGATTTGAAAATATGGATATTGATGAAGTGGATACAGTTTCTGAGTCTGTAGTGCAGGGTAGTGATCCAACGATAAATAATGTAATTAATCAAGAGTCTAGTGTTTCGCCAATACAAAACACTAGGGCTGAGGGATCACCTTCCGTTAGACCTGGTACTAACTCAGGGGGAGTAAGTATGCACTCAGGGGGAGCAGCTCACTCAGGGGGAGCTAGTACTGGCTCAGGAGGAGCTAGTGGAAGTGCTTCTAGACTAAGTCACCTTCACTTACAAGATCAAGCTGAGTCATCAAGAACATTTGCTAGGGATCGTACTTGGAGCAAGGACCATCCGTTTGAGCTAATTATTGGTGATCCAGATGCCGGAGTGACTACTAGAGGAAAAGCTAGAGCTGAAATTTCCACTGAGAATGAATGTCTATACTCAGTGTTCCTTTCTCAATTGGAACCTAAAGTGGTGGAAGATGCCCTAGATGACGCTGATTGGGTGATTGCTATGCAAGAAGAACTCAATCAGTTTGAAAGGCAGAAGGTGTGGAAGCTGGTACCCAGACCAAAGAATAGATCTGTTGTTGGAACAAAATGGGTATTCAGAAACAAGCTGGATGAAAACGGACTTGTAACACGAAATAAAGCTCGCCTGGTTGCTAAGGGTTATACTCAAATAGAAGGAATTGATTATGATGAAACCTACGCACCAGTAGCAAGGCTAGAGACCGTAAGGATGTTCTTAGCATTCGCAGCACATCATGGTTTTAAAGTCTATCAGATGGATGTCAAGAGTGCATTCTTAAACGGTGAACTGGATGAAGAAGTGTATGTTGATCAACCTCCTGGGTTTGTCGACAGCAAATACTGTGATTATGTGTATCGCCTCTTCAAATCAGTATATGGCCTTAAGCAGTCTCTGCGGAAGTGGTATGAAACTCTGTCAGTCTTCTTACTAGAAAGTGGTTTCACCAGAGGAGTAATCGACAAGACGCTTTTCTACAAGAAATTCAAAGATGATCTAATAATGGTGCAAGTATATGTGGATGACATTATCTTTGGGTCTGCAAATGAGAAGCTGTGTGCTAAATTTGCAAAGTTAATGCAATCGAGGTATGAGATGAGCATGATGGGAGAGCTGACGTTCTTTCTGGTTATTCAAGTTAGTCAGAAGAAGGATGGGACATTTATCTGTCAGACCAAGTACATTCATGATCTATTGAAAAAGTATGGTCTCCAAGATGTATCACAAGCTAAGACTCCTATGGCAACAGCCACGAAGCTTGACGAGGACAAAGCGGGTAAACCTGTAGACATCTCAAGCTATCGAGGTATGATCGGCTCACTTTTGTATTTAACTGCTAGCAGACCTGATATTATGTTCTCTACATGCCTATGTGCAAGGTTCCAAGCGGATCCTAGAGAGTCACATCTCATAGCCGTAAAGCGTATTTTTAGGCATCTCAAGGGAACATCAAATCTCGGGATTTGGTACCCAAGAGATACATGGTTTAATCTTGTTGGCTATTCGGATTCAGATTACGCAGGTTGTAGAATAGATAGGAAGAGCACTTCAGGAAGCTGTCAGTTCCTTGGAAGAAGGTTGGTGTCTTGGCAAAGCAAGAAACAACAAACAGTATCTACCTCAATAGCTGAAGCAGAATATATTGCTGCTGGAAGCTGTGTGGCCCAGATACTGTGGATGAAGAACCAACTCAAGGACTACGGTGTGGAAGTATCTAAGATTCCTATCATGTGTGATAACACAAGTGCTATTGCAATGACCAACAACCCTGTGGATCACTCCAGGACCAAGCACATTGACATCAGGTATCATTTTATTAGAGAGCATGTAGAAAATGGAACTGTAGAGTTGCATTTTGTGTCTACAGAACGTCAAATAGCAGATATATTCACTAAACCTCTAGACGAATCAACATTTTCTAGATTGGTTGGTGAATTGGGGATGCTTAACACCTGTTAGTTTTGATACCTATCTGTTATAATTCAGTTTGTGTACATATTATTGTTGTTCATGAATATTCTTAATTAATAATGTGTACTTAATTTCAAAAATGTATGTGTTGCATGTCATAAGGGGTTAGAAAGTTTCATTATATTAATCTTGTGCTGATCTATATATCTATATGATTAATGTCTAATGGAGTAATGGGAAATTTTCTAAGGCAAATCTCGATCTGTTTCTGGATCGAGATCGAGATCGACTTGCGAAAATTGCTTTAAAATGTTAAGGTAAATCTCGATCTGTCCACATCGAGATCGACATTGAGATGAAGATCGAGATCGACATCGAGATGTGGATCGTGATGCGGAACTCGAGATCGAGCTGTGACTTGTCTTTTCAGTTTCTTTTTAAGCGTGCCTATATATATATTATAGCATTAAAAAGACTGTTCATTATTTCCATTACCTTTCTCTCTCTCTTTCAAAAAGCTTAAGCTCTTCATACACACACGCGTATACATACATTCACAGCGTTCTCTTCCCTGCCATTACATCAAGTTTTCTTGTGATTTTCTTAAACAAAAATCACTAACTATTACTTGAAAGCATCAATAACTAAAACGAAACTCTGCTAAAATTTTGTTTAAAACTGTTGAACTTCTTGCGTTGTTTTTAACGTCATTCGTGTTCTTGCAAATAGTTCATTAGTTTCCTTTTTAAGTGAGTTTGTTTTTGTTTCTTACTTTCTTGTTCTTCAGTTATTTTGTGTTCTTGAGTGGAATAGTTGTGAGTACTCCTGTTTAATCCATAAAGTGAAACTCAACCGCCCAGTTTTGTGTTTTTCGAAATAAAAATATTTTCTCTTTCATAACTAAAACTACATAACCGGCAGTTCACTTTATTTTTCAAAAACTCAACCGTCAATCATTAGTGGGGAGTTAAGTGGTCATTAGTGGGCAGTTAATTTGAGTTAAATTGTGTCACTAATTACGTGGGGTAATTAGTGGGGGTAGTGTACGTTTTCTTTATGTTTAAATTTAGAACTTGTTTTCTAAAATTTCATTGCAAAACCTTTACAAAACATTATTTTTTTTAAACACAATTTTAAAAAATGGCAAACCCAAATTTCACAATTCCCAAAACCAACTTTGTTAATCTCTCTGCTGATCGAGCAACTGGTAGATTCATTCACTACCAGTTCTGGATTGAATCCCTCAACAACACATCAATCATAAGTCATGCTTTAACCACCTCTCCCATCCTAAATGTCAAAGCCCTTCAAGCTGCTTACTCCACATTAGAGATTCAGGGTGGTAAAGCAAATCCAACAGGGTTATCCTTCACTATCAGTGGTGCAAAATATGAGGTTAGTCTGCAGAAGTTCAATGAGATACTCGGGCTTCCTTCAGAAAACTTTGCTCCGGAACCCACTATGGAGGATATGTTATAATTATTCACGGAGATAGGTTGTCGCCCTCCCACGGGTCCTATTAAGGTAACAAAGGTTAACACCGGTATGCTACCAGCTGAGTGGGATTATGTAGTTCAAGCCATTCAACGCTGCATGTTCCCAAAGGACAAAGACTACAGGCCGATGAACAACAGCTGCCGGGTAATACTATATGGAGTGGCAAACAACAGGAAGGTGAATGTGGGCAAACATCTGTTGATTCAGTTGCTTGAGAGATGGGCATTGGAAAAGAATGCATCTAGGAATCCAGAAGATGGACCAGTCAAATGCTGGATGCCAAGATTCCTTCAGATGGTTCTGGATGACGTCCTTTCAGAGGAACACGGAAGAGTATTTCAAGGCCCTGAAAGGATGGCATGTTTTGATATGACTCTAAAGAGTATCTCCACTATGGAAACCCAGCAAAAGTCAAGACTTTTTGAGTTGCGCCTGACTCCGTACTTCCAGGATCTGCAAGATGAGTATGCTAGGATGCATGCTTCTCAGTTTACCGGAGAAGAAGCTGAGAGTAGCGGTAACGAAGGTGCAGGTGGAGATCAAGTGCCTAGAGATTTGGGAGAAGCAGGTGTGGATGTTGACATGGCCGATGCAAATGTTGCAGAAGCTGGAGCTGACAAGGATGACGATCTTCTGAGTCAGGTACCTATTCTTGTTGATCTTGACCAAGTGTCAATTCAACCACTCCCTGTTTTCTACAGCCGTGGGCCTGGAAACCCCCAGGCTCTATCCCAGGCTGCAAGCCCTTTTGTTCATAAACGTTCAGCCAGCCCTAAAACTGGTGGTAAAAGGAAGGGAAGCTTTTCTGAGTCGAGTGAATCGAGTGGAGGGAGTGTAGGTGTTGAGAGAATAGTCACTTCAGCAGCTCTGCCACCCTCAAAGAAGCAAAAGGTGGATTCTAACCCAGTGGCAACTGCACAACCTGTTAGGGATAGTTCACCTCTCACAGCCACCACACCTCACGCTAGTGGCTCACCTCTCCAAAACATTCCAACACGTTCGCACTCGCCTAGGCATTCTGGTGAGAGTCAAGGAGGGGGTCCAGCTCAACAGCCAATAGGAGCTGGCCCTACCTCCCCTGAGTTATCCGCTCAGGGCTCTTTGAGCAATTTCTCGAAAGAGGAACGGCAAACTGAAACTAGCCCTTCTGATGCTAAGATCTCAGGAAGTGTATATGTGGAAGAATCTGTCGAATCCAGCACGGATGATTCTTCCTCATCTAAATCAGAAAACAAGTTGCTCGTAGAGCAACGACATCTGGTGACTGGTGGGTCTACGCCTCCAGAACAGCCCAGCGAACCAGAAAAGGTTCTTGGTGAAGAAGGGGATGACATGGTCATAACACCATCTCCTAACGTAGACACAGCGCTTAAAGGTTCAGTCTCACTGACCGATATCGCCGACCAACTCACTGCTAGTCCCCAGCGACTAGTAGATGAGGCTCTAGTACTGTTAGGCTCTAAACACGAGGGAGAGACAGGGAGAGTAGATCCTTTCTTTTTAGGGATCTTGAGTGAAACAGAACCCGGCGAGAGTAAACAGTTTAAACCAAGCCAAACACCGTCCCCTAAATTGCAGGATCTAGTGAAGAAGGTGGAGGCTTTGGAGGCTGGAGTTGCTAATGTTACTGCTGCTGTCTCTTCTCACTCTGGAAGATTGGAGGTCGGAGCTCAGTACATGGAGAACCTGATTGCCGTTCAAAATCAAATGGTTGAAAAGATAAATAATCTTGGATTGGTACAGGTGGAGGTTGGGCGATCAGTCGATGATGTCACTCATGGCATGTCTCAGGTCTGGACGAAGTTGAATGAACTACTTGATGTTGTCTTTGGTCGTAACAGGGCTGGACCTGGTCCTTCAACCGGTGGTGGTGGTGACGATAAAGATGATGATGATGCTCCTGAGGAGGATAACCCACCTAAGGGGGAGAAGGAGGATCAGGGTCTGAAAAAGCTGACTAGTAAGGGTCCGGTGATCGAGTCCTCAAACAAATCTGGTGAAAAGGTGGAGGAGGCTCAACCGGCTCTTAAGGACAAAGGCAAGCAGAAGATGGTAGTTGAAGAAGAAGCTGAGAAAGAAACACCTCTCGTTGATGTATTTATGGGAAACTTTATTGAAGATTCTGATGATGACGAGATGGATGTAGAAGTCTTAGTGGCAAGAAGGTCGAGACTCGAGCAACGGGCAAAGGAGTGGGAACAAGAAAGAGGTCTAAATCCTGGCGGATCTGGCGCAGGAGTTGCAGGTGATGCAGGAGACCACTCGGTTGCTGACGAGCATGTGCCAGAAGGAGAAGTTGATGAAGTAATGAAAGAAGCGGAGATGCAAGAAGAGATTTTCAGGGAAGCCAGAGAAAGAGTAAATGAAGAAGTGCTTCAAGGTATAGTGGAAAAGGAACTAATGGCAAAAGAGAAGAGAGCGGCTCAGAAAACTCAGCATGAGTATGAAATGAAAAAGATCAAAGATCCTAAGGTCCAGGCTGACATAAGGAGGGAAGGTCCCGAGTGGGACAAGGCTAGAGAAGCCTTAGCTGGACCTAGAGCCTATGCTCATGACTCAGAAAGATTGAGTTTCCTTCTCCACAAGCTAGAAAATCTAAACCCTGGGCTACTGAACTATCTAAACTGTATAAGTGTTAGGTCCAAAGTGTTGTAGAGGGGGGGGGGGGGGTGAATACAACTGTTTAAAATTTATGAGAGAATAAGCAATACGCAGGTAATAAATGATGACACAGAGTTTCAAGAATATATCATTATATTCATTGATGGATTTGCTACAACATTCATAAAAGCATCATGATCAGTTGAACAATAAATACAGCAATTAAAGCTAGATTCAACTGATCCTCTCTCTCACTTTTTGTTTTACAGTAAATGCTCTCTCTTAAAAATATCGTTGAATATTGAGATGATGAAAAGTCTATCTACTAATAAAATCAAAGTGCTGCTTTTATAATGTCATGTAGTCTTGATCTTGTCCTTTTTGTGTACGTGGCCCAATCAGGACTTTGACAACAAAAAGTACTTTAACAACAACTCTGGATCAACCGTTCACAATAAGCCACTTGTCCCTTGAACATTAAATGTTACATTTCTACCCGCATCTCGATCTTCGCCTGGACCCATCTCGATCTCGATCTATGAAAATCTCGATCTCGATCTGGGAGAATCTCGATCTCGATCTGTGAAGATCTCGATCTCGATCTGGGAGAATCTCGATCTCGATTTATCGCCTGGATCGAGATTTGCCTTTGCAGTGTTTTACTTCACTTGTAAATCTCGACCCGCATCTCGATCTGCTGTGGATCGCATTTGCCTTGGCAAATATGCACACATCCAATGTTGACCTTCTTTAGTGACTAATTGAGGATTTACCTTTATGAGCAAGTTTCCTTAGCTTCCTCAATTTCTTTTCCTCACTCAATTCAAATGAGATCTTCTATTACTGACATGAACTTGCCTCCAATGTCCTGACACTTGATGCAATGGTCTGGTTCATAAGTGACTAGTCTTGTAGGGGTTCTTGCTTCTGAATGTCAGTTCTCATTTGTTGATTAACCTTTACATTATCCAGATGTTGATATACATTACATGAAATCACTTTGGTCTTCTTGATACTTCCTTGACATTAATTTGATTCTCCATTAGATAAGTTAGGGCATGAGCAATACTCAGATTGAACTTCTTCTCACTTATGCATCCTTGATTAACCAAATTAGTTACTTGTAGTTACCAAGTATCATTACCATTTCTTCAGTTGATTGATTCCATGTGCTTCTTCCGTTTCTCTTGTTTTGCTGTTGTTTTATCTTTTACTTAGTTGAGTTACATAATAATTAAGTGTTACAAGTTAGTACACCTATGCCTTTCAATCTCCCCCTATTTGATTGTCTAACAATGACAACCAAATTCACAATGAGGATAACTCAACTAAACAGGGACTGAAAAAAAAGATAAAATAACATTCATAAATGATCATGTTAACTTACATAATGCTTGGTTTGATTAATTAACTTCATGTCTATTACTGATACTTCAAGTGCCAAAATTGGACACCTGTTGGCTCGATTAAATGGCTTCATGCTCTTCTAGAGATTTTCTCTAAGTACTTTAAGAGCACGGTCCACTCAATCTTCAATTATCCTTCTGAAGTCCTTTTAGCAGTATTACCACCGCCGAACTTCGCGAAATAATTGACGCCTAATATAAACCAGTTTCCAGACACTTACCTAACTAACTTCTACCTTACACTACACAAGAAAACAGATAATATATTTTTACAATGCAGGAAAACAAGAAAACAAATTACAACGCAAAGAAACATTACAAGCATGATACATTAAAACTTTTATTTCTTGCGCTCCTCTTCCTCACGAGCTTTCTTCTTGGCTGCTTTTTCTTTCTTCATGAACTCAGGGTTGCAGACTTCATCCATTCTTTTCTTGAGAAGATTAAGTCCTTCTGCTTCCACATGATTTCTGATCTTGTAATTTCGAAACAACCTCAACCACCTTTCAACCATGCTGCGAGTGGTAAGCTTCGTGGGAATGTCTTCAAACCTCAGCTTCGTGACTTTGTCAGGGTACCCCTTTTCCCCTTTCTTCCTTATAACCAGCTGCTTAGGGTATCCAATGACAATAGCGGTGGTGCATTGCTGTAGCCTCTGAATATCAAGCTGTTGTCTTCTCTTACAGAAGTTATCAAATGTGACCCTCAGATAATCCTGATCAAACTCGTCAACATCATCCATCTCCTCAATCAATTCCCTTATAATACACAGTGTTTCATGACTGTGTTCTGCAAAGATGTCGTACTTGATTTCAATGATGGTTTCCACTTGATACTTATCTGTATAGATCAGCAGATCATTCTCATTCTCAGCTTTGCTCTTGACAAACTTGACATTTGCACTAACCACTGCACTAGCTTCCTTCCTTATTTCCCCTTCTTCTGGAATGTCTATTCTTGGATCTCCGTATCTTTGCACATGCTCTTTTATTGCCTCGTCTTGCTGCTCGAATGCATAGTCTTCAGGTTCCTTCTTAACCACTAGTAGTGTAGCTTCAGGCAGCTTGTATCTAGCGTCTTGCCTTCTTATCAGCTTCTCCAAGTCCTTAGCCACCAGCTTCTTTTCCTTTGTTAGAAAACCCTTAGAGAGGACTAGCTTTGCAACTGCCTTCAGCACATTTCCGCTCGGAGTTAGTTTCGAGTCATGCAGATTTACGATCCTCAAGACTTTGTCATGGACATATCTGATCTGGTAGGGATTTAGAATGATGTCAACCCCTCTGTCTTCAGCCATCTTCAACAATTTCTCCTTAAACAGCACTCCAGTCTTGACAGAGGTGTCTACCTTGTGAGCGAATTCTACCAGTTCACTTGCACCCCTTTCATGGAAGAAAGCTTCATCGACCATACACGGCCCGATTTTTGTTATGGGTGTCCAAGTGATCATCAGATTCCATGCCTTCTCCTTGAATATGACTTGTACGGAGGTGCATCCCTGTCTTATGCAATTTAGATAATTCAGCAGCCCAGGGTTTAGATTTTCTAGCTTATGAAGAAGAAAACTCAATCTTCCTGAGTCATGAGCATAGGCTCTTGGTCCAGCTAAGGCTTCTCTAGCCTTGTCCCACTCGGGACCTTCCCTCCTTATGTCAGCCTGGACCTTAGGATCTTTGATCTTTTTCATTTCATACTCATGCTGAGTTTTCTGAGCCGCTCTCTTCTCCTTTGCCATTAGTTCTTTTTCAACTATCCCTTGTAGAACTTCTTCATTTACTCTTTCTCTGGCTTCCCTGAAAATTTCTCCTTGCATCTCCGCTTCATCAATTTCTTCTTCTAGAACATGCTCGTCAGCAACCGAGTGGTCTCCTGCATCACCTGCAACTCCTGCGCCAGATCCGCCAGGATTTAGACCTCTTTCTAGTTCCCATTCTCTTGCCCGTTGCTCGAGTCTCGACCTCCTTGCCACTAAGGCTTCTACATCCATCTCGTCATCATCAGAATCTTCAATAAAGTCTCCCATAATTGTATCAACAAGAGGTGTTTCTTTCTCAGCTTCTTCTTCAACTACCATCTTCTGCTTGCCTTTGTCCTTAAGAGCCGGTTGAGCCTCCTCCACCTTTTCACCAGATTTGTTTGAGGACTCAATCACCGGACCCTTACTAGTCAGCTTTTTCAGACCCTGATCCTCCTTCTCCCCCTTAGGTGTGTTATCCTCATCAGGAGCATCATCATCATTATTATCGTCACCACCACCACCAGTTGAAGGACCAGGTCCAGCCCTGTTACGGCCAAAGACAGCATCAAGTAGTTCATTGAGCTTCGTCCAAACTTGAGACATGCCATAAGTGACATCATCTACTGATCTTCCAACCTCCACCTGTGCCATGCCGAGATTGTTTATCTTGTCAATCATTTGATTTTGGACGGCAATGAGGTTCTCCATGAACTGAGCTCCAACCTCCAATCTTCCAGAGTGAGAAGAGACAGCAGCAGTAACACCAGCAACTCCAGCCTCCAATGCCTCCACTTTCTTCACTAAATCCTGCAATTTGGGGGACGGTGTTTGGCTTGGGTTAGACTGTTTACTCTCGCTAGGTTCTGTTTCACTCAAGATCCCTAAAAAGAAGGGATCTACTCTCCCTGTCTCTCCCTCGTGTTTAGAGCCTAACAGTACTAGAGCCTCATCCACTAATCGCTGGGGACTAGCGGTGAGTTGGTCGGCGATATCGGTCAGTGAGACTGAGCCTTTAAGCGCTGTGTCTACGACGGGAGATGACGTTATGACCATGTCATCCCCTTGTTCACTTAGAACCTTTTCTGGTTCGCTGGGTTGTTCTGGAGGCGTAGACCCACCAGTCACCAGATGTCGTTGCTCTGCAAGCAACTTGTTTTCAGATTTAGATGAGGAAGCGTCATCCGTACTGGATTCGACAGACTCTTCCTCATTAAAACTGCCTGAGATACTAGTATCAGAAGTGCTAGTCTCAGTTTGCCATTCCCCTTCCGAGAAATTGCTCAAAGAGCCCTGAGCGGACAACTCAGGGAAGGTAGGGCCAGCTCCTATTGGCTGTTGAGCTGGACCCCCTTCTTGACTCTCACCAACATGCCTAGGCGAGTGCGAATGTGTTGGAATGTTTTGGAGAGGTGAGCCACCAGCGTGAGGTGTGGTGGCTGTGAGAGGTGAACTAGCCTTAACAGGTTGTGCAGTTGCCACTGGGTTTGAATCCACCTTTTGCTTCTTTGGAGGTGGCAGAGCTGCTGAAGTGACTACTCTCTCAACTCCTACACTCCCTCCACTCGATTCACTCGACTCAGATAAGCTTGCCTTCCTTTTATCACCAGTTTTAGGGCTGGCTGAATGTTTATGAACAGAAGGGCTTGCAGCCTGGGATAGAGCCTGGGGGTTTTCAGGCCCACGGCTGTAGAAAACAGGTTGAATTGATGATTGATCAAGATCAGCAAGAATAGGTACCTGACTCAGAAGATCGTCATCCTTGTCAGCTCCAGCTTCTGCAACATTTGCCTCAGCCATGTCAACATCCATACCTGCTTGTTCCAAATTTCTAGGCACTTGATCTCCACCTTCAGCTTCGTTACCGCTACTCTCAGCTTCTACTGCAGTAAACTGAGAAGCATGCCTCCTAGCATACTCATCTTGCAGATCCTGGAAGTATGGAGTCAGGCGCAACTCAAAAAGTCTTGACTTTTGCTGGGTTTCCATGGTGGAGATACTCTGTAGAGTCATATCAAAACAAGCCATCCTTTCAGAGCCTTGAAATATTCTTCGGTGTTCCTCTGAAAGGACGTCATCCAGAACCATCTGAAGAAATCTTGGCATCCAGCATTTGACTGGACCATCTTCTGGATTCCTTGAGGCATTTTTCTCCAATGCCCACCTCTCATGCAACTGAATCAACAGATGTTTGCCCACATTTACTCTCTTGTTGTTTGCCACTCCATATAGTATTACCCGGCAGCTGTTGTTCATTGGCCTGTAGTCTTTGTCCTTTGGGAACATGCAGCGCTGAATGGCCTGAACTACATAATCCCACTCAGCTGGTAGCATACCGGTGTTAACCTTTGTTACCTTGATAGGACCCGTGGGAGGGCGACAACCTATCTCCGTGAATAATTGCAACATATCCTCCATAGTGGGTTCCGGAGCATAATCTTCTGTAGGAAGCCCGAGTAACTCATTGAACTTCCGCAGACTGACTTCATATTTGACACCACCAATAGTAAAGGATAGGCCTGTTGGATTGGCTTTTCCACCCTGAATCTCTAGTGTAGAGTAAGCAGCTTGAAGGGCTTCGACATTCAGGATGGGAGAGGCGGTTAAGGCATGACTTATGATTGATGTGTTGTTGAGGGATTCAATCCAGAACTGATAGTGAATAAATCTACCAGTTGCTCGATCAGCAGAGAGATTAACAAAGTTGGTCTTGGGAATTGTGAAATTTGGGTTTGCCATTTTAATTTTGTGTTTGAGAAAAGAAATGTTCTGAAATGGTTTTGCAATGGAATTTTTAGAGAACAAGTTCTAAATTTAAACAAAACAAAACGTACACGAACCCCACTAATCACCCCACGTAATTAGTGACACACATTAAAATAAATTAACTTCCCCACTAATGACCACTTAACTCCCCACTAATGATTGACAGTTGAGTTTTCGAAAATTAAAGTGAACAGCCGTTACAAAATAAATTATTTTTTTTTCAGAAAACCACAGACACGGCGGTAAAGTTGCACTTTAAGGATTAACCAGTAGTACTCACAACTAATTTTGCTCAAGAACACAAAGAACTTAAGAATAGGAAACCACGAAACAAAAACAAACTCACTCGAATGAAGAAGAAAACTAAAGAACTAATTGCAAGAACAGTAATGACGTTAAAACAACACAAGAAGTTCAACAGGTTTAACAAAATTTTAGCAGAGTTTCGTTTTAGTTTTTGATGCTTTTATGTAACAGTTAGTGATTTTTGTTTAAGAAAATCACAAGAAAACTTGATGTAATGTATGTATACGCGTGTGTATATGAAGAGCTTAAGCTTTTGGAGAGAAAGAAAGTTAATGTAAATAATGAACAGCCTTTTTAATGCTATAATATATACTTGCACGCCTAAAAAGAAGTGACTGAAAAGACAAGTCACATCTCGATCTCGAGATCCGCATCTCGATCCGCATCTAGATGTCGATCTGGATGTCGATCTCGATCCGCATCTCGATCTACATCTCGATGTTGATCTCGATGTCGATCTCGATCCGCATCTCGATCTACATCTCGATGTCGATCTCGATGTGGATAGATCGAGATTTGCCATAGAAAATTTCTCATTACTTCATTTAGATACTAACCATAACTATATACAGATCAGCACAAGATTAATGTCATGAAACTTTCTAACCCCTTATGATATGCAACACATACATTTATGAAGTTAAGTACACATTATTAATTATGAATATTCATGAATAACAATAATATGTACACAAACTGAATTATAACAGATAGGTAGCAAAACTAACAGGTGTTAAGCATCCCCAATTCACCAACCAATCTAGAAAATGTTGATTCGTCTAGAGGTTTAGTGAATATATCTGCTATTTGACGTTCAGTAGACACAAAATGCAACTCTACAGTTCTATTTTCTACATGCTCTCTAATAAAATGATACCTGATGTCAATGTGCTTGGTCCTTGAGTGATCCACAGGATTGTTGGTCATTGCAATAGCACTTGTGTTGTCACACATGATAGGAATCTTAGATACTTCCACACCGTAGTCCTTGAGTTGGTTCTTCATCCACAGTATCTGGGCCACACAGCTTCCAGCAGTAATATATTCTGCTTCAGCTGTCGAGGTAGATACTGTGTGTTGTTTCTTGCTTTGCCAAGACACCAACCTTCTTCCAAGAAACTGACAGCTTCCTGAAGTGCTCTTCCTATCTATTCTACAACCTGCGTAATCTGAATCCGAATAGCCAACAAGATTAAACCCTGTATCTCTTGGATACCAAATCCCAAGATTTGATGTTCCCTTGAGATATCGGAAAATACGCTTTACGGCTATGAGATGTGACTCTCTAGGATCCGCTTGGAACCTTGCACATAGGCACGTAGAAAACATAATATCAGGTCTGCTAGCAGTTAAATACAAAAGTGAGCCGATCATACCTCTATAGCTTGAGATGTCTATAGGTTTACCCGTTTTGTCCTCGTCAAGCTTCGTGGCTGTTGCCATAGGAGTCTTTGCTTGTGATACATCTTGGAGACCATACTTCTTCAATAGATCATGAATGTACTTGGTCTGGCAGATAAATATCCCGTCCTTCTTCTGACTAACTTGAATGCCCAGAAAGAACGTCAGCTCTCCCATCATGCTCATCTCATACCTTGATTGCATTAACTTAGCGAATTTAGCACACAGCTTCTCATTTGCAGACCCAAAGATAATGTCATCCACATATACTTGCACCATTATTAGATCATCTTTGCATTTCTTGTAGAAAAGCGTCTTGTCGATTACTCCTCTTGTGAAACCACTTTCTAGTAAGAAGTCTGACAGAGTTTCATACCACTTCCGCGGAGACTGCTTAAGGCCATATACTGATTTGAAGAGTCGATAAACATAATCACAATATTTGATATCGATAAACCCGGGAGGTTGCTCGACATACACCTCTTCATCCAGTTCACCGTTTAAGAATGCACTCTTGACATCCATTTGATAGACTTTAAAACCATGATGTGCTGCGAATGCCAAGAACATCCTCACTGCCTCTAGCCTTGCTACTGGTGCATAGGTTTCATCATAATCAATTCCTTCTCTTTGAGTGTAACCCTTAGCAACCAGGCGAGCTTTATTTCGTGTTACACGTCCGTCTTCATCCAGCTTGTTCCTGAATACCCATTTTGTCCCAACAACAGATCTATTCTTTGGTCTGGGTACCAGCTTCCACACCTTCTGCCTTTCAAACTGATTGAGTTCCTCTTGCATAGCAATCACCCAATCAGCGTCATCTAGAGCTTCTTCCACCACTTTAGGTTCCATCTGGGAAAGGAACACTGAATATAGACATTCATTCTCAGTGGCAATTTCAGCTCTAGCTTTTCCTCTAGTAGTCACTCCGGCTTCTGGATCACCAATAATTAGCTCGAACGGATGGTCCTTGTTCCAAGTGCGATCCCTAGCAAATGTTCTTGATGATTCAGCTTGTTCTTGTAAGTGAAGGTGACTTAGTCTAGAAGCACTTTCACTAGCTTCCCTTGAGCTAGTACTGGCTCCCCCTGAGTGAGCTGCTCCCCCTGAGTGCATACTGACTCCCCCTGAGTTAGTACCAGGTCTGACGGAAGGTGATCCCTCAGCCCTAGTGTTTTGAATTTGCGAAACACTAGACTCTTGATTAATTTCATTATTTATAGTTGGATCACTACCCTGCACTACTGACTCAGGAACTGTATCCACTTCATCAACATCCATATTTTCAAATCTTAGGGAAGTGGGCTCACTATCTTCTTTTTGTATAGAAGGGAGCTTTGAGTCGTCGAATGTGACATTAAGGCTTTCAACCAACTTGCGATCATTAAGCACAAATACCCTGTACGCTGCTACTACTTCAAGAGAATATCCAATGAAAAACCCTTCATCTGCTTTGGCATCAAACTTTCCAAGTTGTGCATTGTCTCTTAACACAAAGCATTTGGCACCAAATACGTGAAAGTACTTGATAGATGGTTTTCGTTTATTCATCATGTAATACGGCGTCTCATTATGGTCCTTTATAATCAGGGTACTGTTCTGTGTATAACAAGCCGTGCTAACTGCTTCAGCCCAAAAATATAAAGGAAGTTTTGACTCATACAGCATTGTCCTAGCTGCTTCAACCAGTGTCCTGTTCTTCCTTTCTACCACCCCATTTTGCTGTGGTGTTCTCGGTGCTGAATACTGTCGTCTGATCCCTTTAGATATGCAGAACTCCATTAACACTGAGTTCTTGAATTCTGTCCCATTGTCGGATCGGATAGTCTTCACAGTCAGACTTGCTACGTTTTCAATTACCAGTACATGTCTAATGATCTCATGTGGCACTTCATCTTTCGATGTCACAAACTTCACCCATGTGTATTTGGAAAAATCATCGACAATTACCAGTGCATATCTTTTCCTTGACATTGACATAACATTAACAGGTCCAAACAAATCCATGTGAAGGAGTTGTAGGGGCTCGGTAATGCTATTCACTTGTTTATCCTTATGCGAGGCTCTTTTTGATTTTCCCATCTCACATGCTTCGCAGAGTCCATCTGGAGTAAACTCCATTTGCGGCAGCCCTCTCACCAATTCTCTCCTTACGAGATTATTCATTGCTTTAAAGTTCAGGTGAGATAATCTTTTATGCCATAGCCAACTTTCATCAGCAGAAGCCTTGCTGTAGAAACACGTGACTTCAGACTGATCAGCAGAATTCATGTCAGCTATGAACAAATTTGACTTCCTTACTCCTTTGAGAGCAAGGCTTCCATCCTTTTTGCTTCGAATCGAACAATCATGCTTCCCAAAGTTGACGTCAAAACCCCTGTCGGTGAACTGACTAACGCAGAGAAGATTATGTCGCAATCCTTCCACAAAAGATACATCCTCAATGATAACATTTCCACAAACGATCTTGCCATATCCCCTGGTGTAACCTTTGCTGTTATCTCCAAAAGTAACCACGGAGCCGGCTCTCAACACCAAATCTGTTAACAGGGACTTATTGCCGGTCATATGCCTCGATGCTCCACTGTCCAGCACCCATATGACTTTACTCTTTTCCTGTTCACTGCCCTGCAAATCCAGAAAGATTAGGTGTTCTTCGGAACCCAATGATGTTTGGGCCCGACATCAATAATTTCCTTTTTCTTTTCAGATACAGAAGGCTTTGCCTTGTTGCCATCAGGGGCATTCATCTTGACTTTGTCTTTTCCCTTGTCAACCTTGACTGGTTTGTCAGGTTTGGGAGTAGACTGGTCACTCCTAACTTTAGGAGGACTTGAAGTCTTAGTTTTTGACCCCACATGCTTTTTCTTACCACTACTAGATGTATGTTCAACAGATGCACTAGCAGTATTCATTAAATTAAAATAAGCATGCATGATGTTTACAGCACATGGCATACAATTAGGACTATTGCATTTAGCATGATTTGCATGCATGTTAGGCAAAGCAGTAGTTGCAGGCATGGTATTACAACCAACAGATTTTTCTTCCTCTACATAGAACGGGCAATAGTAAGACAAATGATCAGTTTGATTACAAATATAGCATGCCTTTCTAGCTCGTGTAGATGTAGATACAGATGCAGGTTCAGTTTTAACTACCTTTACAGGTGCTTTCATTTGGTCTGACCCTGCTACCCATTGTTTATATGACACCGTCTTAGCCTCCTTGGTTCCTACACCTCTCTTAGCATAAGCAATCTTACTCGCTCTCTTGGAAGTTATAGGTTCTACTACTTTTTCTTCTGAATCTCTTTCAATTTTAATTTCTTGTTCAATTTTAGTAGCAACAAGATCTATGGTCCTGGGCTCAAACTGCTTAAAGATAGGTTTTCTAACATCCATTAAAACCTCAGGCACATTTTCTTTGACTAACACTGGCTCTAACAACTCAGCAGCCCTATTTTTCTTTTTCTGTGTGTAGTCAAGTCCTATGTTTACTTTTTCATTTTTACTCTTGCCTGCCAGTTTCATGTACATGTCCCTTTCTACGAAAACTTTATTTGCGGCTTCTTCAAAAGATGTACATGTTATTTTGAGCTCAGCTAATTCATTTTTAAGTTCTTCGTTAAGGTCTTCCCTAATTTTAAGCTTGTGTTCTAAAACGTCTACCTGATTCATTAATTTCCTTTCTTTACTTTCTCCTGATTCTAATTCCTCTACCCTGGCCTCGAGAAGTCTATTCTTAAGGGAGAGTTTAGCATTTTCCTCATTAACAGCAATTAGATTTAGTTGGAGATTGTACATATCTTTAGTCATGGCAGCTAATTCATGTTGGTACTCAGGAATAGACATTTCATTTACGGTTAGAATCGGTACCTCTGATTGTTCTGAAAATTTTGCCATTAAAGCGAAATTGCATAGCTCCTGATCTTCATCTTCATCAGACTCGTCCCAACCCTTCCCTTCAGTCACAACATACGCCCGGCTTCCCTTCTGTTGCTTGCTAACCAAGGCATCATATTTCTTTTTCAGATCAGCATAGGATTCCTTGGGATGAACGTACTTGGGCTTCTTGCACTCTGTTGCAAAGTGCCCCAATTCATTGCAGTTGTAGCATCTGAACTTGTTCTTGTCTACCAGGTTAGGTCTGTAGCCACTACCGGATGTGCTACCTCGGCCACTGTAACTTCCCCGACCACTTACACTACTGCCTCTGCTGCTACTGCTGCCTCTTCGGCTGAAAGAACTACCAAATCGTCCTTTCCCACTTCTTTGCTTCCTGAAGCTGATATGAGCAAATTCTCGAGCAATACAAGCATATGACTTGTCTTCTAATTTGTCCAGCTCTTCAAGGGTATAGTATTCATCCTCACTTTCTTCGGATGGATCTTCAATGTCTAATACCACCCTTTCAGGATTAGCAGTTTTCAATGAGACAGCTGCAAGTGCCTTTACAACAGACTCTTCAGCTACAAGTCCAGACTCACTTACCGCTTTGTTTTCTCCACTATTGTAGGATCTTCTTCTGTCATTTTGTTCCTGCTCCAGCTCGTAGGTCTTCAAAACACCATACAGTTTTTTCCAGAGAAGTATTTTTCAAGTCTCTTGACTCTCGAATGGCAGTGATCCTGTGTTCCAGATGTTTAGGCAAATTCAATAGAAACTTGTTATTTAAATCTGCTAGTGGATAGACTTTATCTCTTATACTCAGCTCGATAAGCAATTTACTGTAACGTTTGTAAACATCCGCTACGCTTTCTCCTCGTTCGCATCTGAACGATTCATATTCAGATATCAGAATGCGTTTGTGATTATCTCTAACTTCCTCGGTCCCCTCCATCACCACAGCCAGTTTATCCCACATGGCTTTAGCTGTTTTTAATCCCTTTATTTGAACATAGTACTCTGAGTTTAGGGATTCAATTATGACGTTGCGTAAAGACGCATCCATATCAACCAATTCTTTATCTGCGTCTGAAAACTCCATTTCCTCTTTAGGAACAGACCGGGATGGAATTAGTATCCCTCCTTCCATTCGCTCTGGCTCAATTCTCATGGGTATGTATGGACCGTTTTCCAATATTCTCAAGTATACCTTGTTTATTGATTCAAGGTAAGCTCTCATCCTTCCGGTCCATTCGTCATAATGTTGTGCATCAAACGGAGGTATCTTAAATCTGTGTGCGGCGGCCATTTTAATAAAATTTAAAATTAAGATAATACACTTTTCAAATTACAATAAATTGTATTTACTTGAAAAATTAATTATCTCACTTTAAATATCCAACACTTAATATCCAACGGATTTTGCACTTAAGATTCAAGCAAGTTAGTTTTAATCACAGGAACAGTAGCAGGGTCCACAATTTTTCAAGTCCAAACAAAAAGGTGTCCATTTTCTAGTTGACAGAAGTTCGAAATTGTCCTTTTTGTTTAGCCAATCAGTTGATTCTAGTTTTGACCACAAGAAAATCCACAAAGCTCTAAAGTACAGTATTTTGGAATTTTGTACAAATATTCCTTACACCATGACTCAGAACTTTTTAGATCTACGACTTTTTCAAGAAGAAACAAATAAAAACTTTCGGCACAAACTTCAAGAAAAAAAATTAGATCTGAGATTTTCAAGAACCAACTCAAACAACACAGTAGGATCTCTGTTAGATGTGTTTAACAGGGGCTCTGATACCAATTGTTAGGTCCAAAGTGTTGTAGAGGGGGGGGTGAATACAACTGTTTAAAATTTATGAGAGAATAAGCAATACGCAGGTAATAAATGATGACACAGAGTTTCAAGAATATATCATTATATTCATTGATGGATTTGCTACAACATTCATAAAAGCATCATGATCAGTTGAACAATAAATACAGCAATTAAAGCTAGATTCAACTGATCCTCTCTCTCACTTTTTGTTTTACAGTAAATGCTCTCTCTTTAAAATATCGTTGAATATTGAGATGATGAAAAGTCTATCTACTAATAAAATCAAAGTGCTGCTTTTATAATGTCATGTAGTCTTGATCTTGTCCTTTTTGTGTACGTGGCCCAATCAGGACTTTGACAACAAAAAGTACTTTAACAACAACTCTGGATCAACCGTTCACAATAAGCCACTTGTCCCTTGAACATTAAATGTTACATTTCTACCCGCATCTCGATCTTCGCCTGGACCCATCTCGATCTCGATCTCGATCTGTGAAAATCTCGATCTCGATCTGGGAGAATCTCGATCTCGATCTGTGAAGATCTCGATCTCGATCTGGGAGAATCTCGATCTCGATTTATCGCCTGGATCGAGATTTGCCTTTGCAGTGTTTTACTTCACTTGTAAATCTCGACCCGCATCTCGATCTGCTGTGGATCGCATTTGCCTTGGCAAATATGCACACATCCAATGTTGACCTTCTTTAGTGACTAATTGAGGATTTACCTTTATGAGCAAGTTTCCTTAGCTTCCTCAATTTCTTTTCCTCACTCAATTCAAATGAGATCTTCTATTACTGACATGAACTTGCCTCCAATGTCCTGACACTTGATGCAATGGTCTGGTTCATAAGTGACTAGTCTTGTAGGGGTTCTTGCTTCTGAATGTCAGTTCTCATTTGTTGATTAACCTTTACATTATCCAGATGTTGATATACATTACATGAAATCACTTTGGTCTTCTTGATACTTCCTTGACATTAATTTGATTCTCCATTAGATAAGTTAGGGCATGAGCAATACTCAGATTGAACTTCTTCTCATTTATGCATCCTTGATTAACCAAATTAGTTACTTGTAGTTACCAAGTATCATTACCATTTCTTCAGTTGATTGATTCCATGTGCTTCTTCCGTTTCTCTTGTTTTGCTGTTGTTTTATCTTTTACTTAGTTGAGTTACATAATAATTAAGTGTTACAAGTTAGTACACCTATGCCTTTCAATAAGACAAGGATGCACCTCCGTACAAGTCATATTCAAAGAGAAGGCATGGAATCTGATGATCACTTGGACACCCATAACAAAAATCGAGCCGTGTATGGTCGATGAAACTTTCTTCCATGCAAGGGGTGCAAGTGAACTGGTAGAATTCGCTCACAAGGTAGACACCTCTGTCAAGACTGGAGTGCTGTTTAAGGAGAAACTGTTGAAGATGGCCGAAGACAGAGGGGTTGACATTATTCTAAATCCCTACCAGATCAGATACGTCCATGACAAGGTCTTGAGGATCGTAAATCTGCATGACTCAAAACTGACCCCGAGCGGAAATGTGTTGAAGGCAGTTGCAAAGCTAGTTCTTTCAAAGGGTTTTCTAACAAAGGAAAAGAAACTGGTGGCTAAGGACTTGGAAAAGTTGATAAGAAGGCAGGATGTTAGATACAAGTTTCCTGAAGCCAAACTACCAGTGGTTAAGAAGGAGCCTGAAGACTATGCATTTGAGCAGCAAGAAGAAGCAATAAAGGAGCATGTGCAGAGGTACGGAGATCCAAGATTAGACATCCCTGAAGAAGGAGAAATAAGGGAGGAAGCTAGTGTAGTGGTTGGTGCAAATGTCAAGTTTGTCAAAAGCAAAGCTGAAAATGAAAATGATCTGTTGATCTATACAGACAAGCATCAGGTGGAAACCATCATTGAAATCAAGTACGACATCTTTGCAGAACACAGTCATGAAACACTGTGTATCATAAGGGAATTGATTGATGAGATGGATGATGTTGACGAGTTTGATCAGGATTATCTAAGGGTCACTTTTGATAATTTCTGTAAGAGAAGAAAACAGCTTGACATTCATAGGCTACAGCAATGCACCACCGCTATTGTCATTGGATACCCTAAGCAACTGGTTATAAGGAAGAAAAGGGAAAAGGGGTATCCTGACAAAGTCACTAAGCTAAGGTTTGAAGACATTCCCATGAAGCTTACCACTCGCAGCATGGTTGAGAGGTGGTTGAGGTTGTTTCGAGATTATAAGATCAGAAATCATGTGAAAGTAGAAGGACTTAATCTTCTCAAGAAAAGAATGGATGAAGTCTGCAACCCTGAGTTCATGAAGAAAGAAAAAGCAACCAAGAAGAAAGCTCGTGAGGAAGAGGAGCGCAAGAAATCGAGATTATAATGTATTAAGCTTGTAATGTTTCTTTGCGTTGTAATTTGTTTTCTTGTTTTCCTGCATTGTAAGTACATTATCTGTTTTCTTATGTAGTGTAAGGTAGAAGTTAATTAGCTAAGTGTCTTGAAACTAGTTTATAATAGGCGTCAATTATTTCGCGAAGTTCGGCGGTGGTAATACTGCTAAAAGGACTTCAGAAGGATAATTGAAGATTGAGTGGACCGTGCTCTTAAGTACTTAGAGAAAATCTCTAGAAGAGCATGAAGCCATTTGATCGAGCCAACAAGTGTCCAATTTTGGCACTTGAAGTATCAGTGATAGACATGAAGCTAGTTAATCAAGCCAAGCATTATGCAAGTTGACATGATCGTTTATGAATGTTAGTTTATCTTTTTCAGTCCCTGGTTAGTTGAGTTATCCTCATTGTGAATTTGGTTGTCATTGTTAGACAATCAAATAGGGGGAGATTGAAAGGCATAGGTGTACTAACTTGTAACACTTAATTACTATGTAACTCAACTAGGTAAAAGATAAAACAACAGCAAAAACAAGAGAAACTGAAGAAGCACATGGAATCAATCAACTGAAGAAATGGTAATGATACTTGGTAACTACAAGTAACTAATTTGGTTAATCAAGGATGCATAAGTGAGAAGAAGTTCAATTTCAGTATTGCTCATGCCCTAACTTATCTAATGGAGAATCAAATTAATGTCAAAGAAGTATCAAGAAGACCAAAGTGATTTCATGTAATGTATATCAACATCTGGATAATGTAAAGGTTAATCAACAAATGAGAACTGACATTCAGAAGCAAGAACCCCTACAAGACTAGTCACTTATGAACCAGACCATTGCATCAAGTGTCAGGACATTGGAGGCAAGTTCATGTCAGTAATAGAAGATCTCATTTGAATTGAGTGAGGAAAAGAAATTGAAGAAGCTAGGGAAACTTGCTCATAAAGGTTAATCCTCAATTAGTCACTAAAGAAGGTCAACATTGGATGAGTGCATATTTGCTAAGGCAAATGTCGATCCACAGCAGATCGAGATGCGGGTCGAGATTTATAATTGAAGTAAAACATTGCAAAGGCAAATCTCTATCCACGGCAGATCGAGATCGAGATCGAGATTCTCACAGATCGAGATCGAGATCGAGATCGAGATTTTCACAGATCGAGATCGAGATTTTCACAGATCGAGATCGAGATCGAGATCGAGATTTTCACAGATAGAGATCGAGATTCTCACAGATCGAGATCGAGATGGGTCCAGGCCGAGATCGAGATGCGGGTCGATATGTAACATTTAATGTTCAAGGGACAAGTAGCTTATTGTGAACGGTTGATCCAGAGTTGTTGGGAAAGTACTTTTTGTTGTCGAAGTCCTGATTGGGCCATGTACACAAAAAGGACAAGATCAAGACTACATGACATTATAAAAGCAGCACTTTGTTTTTATTAGTAGATAGACTTTCATCATCTCTATTATTCAACGATATTTTTAAAGAGAGAGCATTTACTGTAAAACAAAAAGTGAGAGAGAGGATCAGTTGAATCTAGCTTTAATTGCTGTATTTATTGTTCAACTGATCATGATGCTTTTATGAATGTTGTAGCAAATCCTTCAATGAATATAAAGATATATTCTTGAAATTCTGTGTCATCATTTATTACCTGCATATTGTTTATTCTCTCATTAATTTTAAACAGTTGTATTCACCCCCCCCCCCTCTACAACACTTTGGACCTAACACTCTTAAATCTCTTGATAAATTTGATGGTGATGGAACTGGAAAGAATGATACAATTCCTGGGAGTCATAAGGGAGATAAAATTGTGAAGACACAAACTCTGATTCCTTCAGGGTCTAGCCAAGACAAAGGCAAGCAACAATCTCTGAGTGAAACAGATGTTGTAGCTCAATTATATCAAATCAGGAAGGATGCAGAGTTAGCAAGAAAACTTCAAGAAGAAGAGAATCTAGAGAAAGTTGAAGAGAAATTAAAGAAGGATGCAGAACTGGCAAAGAAGATGTTTGAAGCAGAATATCCTAACATAGATCCAGTTGCTGCTGAACAGGAAGTGAAGAAAATGAATACTGGTAATGACAATGCTCAGGTCCAGTCAAAGAAAAAACAAACCTCTATTCAAAGGAAAACTCTAATCAAGAAGAAACTTGCAACATATGAACATGCTAGACCTCAACAAACATCTACACCTGTGACAAGGTCAACCAGAGGTGCAAGTGCAAATGTTGTAAGTAGTGAACCATCTCAATCATCTCCAAAAGTCCAACAAAAAGCTTCATCAACACCAAAAGTTCCACTTATCATGCAAGGAACCACATTCCTTCCTGGAGGAACTAGCTTTAAAGATGAGGAGGAAGAACAACAAACTCTGGTCAGAAAGAAGAATTCTGATCTTTTATGGATAAAAACTGAGTCTCTAACTCTAATGCTAGTCTTGGAAAGGATAAGGGAGGAATTGGTAACTCAAAAGCCAAGGTCTACAAAGGTGAAGCTAAAGCATTTAGAGATCCCTATTCTTTGAAGGACAAACCTGAAGAACAATTGACTCAAGATCATTTGGACAAACTCATTACTGTTCACTTGGTAAAAGATATGTTTGATGGTGTTGTACCTAAAGAGAAACTGCTATACTTTCTAGAGAATGGAAGAGTGTTAAAGCTGTGTAAAGAAGATTTAATTCACAAGTCATCAAAAGAACTGGAATATGTTCTTTATTTTCTAAATGAAGAAGATGACACCATTGTAAAGTGGGTGAAACATCTAGAAGGGGTAATAGCAAGGGCTAAGAAAAAAGAAAAGCTGATTAAGTTAGACTTTGAAGAATACAGACCAAGGTACATGATGGAGGAAGACACTGAGAAGGAGATGAGAAAGGGAGATGCTAAGATAAAAATGGTGTTGGATACTTCAAACTTGATGCTCAATCCTGACAGACAATGAATCTGCAGTATTCCTTTACATGAAAGAATGCAGAGAACATCAATCTATAACTTGAGAGCTGTAATTTTTTAAATTGATGAATCAAGTGATCAAATGAAGGAGCTGAAGGAGGAATTGATAAGATTGTTGAAAACAACTGAAAATAAACTACTTGATGATTTTCTAGCGAGAGATTTTTCCTACAAAAGAGTGTGAGAGAAGGAAAACAGACACTGATGCATTTATCTATGAGGTTTTTGACATCATCATTGAAATTTATGTTTTATTGTACAAAGAATAAATTGGGGGAGATTATTAGATATGAAGAAATGATGTTGTCAGAGTCTATCCAACATAGTCTATCAATCAAAGTTTACAGAAGATGATCAGAGTCTAGATGATGTTGCCAGAGTCTACAGAATCGAAGTCTACTCAATCGACAGAATCTAAGATGATCAGAGTCTGTTAAATGGTAATTTGACAATTCAGGACCAGATTGAAGATAGAAAAGAAAGTGTTTGTATGAAAGACAATTGCCTTCTTGAAGCTATCTATTCCGAAGATAATGATGGAAATTATATCTCCGTATTAATTAGTCATTATCTTTGCATTATTTAGATATGTAGCTGTGTACTATATAAACACAGTTTAGGTTTACATTAATGTATAGTTCAATGCATATTATTCTTATAACCTAGCATCTCTTAAGAAGATTAATTTTCTTGAAAGAGTTTTGTATTAAGTTTGTCAAATTTAATACAAACAGTGTTTTATTTATATACTTGTGTTCTAGTTTCGATTGTTTGGTACTATTATATTCAATCCCCCCTTCAATAATAGTCTAATTACTGGGTAACAATCAACATAGATTAGGACTAGCAGAATATCACCATATGTTTTCTAATAAAAAGAGTTTTGTCAATGCTACCTCTAATGAAACCATTTTCAAGAAGAAATTTGGATAGAGTTTCATACCATGCTCTAGGTGCGTGCTTCATTCAATAAAGTGTCTTGTCTAACCTGTAAACATTATCATGAAATTTTGGATCAACAAATCCTGGTGCTGCTCTACATAGACTTCTTCTTCTAATTTTCCATTTAAGAATGAACTTTTTACATCCATCTGATAGACTTTGAATTTTGAATGAGCTGCAAATGCAAGAAATATTCTGATGGATTCTAGTCTTGCTACTGGTGCAAGTGTTTCATCATAGTCAATTCCTTCATCTTGTGAGTATCCTTTTGTAACTAGTCTTGCTTTGTTTCTTACCACAATGCCATTCTCATCAAGTTTGTTCCTGAACAACTATTTGGAACCAACAATTGACCTATTTCTAGGTCTTGGAACAAGTTTCCATATCTTGTTTCTCTCAAATTCATTCAGTTCTTCTTGCATTGCAATAATCCAATCAGGGTCTTCCAAAACTTCCTAAATTTTCTTTGGTTCAATCTTTGAGAGAAAACTGTTGTATAAACATTCATTTTGAGTGGATTTTCTTTTGTGCACTCCACTCTCAGGATCACCTATTATCAAATTAGGAGTATGATCCATTACCCATTTTCTAGCTGGTGGAAGGTTGGTTCTTAAACTTGAAGCTCCCTCTAAATCATTGGCATTTCTTGTTTGTGATTGGAATTCAAATGAAAAGGCTACCCCTGACTTGCTTGACTCTGAAAAAGATTCAGAGTTGCCTGATCCAGAACCTAATGAGTTAGACTATGAAGAACTTAATTCTATCTGTCTATACTCTATTTGGCTAGACCCTGAATTGTCAGACTCTGAGTTGATTGGAGTTGAATTTTCTGGCTCCCCCTCAGAGTGTGCATGTTCTTGTGTTGATTCAGGAGTGATTTGAGACTCTTCATCCTCATCATCTTCATCTATCTCAGAATTTTTGAAATTTTCAAATTCCAGTGTTGTAGACTTTGGTTCATCCTGCAATCCTGTAATCTTTTTTTCATCAAATGTAACATGAAAAGATTTCATAACAATTTTGGTTCTGAGATTGAAGAATCTGAATGCCTTTGTATTTGGTGAATATCCAAGGAATATAGCTTCATCAGCATTTGTTCAAATTTACTATCTGTAAGTTTGAAGTTTTTTTGTAACAATCGGGGAAATTATGTGTATTTTATAATATTTAAGTATGTTTTTATTATAATTATTGTGTTTTATATTATTTTTAATGCATTTATTGGTGTTACGATTTTTAATAAATAAAAAAATTACCCGATACGTGATATGTGACTTCTGTGCAACTTAAAATATTTTATTCTATTTTACTATAATCTTTGTATCGTCAAAATAATGTTATTTCAATTTGCGATTATTGGACTCAGCCCCTATAGTAGAATTGATACCTGGTTTTTAATACCTTTATTTTTATGAAAATGGTAAAATCCTCATAATGTTTATTTTATTATTTTTAAACATTCATAAATTTAGTTGAATTTTGATATATATATATATATATATATTATATTTATTCGGAAAAAAATATTTTTATATTTTATCCCATAAAAATGATTTTTGGGATTTTTATTATAATTATGTGGAAAAATTACTTTTAATCAAAATTAAGCCCCTATATTTTCTAGAAATGTAAATAGTTTTTATTAATAAAAATTTTACTAAAATAATTTACCACAGCTGGTAAATTGGGGGAATGGGATTTTGCTAGGGATTATCTATTCTTAGTTGGGTTATGTTTGATCTTTAAAAACACTAACCCCTCTTTACAAAAATGTTTTTAGAGTTAAAAATTATTTTTATTTTCAAATTTTAATTTTAATTCGAAAAATTAATTTTAAAATTTTTTTTTATTCGAATTTTTTTATAAATTAAAATAAGTTATTTTTATTTTAAAATCAATTTGATTTGATTATTTTACTTTATTTAGATAATAATTTAATTAATTATATTTGATTGGTTAATTTATTTTAATCAATTAATTTAATTATTTAAATATTATTAAAAATAATTAAATTTAATCATTTTGAGAGATAAAAATTTTTTTTTTTTTTTATTTAATTATTTTTTACCCATTTTAAATGAAACAAGTTTGTTTGATACACTAAAATTAATCCGGAAATGACAAAAGTAGTTTAAGATTTCCGAATTTATTTATAAAACTGGATTAAATATTTTATAAAATATTTGGGGATCCAATAATTATCTGGAGGGGATAATAATGATCCACTTTGATTTAAATAATATTTTAGAGTCTATTATTAATTATTTGACTGACATTTTACTGGGGAGTCTTATTTGTTACGTGACTTACATGCTTATTTGGTTTCTAATTGATGCTACTTGGTTATTAATTGCTATTCGATATTAATACAACACATGGGTAGACACCAAATTATGAAATAGAAGTATATCTAGCACTATACGCCTGTCTAGTTGTCTAAAAGTATAATATTCTATTTTGTAGAGACAAGCAAGGTATCATATAGAGGGACATAGTAGTCTACCAGTTACCAGCACTTAACAAGTATTTTACCAACTTTAATATCAGGCAAGTGTTTCTTTCTTGATCCTCTTAAACACTTTTGTTTTACTATTTCATTTATTCATATCATGATAAATAGTTATTATTCAGAACTATTTCTGATTCCTAATTATTTTGTGCAAACAGAGTTACTTGATAGCATTTCAAATATTGAAAGTTGATTATAATAAACACGTTATATCCGGCTTTATCATAGTAAATAATGAGGATATAGCTTGTCTTTAAAACTAAGCATACCATTAACTTCGGTTGCTCTATTGGATTGGAATTTGTTATTTGCCCTTGAGTACAATAAGTTTGGAGAAGGGGGGTTGAATACAAACTTAAGAATTAATTGAAATTCTTGCGGATTTAATTTTGTTCAACAGAAGTGTTTGAGTGTATGAAAAGATAACTAATTGAACTAAGAATGTGATACTTATAAATTGAAAACAAGACAAGCAATATAAAAATTACTAGTGGATTGGTTTTTCCACTAGTGTATTTTTGCTTTCAATTACTCTTGGTAAAATTACCAAGATGTTTACAAATTGTTGTTCTTACAATACAATGCTTGCAATTTTTCTCACACTTATTCTACTCATGCACTTTGTTACAATAGACTACTAACTACTATATAGTAGTTTTCTTCTACTTCTATTTCCCATCGACAGATAACATTATAAAATGCACTTTACAATGTTTACATGAAATAGAAATTAGTTACTTTCACACTCTTCATTAGACTTTGTCTAATCCTGGAAATATCTTTGTCTTATTCCATTCCTTGAAGACCGTGTTGCCTTGAAAGTCTTCACAATCCTGACAGGACTCTCTTCCATTGATTCAGTCTTTGCAAAGTTCCCATTCTTTTTGTCTTTAACTAAATTGGAAAACCTTAATCAACTGATAAATGTTGTTAAGCTTATCATTCAATTCTCCTTTGCTCATCCATCGATGGATAGGATATCCATTGATCAATTGATGTATCGATGGCCAATTGAGTTATCCATCAACTCCCTATTCATTGATGGTCCTTTATCCGTTTATTGCCTTTATCCGTTGATGGATTTTATCCGTTGATAGCTTTTATCCGTTGAGTAGTGTCTTCTTCCATCGACTCCAATATCTGTTGATCACTTCACTTATGAGAATTCTGACTTAGAATATTTACAATTAATCATCCATTTTTCACATCAGTTGAGAAGCTATAAATTGAAGTCAATAACATCAGTCGACTACTTCACAGCATCCATCGAGGCAATACAATCAATTGATAATGAAACACGAATTAATGTTACAATCCAATTTATCAGTTGATAAACAAGCTTCAACTGATAACTGGTTTCCTAGTCAATGGATATTTATAAGTCACATATCCATCGACTAGTTACAATGAATTTTAAATCCCTATTGTAATTCTAAGTAATTTGTTATCATCAAATCTCATAATTCCTAACAATCTCCCCCTATTTATGAATATGTAAAATATGCATAAATTTTCTGTTGATGATAACAAAACTTCTAAAAAATTTCATTCTACCAAGAATTACAATATTGACAAAAGTAATTTGAGACAGAGTGATCAAATACCTATAAAAGATGAAATCTGATAATTTTGATGTTGAGTCTAAATCTTCTATCTTCTTCTCCTTCCCCTTGACTCATTCATCTTGTCTTTATTTTCCTTCATCTTCTTGTATAGGGATCCCTTCAAAATCTTATCATCCTCCACCCTGTAGTCGAGTTGGCTTGCAAGATGGTTCAATTCCAAATTAGGCAATTTATCTATTTCCTGACAAATATCAATGCATTTTTCTCTGCCTTCTCTGTCCTTGTAGATCATCATGTAGAATGGTTCATGAAGTACCTTCCTTCCTTCAGGGTTCCAAACTTTGATTATGTCATCCCTTTCTACTTGAAGAGGTGTTTCCCTTATCTTCTTCATCTTCTCAGGGATGGCTTTTCCTAGATCTTCAGTTAGATAATACTTTATGTTGAGCATTATATATATTTTCCTTAAAACACAATAGCCTTGTTCCATGACTTGTTCAAATATGAAGATTGAATGTGACCCATCTTCATAGTCTATGTGAAGTAGACCTACATCTCTCTTCCTCTGTCCTTTAATTGCAGTTATTCCCTCAACTTTCATTGAAATAAAATTTTGGGGTTTAGATTTGAACACTTCTATCTCCATGTATTGACCACTCCCAGATGCTTGACTCTCAAGCTTTACCTCCTTTGGCTTCTCCTCCTTAACCACTTTTTCATCAACAATAAGTTTCCTTTTTTACTTCAGAGGTTCTTGGTTCATCTACAGGCTTGTTTGCTCTTTGTTTCATTCTTGGCCTTCTTTCACCTTCTTTCCTCCTGGCTTCTCTAATTAGCCTATCCTCCTCATCAAATTTCCTTTGCAGTTGAATAGCTAGTTCTTCTTGTAACTTCTCTTGTTGTTCCCTTTCTTTCACATCAACAACTATTGCTTGGCTCAATAGTTTCTCACCTCCACTCATGGAAGAATTCTTCTTTTTATTTTCTTCTTCTATTGTAATGCTATTTCCTTTTTTGTCACCAGTCTGTGAGCTACCTTTATCTACCCTTATTTCTCCTTTCTTTACTGCCTCAAGAATTTCTGGCATTAAGGCAGTTGGCTCATGTGTATCAATCTCCTTGTTTTTGCTGGCAATGGAATCAAATGTCTTACTATCTGTTGAGCCCATGCCTTCTTTGGATCTTTCCTTTAAATGACATTCTCTGTATCCTTGATTACAGCTTCAACTCAATCATTCTCCCTCCTTCTTAACTCCTCATCCTTCTCCCCCTTTTTGTTATTAGCAACAGGCTCTTGAGCTAAGGATTGAGAAATAAGAAGGGTATCCAATAACCTGCTCAGAAGTTTGATTTGAGTGACTTGATTCTTCAAAATTTGCTCCATGTTAACTTCCATGGTAGTCACTCTTTTCTCCGATGCCACTACTTTGTCCTTGGTTGTAGACTCAGTATCAAGTCTTTGCTTGATTCTTGTTAACATTGTGAGGTTGAGTCTTGAATCGATTGTTGACTCAAAATGCATCATTGAGCTATCAATTTCTTCCCTGATTTTCTTGAGTTCATACTTGGACCCTGTTACATGCATTTTCTGGATCTTCAAGTTGTCTCTGTAAAAGTTGAGAATTCTTTTGTGCAAAGGATCCTCTACATTTACTTCAGCCATGGATCTCTTGTAGTGTGAAACTATGGCCCTTTCAGTGTCAGCCAAACTAGTTTCATCACTAGCCATTTCAGGTTATAAAAGCTCATCATCAGAACTATCTTCAAAATCTTCTAGATTCATATGGGATACATTATCAGGCTGTCTTGCTAGACTCTCCTTGCCACTCCTGAATTGTACTTCGGTTTGCACCAATCCCAACATCTTTTCAGCCTCTTAATTAGTGGCTACTGCTAATTTTTGATATTGTGGATCCTCATAGTGAAAAGTTATAGCCTTAATGTTGAATTCAATCTCATCATCCACCTTCATGTAGGCATCTACACCTCCTGCAGGAACTCTATCTTCTCCATTTCCTCCATATCCCCCTGACTCCAACCCCAACTCCTGGGTGAGTTCTACTGCAACCTGCTCAATTTTAGAAGTTGATGCTTCATGAGATGGTGAAATTGGTTTCTCTCTATTCTTTTCTCTTTCATTCTCATCTATCTGTTTTTGTATCAGGATCTCATCATGGATTCTCACCTCTCCCTTAATATCCTCTCCTTTTGCATTACCTGCTAAGGTGGAACTCTCTTTGCTCACACCCTCTCCTTTTACCACCTCAGAAGAAATTGAGGGCCCCTCATTCTCACACTCTCCTTTTGCCAAGGTATGCAAACCTTGCCTCTCACACACCTCACCCACTCAACTCAATCCTAGTAGTGTATTGGCAACTTGAATTGTTTCAATGGATGATTCATGAATTGGAATGAAGGTGTCATTCGATGGATAAGAAATATCCATCGATGGATGAATATCCGTATATTGAAGCTCATCGATGGATGTAAGGATATCCGTCGATGGAAGTGAACTAGTCAATGGATGTTGGAAATTATCATTGAAAGTGTTTGACCTAAAACCAATCATGTATGATGAGTTAGGAAAAACTTTATGCTACTCTTATTTAATTTCATTTGATAATAATAAAGTATTTATTTGTTATGTTACGGGCTTAATCTATTTGAAGTGTATTAAATAAGATGTTCCATAGTTTAGAGCAAAACTTCTAGAATTATAATGATATTGTAACAATGAGATCTAGAAGATAATAACTTTAGACTTAAACAGTTCCTGATCATAGGATAACTAATTGGAAATTGGTAAATCCGTAAAGATCAGTACATACTATGCTAGCTCTCTTAGGAGAATGTCTGTTCTCATAGACATTTGTGTGGTGACACTATATCTAGTATGTAGGTGCTTATTAAGGAATAAGTTCACTGAACATGACTCGATAAATAGAACAACTAGAGGAGTTTACTCACGTGTCGATAGTTGTTTATTAAGTAAATAGTTGTACAAATATCCTTAGACTTGAGATCGTTAGAGTAATCTCGTACACAATGATTTATGCTTTGGTTTAGTCCTTAGTCTCTAGGACATTCATTAGGTCCATTCTGGGCATAGTGATTTGTGTATGGAGATAGTTAACGGATCAATAAAGGATCTGCCCCTTCCAGTAAAGGAAGTGAATATCCTATGTTATTCTTAGATATGCAAGTTCAGGAATCTCTGGCCAGAGTGAATGAAATTAGAAAGAGTTTCTAATTTGCATTAAAAGAAACTTTGCATTATGAATAAATAATCATATGATTAAATTAGATAGGCTTGACACGAGTTCCATGCCTTGTATTTAATCGGGATATTGAAGGGTAGAAGGAATTAATTGTACGGTAACTAATTACTGACAGGTTCTAAGTATTTTAAGCAATGATTTCGTATTATCTGGATAGTCGCGATATGTTGAGAAGCATCACTCATGATGTAGAATAAATATAATTAATCAGATTAATTATATTTAATGAATTAATAGAATTCATATAAATAATAAATAAAATATTTATTATTATTTATTTCTACTACCGGCTTAATATTGAACCTAAAGAGTCACACCATAAAAGAGATTAAATTATAGATGAAGGAATAATTAATAATAGCTAGTCATTATTTATTTATGAAATAAATAATTACTTAGCAAATTTTATAAATTAATTAAATGAGATTTAATTGATTATAAATTATTTAAGATAAGATCTTAATATTATTAATTAAATATTTAATTAAAGTAATTAAATATGAAGAGTGAATAATTTTCTAAAAGAGTTTAGAAAAAGAAATTAATGATTAAAATAGTTTTAATCATTAACTAATTAATTAATAAGATTAATTAATTAAAAAGGGAATTAATAATAAGATATTTATAGAAAATATCTCAGCTGAGATATTTGCCTATAAATATAGGATTATAAACCCTAATAAAAAAAACCCTAATATTTTTTAGAAATATTTTAAAAAGGGAGGCAACCATAATTTCCTCTCTAGCCTCCTCCTTCATCTTTTAGTTTGATTCTTGGTGGATATCTTTAGAGCACTCCACACTTGAAGGGTGATTGCAAGGATTGAAGAACAAGATCTTCTCTAGCTATTGCCGGAAAGCAATCGAGGTATTCTTCAATTTATAAAATAATTTTGTATCTATATGTATGTATACATAGGAATATATGCAAATAAATGTTAATCAATGCTTCCACTGGTGCATAAATTCCTTCAATCAGTTGATTGAAGAATATCCATTGACTTGGGAGAATTTTCAGTGTTTTCCTGATCAACCAAGGTGTTAACCTTATTTGGTGATACAGGTGAGAGTGTTGGCTCCACCCTGAGTTGCAAAGAGGGTGACTTTGAAACATTGAAGTTGTTAATCAAAAAAGTTTCTGAAGAAATAGATTTTGAAGGGGATTGAGGAGATGAAATAGATAGAGAGTGGGGTTGTGCCCCAGGAATAGTCTGAGACATATCAAGAGAAGAAACTGAAGGCTCCACCAAATTTGCATTTGGCTTTGTAAGTGTGTGTGTTCCCTACGCAATATTTTTGTCCTTCTTTCTCCTTTTGTATGGCTGAATTACTTTGTGTCCCTCACCCTCATCTAATGGTCCTGGTTGAGACCTCTTTTCAATAGTTACCCCTTGTTGAGAAGGTGCAACTAGGGATGTGTTTAAATCCTTTATTACAACCTCAATCTATTGGGAGATTGGGTTGGTAGCTGGCTGGAAACTCTCAACCTCTCCTTCCTTATTCTTTTGGATTTCTTGATGTTGGCCAGTTCCCTCACCCTTATCAACCACCTTCAAACTCCCTTCAATTGTTTTTATTTTCTTAATTTTTACAACAGTAGTTTTTTGAGAAACTACTGAGGTGGTTCGTTTAGATTTGTATTTGGAAGGTTGTGCAACTTGGGTAGGAGGGATGGGGGTATTTCCATCTCCCTTTATTGTTGCAGAAGGCAAAGAAATTTGAATACCAGAGGAAGTAAAAGAGAAATTGAGTTTCTTGAGATATACCTGCATAAAAGGAGGATAGATGAGGCACAACTGAGGGTGTAAGTTGATTCTCACCAAGTCCTTGAAGACCCTTTTGTTTTGTGTCCAGGCCTCTAGTGTTTTCATCTCTGCATTAATCTCATAATCTCCAATAGAGGCATTAATCAACAACATAAAAAATCTAGCAAAATAGATGTTATTTTTCCTAGATGCCTTATTTCCTAACTTAGTAGTTAATTCATTTAGGAGTAATGTGCTAAAATTAAAGTACTTATCAAATAGGATAGAATAAGCAATTTCTTGCATACTTATGGTAATTGCATCAAAATTAATTACTTTTCCAGAAAATACTTTAATAATAGCATCAATGAAATAACTACATTCTTTTCTAAGATTTTTCCTAACAACCTCACCTAATCCAGTTTCAGCATTAGCATAATTAACAGATTCTAACATGTCCCTAATGTCATTTTCAATGGGTGACTTATCACAATTATTTTCAGGTAATTTTAAGCATTCAGACATATTAATACTTGTAATGGTGTTGGAATTACCTTTGCAAGTATAAAAAATTACCTTCCCATCATGTGAGACTTCTGCAGTGTTCCATAGCTCTTCAACAAATGAACAGACTATTGTTGGTGCTTCACTGAGATCTTTTGACACTTTATAGTCTCCCAGAAACCTCATCAACGGATGGAAGTCTACTGGAACATCATCCATAGTTAGACATGATACAAAATTGTTCTGTTCATATGCGAACCCGGTTGAGGAAACAATCTTCTTTTGAGGTGCCATCGATGTTCTTAGAGAGATTAGAGAAAAAGCTTGAACACTAGTGAGTAAATTTGACTTACGAGTGTTTGAGAGAAAATGACAAAGATACAAAAATTAGAGATAGAAAATAAAATAGCAAGTAAGAATAAAGTAAGACTTTATATTGCTATTTATATTTCTAAGATGAAAGTGACTCGATCAGTCGGGTTAATTAAGAATGTAACCGTTGAAAGAAAAAAAAATTGTAGTTAATTACTCTAAATGGCAATCAATGGATGTCTTCATCCGTTGACAAATAAAGTAATTAATCAACGACTATAATTTGATCAACGGATGAATAAAACTGTAGAAATTCTATTACCATCGATGGATAAAAAAAATAAAATTATCGATCGATAAACAATTACCAAGGTAATTATTTATCGATAGATAAATATCCATCGATAGGAATATAATTTATCTGTTGATCAAATAAGAAAGAATTTATCAATCGATAAACAATTACTGAGGTAATTATCTGTCAATAGATAAATATCCATCGATAGGAATATATTTTATCTGTTGATCAAATATATCCATCGATAGCTGCAAAATATCCATTGACAATTAACAAATTTATCAGTTGATCATTTTGTTTCAAAAGATAATTGTGAACAATGGAAAAAAGAAAAACTTAGCACACATTTAAGATTGAGTAAAATTAAGCATACCTAATTCACAGACTAATCTATTAAAAGTAGATTCATCTAGAGGTTTGGTAAAAATATCTGTAAGTTACTGTTCACTAGGGTCAAAATGTAATTCAACTGTACCATTCATTACATGTTCCTTAATAAAATGATACCTTATATCAATGTGTTTGGTTCTGGAATGTTGCACAGGATTTTCTGTTATTGCAATGGCACTTGTGTTATCACAGAAAATAGGAATCTTGTTCATATTGAACCCATAGTCAAATAATTGATTCCTCATCCATAATATTTGTGCACATCAACTTCCAGCAGCAATGTACTCAGCTTCTGCAGTTGAAGTAGATACTGAGTGTTGCTTTTTACTAAACTATGACACAAGTTTGTTTCGTAGAAATTGACAGGTGCCTGTAGTACTTTTCCTGTCTATTTTGAAACCTGCATAATCTGCATCTGAGTATCCTTTTAGATTAAAATCAGAATCTCTAGGATACCAAATACCTAAATTTGATGTACCCTTGAGATATCTAAAAATTCTCTTATTAGCCACTCAATGAGATTCTCTAGGATCAGCCTGAAATCTAGCACACAAGTATGTAGAGAAGATTATATCTGGCCTACTAGCAGTTAAATATAAAAGTGAGCCTACCATGCCTCTATAACTTGAAATATCCACTTTAGCTTCCTTAGTGTTCAATTCAAGTTTGGTGGTAGTGGCCATGGGAGTTTTTGCAGAATAACATTCATTTAGTCAAATTTCTTTAACAAGTCATGAATGTACTTTGTTTGATTTATAAAGATACCATCCTTAACTTGTTTAACTTGCAAACCAAGAAAGTAGGTAAGTTCTCCCATCATGCTCATTTTATATTTTCTTTGCATTAATTTGGCAAACTTTTTACAAAGTCCCTCATTAGTTGAGCCAAAAATAATGTCATCCACATATATATTTGAACAAGAATTATAGAGCCATTAACATTTCTACTGAATAGAGTTTTATCAAAAGTACCTCTTGTGAAGTGATTCTCAATGAGAAACTGAGATAAAGTGTCATACTAGGCCCTTGGTGCTTGCTTCAAGTCATAGAGTGCTTTGAGTAGATAGTAGACAAAGTCAGGGAAATTTGGATCTTCAAAGCCAGGAGGTTGTTCCACATAGACTTCATCTTCTATTACCTCATTCAAAAATGCACTCTTTACATCCATCTGGTAGACTTTGAAATTAGCATGTGCAACATAAGCTAGAAAGATTCTGATTGCCTCCAACCTTGCAACTGGTGCAAAAGTTTTATCAAAATCAATTCCTTCTTCTTGTGAGTACCCCTTTGCCACAAACCTTGCTTTGTTTCTAGTCATAGTACCAGTTTCATCCATTTTGTTTCTGAATACCCATTTTGTACCAATTACTGATCTATCTTTTGTTTTGGGCACTAGCTTCCACACTTTATTTCTTTCAAATTGATTGAGTTCCTCTTGCATAACTAAAACCCAATCAGGAACCATAAGAGTATCTTCAATTCTTTTAGGTTCTTCTTGAGATAGAAAGCTGCTATACATACAGTCATTTTGAGTAGGACTTCTTGTATTGACACCATCTTCTGCATTTCCAATGATTAACTCAAATGGATGGTTTCTTGTCCATATTCTTTGAGGAGACAAATTTTGCCTTGGTGATGAAGCTTCATGATCATTGGTATTGTACTCAAATTGATTTGAATTTGTGGACTGATTCTGAAACCCTCCCCCTAAATTGGATACCCTAGATGTAGAGTATTGATTATCCATTGAAGAATTATCAGTTGGTGCATTATCAGTTGATGGATTTCTGTCAACTGATAAATTATCCATTGATGCAGTAACATCAACTGATATTGGGTTTCTGAGTACTTGTGATTTTACAATTTCTGCTTCTCCATCATCATCTACATCATTTGATTCATTCTCAAAATGCAGTGTGTCATGATTTCCTTCATTAAACAGCCCTTGAATCTTTTTATCATCAAATACTACATGTACAGATTCCATAACAATGTGTAGTCTAAGATTATAGACTCTATAGGCTATGCTTGATAGTGCATACCCAACAAATATAGCTTCATCAACCTTGGCTTCAAATTTTCCTAGGTTTTCACCTTGATTCCTTAGCACGTAGCATTTTCAGCCAAAGACATGAATAAACCCCACTTTTGGCTTTTTGTCTTTCTTGATCAATTGATAAGGTGTCTTTCCTTGAGTTTGATTTACTATGGAGATGTTTTGAGTATAACATGCTATATTAATAGCCTCATCCCAGAAGTATGTTGGTAATTTAGCATCTTCTAAATTAGTTCTAGCTGCTTCAATCAATGTCCTATTCTTCCTTTCAACTACCCCATTTTGTTGAGGTGTCCTAGGTGCAGAGAAGGTGTGTATGATTCCTTTAGATTCACAGAACTCCTTCATTGTGGAATTTTTAAATTTTGTTCCATTGTCACTTCTTATTTTCTTTACATCCAATCCAAGAATTTTCTCAACTTCTCTTATGTGCTTGATGATGATATTGATGGCTTCATCTTTTGAATTCAGAAAATAAGTCCATGAAAATCTTAAAAAATCATCCACAATGACTAAAGCATACTTCTTCTTTACAATGGATATGATATTTACAGGACCAAACAAATCCATGTGTAATAACTCAAGTGGCTTCTCAATTGATGATTCTAATTTTGACTTGAATGATGCCTTTCTTTGTTTTCCTTTCTGACAGGCATCACATAGTCCATTCTTGACAAATTCCATTTGTGGTAAGCCTCTCACTTGATTTTTCTTGACCAACTGATTCATGGCTTTGAAATTTAAGTGAGCTAGTTTCTTGTGCCACAACCAACTTTCACTTGTATTTGCCTTAGAGAGAAGACAACTCATTGAGTCTGCACTGGTTGAGTTAAAGTCAGCTATGTACACATTTGCTTTTCTATTCCCAGTCATAACCAGGCTTCCATCTTTCTTGTTGGAAATTATGCATGCTTCAATTGTGAAGCAAACCTTATTTCCATTGTCACATAGTTGACTTATGCTTAACAAATTATGTCTTAAGCCATCAACTAATGCAACAGGTTCAATGATGACATTCTCTTTTAAAATCAAGCCATATCCCATGGTGTATCCTTTACTATCATCTCCAAAAGTTACTCCAGTGCCAACTTTCTCCACAAACTTTGTGAGAAGGGATTTATCTCTAGTCATGTGTCTTGAACACCCACTGTCAAAGTACCAAAGATTCCTTCTTTTTCCCTGAACACATCCAAAAACAATCAAGTTAATTTTGGTACCCAAGTTGCCTTGGGTCCTTTCTTATTAGTTGCTACCTTTGGCTTGGTTTCTAATTTTTGTACCTTTGGTTTGGGTGATTTTACTTCCACTTCAATCTTAGGTATTCATGCTTACCTCAAGATTCTCAATGCCAATATTTGGAATATTCATGCTTGCATAATTAAAGAAATTTGGAGCATGAAAATTGTTATGCATATTCCATGGCATAACAGGCATATTCATGTTGGCAAATGCAAGATATGAGTTAAACATATAAGGCATTGATGCATATTGAGCATGAATACCATGAGGATCAACTAAATGAGGATAAGCATAATTAGAATGCATGTAATGTATAACAGGCACATTAGTTGTTGCAGGCATAATAGACTTGCATTGCACAAATAAGTGATTCTTACTACCACACTTAACACATATCTTTCTAGGAGCATACTTGTCAGGTGTGCTTTTTTATGCTTTTTTATGCCTACTTTACCATTTATGTTCTTCTTCTTTTTATCATTTGGCTTAATATTAGGCTCTATCTTTTCTAACTTTTCTTTCAATTGATCTTTAGATAAGAACCCTATATTAGCCTTTTCAACTTTAGCTTGAGATTTAGAGGAGCTACCTTCTTTTATAAATTTAACAGGTCTGTTAAGCTTGGTTTTCAAAACAGATTGCTTAGCAGTTGATGATTCCTCAATCGATGGATAATTATCCGTTAGGATAACATTATCAATCGATGGATAATTATTTGTTAGGATAACAATATAAATCGATGGATAATCATTATCAGTTGATTCAGGATTAGCAATTGATTGCTTTTTTTCCAAAGATTGATTATCATCAAATGGCTAATTTATCAAGAGTCTCAGACAGCATGGTAAAAGAATTTGTTCCATGTATGTCATTCATCTTTTTGTTAACTTTACTTGACCTGTTCTATTTATAAATGGTTCTTACTTCTTCTTCCAATTTTTCTTCCAATTTTTCCATTTCCTTTTTACACTCAACTAATTCTTTTCTATCATCTTTGTTTTCTACCTTGACCCTGTCCATTTGCATTAGCTCACCCTCTAGATAATTGTTTCTTTCAGTGAGAGTTTCTAAGATGATTTTGAGCCTAGTGTTCTCTTTGTTTAAGGACTTAAGAGTGACACGCAAATTATACAATTCATTTGACATTTTAGTAATTCTAATATTGCATTCATCTTTGGATAAATCAGATAGATTTGTAGAATTACCTGATTGCTAGAAAAACTAGCTTCCTGGTCATCATGATTGGCCATTAGTGCAAGGTTGATGTATTCTTCTTCTTTAGAATCGTCCTCAGCAGCCCAGTCCTTTTCTTCTGTTATAAAAGCCTTCTCTCTTTATTTGAGCAAGTCAAAGTACTTCTTCTTATAGTCAATACCATCACTAAACTTTGACTTCTTCTCCATTTTTGGCTTTCTTCATTCATTAGAAAAATGACTAGCCAATCCATAGTTAAAACATTTGAATTGAGTCCTGTCAACAAGATTTTTGATTTGTTGATTATCTCTCTTGAACTGAGATTTAGGCCTTTGCATGGGACTTCTCTTGAATTTGAGTTTTGAAAATTTTCTTGATAGAAAAGACAAATGCTCTTCTATTTCATCCATGGAGTATAACTCATCATCCTCAACTGTTTCTTTTCCTTTCCCAGTTGAAGATTAATCATATCTAACACCACTTGCACTATTGCCATGACTTTCTTTCTTCCCTTCTTTGACAGCAACAACTTCACCAGATTCTGTAACTTGCTTATCCTTAACCACCAAAGCAATGGAATGTCCTCTCTTTTGACTTTTCTCAATTTCCTCATCTTGCTGTAGTTCTAACTCATAGGTTTTCAAGATTCCATACATCTTGTCAAGAGTATATTCTTTAAAGTCAGGAGATTGTCTTATAGAAACAGTCATTGGTTTCCATTCCTTGGGTAAGGACCTCAAGAATTTGAGGTTGGTATCTTCAATAACATATACTCTTCCATATAGTTTTAGCTCATTCAACATCTTTGGAAACCTACTATATGTGTCATTGATTGCTTCACCACTCTTGAAGTGAAAGGCCTCATATTTTTGAATCAAGAGTTGCATCTTGTTCTCTCTTACTTGTTTAGTGCCTTCACATAGAGTTTGAAGAGTATCCCAGACTTTTTTAGAGGTTTTACAATTGATAATATTGTCAAACATATCCTTGTTAGGACCATTAAACAAAATGTTCATAGCCTTTTTATCCTTATGTACTTCCTTCTCATCTTCATCTGTGTATTCACTCACAGGTTTTGGAATGATTTTATCTGGTGCCTGAGTACCATCTGCATTCACACTTGTAACTATCTTTATAGGCACATTGGACATTTCTCTATGCAATGAACATAGGAAGGATCAATAGATAGCAGATGCAAGTGCATTTTCACTTTCCATGAAAAGTACTCATCTTTCTCTATATCTGGAATCTTCACTCATGTGTCTTTTTGACCCATACTTGATGTACTTTAGATCTTAACTTTCTATATGTTGAAAGCTAGGCTCTGATACCAATTGTTATTTGCCCTTTAGTACAATAAGTTTGGAGAAGGGGGGTTGAATACAAACTTAAGAATTAATTGAAATTCTTGCGGATTTAAGTTTGTTCAACAGAAGTGTTTGAGTGTATGAAAGATAACTAATTGAACTAAGAATGTGATACTTATAAATTGAAAACAAGACAAGCAATATAAAAATTACTAGTGGATTGGTTTTTCCACTAGTGTATTTTTGCTTTCAATTACTCTTGGTAAAATTACGAAGATGCTTACAAAGTGTTGTTCTTGCAATACAATGCTTACAATTTTTCTCACACTTACTCTACTCCTGCACTTTGTTACAATAAACTACTAACTACTATATAGTAATTTTCTTCTACTTCTATTTCCTATCGACAGATAACATTATAAAATGCACTTTACAATGTTTACATGAAAATAGAAATTAGTTACTTTCACAGTTTTCATTAGCCTTTGTCTAGTCCATTCCTTAAAGACTGTGTTGCCTTGAAAGTCTTCACAATCCTGACAGGACTATCTTCTATTGATTCAATCTCTGTAAAGTTCACATTCTTTTTGTCTTTAACTAAATTGGGACACCTTAATCAACTGATAAATGTTGTTAAGCTTATCAGTTGATTCTCCTTTGCTCATCCATCGATGGATAGGATATCCATTGATCAATTGATGTATCAATTGTTAATTGAGTTATCCATCGACTCCCTATCCGTTGATGGTCCTTTATCTATTGATTGTCTTTATCTGTTGATGGCTTTTATCCGTTGATGCCTTTTATCTATTGAGTAGTGTCTTCATCCATCACTTGTTAATCACTTCACTTGTGAGAATTTTGACTTAGAATATTTACAATTAATCAGTCATTCTCCACATCCGTTGAGAAGCTAAAAATTGAAGTCAATAAGATCAGTAGACTACTTCACAGCATCCATCGAGGCAATACAATCAATTGATAATGAAACATGAATCAAATGTTACAATCCAATTTATCAGTTCATAAACAAGCTTCAACTGATGACTGGTTTACTAGTCAATGGATATTTATAAGTCATATATCCATTGACTAGTTACAATGAATTTTAAATCCCTATTGTATTTCTAAGTAATTTGTTATCATCAAATCTCATAATTCCTAGCTTGGTTTGGGATTTGAACCCTTTTGACCTGAGTATCTTCTCAACTTCAATCATATATTTATTGTATAGCCCTTCAATGACTCATCACCTAGCTTCAAGATCTAATATAGCTTGTTAGAGAAGAATCTTACTTCATGAGGATCATATATGATTTGAGGACTAACAGCTCTTGCGAAGTCTCTTAGTCTGTCTCTGATAAGCTCATTTTCTTCTAAACTACTTTTGACTTTATTCAACATGATCCATATCATTGATAAACTTCTCTGTCTGAAAAATTCCAAGGAGATTCTGAATGAACCATTCCTGTGAGTGTAGACTAACATCTGTCAGTCTTCAAGAATGTGATCCACTATGACAGTGATATAGTCAACTTCTTATTTCAGTGCTTTCATGAAGTTATCAATGTTGTCATTTGAATTTTCCATATGCTCAATGATTGACTTAAGATGCTTATATTCAAATGGACCCTTCTGAAGTTTATCCATAATTTCTCTTGTTGTGTCCCACTTCTTTCATATTTTTAGCTGCACATCCTTCTTTCTCTCTCTCACAGCAACGACCCAAAGATTCTGTTTCTCTTTACTTACTTCCCTTTCAGCCTTAGCTTTTTCCTTGACTAGAGATTTTAGTTTCTCAGTTTTACCATGGCCCTCATTGATGTCTTCTTTCAATTTCTTCATGGCCTCTTCATAGGCAGGATCAGACTCTTTCTCTTTCGGAAATAAAAATTCCTTATCAAAGGCAGCTTATTCCTCTGCTCTACAGTAGTCAGGATTGAACGAGTCATCTACACTAATATATTCAAAAAATTGATCTTCCAGATAGTAATGTTCTTCTTGAACATATGACTCATACTGTACTTCAGAATACAACTTTGCTTTGCCTTTTTCTTTAGTAACCCCTTCTTCTTCAGTTACTTTCTCCTTTCTTTTCTCCCCCTTAGTTGAGGGATCCTCTACAGATTTAGAAGCTTTAAAATATTTGACTAGTTTTTCCATGGTCAGATAGACCTGCTTCATCCCTTTATTCAGATGTACCATCCCCTCATCCAGTTTGTTGAATCGTTTTGTTAAGATTTCTTCATTTTCAATAATCCTCAGATTCAAGCTTCTTTCAACATCATTAATTCTTTCGTTTATGTTGCTGATCTCCTTTAAATCTTCAGCAATGAGACTTTGTACATTCTGGATATTTTGAGTTTTCAGGAGAATAGAGGATTTGACATTTTCAAAATCTTTCCGCACGATTGTCAGCTGTTCTGTTAAAGAGGCAGACTTGGATCCTGCTTGTGCTTTTTCCTTAGCTAACTCAGCCTAAACAACAAGCATTTCTTTCTAGAAAGCTTTAATTTTTTTATAGTAGTTCACTGTGTGTGTGTGTGCACTCACCTCGCTTGCACTCTTGTTTGTTTCACTTAAACTATGTGCATGTGTTCCGCTCGGTGTTTGCCTCACTTCAATCGTGTTTTGCTCCTTTCCAGAATCTGATGTTGTACATGTATATAATATTATAGCTTTTGAAGACTCATAATGTTCTTCTGATGCCGGTGAAGACGTGTCCTCAATAAGGTTAACTTGAAGTAGCTCCGCTACTGACGTAGCTACTCCGTGAATGGAGTTCCAACTCCCTCTACCACTCAACTCCACTAGTGGATAAGAGAACTTCCTTTAAAGAAACTGGATGTAAGAAATCCAGGGGGTTACCACCTTAGGCAATGTAGTGAGTGGCTTGTTAGAGTCTGTGGTGCCCCTCAATACCTGTAAAGGTACCTGATGCTGCACTGCATAAAAAATATCTTGGTCTAATAAAAATGTGGCATCTGACATGTTTTCATCAAAAACATTTTCTTCAATTATTGTGCCATCATTTGATTGTGTTTCTGCAAGTGGAGGTCCTGCTAGTGTGAGTGCTAGCAGTGTGCGTGACTCTTTACAAGGTGTTGCGGCTGGACGACAAATTTCAATTGAATCACCCGGTTGATCGAGTGAGTCCAGAGACTGTTGAATTGCCATTTCAAAGTCCATATCCCAATGAGAGGATAAGGATGAGTCTGCAGTTGTCTCAGATTCATTCCTCGATCTTTTTTATGGTGGACACAGAGTTGCGGGTTCACTCACTGTGATACCTCTATCTCTTACTTTCCTAACAGATTTTTTCCTTTTTCTGATTTGACTCAAAACGGTTGAAGGAGAAACTGTTCGGGGCTCTATCTCAGTTTGGGATGGAACCTGTGTGTTGTCAGGTTCATAGATGAAGTCCTGAAGTGTAAGACCACAATCATAGTCCGCCACATATATATTTAAAGGTGCAGTAGATATATTTATAGGTAGGAAATTAGAAGCCAGGGTGTAAGATATTACCTGATGTTCATGTGCCTCTTGTTTTGCCTGATGAGCAGCTTCAAGTATGAATTGTGCAGAATTTTCCCGTTACACTTGTTATGGCTCTTGTTAATGCGGGTGAACCTGTGCTGGATTTGCTATTTGATTGAAAATGTTTGCCATGTACTCAGTGGTTTCAATAGGCACCCCTTCAAATTTGTTCTTGTTGCTTAGCTTGGTGAACAAATTTTTTTGAGTTGTAGGGGATTCTTCCACTGGGCTATTTTCAAAATGAGCTTTGTCCTCCTCTAACAGTACATTATTCATCATCAGTATTAAGAACCTTGGATAGAAATAAGCAACTTTATGATCCACATCCAATCTTCTGCTTTCAGCAGTGCCCATCTTCCTTATGAACTCTGTCAGGATCAGTTTCCCAAAATTTGTTCTTCGGTTGTGGGCCACAGAATATCAAATGACTTAAAGTAGATTTGAAATGTTGTGGAAGTTTCCCTTCATGGTAGGTGCAAATATTTTGGCTAAAGTGTCGAAGAAGTAATCCCATTCACCCACCAACTGGGATTTTGACAACTTTACCAGGTCTATCATCCCTTGCACCAACTGGGATTTTGACAACTTTACCAGGTCTATCATCCCTTGATAGTGAATTGACTGTAAAAAATTAGTTATGTCTTCAACTGTAGGTAGGGTCTCGAAATTTTCTGTCGGGAACCCTAAGACTCTATTTACATCAATTTCATCTATTATGAACTCCGCCTCACCAATTCTGAACGAGAATTGAACCAGCCTGTCATTTGAAATATTTCTTGCTGTTGAATATAAGGCTCTAAGAGGTTCAATCTGCAGTGGAGTGTTTGGGGTAATAGCAGTCCTCGCCAAAGAATGCTCGTTCATAAAATGAATCCAAGGCCTAAATCTAGCTTCTTTGCAATTTACTGGATCAAAGTACCCAATAAAATTCATCTTAGCAATTACAAACATGGCAGCCATTTCTTTTTTTTAATAATTAGGATTTTATCAAATTTATTTAAATAAAATTTATAAATCGATTTAAACACACTAAAATTGATTTAACTTCCCACAATATTAAAACCCTAACACCAATTAACTCTCACTTCGATTTTAACACACCAAATCACTTAAAATCAAACCTAACCTCAGTAATTAATCAACACCACCCGTTCTTCAATTCTAGTCCAAAGAACAGTTAGATTTTACAAAACAATGGTAGAGTAACGGCTTGTTTTGGTAGAAATAAGACAAACTAGCAAGCTTAAGCTTGTAAATACGATCAAAGCAACTAAAATCAGTTGTATATTAGCAAAAAATCAAGTTTTCTTCAAGAGTTTTTGAAAGGTCTCAGCGTGTATGTATATGACTGTGTGTATATGTAAATCGGTAATAAAACTTTTTATGGTAAATAAAAACAAACAAAAAAACGTTTAAGTAATAAGAAGAAAACAGTCGGTAAGACTTTTGTAAAACACTCGGTAAGACTTTTGGTAAAGACTCGGTAAGACTTTTGAAAAGTCTTGTCGAGTTTTATAAAAAAGTCTTGCCGAAAAAAACTAAAACAAAAATAATTAAAACAAAATAATTATTTTGTTCGGTGAGACTTTTCAGATTTACTCGGTAAGACTTTTGAAAAAGTCTTGCCGAGTTTGAAAACTAAAAAAAAAAATTGAAAACAAATAAGACTTTTAATAAAAAAGTAAAATTCAATATAACTGGTAAGACTTTTAATATTAGAATCTCGGTAAGACTTTTGAAATGTCTTGTCGAGTTCTATTATTAAAAGTCTTTCTGATTTTTTTTAAAAATAAAACAATCCAAAATATAAAAACATAATAAATATAAATAGTAAACAAATATATATATATATATATATATATATATATATTATTAATTATCCCAAAATTTGAAATAAAATAAAGAAAATTTTATTCAAAAATTAGATTAATTAATAATAATTAAACTAAATGTTTACATGTTTTTCATAATTAATAAATTAAGACAATAATTTACAAACTACTAAATTATTAAGGACATATAATAAATATTTATATTTTTAACTGTTCTAATTAATTTAGGAATTAAATTAATTCAAACTTGAATTAATTTAAAGAATAAATTAATTAAATTAATTAAATAATTAATAACATAATAATTATTAATGTGCAATAATAATTAGAAAAACATACAACAATTTACATACTAATGCTTATAAATGCTTAAAATAAATATAAGTACTTATGCTATAATTGAAATAATTATCTATTAAGAGTAATAAATTAATTTCAAGATAATTTATCCAAATATTCATAAGCCCTCAGATATTGTTGATTCGACTTCATAAATTCTTTAATATTAACATTTAATATTTATGAACTTAAATCAATTCCTAGCAACCAAAAATTAGCCATTGTTTAACATCCCTAGTTCACTAACCAACTTAGAGAAAGTGGATTCATCAAATGTTTTCGTGAAGATGTCGGCTATTTGATCTTCTATGGGTACAAAATGTAACACCACAGTTCCATTCATGACATGCTCTCTGATAAAATTGTGATGTTGTGTTATGCCAGTAGATCCATCATCTCCCCCTAGGTTGCTGCTAGGATGACTTGTTGATCCACCACTGGTATTTGTAGTATCTCCAATGTTACCATTGTTTTCACCACTATTACCTGGATCATTATCATTAATGTCATCATCATTTCCTGTTGCAACCTCATGTTCTTCTACGTCATCAGAATGTGAGTCTGGATAATTATCAAATTTTAATGACTCAGAAGAATCTTCAGTTTGGATACTTGGGAGTTTAGTGTCATCAAAAGTAACATTGACACTTTGTTTTACTTGGTGCTGATCAATTATGTACACCCTATATGCTCTTCTTGAATAACCGACAAAAATAGCTTCATGTGCCTTGGCCTCGAACTTTCCACGATGTTCATCTCCATCTTTCAGCACATAACATTTAGCTCCAAATACATGAAAGTACTTGACTGTTGGTTTCTTGCCAGCCATTAATTCATAAGGAGTCTTTATCTGATCTTTTTTTATCAGAGTTCGATTCTGGGTAACATGTTGTGTTTACTGCTTCAGCCCAGAAGTAGATAGGTAACCTTGATTCACTTAACATTGTTCTTGCTACTTCAGTCAGGGTTCTATTTTTCCTTTCTACAACTCCATTCTGTTGCGGAGTTCTTGGTGCTAAGTATTGTCTTGTTATCCCTTTGTCTGAGCAAAAGTTGTTCAGAATTTCATTCTTAAATTCTGTTCCATTATCTGATCTGATTGCCCGGACAACTAACTTTGAATCTAACTCAATCAACTTTATATGATCAATCACCAATTGTGGAGTTTCAAACTTAGAGTTCAAGAATAAAACCCACGTGTACTTTGTGAAGTCATCTATAATCACTAAGGCATATTTTTTCCTTGATATAGACATAATATTGACTGGACCAAATAAATCCATGTGTAGGAGTTGAAATGGTTCAGTGATGTTTGTAGTGTTTGTGCCTCTGTGACTTGCTTTCTTTGACTTCCCTTTCTGACATGCCTCACACAATCCATCTTGTGTAAATTCCATCGGAGGAAGTCCTCACACCAAATCCCTCTTGACTAGAGAGTTCATTGTTTTGAAATTAAGGTGTGAGAGTTTCTTCTACCATAGCCAGCTTTCTTCTGATGAAGCCTTTGAATAAAAACAGTTTGCTTTATCTACAGTTTCTGAGTTGAGATCGGCTATGTACAAGTGTCCTTTCCTTACTCCACGTAACGCCAGTTTGTTATCTGTAGAATGAGCTATTAAGCATTTTTCCTTGATAAAGTTTACTTTGTATCTTTTATCATAGAATTTACTAGCGCTGAGTAGATTGTGCTTAAATCCTTCCACTAAAGAGACGTTTTCAATGATAACATTCCCAGCATTTAACTTTCCATATCTCATAGTCATTCATTTGTTGTTATCTCCAAAGGTGACGATTGGGCCAAGTCTTTCAACCATGTTTGATAGCAGGGCTCTATCTCCGGTCATATGCCTTGAAGATCCGATGTCCAGGATCCATACATCCCGGTTTACCTGTTTAACTCCCTACAAATATCAAACGGATTAATTCGTCTTCGGAACCCTAAACTAATTTAGCCCGGCATACTTAAAGAATTGACCTTTGTCAGTTTTGACAATAGATCCTTTTCGAATAATAGTATCATCCACCTTGACTTTACTTACCTTCCTATAAACAGTTTTAACAACTTTCTGTCTAGACTTAGGAATAAATGTTTCCTTCTTGACAGGTGAAGGAATCGCAGTCTTGGATTTTGCAAATTTATTATTGATGTGTTGTCTAGGTGTCATGTTATCTTTATTAGCAATCATGCGTTTGAAATAAGCAGTCATAGCATTAAAAGCAAATAACATACAATTTAAAATACCACAAGGTTTATGGCATACATCAATAATAGTCATGTTATTCAAAACAGTAAGTGTCTTAACAGTTTCTACTTCAACTTCATCAGTAGTTTTAAAGTTTTCAGTAGAATGATATCTGTTGTTACTATTCCTACTATTAATAAACGTATTGGGTCTGTTCACATTATTCTTTAAGTCTTTAGCACTTATACCAGGATTGGGCGATCTAGAAGTTCCCACATCTTCCACTAGTGTCTTAGGCGCACTCTTCTCTTTTTGGACATTAACTCTTTGTATGTCCTTAATCTGTTCTTCTCTTTTCTTTTCTTCCTCGAGATCCTCTAACTTCATTTCATAAGCAATTAAGATAGAACTCTCAAGGATTGGTTCAGCTATAGGGGTTATGAAAAGAGGTTTAGGTATGTCTTTAACAACATATGGGATACCCCTTTATTCAGCACTTTTTCTGAATGGGATTATGTTGCTTGGCTTTCCTACTGATTTACTATACTCAAAACCTATTCTAACTTTTCGGTTTATCCCTTGTTGGTCAATTAGGTTCTTTACAATATTAAAAGAATTCTTATAGGCTAGACACTTCTTCTTCTCTTCCTCTATTTGATTTCTGAGATAGGCTTCAACTTTAACATAATAACCGACTCTATTGACTTGAAAAGCTAAGTCCTCAGCCAACTTGTCATTTTTTCATTTTACCAATTTTAAAACACCATTCTCATCAGTTAGAACTTCGTTTTTGAGAATTAGTTGCTTAACTCTACCTCTTTTACCATCTAGTTATTTACCTATCAAAGCAAACATTTTAGGGCAAGAAGGATTTACATCTTTTCCTCCTTGTCGTGTTAGAGACAGTGATTCCTCAGATGAAGTCATAAGAGTAAGATTTCCCAGCTTTTCTTCATCATCATTGTATGAGTCATCCCAGCTTTTACCCTCCGCTATATAAGACTTGCCTTGATGTTTTTTCACAAGGGCATCATACTTTTCCTTGAGCTCTTCATAAGACTCTCTCTTCTTCCCTTGCTTAGGCTTCTTGCATTATGAATAAGAAATCATATGATTAAATTAGATATTCCATGCCTTGTATTTAATCAGGATATTGAAGGGTAGAAGGAATTAATTGTACGGTAACTATTTACTGACAAGTTCTAAGTATTTTAAGCAATGATTTCGTATTATCTGGATAGTCGCGATATGTTGAGAAGCATCACTCACGATGTAGAATAAATATAATTAATCAGATTAATTATATTTAATGAATTAATAGAATTCATATAAATAATAAATAAACTGTTTATTATTATTTATTTCTACTACCGGCTTAATATTGAACCTAAAGAGTCACACCATAAAAGAGATTAAATTATAGATGAAGGAATAATTAATAATAGCTAGTCATTATTTATTTATGAAATAAATAATTACTTAGCAAATTTTATAAATTAATTAAATGAGATTTAATTGATTATAAATTATTTAAGATAAGATCTTAATATTATTAATTAAATATTTAATTAAAGTAATTAAATATGAAGAGAGAATAATTTTCTAAAAGAGTTAAGAAAAAGGAATTAATGATTAAAATAGTTTTAATCATTAACTAATTAATTAATAAGATTAATTAATTAAAAAGGGAATTAATAATAAGATATTTATAGAAAATATCTCAGCTGAGATATTTGCCTATAAATATAGGATTATAAACCCTAATACTTCAACCCTAATATTTGTGAGAAATATTTTAAAAGGAAGGCAACCCTAATTTCCTCTCTAGCCTCCTCCTTCATCTTTTAGTTTGATTCTTGGTGGATATCTTTAGAGCACTCCACATTTGAGGGGTGATTGCAAGGATTGAAGAACAAGATCTTCTCTAGCTGTTGCCGGAAAGCAATCGAGGTATTCTTCAATTTATAAAATAGTTTTTGTATCTATAAGTATGTATACATATGAATATATGCAAATAAATGTTATTCAATGCTTCCGCTGGTGCATAAATTCCTTCAATGGTATCAGAGCTTAGGTTGTATGCATATAGATTTGTGGTCAAGTTTCAGAATTTTATGAGCAACTATGTATTTATTATGATTTATACAAGCAATATCATGTTTTAATTATGATTAATATGATACTATTTGTCAAAATTGTTTTGATAATTTTCCTGAGTTCTATAAGTGTTGTAGATTGTCCAGTTAATTTTTCATAATTTTCTGATGCGTAGAATATTTATTATGAATTTTGAAAGCAATAATAATGATTTAATTATGATTAATTCATTACTGTTCCTCAAAATTTATTTTATATTTTTCATGTGTTCTACAAGTGTTGTAGATCGTCTAGGTATTTTTAGAATATTTTTCTGAGCAATAGATTATTTATTATGGATTTTTAAAGTTGTTTTTAATTAATTCATAATTAAATAATAATATCTGGAAAAAAAAGGTGTAACGCATTCTGCGCATGCGTTACAAGCTAAAAAATGGGTTTTTAGCTTGTAACGCATACCCGAGATGCATGACAGGGTGTCTTGCACGCGCCTGATGCGCGCGCGCGCATGGGGATGCGTCAGAAACTTCTCGGGACGCGTGCGGGCACGTGCAAGTTCAGAATGAGGCATGTAATATATATACCGTTGGATTCGTTTTTCCGAGACGGTTCTAATGGTATATTACAATAATTTTTCTTAAATTGTTTCGGACTATTTAAAGCTTCCAAAAGTGTTTTAAAGCAAGTTTTAACTGTTTTAAGTTGTTTTTAAATACACCATGTGATACATAGAGATGTATAATGCTTATATGTTGTAATATATGATTTAACATGCCTACCTTATATTTATTCGTGATTATATATGTGTGATATATGCTTGAATTATCATGAGATGATAGATTTAGGTGAACTTAATTAACATAAGGCGTATGTTAGACAATCTAGAATAGTGAAATTGTTTCGTGACCTTTATTTACATATTATGAATACAATCATGAGATTTTTGTGCTTATGAAACACGTGATTGAATATGAATTTTCAACTTAAGTGAAAGGATGATTCTGTCAAACAACAGATGTTCTATCTGTAAGAAAGGGGGTTATTAAGAGACGCCTCTTGACAATGCTCCACCCCTGGCCTAGGATGACTCCAAGTTTCAATAGTTGATTTGAAATATTTAATCCAATCTAAAAGAATCTCTTTATAATATGATTATGATTGTAACATAATATAATCCCCTAAAATATAAAGAATATCAAGTAGTAATTGGCCATAAAACACAAAGGGCTTGTGTTGGTCATAGCCTTCGAACATAATAGAATGTATTTCTTGTTTTTGAAACTCTGTTGTTTCGTGCTACAGCCGAGGGCGTTGTTTCCGAAAGAAGAGATACTTGTCTATAACATGAGATGTGTATGATGAATTGGAATCTTATGGTCATTACGTGCTACAGCCGTGGGCTATTTGAAACTAGTTTAATTATACGAGATGTTGGGATTGACTTGACTTAGAATATTGAGTTTGTCGTGCCACAGCCGTGACTCAAGTATTCAAGAGGCTAAAGTAAGATTAGGGAATAACATGAGATGTAGTTGACAAGAGTTGTCTGCCTATTGAACGTTACATGGCGTTTCGTGCTACAGCCGAGGTTGTGTGATGGAATGTAGGATCCCTATCCCACTAGCATTATGAATGCTTAATTTCAATAAGGGATATAGAAATTAGATGGAATAGTGAGAGGCACTTATGAATAAAGACCCGATTCATATGGTGTTTTAGATAATGAAATAGAGTATTTGCTAAATGTTGTTATGTGTTTATTATTTGCAGATTTACTATATACATAATGTCTTCTGCACTATCACTCCGTTGCATGCTCGATGCACACAAATTAACTGGTCCCAACTATGTTGGTTGGCTTCGAAACCTGAGAATTGTTCTCAGGATTGAGAAGAAGGAATATGTACTAGACTCACCTAAACCTGCTGAACCTGCTCAGGATGCACATAATGATGAACATATTGTGTATCGTAATTGGATAGATGATGCAAGACTTGCCCAATGTGTTATGCTGGGATCCATGAATGATGAGCTCCAAAAGCAACACGAGTATATGGATGCTCACTCTATCCTTATGCATCTACAAGATTTGTATGATGTGGCAGGAAGGACAGCTCGATATGAGATATCGAAGGAGCTGTTCCGTTGTAGGATGACTGAGGGATCATCTGTGAATGTTCATGTGCTCAAGATGATCAATTTGATTGAGCGTCTTGGACAACTTGGATTTGTCATGGATGGGGAACTGAGTCAAGATCTGGTCTTGCAATCACTTCCAGATTCATTCTCGTAGTTCGTTGTGAACTTTCACATGAACAAGTTAGATGTCAGCTTGCCTGAACTCCATAACATGCTGAAAACTGCTGAGTCGAATTTTCCCACAAAGAAGAGTTCTGTTCTTCTAATTGGTGAAGGCTCTAACCCTAAGAAGAGGAAGAGGAGCCCTCCTAAGAAGAAGAAGAAGGTAGATGAGAAAAGGCCAGTTTTGCCAAAAGCTGAAGATCCCAAAAGCAAAGCTGTGTGCTTTCACTGCAACAAAGTGGGGCACTGGAAGAGAAACTGTAAGGGTTACCTTGCAGAATTGAAGAAGAAGAAGGGTGGTGAGACTACCGCTTCTACTTCAAGTATGTTCATGATCGAACTAAATATGTCACTTAATCAAACTTCTACTTGGGTATTAGATACCGCCTGTGGTTCTCACATTTGCAATTCGTTGCAGGGACTAAGGAGAAGTAAGACTCTTGAAGAAGAGGAGTTGATCCTACGTATGCGCAATGGAGCAAGAGTTGCTGCTGTAGCTGTAGGATCGTTTGATTTACTTATGCCTACGGGCAAGACTATTATTTTGGATAATTGTTATTTTGTTCCCTCAATTGTGAGGAATATTATTTCTATTCCCATGTTAGACTTGGATGGTTTTTCGTTTGTTATTGAGAATAATAAATGTTCAATTTTTAGAAATAATGTTCTTTATGGTGTTGGTATTTTAAATAATGGTTTGTATGTATGTGACGTAGAACATAGTTTACTTCAAATTAAACATTGTAGTAAAAGAAAAAGAGATGATAAAAATCCCACCTACTTGTGGCACTGCAGACTTGGTCATATTAGTGAAAATAGACTTAAGACATTGCATAAGGAAGGGTTACTAGAACCTTTTGATTTTGAATCATATCCTACATGCGAGTCTTGTCAGTTAGGCAAAATGACGAAATCTCCATTTAGTGGACATGGAGAAAGAGCTGCGGAGTTGCTTGGATTGGTACATACAGATGTGTGTGGGCCGATGTCCACTCAAGCCATGGGTGGATTTTCATACTTCATTACTTTTACAAATGATCGATCTAGATTTGGATATGTGTATTTGATGAAATACAAATCTGAAGCCTTTGAAAAGTTCAAAGAATATAAGTATGAAGGAGAGAAACAAACCAAGTATAGTATTAAAACCCTTCGATCAGATCGAGGAGGTGAATACTTAAGTGACGAGTTTCTAAATTATCTCAAAGAAAATGGTATAGTCTCTCAATGGACTCCTCCGGCCACTCCCCAGTTGAATGGAGTATCCGAAAGGAGAAATCGAACTTTGTTGGACATGGTTCGATCCATGATGAGCTATACAGATCTTCCAGTATCACTTTGGGGTTATTCATTGGAAACATCAGCATATATATTGAACAAGGTGTCTTCCAAATCTGTTCCTCAAACTCCGTATGAGATATGGAAAGAAAGGAAACCGAGTCTTAAGCACGTTAAGATTTGGGGATGTCCGGCTTATGTCAAGAAAGTTGACCCCGATAAGCTAGAATCTCGATCCGTGAAATGTAGGTTTGTAGGATATCCTAAAGAGACTTTAGGGTATTACTGTGATGCCCTCCCGACCCGCGGTCTAGATCGGGGAGTCACTGACACTCTATATGCATGCACCCTAAATAACAATAATAGAAAATACGCATATATATGACCCCGACTACTACCTTGGACCTTTCAAGGTAATGGTATGAAAAAAGCACACATCTACTTTCATTTACAGTTACATTTACCATAACAAAATAATATTATTACAACTCTTGCAACATCTCAAAATCTACTAGCAAAATACAAGACTTAACAAAGTCTTTTCCTTCCAACTCTGCCTTGATCCTACCTGTTCACTGGCAGCCAGCCTAGCATAGTTTATGTAAGACATGTTCTTCCTGGTAGTCTGCTTAATACGTACCATGATTCTCAAAAGCTGTAGAGGTTAGAAAATAAAAGAATGAGCCACAAAAGCTCAGCAAGTAACCATACAGGTAAAAAAAAACAGTTCTACAGTGTTATATAAAATTTAGAAATCTTTTCTCGTAATCATGCTTGAAAATCATTACTGGGCATCATTGTCCCATAATTATAATCCACAATTCCAGTCAGGGTATTCATTATTTGTAAAACTTTCTTTCATGGTTTTCACTGGTAGAAGTACAAGAGATTTGAAAAGTTTAGTTCAGGGTTAATGTTTGTAATAACTGGGGTGTAAGGTATTAAGAAACTGGTAAGTAATAATCATTACAAGGTTTATGAACACTTTGCAAAGGTTAGATGGATAAAAGGAAGTAATGTGCAATAAATGAAACGAAGTAAGAATCAAAATGTAACTGACAGTTCTATGTTATATAAAGCAGGGTATTATAAGGCATTTCAATATTCATTACTAATCATTTCAATAAACATTCTTGTAAAACTATCATTTCATTAGGACTGAATTTTCCAAATCATTTTATAAAACTGTCCTTTCATTATGACCTTGTTTTCCAAGTCATTTTATAAAACTGTCCTCTCATTACGACCTTTACTTATTAAAAACAAATCATTTTGATTGGAGTTTTCTCACAACGCCGGACAATACGGGTGATCAGCCACGTAAAGTCCCCATAACGGACCGAAGTCCCTCTGGACATAAGGAGTACTCATAAAGGGACTTATTGCCATTGGCCTTGGGCTATCTCATTATAGCCGATGACTATCTCATTATAGTCTTCACATAAAAAATGTTGGACCGGCGTCACTCGGCCTCTTACGCCTCCAACCTATAGGAATCCACAATAACCATTTTGATCGGAATTCCTATAATATCAACACCATTTCTTTTTAGAAGTTACCAAATCATTTGATGAAAAAGACTTCTTGAAAGTCGGATTTCAGATTTAAATCCATTTTAAAAGATCATAAACAGGGGTACATTTTATTCCAAGATAAGTCTCAAAACAAGTCTCTGTTGTAATAAAGTAAGTAGAAATCATGAAGCTACCCGTCGGAATACAACCGACGCAAACACTCATCCAATCGTATATATATCCAGCCAATCTCATATTATTCCAAATCTAAGTCATACAAAACAATGTCTATACAATTATATAATTAGCATTACTATTGCCATTTAATTATAAAATTTCGAATATATTATTATATATATATATTCGAAAAATAGGCTACTATAATACAAACTTCCAAGTGCTCAAGCAAATTTGTCCCAAATTCTCATATATCATTCGAATGTCTACCAGAAATTATTAATTAACATCAAACCTCATATAATACTCATATTACATTATTTTCGAAAACAAATATATATGTATATAATTATCATACATTCGAATTTACATAAACAATTGCAATCAACACTAATTCGGCTATATACCAACTAATTAATCCATTTTTCATCTCAATGGCAGCCCCACCAAACTTAGCATGCTTCGAATAAAACATAATACATATGAATTGCCTGGAAAATAAATGATACAAACGGAAATTCAAGAACCAACCGGAATTCGACATGCAGTTCAAATTAATAGCAAGAATTGACATGCAAACCATATATGCTATGAATCATTAATCAACACACTATTAGCAATTACAACGATCGGAAACGAGGCCAAGTTGAATGATTTTGGTCGGGAAAAAAAATAAGAAACGAACCAAGAGTCTACATGCAATTCATATAAATTATAAAAGTCATATGTTTGCAGTCACTAGTATTGCTATCACACAAGAACGAAGCGGAACAAGTTCATTCCAGTCGCCGGCTCGCCGGAGCTCATCGCCGGCGACGGCAGTGAATGATTAAAGGTCCGATTTCAACCCTTTTTCACTCAAACTGGACCTAGGCCGCTTGTTCTAGCTTCACTCCAGCACTACCTACTCGATTATAAGCATGAAGCGGTTTACATGCAAACAAAAATCCGATCACCATCATATATACACACGACTCATATATATATATGTGCCTAATTTCCATCAAACAGCCATATAAGCAATACAAGTAGTAGACAATCGGGAAAAACGAAGAATCGCAGTAAGAACACACACACACACAGCACGTAGCAAGGTAAGGAGAAAAATCGCAGCAAAGAGAGAGAGGCGACCTGAACAAACTGGTGCAGAGCAAGAATCGGGAGAAATGAGTGCTACTGTTTTAATAAAAGGCAGGGGCAAATGCGTCATTTCACAATTGCAAATTTCTGATTTAAAAATGATTAATAAATCAAATTTTGATATAAAATGGGTACAAAAATAACTTTTATATTTTTAAAATAAAAATATTAATTTTAGAAGCTCACTCATATTTTTAAAATATTTTTCTGATAAATAAATATTTAAATAAAAATCGGGGAAGTTTAAGAACTTTAAATGAAAATAAGAGTAGAAAAATCCTTAAAACTATTTTGGGGTTCAAATAAAATAAACTTTTATTTTTAAAATGTCTCAGAATATATAAAGAACATTTTGGAAAAGATTTCATGATTTTTGGACATTCCAATAATTAAATATGGAATTTAGAAGAGAAATATTTTCAGGATAAAACAGGACTGAGAAAATCATATAAAACTATTGGGACTGAATTAAATCACAAAATCATTTTTAGAAAGTCTCTAAAATCACATATAAGATACATATAAAATTTCATAATTATTGGACACGCCAACAATTTTATAAAAATCAAAGAGTTACTCCATTCAGCATGAAAAATCAATTAATCACTTTAATAAGGCACCTAAACACATTGTGGTCAAACAGGGAGTCAACTAGACATATAAAATAAACATATACCACATCTTATCACATTGGAGTACAAAAATATTATATCTTATATTAATTAAATATATATAAATATCTCAATCGTTACATTCTCCCCCCTTATAAGGATTCTATCCCCAGAATCAGCCTAAATAAACAAGTAGGGATACTTTTCGAGCATTTCACTCTCAAGTTCCTAGGTGGATTCCTCAACTCGAGGATTTCTCCACAAAACCTTTACCAGTCTAATAGACTTATTCCTTAAAACCTTATCCTTACGATCCTGAATCGCTACAGGCTGTTCTACATAAGACAAGTCGGGTAGAATCTCTAGGGGTTCATATTCTATTACATGACTCATATCAGGATTATACTTTCTAAGCATAGATATGTGAAAAACATTGTGAATATGCTGCATCTGCGGCGGTAGAGCCAATTCATACGCGACCTTCCCAACTTGCTTCAAAACTTCAAAAGGTCCTATATATCTTGGATTAAGTTTTCCTTTCTTGCCAAATCTGCTAACACCTTTCCACGGAGAAATCTTTAATAACACTTGATCACCTTCTTCAAAACTCATATCCTTTCGTGACTGATCAGCATACTTCTTTTGCCTATCTTGAACAGCTAACAATCTTTTCTGAATCAGCTCAATCTTTTCTGAATCAGCTCAATCTTTTCTTTGGTTTGTTGAACTAACTCTGGACCCAAAATCTTACGTTCACCAACTTCATTCCAACACACTGGTGATCTACACTTTCTTCCATATAGAGCTTCATACGGAGGCATTCCAATACTGGCATGATAGCTGTTGTTATAAGAAAACTCCACTAACGGTAAATGCTCGTCCCAACTTCCTTCAAAATCTAAGGCACATACTCTCAGCATGTCTTCAATGGTCTGAATTGTCCTTTCACTCTGGCCATCTGTCTGAGGATGATATGCAGTACTCATATTCAACTTCGTTCCCAAACATTCTTGAAACTTATTCCAGAATCTAGAATTAAATCTTGGATCTCTGTCGGACACAATCGATACAGGAACGCCATGTCGCATAACAATCTCTTTCAGGTACAAATGAACTAACCTGTCCAGTGAAAATCTTTCGTTAATCGGTAGAAAGTGTGCTGACTTGGTTAATCTGTCTATTATCACCCAAATAGCATCATGATTAGCCTTTGTCCTTGGTAGTCCTACTACAAAATCCATAACAAGATTCTCCCATTTCCATTCTGGAATCTCTAGTGGTTGCAACAATCCACTGGGCCTCTGATGTTCAGCTTTGACTCTTTGGCACGTATAACATTTACTGATCCACTCTGCTACATCTCTTTTCATGTTGGGCCACCAAATTTTTTTTTCAAGTCCTTATACATCTTTGTGCTTCCCGGATGAATAGAGTACCTTGTACTATGCGCATCATGCAAAATTTCATTCTTGAGCTCTTGAACATTAGGGATCCAAATTCGTGAGGAATACCTAAAGATTCCTTTATCGTCCATCTTACTTCTTAACTCTTCTCCAGTTAACTTGGCTCTATCTTGACTCATCATCTGTTCTTGACATTTCTTGATCTTTTCTAACAACTCTTGCTGAAAAGTCATTGTATACGTCATTTCTTCTACTGAATCAGAACCACATACTTCTATTTCCAATTTCTCAAACTCCTTGATCAATTCTTCAGATGAAACCATTACATTCAATCTTTCCTTTCTACTTAAAGCATCTGCTACAACATTCGCCTTGCCTGGATGATAGTTAATCGTGCAGTCGTAGTCTTTAATCAATTCCAACCATCTTCTTTGTCTCATGCTCAGCTCTTTCTGAGTAAAGATATACTTCAAACTTTTGTGGTCAGTGTAAATCTCACACTTTTCTCCATACAAGTAGTGCCTCCATATCTTTAGTGCAAACACAATGGCAGCTAATTCTAGATCATGTGTAGGATACTTCAATTCATGAGGTCTTAACTGCTTGGAAGCATACACAATTACCTTTCCGTGTTGCATCAAAACACATCCCAAGCCTTTGTGAGTAGCGTCACTGTAGATAATAAAATTTTCTTGATCGTCAGGTAGTACCAACACTGGTGCAGACACTAATCTTCGCTTTAACTCTTCGAAACTTTCTTCACACTTTTCATTCCACACAAACTTTTCATTCTTCCTGGTCAACTTGGTCATAGGGGTAGCTATCTTGGAAAAATCTTGAACAAATCTTCGATAATATCCCGCTAATCCCAGAAAACTTCTTACTTCTGTTGGAGTTCTTGGTCTTTCCCACTTCATTACTGCTTCTATCTTTGCAGGATCAACTTTGATGCCTTCCTTGCTGACAACATGTCTTAAGAATTGTACTTCCTTCAGCCAAAATTCACATTTAGAAAACTTTGCATACATCTTTTCTTTTCTTAAAATCTCTAAAGAAATTCTCAAATGATCAGCATGTTCTTCCTCCGACTTTGAATATATCAGGATGTCGTCGATAAATACAATCACAAATTTGTCCAAATACTTCTTAAAAACTCTGTTCATCAAATCCATAAACGCCGCTGGAGCATTCGTCAATCCAAAAGCCATAACCAAAAATTCGTAGTGTCCATACCTCGTTCTGAACGCTGTTTTAGATATATCTTCAGGTTTAATCTTGAGTTGATGATATCCAGACCTTAAGTCAATTTTGGAAAATCAAGCGGCTCCTTTCAACTGGTCAAAGAGATCGTCGATTCTTGGCAACGGGTACTTGTTCTTGATAGTCAATTTGTTTAACTCTTGATAATCTATACACAATCTCATACTTCCATCTTTCTTCTTAACAAACAACACTGGTGCTCCCCATAGGGACACACTAGGCCTTATAACTCCCTTATATAAAAGATCTTGTATTTGATTCGCCAACTCTTTCATCTCAACTGGTGTCATCCTATATGGAGCTTTAGAAACTGGCTCGGTGCCTGGGGCCAAATCAATAAAAAATTCGATTTCTCTATCGGGAGGTAAACCTGGCAATTCGTCTGGAAACACGTCGAGAAATTCATTGACTATAGGAACATCCTCTAATTGGACTGGCTTCTTCTCAGTATCTACAACATAGGCTAAATAAGCCTCACATCCTTGACACAAAAATATCTTCGCCTGAACGATATTCAAAAACTTCTTAACTTGCCTGGTGCCTCGAAATTCAACTTCCTTACCTTCTAGGGTTTTCACCTTTCTGACCTTCTGGTCTTCTGTTGAATTTGCTTCTGAAACTACTATGTCCTTGACCGTCTTCTCTAGCCCCAAACTTTCTCTTTTTGTTATCCTTTTCCTTCTAGGATATATCACTTTCACTTTCCACGATCATTGCTTTCTGAACCATCGCAACAAAGCTTTGTAGCTCAAAAACTGCCACTATACTTCTAATCCATGGCCTCAAGCCTTGCTGAAATCTTTTGGCCTTCTTCACATCAGTATTGACAAATTCTGGTACAAACCTGGCCATCTCAGAGAACTTGGCTACATACTCTGCCACACTCATGCCTCCTTGCTTTAATTCTAGAAATTTAATCTCCATCTGATCCTTCATAAAACTAGGAAAATACTTTTCTAAGAACAATTCTGTGAACTGAACCCAAGAAATCACACCTTCACCCTGAAGCACCTTCGTAGACTCCCACCAATAACCGGCTTCAGCTTTTAGAAAATAACTGGCATATTCGGTCTTCTTATCTTCACTTACATCTACCAACTGAAAAGCTTTCTCTATCTCCTTAAGCCATGACTTGGCTTCTATCGGGTCTGCAGATCCTCTAAACTCAAGAGGATTCACTGCTTGAAATGATTTAAAAGTAACTGCTGGGGGTACTTGGGGTCTTTGCTGTTGCTGGGTCAGAAGAGCTGTTTGTTGTTGTAGCAACTGGATGAGTTGGGCAACAGTGGGGTCCATAGAGGTTTGATCTTGTGTATTACGATTTTGAGATGAATTTGATGTGTTTCTGGTCTTTGGCGGCATTTACTATAGGGGAAGCAAGCAATTTATTAAGCAATACACTACATCATATCGTAAACAGTTCAAATACTTTTAAAACCATTTGGGAATTAAAAAAACTATTTAAAAATCAACCCTGTAGCATCATTACTACATAAGTTGCCTGTACAACAAGGATATAAAGGTTTTATAGAAAACAGGTTAGCACAATAGGTATGAATAAAGCAATCATAAAGGTTAACAACAGGTATAAATAAGGTACTGATAAAGGTAAGAAACAGTTATGGACAGATGTGAGAAGGGTAAATAACAGGTATAACAAAAGGTACTGGAAACTGAAGAGCAATCATAAATAAATACGAAAAATACCAAAGTGCAGGATAAGTTTAAGTCAAAGTACAACCACAAGAAATAAAAGTACGGAATAGAAAGCAGAGATAAAATATGATCAAGTGTGCTAGAGGGCTCTAACAGATGTCCCATCTAAGCACCCAAACATCCTAACATCTAGTCACCCTGGTGGTCCCGGTCTCGGGCAGCCCTGAGTCCAACCAACAATCTGCTAAGCAATCGGGTTAACTCTTTCTCCTGCTCCACCACATCATCAGTGAAGGCTCTTGCTGCTAATTGCCGACGACCTTCCTCCTCCACGGCTCTAATCCGATCCTCCCACCACTCAACGGGATGCTCAGGAACTCGCAACTGGCCTCGGGTAATGGCTGGCCTATAGATCCTACAGCGTAAAGGGGCACAGGCACTCTCTGACTGCGGGGCACTCCCTGAGGGTAGGTCAGGCTGAGCAGGGGGCTCAGGAATCAGCTCCTCCTCACTCTCGGAACTAGAAATGACTATAGCATCATCATCAGAATCCGTAGAAGAATCCGAAGAAGTACCAGGAGAGGGTGGTGGTAACTCATAAATGCCACGAGCCTGCAATAATATAAAATAATATGCAGTGCAAAAAGGAGATAAGATCACCTTAAATCTAAAGTTGAAATCCTAACGTCTATATCACTCTTCGTTATCTAATCCTATCTTAATATTACTCTCTCTTCTTTTATTAAATGATCTACTTGTTTAACTTAATCCTGGCTTATTTCAGTGACCAAAACCTTAGCTCTGATACCAACCTGTGACGCCCTCCCGACTCGGGGTCTAGATCGGGGATTCACTGACACTCTATATGCATGCACCCTAAATAACAATAATAGAAAATACGCATATATATGACCCCGACTACTACCCTGGACCTTTCAAGGTAATGGTATGAAACAACCACACATCTACATTCATTTACATTTACATTTACCATAACAAATTAATATTATTACAACTCTTGCAACATCTCGAAATCTACTAGCAAAATACAAGACTTAACAAAGTCTTTTCCTTCCAACTCTGCCTTGATCCTACCTGTTCACTAGCAGCCAGCCTAGCATAGTTTATGTAAGACATGTTCTTCCTGGTAGTCTGCTTAATACGTACCATGATTCTCAAAAGCTGTAGAGGTTAGAAAATAAAAGAATGAGCCACAAAAGCTCAGCAAGTAACCATACAGGTAAAAAAAACAGTTCTACTGTGTTATATAAAATTTAGAAATCTTTTCTCGTAATCATGCTTGAAAATCATTACTGGGCATCATTGTCCCATAATTATAATCCACAATTCCAGTCAGGGTATTCATTATTCGTAAAACTTTCTTTCATGGTTTTCACTGGTAGAAGTACAAGAGATTTGAAAAGTTTAGTTTAGGGTTAATGTTTGTAATAACTGGGGTGTAAGGTATTAAGAAACTGGTAAGTAATAATCATTACAAGGTTTATGAACACTTTGTAGAGGTTAGATGGATAACAGGAAGTAATGTGCAATAAATGAAACGAAGTAAGAATCAAAATGTAACTGACAGTTCTATGCTATATAAAGCAGGGTATTATAAGGCATTTCAATATTCATTACTAATCATTTCAATAAACATTCTTGTAAAACTATCATTTCAATAGGACTGAATTTTCCAAATCATTTTATAAAACTGTCCTTTCATTAGGACCTTGCTTTCCAAGTCATTTTATAAAACTGTCCTCTCATTACGACCTTTACTTATTAAAAACAAATCATTTTGATTGGAGTTTTCTCACAACGCCGGACAATACGGGTGATCATCCACGTAAAGTCCCCATAACGGACCGAAGTCCCTCTAGACATAAGGAGTACTCATAAAGGCACTTATTGCCATTGGCCTTGGGCTATCTCATTATAGCCACTGACTATCTCATTATAGTCTTCACATAAAAAGTGTTGGACCGGCGTCACTCGGCCTCTTACGCCTCCAACCTATAGGAATCCGCAGAAACCATTTTGATCGGAATTCCTATAATATCAACACCATTTCTTTTTAGAAGTTACCAAATCATTTGATGAAAAAGACTTCTTGAAAGTCGGATTTCATATTTAAATCCATTTTAAAAGATCATAGACAAAGGTAAATTTTATTCCAAGATAAGTCTCAAAACAAGTCTCTGTTGTAATAAAGTAAGCATAAATCATGAACTAGGGATCAGAACCGAACTATAGTAGTAAAGTCAGGTTGCAGGGTCAATTCACAGGTATAACAAGATGTTTTGAAAACAGTTGTAAGGCATCTGATTATAATAGTAGTTAGGCAATAGCAACAGGGTACTTTCATGGTTAGTTCAAATAAACGCAGTTAAGGAAATGGTGAAAACATAAGTCACAATTCAAGGTTAATGGTTTAAGATTTTAAAAATAGTTTATAAGCTGTCAGTAGTAGCTCAGGGATTGAAAAGTTTAAAATATAATTAAAAACTGGTATAAGGTTGCAGTTTAAGTAAAACAATTAAAGTACGGCAGGCTGTAACTTAAAACAGTTGAGATAAAGTAAAATAATCGCAGGGTCATAAAACAGTTCATAAAATAGTGCTTACGTTTAAAGAGGTTAGGCAGTAGTTACTTGCCTCAAAAAGGAATGCTACATCTGCTGAACAGGTAGATCTCCCTATACCAACACTAACTTTCTACTTTTGCTTTCCCTTTGTCTTTCACCTCAATGTCCTTCGTAGCTACACATAAATAGTACTATATCAGTATCTTATACACTCTCGACGTTCTCTTTAAAGTCTAACTATTCTACCCTTTACGAAACCATAGTACTATATTACTATAATGTAACAAACTTGCATCATATAATAGCAGTCATATTCAGTTACTCAAACATTCACTAACTGGCACATCACATAACTCATATCAGACTTTGTTATTAGCAAAAAATCCATTTATTAAACAGAAATATATTGGCAACTATATAGCACATAGTATAGTAACAACTTCTTTAATCATTTACTACTATTACAATTCTCAACTGGTAGCATTACTTTTACAGGGACGACGTGCCAATAATAATTTTAAAGAATCATTTGTTTTTAGAAAAATTCGGCAGCATCTCCCCTATAATTGAAGCTACCCGTCGGAATACAACCGACACAAACACTCATCCAATCGTATATATATTCAGCCAATCACATATTATTCCAAATCTAAGTCATACAAAACAATGTCTATACAATTATATAATTAGCATTACTATTGCCATTTAATTATAAAATTTCGAATATATATATATATAATAATATATTCGAAAAATAGGCTACTATAATACAAACTTCCAAGTGCTCAAGCAAATTTGTCCCAAATTCTCATATATCATTCGAATGTCTACCAAAAATTATTAATTAACATCAAACCTCATATAATACTCATATTGCATTATTTTCGAAAACAAATATATATGTATATAATTATCATACATTCGAATTTACATAAACAATTGCAATCAACACTAATTCGGCTATATACCAACTAATTAATCCATTTTTCATCTCAATGGCAGCCCCACCAAACTTAGCATGCTTCGAATAAAACATAATACATATGAATTGCCCGGAAAATAAATGATACAAACGGAAATTCAAGAACCAACCGGAATTCGACATGCAGTTCAAATTAATAGCAAGAATTGACATGCAAACCATATATGCTATGAATCATTAATCAACACACTATTAGCAATTACAACGATCGGAAACGAGGCCAAGTTGAATGATTTTGGTCGGGAAAAAAAATAAGAAACGAACCAAGAGTCTACATGCAATTCATATAAATTATAAAAGTCATATGTTTGCAGTCACTAGTATTGCTATCACACAAGAACGAAGCGGAACAAGTTCATTCCAGTCGCCGGCTCGCCGGAGCTCATCGTCGGCGACGGCAGTGAATGATTAAAGGTCCGATTTCAGCCCTTTTTCACTCAAACTGCACCTAGGCCGCTTGTTCTAGCTTCACTCCAGCACTACCAACTCGATTATAAGCATGAAGAGGTTTGCATGCAAACAAAAATCCGATCGCCATCATATATACACACGACTCATATATATATATGTGCCTAATTTCCATCAAACAGCCATATAAGCAATACAAGTAGTAGACAATCGGGAAAAACGAAGAATCGCAGTAAGAACACACACACACACAGCCACAGCACGTAACAAGGTAAGGAGAAAAATCGTAGCAAAGAGAGAGAGGCGACCTGAACAAACTGGTGCAGAGCAAGAATGGGGAGAAATGAGTGCTGCTGTTTTAATAAAAGGCAGGGGCAAATGTGTCATTTCACAATTGCAAATTTCTGATTTAAAAATGATTAATAAATCAAATTTTGATATAAAATGGGTAAAAAAATAACTTTTACATTTTTAAAATAAAGAACATAATTTTAGAAGCTCACCCATATTTTTAAAATATTTTTATGATGAATAAATATTTAAATAAAAATTGGGGAAGTTTAGGCACTTTAAATGGAAATAAGAGTAGAAAACTCCTTAAAACTATTTTGGGGTTCAAATAAAATAAAATTTTATTTTTAAAATGTCTCAGAATATATAAAGAACATTTTGGAAAAGAGTTCATGATTTTTGGACATTCCAATAATTAAATATGGAATTTAGAAGAGAAATATTTTCAGGATAAAACAGGACTGAGAAAATCATATAAAAATATTGGGACCGAATTAAATCACACAATAATTTTTAGAAAGTCTCTAAAATCACATATAAGCTACATATAAAATTTCATAATAATTGGACACACCAATAATTTTATAAAAATCAAACAGTTACTCCATTCAGCATAAAAAATCAATTAATCACTTTAATAAGGCACCTAAACACATTGTGGTCAAACAGGCAGTCAACTAGACATATAAAATTAACACATACCACACCTTATCACATTGGAGTACAAAAATATTATATTTTATATTAATTAAATATATATAAATATCTCAATCGTTACAATTACTTTTACACCGAACAAAGGGTGTTTGTCTCCCGACTTGCTAACTTCCTGGAAAAACAGTTTATCCTCTGAGGGAATAGTGGGAGCAAGTTTGAACTTGATGAAGTTCATGAAGAACAAACTACTACGGTTCAAGAGGAAACACTTGTTCATATTGAACAACCTTCCGTAGAACAGCCCATCCGTAGATCACAAAGGGTGTCTCGCCAACCTGAGAGGTATTATGGCCTTGTCATTGAGAATGACAATGAATTGGCGGTCATTGATGGAGACGACCCTATGACCTTCAACGAGGCTGTGAGTAGTGTTGACTTAGAGAAATGGCAGAATGCCATGAAATCTGAAATGGACTCCATGCATGCCAACCAAGTATAGACTTTGGTAGAGGCACCCAAGGATATGAAGCCTATAGGGTGCAAGTGGGTATACAAGAGAAAGATTGGAGCAAATGGCCAGGTAGAGACCTACAAGGCCAGGCTTGTGGTAAAAGGATTCAAACAAAGACAAGGGATTGACTTTGATGAAACTTTTTCGCTTGTAGCCTTGCTCAAATCAATTCGGATTTTGCTTGCTATTGCAGCTTACTATGACTATGAGATCTGGCAAATGGACGTAAAGACGGCCTTCCTCAATGGGAAACTTGAAGAATAAGTGTATATGACACAGCGATAGGGTTTTATTTCCAAAGGAAATGAACATCTAGTATGTAAGCTACTACGAACCATATATGGGTTAAGGCAAGCTTCTTGAAGATGGAACATCCGTTTTGATGAGACAATCAAAGAGTTTGATTTCATCAAAAACATAGATGAACCATGTGTCTACAAGAAGGTTAGTGGGAGTGCAGTAACATTTCTTATTTTGTATGTAGATGACATACTCTTAATAGGAAATGACATACCAATGCTGCAATCAGTAAAAATGTGGCTATCAAAGAACTTCACCATGAAGGACTTGGGAGAAGCGTCCTACATTCTTGGTATGAAGATCTATAGAGATAGATCAAGAAGAATGATAGGTCTAACCCAAGGTACGTACATCGATAAGGTGCTTAAAAGGTTTAGCATGGAAAACTCCAAGAGAGGTCTCATACCGATGAGCCATGGAGTCTCCCTTTCTGACAAGATGTCTCCTAAGACACTTGAAGAAAGAGAGCGTATGAGTAGGATTCCTTATGCGTCGGCAATAGGATCTATCATGTACGCGATGCTATGTACTAGACCTGATGTTGCTCACTCAATTAGTGTGACTAGCAGATATCAGTCAAATCCAGGTGAAGACCACTGGAAAGCAGTGAAGAACATCCTTAAGTACTTGAGAAGGACTAAGGATATTTTTCTTGTTTTTGGTGGGTCTGAGTTGAAAATAGAGGGTTACACTGACTCTAGTTTTCAATCAGAGTGTGATGATAGTACATCCATGTCAGGGTATGTGTTTACTCTAAATGGTGGGGCGATTAGTTGGAGAAGTCGTAAGCAATCTACGATGGCTGACTCCACAGCAGAAGCAGAGTATATAGCTGCAAGTGAGGCTGCAAAGGAAGCTGTTTGGATGAAGAAATTTGTTTCTGAGTTGGGAGTAGTTCCTGGCATAGAGAGGCCTATTGTGTTATATTGTGACAATAATGCTGCAATAGCTCAAGCCAAGGAACCGAGGTCTCACAAGAATACCAAACATATATTGCGGCGGTTTTATTTGATTAGGGAGATCATTGAAAGAGGAGATGTCAAGATCGAAAGAGTTGACACACATAACAACATAGCAGACCCGTTCACGAAGCCGCTGTCTCAGTTAAATTTGATCGTCATAAGGAGCGGATGGGTATTAGATACCAGAGTGATTGGCTCTAGGCCAAGTGGGAGATTGAAAGTGTTTGACCTAAAACTAATCATGTATGATGAGTTTGGAAAAACTTTCTGCTACTCTTATTTGATTTCATTTGATAATAATAAAGTATTTATGTTACGGGCTTAATCTATTTGAAGTGTATTAAATAAGATGTTCCATAATTTAGAGCAAAGCTTCTAGAATTATAATGAGATCTAGAAGATAATAGCTTTAGACTTAAACAGTTCCTGATCATAGGATAACTAATTGGAAATTGGTAAATCCGTAAAGATCAGTACATACTATGCTAGCTCTCTTAGGAGGATGTCTGTTCTCATAGACATTTGTGTGGTGACACTATAGGTAATATGTAGGTGCTTATTAAGGAATAAGTTCACTGAACATGACTCGATAAGTAGAACAATTAATGGAGTTTACTCACGTGTCGATAGTTGTTTATTAAATAAATAGTTGTACAAGTATCCTTAGACTTGAGATCGTTAGAGTAATCTCGTACACAATGATTTATGCTTTGGTTTAGTCCTTAGTCTCTAGGACATTCATTAGGTCCATTCTGGGCATAGTGATTTATGTATGGAGATAGTTAATGGATCAATAAAGATCTGCCCCTTCCAGTAAAGGAAGTGAATATCCTATGTTATTATTAGATATGCAAGTTCAGGAATCTCTGGCCAGAGTGAATGAAATTAGAAAGAGTTTCTAATTTGCATTAAAAGGAACTTTTCATTATGAATAAGAAATCATATGATTAAATTAGATAGACTTGACACGAGTTTCATGCCTTGTATTTAATCGGGATATTGAAGGGTAGAAGGAATTAATTGTACGGTAACTAATTACTGACAGGTTCTAAGTATTCTAAGAAATGATTTCGTATTATCTGGATAGTCACGATATGTTGAGAAGCATCACTCACGATGTAGAATAAATATAATTAGTCAGATTAATTATATTTAATGAATTAATAGAATTCATATAAATAATAAATAAAATATTTATTATTATTTATTTCTACTACCGGCTTAATATTGAACCTAAAGAGTCACACCATAAAAAAGATTAAATTATAGATGAAGGAATAATTAATAATAGCTAGTCATTATTTATTTATGAAATAAATAATTACTTAACAAATTTTATAAATTAATTAAATGAGATTTAATAAATTATAAATTATTTAAGATAAGATCTTAATATTATTAATTAAATATTTAATTAAAGTAATTAAATATGAAGAGAGAATAATTTTCTAAAAGAGTTTAAAAAAAGGAATTAATGATTATAATAGTTTTAATCATTAACTAATTAATTAATAAGATTAATTAATTAAAAAAGAATTAATAATAAGATATTTATAGAAAATATCTCAGCTGAGATATTTGCCTATAAATATAGGATTATAAACCCTAATACTTCAACCCTAATATATGTGAGAAATATTTTAAAAGGGTGGCAACCCTAATTTCCTCTCTAGCCTCCTCCTTCATCTTTTAGTTTGATTCTTGGTGGATATCTTTAGAGCACTCCACACTTGAGGGGTGATTGCAAGGATTGAATAACAAGATCTTCTCTAGCTGTTGCCGGAAAGCAATCGAGGTATTCTTCAATTTATAAAATAGTTTTTGTATCTATATGTATGTATACATAGGAATATATGCAAATAAATGTTATTCAATGCTTCCGCTGGTGCATAAATTCCTATAAGAACTTCCTGTTGACCTCCTGATTCTGATAGTATTTTCCATTCAGGTTGAGCTCGTTTATCAGTTTATTCAATTTCTGAAACACCTCAGAGATACCCATACTAGGGTTAGATCTAAACTGTTTGAACTGGGAGGTCAGGATCTCAAGTCTATTCTCTTTGACTTCCTCAGTTCCTCGTTGATAATCTCTATTGTATTTCAGATCTGTTTGGGATTTTTACAGTTGACCACGTGATTGTACATTACGTCGTCTAGGGATTCTATCAATATGAGTTTGAGATTTTCCAGGGACATAACTTCTGTTTCTTCTTCTGTATAGTCAGTTAGACTTTTTAGAAACTGTCTGTGAGGAATTACGACTCCATCTATCTCGTGTTTGAGAAGAACTATTATTGGGAGTTCAACACATTTGGCCAAAATTAATGCATACTTGGGATTGGCAATCCCAATGAATAGTAGCATTGTTCTTCCACAAATTGTAGCGATCTTTGTCAAACCGTGGAATTTTAATGCTCGTCACTTTTTGTATATTCATCTTTAATAAGATTAAAAATTAATTATTTCAAAAAAATATTTTAATTTTTGACTTAAAATAATTTTTGATCAAAAAAAATTTTTGAAAAAAAAAATATTTCAAATAAAAAAATATTTTGAATTAAAAATAATTTTTGAGATATGTATGAGCTGCGGAATTTTTGGTTCGAATCTGATATTAAAAATATCAACCAGCTCTGATGTCAATTATTGGTACCTGATATTTGCAGAAGGGGGGTTGAATACAATATCTAAAATTATCCCGGAATTTCAGATTTAAAAATATTGTTTTAATTAATCACGAAATATTAATTTTAATGAAATACGGTTCAAGTAGAAGATATAATTTTAACTTGAAAAGTATTACAAAATTAATCTGATAAAAAGTGTATATAATTGATAAAGTGATCTAGAACGAATTCAACTTGAAGTGTTCGGGCTTTAAAGTTATATTCCAAACTTGCACAGAAATCTGTGAATATTACAATGCATACAAATTTATGAAATTTGAATGTTTTTCAATCACTCAAATATTGAAAACTCTTCCTCATATTTATAGAGGAAAAAACTAGCAAGATTTTTAAATAAAACTTATTTAAAAAATCAAAAGACTTTATAAATTAGCCTTTAAGACTTTTGAAATAAGTTATGCAAGACTTTTAAAACTCGGTAAGACTTTTAAAAGACTCGGTAAGAATTTTGAAAAGTCTTGCCGAGATAAATGAAAAAACTCAGTAATACTTTTTAAAAGGTCTCACCGTTTTAATTTGGTAAGACTTTTAAAATGTCTTACTGATTTAATTCGGTAAGACTTTCTTAAAAAGTCTTACCGATTTAATTCGGTAGAACTTTCTAAAATAATGCAGCAAGACTTTCTTTAAATGATAAATTAAAATGCTCTTTTAACTTAATTAATTCCACCAATTCTTAATTAAATAATTTATGAATTAAATTAATTCAAGGTGAATTAATTTAAATTAAATAATTAATTAACTTTTGATAGTGGAATTAATTTACCTTCTTTACTGCACCACCACTGTAGATTTGTCTTGACTCTTTCCTTCTTTTGTCTTCTGTCTGAAAATCACTTGAGCTAGGTGATAAATATTTATTAAGTTAGTTGACACACAAATGTACTGTCTAGTTCATTTGTGACATACTAAATAAATATTCTTCACCTTTTAACTTTAATAGTTGTGATCTTTTATCTTGTTCTTGCTTCTAACTTTGTCTTCAATATTTTTTTTTCTTGGAATCTTTCTGTAGTAGCCACTTAGAATCTTCTGAACTCTTCTGAAATACTACTTCTTTATTTTTCGCTGACGCTTGAACATATTAATGAACTTCAACAGGATTCATTAGAACACTTCTGATTTTTAGGATTCTTTGTTTCTAGTTGACTTTACTCGTCTTGATTTCTATTATATTAATTATTATTTACTTCTGTTTCTTACTTCTGTTGAGTTGTCATCTAATTATTACAAATATGCCTAGTCATATGCCTTTCAAGAGTTTATCATCAGAGTTTGTGAAAGAAACAGACAAATCAGAATTTGATTTGGATAGTGAAGAAGGAATTCAAATACAAGTCTAATTACATTATAGAAGCTATTCTTATCATTATCTATTTTAGAATTGGATTTATAACTATGTCTATATAAACACAGAAATAGGTTAATATTGGATTAATTCATTCAAGTTATATTATTCTCATAACCTAGCTGCTCTTAAGAACAGTGAATTTCTTTAGAGAGTTTTGTACACAGTTTATTAATATAAAGTTGTTTTCTTTTATACTTGAGTAGATTATTTTGCTCTATTATATTCAACCTTCCTTCTATAATAGATTATTTATCTGAGCAAATAATTGGTATAAGAGCAGACATAAACATGTCTGGAAACAAGTACGAAAGCATCAGAATCCCAATCTTGAAGAAGGCTGAATACCCTACATGGAGGGTAAAGATGATGATGTTCTTGGAAGCAACTGATCCTGATTATATAGACAGAATCATTGAAGGTCAATACCTCCCAACCAAACTAGTGCCATAAAAAATTGTGGAAGGCAGACAAGTTCCTGAATATTATACTCTGAAGGATAAAAAGGAGTGGACCAATGAGGAAAAACTAGAAGTTCTCAAAGATGCCAAGGTAAGGAACATACTGCATAACAGTCTTGACTCTATGATGTCTAACAGAGTAATTGCCTGTAAAACTGCAAAAGAGATATGGGATGCACTAGAGGTTCAATGCAAAGGAACCAAGGAAATAAAGAAAAATAGAAGATCTGTGCTAATTCAAGAATATGAATATTTTGAGGCAAAACACAATGAGTCTCTTACTGATATATATGACAGATTTCTTACTCTATTAAATAATTTGGCTTTGGTGGATAAGGTATATGACATTGATGATTCAAACACCAAGTTTCTAAGTGCTCTTCCTGAAGAATGGGATTTACAAACATCTTTAATAAGAGATATGGCTGATTTAGATGAGATGTCTCTAGATGAAGTTTATGGAAGGTTGAAAACTCATGATCTAGAATTACAGCAAAGGAAAAATAGGAAAAGTAGCAAGGCAAAATGGCAAAATCTGTTGCCTTGAATGTTGAGGCAAACATTGAAGAATCAAAAGAGAAAGTAATGAAAACCTCAACAAGAAAAGGAAAAGTTGTAATGATCAAGGAAGGAAGTGAATCAAAGTCTGAAACAAACTCTGATGCAAACTCTGATGACTCCACAGACTCTGACATGATGGAGATGGTTGTTATGATTGTCAAAAGCTTCAAAAAGATGAAGTACAAGAAGTACAGAAAGCAAGGGAACTTCCAAAAGAAGCATGGATAATTAGAAAAGAAAGATAGATTCAGAAAAAGAGAAGATAGAGATGGAAAATCAAAAACTATTGACAAATCAAAGGTCAAGTGTTAAAGTGTAACAAAATGGGGAACTTTGCTACTGTGTGCAGAAGCAAGGAATCTGGGAGAGCACTCATCACATCAAAGAAAGATTGGATTGATTTCTCAGACTCTAAAGAGAAAATAAATTATGCCCTCATGGCAAACACTAATGCTCTCATCCTAAACTCTGATAAGGTACCAGACTCTGTCTTCAATTTTAATACTGAAAATATTCATGAATTAAAGTATTTCCTTAGAACCTTGCATGTTAGCTTTAAATCACAGTCACTTGAGAATGAGAGATTAAAATCTGAAATACAAACTCTGACTGCTAGGAATGACTTTCTTGAATCTGAAAATTCTCACATGCTTAGTACTAAGAAAGACTGTGAAAATGCTATACACATGCAAACTCAATTAGAAATAAAAGTTGAATATCTAAAATTTGAGATAGCTAAAGAAAATGAGACTTTCAGAGTTTGGACAAACTCTAGCAAGAGAGTCCAACAAATGCTTTCTAACACGAATTGGACTTCTACCTTAGGTTACGAATCTGACAAGGAAACATACACTAAAACACACACAAAAGGAACATTGAGTGAACCTGTGAAATTTGTTAGAGCTAGTAATGACAAGAAGAATATCTCTGGTGTATGCTCTAATAATAACAAAGGTAAAGAAAATAGTGTATCAAAGAATAAAACAGTGAATATAGGATTACTCTCACAGAAGCAACTTAAGGAAAAGTTGATGGCAATCACAAATAAAAACAAACCTAAAAAGGTGAAGAGAAATATAAATGGAAAAGTAAGAATTACTAAGGAGAATAATTATAAGTATATCTCTAATGCTCCTAGAAAAACCTGTTTTACTTGTGGTAATTCAAAATACCTTACCATTGACTACAAACAAAACAAAAAGAAGGAACCTGAGAGACCCAGTTCAGAGGCTAGAAAACAAACTAGATATAGACCACAAAATCCCTGTTTTAACTGTGGTAGTTTATGGCATTCAATTTACACATGCAAAGAATATCATAGTTTGTATTACAATTATTATGAACTATTGCCTCAATTGAATAAAACTCTTGTCTTTTCTAAACATGTTGTCAAATAAAAATATGTGATAAAAGTTGATTAAAGAAAGATAAACTCTGAGAGCATAAACTCTGAAAATGCAAACTCTGATAATGCAAACTCTGTTAACATAAACTCTAGTATAAGTACTTCTGCTGCAAAAGTTAACGAGTTTTAAAAGAAAGGATCCAAACTTGTTTGGGTCCCCAAATCTACTAATTAATTTGCATTAAATGATTACAGAGAAATAGGAAAAATATCCTAGTGATTGATAGTAGATGTTTTGCACATATGACTAGAAACAAATCTCTGTTTTCAGAGTTTGAGGAAAAGGCTAGCCCAGCAGTATCTTATGGATATGGCAACATAGGAAGAACACTGGGATATGGAAATATTGTTGTTGGAAATGTCATCATTGAAAATGTAGCTCTGGTTGAAGGACTCAAACATAATCTGTTAAATGTGACTCGAATGACAGACATAGGTTATTCTATGGAATTTCATTGAACTCATTGTGAAGTGAAAAGTAAGAAGGATGGCAAAGTGGTTCTTATTGGTTACAAACGTAACAACTTATTTGAAGCTAGCTTGGATGTAAACTCTGATGGTCCCTTAACTTGTCTACTTGGAAAGGCATCATCTTTGGAAAGCTGGAATTGGCACAAAAAGCTCTATCACTTGAACTTTGGAAACATAAATGAATTGGTGAAAAAGGATCTAGTTAGAGGTCTTCCAAAAGTTCAATTTCATCCTGATGGACTTTGTTATTCATGTCAAAAGGCCATATAAAAGAAGGCATCTTTCAAGAGCAAAACTGAAAATTCTATTGATCAACCTCTTCATCTATTGCATCTTGACTTATTTGGTCCTGCCAACATTATGTCCATTGGAAAGAAGAAATATACTCTGGTGATAGTTGATGATTACACAAGATTTACCAGGGTGTACTTTTTATATAAAAAAAGATGAAACTGCTGAGATAATTTTTGAACATATTGCTATGATTGAAAATCGGTCACCACACAAGGTAAAGAATTTAAGAAGTGACAATGGAACAGAGTTTAAGAATTCTACAATGGAGGAATTTTGTTCAACAAAATGAATCATTCAACAATTTTTAGCACCTGGAACACCTCAACAAAATGGTGTAGTTGAAAGAAAGAATAGAACTCTTATTGAAGCTTCCAGAATAATGCTAGAAGGAGCAAATCTACCTACTTATTTTTGGGCAGAAGCTATGAATACTGCATGCATTACTCATAATTTCACTTTGATAAACAAACATGGAATGACTCCATATGAAACAATGAAGTGAAGGAAACCAAATGTGAAATACTTTCACATATTTAGAAGCAAGTGTTTTATTCTCAAAACATATCCTGAACAATTAAAGAAGTTTGAACTGAAAGCAGATGAAAGAATTTTTGTTGGATATGCAACAACCTCAAAACTTCTTCAAGGGAATTCAAAGTGTTTAATCTAAGGACCAGGGCAGTCGTGGAATCTATTAATGTCTCTTTTGATGAAGGAAAAATAGCAGGGTTACGTGATGAAGATGCTCATGAATCTCTGGGTTTTGAAAATGAACTGCAGAACACAAACTCTGATAAGCTAAACTCTAAAGAGACAAACACTGATAAGGTAAACTCTGAAGAGATAAAAATTGATTCATTAAACTCTGATTCGAACATAATTGAAATAGAAATTGAAGATTCTACACATGTTGAGGGGGAGCAACATCAATCAGTTACTGAAATTTGGGAACCAACCTCAATTATTGAAATATCAGAGTCTGACCAAACTCTGAAAAATACAAACTCTGAAACCCTAAACTATGATCAATCAAACTCTGAAACCACAAACTTTGAATACATAAACTCTAAATCATCAAACACTGATCACTCAAACTCTGATCATTCAAACTCTGAGTACATAAACTCTGAGTCATCAAACAATGATGGAAGCACAACTTCAGGGGGATGATCAACATTTACAAAGGAATCAAACTATGAAGGCACAAATCATAGGGGAGCATCTAGTACAAGAAATTTTCCACATCCAAAAAAATGGACCAAAGATCACACACCTGATTTGATTATTGGTGATCTATAAAGTGGAGTACAGACAAGGAAAGCTACTCAGAATGAATGTCTATTTCATAGTTTTCTTTCTCAAATAGAACCAAAGAAGGTTGAAGATGCTTTGAAGGATGCAGATTGGGTTACTACAATGCAGGAAGAATTAAATGAATTTGAAAGAAATGAAGTTTGGACCCTTGTTCCAAGGCCAAAGAATAGATAAATTGTTGGCACAAAGTGGGTTTTTAGAAACAAGACAGACTCTGATCGAATCATTACAAGGAACAAAGCAAGATTAGTAGCCAAAGGTTATTCCCAACAAGAAGGTATTGATTATGATTAAACTTTTGCACCTGTAGCTAGACTTGAAGCAATCAGAATATTACTTGCTTATGCTGCACACAAGAAATTCAAGGTCTATTAGATAGATGTTAAAAGTGCATTTTTAAATTGAGAACTTGAAGAAGAGGTTTATATTGAACAACCACCTGGCTTTATCAATCAAAAATATCCAAATCATGTCTACAGATTGGATAAAGCCTTATATGGACTCAAGCAAGCACCAAGAGCCTGGTATGAAACTCTGGCTCAATTTCTACTTGAAAGTGGTTTTACAAGAGGTACAATTGATAAAACTATGTTTTATAGAACTCAAGGTAAGGATTTATTATTGGTTCAAATATATGTTGATGATATTATATTTGGTTCCACTAATGAGAAACTCTGTAAAATATTTTCAAAACTAATGTCGTCCAGGTAACAAATGAGCATGATGGGATAATTGAGTTATTTTCTAGGGTTGCAAGTAAAACAGACTGGTGAAGGTATTTTCATAAAGCAGTCCAAATACACAAAGAATCTACTCACTAAGTTTTAAATGCAAGACTCTGCATCTGCTACAACCCTAATGGCTACTGCAACCAAGCTTGATCAAGACACTAGAGAGCCTGTCGATATTACAGCATACAGAGGAATGATTGGATCACTTCCTTATTTGACATCAAGAAGACTAGACATCATGTTTGCCACATGTCTATGTGCTAGATTGCAGGAAAATCCCAGGGAACCTCATTTGATTGTTGTTAAGAGAATTTATAGATATCTTAAGGGCACCATCAATCTTGGCTTATGGTATCCTAGAGAGTCTGACTTTAAATTAATAGGCTATTCTGATGCTGATTTTGCAGGATGCAAAATTTATAGGAAAAGCACAAGTGGCAGTTGTCAATTTCTAGGTGGAAGAATTGTCTCATGGTTCAGTAAGAAATAGAAATCTATTTCAACATCAATAGATGAGGCTGAATATATAGCTGTAGGAATCTGCTATGCACGGATTTTATGGATGAGAAATCAACTGTTAGACTATTGTTTGAACCTTTCAAAAATTCCTATTTATTGTGATAATTAAAGTGCTATTGCAATGACAGGAAATCCAGTTCAAAATTCTCTGAAAACGCACATCAGTATCAGATATCACTTTATAAGGGAACATGTCATGGAAGGAACAATTGAAATGCATTTTGTTCCCATAGATCAACAGTTAGAAGATATATTCACGAAGCCTCTGTGTGAAGCAATATTTATAAGACTGGTTTCTGAATTGGGAATGGTGATAAGTGGCTCAACTCTAGAAAGCAAGTAGCAGACAATCAGAGTTTATGATAAACTCTGTCAGAGTCTATGGTAAACTATGATGGAAAATGAAGTAAACTCTGATCATTAGAATATCTAATCTCTGATCACAAGATATCAGTGTTTATGGTAAACTCTGTTAAAGTTTGTGGTAAACTTTGACAGTAAATATTAAACTCTGATTTATATAAACTCTTATTCTAGTCTACATGCTAAACTCTAAGATATTATTTATGATATCATATTTCATCTTGTGACATTGTAATTGTTATTCTCTGATTGGACTAATCATAAGGGCGCGTGTATCTCACGAAAAATGATTCATATTTAGACATAGATACACACATACATGCTATATTTTGAGAATTGCATTACTCATTAGTCTTCCACTCAAAAATTGCCATGTGTCCCACTACAGAGTATATGAAAATGAGAGGGAATAGTTTATTTCATATTTTCACTTTAAATTATTCATCTGCATCTCTTATTTCTCTTTTTCTCTCTCATTTACTATAAACCCTAATTTTTCATGTCTGCTAATCTCTATTCTACAATGGCATCCAAGGGTCTCTCTTTTCAAAACTATACTTTTACTGCTACAAACTACATCTCACACTTGTCTAAAACTGATATACCCCCAAATTTTCATGTAATTCAAAATTTTCTACAGAATAACTACATTGGGTATGCTCTTCAGGAATCCTCGAATTTCTCTGCTCAATCTCTGCTCAAATCTGGTCTTCTACAAAGTTCAACAATGCTGGTGATGATGAAGAGCCAGTAATAACATTCCAGTGTAATGGCAAATACTCGATTACACATGTTGTGGTTTGACAAGCCATTCATCTTCTAGAAGTGGCTGTGTATGATGACCTTATTGGGGATGAACAAATCAAGGAGTTTTTTAAAGCAGTAGGCTATGATGGAAGTCTAACAAAGCTGGGAAGTCTCACTAGGCCAAATCTAATAAGAGAGTGAAGCTTCTTCTTTGATTGCATCACAAGGGCCTTCGTAGCAAAATGCACCAACTTTGATGCAATTCCTCAACTAGCACAACAAATTGGGTATTCTCTGACCCACAACATGCAGTTTAATTTTCCCTATTTAATTATTAGGCAATTAGCTACAAAGATTAGTGATGATGCATACACTGTATATTTTGCTAGATTTTTACAATTAATTTTTAGCTATTTATTGCCTGATGTAAGTTTTGAGCATGATCAGAGTTTAGCTAGTTTTTGTATGAACAAAAGAATTTTTGTTGATCTAATAAGGAAGGATACAAAGAAGGAAGCTGAAGGTAAATTACCTAATTTGTTTTATCCCACATGGTCAGGTTTCTCTTACATCAGAGAATGCCTACTGTGTATGTGAGAAATTTTTTTCCTGTGATTATGAATCAGAGTTTAGCACCCTCTGATTCTAACCCAAGCCACCCACTAAACACTGATCCACAAACACTGATTTCAACCTCTACAGTCTCCCAAAAGACTGTAGTTGTAACAAAAACCTCTCAACACCAAGGCATAAATAAAAGAAAAGGAAAATCAATAAAGGAGTCATCTCCAAAGAAAAGGAAATTGATTGATGAAAATACAGATTCTGAAGAAAGTGGCGAAGGTCTGGTTTTTCCAGAAAATCTGTCAAGAAGGCTTCTGAGATTCCTCCTGCACCATTCATGGAGCCATTTATTATTAATCCAATACCTGAGACCATGAAGAAGAGAAGAATATTGGTCAAGGTTGTAATCTCTGAAGGCTTAAACACTGAAGGAATAAACTCTAATGTCTTAATCTCTGATCAGAAAAATTCTGATCAAATTCAAGTGTTAAACTCTGACAAAAAAATAAACTCTGATCAAGTACCAGTCTTAAACTCTGATGCTACATTAAACCCTAATGAATGATTAAACTCTGATAAATTGATAAAGTTGGAGTTAGTTGGTGTTGATGCAAAACCTTACAGTGAAGCTGATCCAGTTATAGTATCTGATTCTCTAGCTCATTCACCTAAGCAAATAATCAAGGAGATATCTTATGAAAGAGTAATGGAGATAGCAGAGGAAGTTAAGAAGGAAATGGAGGCAAAGAAATCTAAATCATCTTCAGGCTCTCTCAATTCAAAGCTCTTCACAAGAAGGAAGAAGAAACAAGTCTCATTTGACCAAGATCCACAAGAACCTGCCTCTCAAAGTGAGGTAGAAATCTCAACAAGGCTAGGCACACAAGAACCTTCAACTCAAAGGGTTGAAGCAGTCATCAAGGAAGCAGATGAAGCCAGCAAAGATCAGGGGTATAACCCATAAGAACCTTCAGCTCAAAGGGTTGAAGGAGTTGTTAATGCCTCTGCCACATAAGAACTATTCAATTAAAATTTGGATGCAGGAACAACATCAATAATAGAAGATCTTGCTGTTGCTGTTGCTGAGAAGTCAAACTTTGAGGCAGATCCACTGGCAATCTATGATGCTATCATGGTGCAACACCTCTCTGCACAGCCTATGGAAACTACATCCACTTCAACTACAACTCAAGGTATAAACTCTGACTTTTCTTCAGAATTTACATTCTCTGATAGTATAAGTTCATATTTTACTTTTCCAATTCTTACTGCTGGGATGACCATGGATAGTCCTGAAAAGGGTACCTCTATTCATGTGACTACAGACCTCCTTTCTAAGCCACCTCTTATTTATGTAGGATACTGTGATTTGAGCCTTTCATGTGAGACTGAGGTAAAATGTGTTAAAAACAGAATTAATAATGAGAGGCAGATACTGAATCTGGAAAAATGAGAGTTAGAATTGAGAAAGAATATAGTTACTTCTAGTGAGCAAACTCTGACTATTAAAAGTTATGATATGTATGATGTGAGAAGTAATTAGATTACTTTAAAAGAAATGAGTGATTTAGGACATTCTGTTACTTTTGCAGGTACTCGGAGTATGACAGCTTCTCAATCTTTAAATTCTAAGTTGCCAAACTCTGACAAAGGTACAAACTCTGATTGTGAGGATGCATTCTCTGATGAGCCAATATTTGCAGATTAAAAAATTACATATCTTTCAATTACCTATACACAAAGGTTCAACACAAAGAAGTGGCATGTTGATGCCTTTGATGCACATGAAATATCGAGGATGGCACATCCTGACTATCTTGTTGTTGAAGAATTGATAAGTGATATTGAAGCTGCTCTAGATGCAGAAGGAGTAAAATGGGATTTCAGTTCAAAGGGAGAACAATTAAATAAAGATCTTCTCAACTCTCACAGACAATCCATCTGGGATATGTCTTGGAAATTCCCTAATGAAGAAATTTCATGGCCTCATGTTCATGAGTTAATTTGAAAAGCTTATTCTGAGTTAAAATCTGATGAGATGAAAACAGTGTTGAAAGCTACTATTGTGTTAACCAAGGGTCTTCACAATGAAGTTGGTGATCTAAAGGAATAAGTCAACAAAACCACTGCATCTGTTCAGACTGCTGTTACTACATCTCAACATGCTCTGGAATTAAAACTCAAGAATATTTCTACAAAACAGGATGTTTTGGAAGTCAAAGTTGATAATATTTCTACTGTTGTCACCTCTATGCAAAATATGATGCATACTATTGTTTACATCTTGATAATCAGAAAAGGCAATGATGTCAAAAAGGGGGGGAAAGCTTCTCAAGATAAATGCAAGGAGGATGACATTGGTACATCTTCAGTGGTTGGTTGCTCTAGCTCAGATTCTACATTTTCAGATTTCTTGAGTGAACTAGAAATGAGAGATGAAAGATAAATGTTCAGGTTAAATCATCTTCACTTCTCAGACTCATCACTATTCCCCCTTAGGATGGTAGGGATGAAGTCTTGTTCTCTTCTTACCACTTCTCCTCTGTTTCTCCAACTTTTGTCTTCACTTCTCACCCAAGGTGAATTCATTATCCCCTTACGTGAATTATTGAACCATTTTAATAGAGGTAACAATAAACATGACATACATACATCATTAAACCATCGCAGATATAAAAAATACAAATTATGACATGTTATGCATTTTAGAAAATCCGGTTAATCTTATATAAAACTATTTTCTAAAATCAAATGGAAAAGAAAAATTAATAAGTAATCATTAGTTCTTTCCAATCCAAGCATATTGTTATATACCCCCTTTTCTTGTTCAACAATTATCATCCTTAGATCTTGTTCAATAATTCTCCCCCTTAGTTGAGTAATCCTCTACAGAAGAAATTTCATCCCCCTTAGTTGAGTAACATTAGAAATTTGTAACAGCGAATTAGGAATGAGATTTGGTAATTGTGCTAGTGTGTGATTTTACTCTGTATAGCTAACAAGTGTTTCGCTCATATACTCTCTAAGTGTTTCACTCATAGAATATATATTTTCACTCTTTCTCACTTGTGTTTCACAGTTTTCTCACAACACCTTTTTCTATCTCAGTACGAATGACACAGTCTTTTGTACCTGAAAGAAAGATCACCATAGCCCCTTCAAGAGGGGTCACTAGTGGTGCAATGAGGTTTCGCAAATCCCCGTCCTCAATTGAATCTATTAAAATATTTAACTTTGAAAACTGAATTTCTTTCAGGAAATGATTCAATGAGTTGCTGATCATCTAAGATGATCTATTCCGTTAGGAATCCAGATATGTTTCATCTGCGGAGGGAAACAATGATCTATAATGTAAAAAATGATCCAAGTTTTCTCCTGATGCTTGTGAAGGCATGTTGATTTAGTTAGAATCATCAATCATCCTTCCTTCCTTGATATGGAAGTTAAAATAATTACTTTCGTCAATTCATCCTTAGTGTGTGACAATCCTTATAGTACATTTGAGTATATAAATTTATGGTTTGCAGTGTTGGAGAGTGTCCAGATGAAGTTGACTCTTTACAAATGGCCTTGGCTGACAGGCCGAATTCAATAGACTCATCATGTTAAGATGACGAACCTAGTTACTTTTTTTCCATTTGCAAATCTATATCCTTTTGGGATGATATAAATTAGTTAGTAGTTGCCTTGGTTTCAATTTCACAATATAAATAGAGGCAGAGCTGCTGGAACACTCATAGATACTTCCTTATCTAGTGCACTAGAGACGCTTACTCACTCACCCACTTTAGTTGATAATACTTTTCTTTTCTAGGGTATAGTAGATGAAGTTGTATCTATTTGAGTGTATTTGGTTTTATGATCTGTATTATAGATTATAGGTTTTCAATCTCTTGATCTCATCCTATAACCACTGAGGCCTCAATATATCAATTGTAATATTTTGATTATCAATTGGTTAGAGAATATATCAAGATCGAGATTACTTGCTTTACCTCGAGTCGATTGCTCTTGTTCGGCAAGTATTATGACTAAAAACACCAAAAATCAAAAACTCATCGGAAAATTTTGAAAATAAAAGTATGTTGAAGAGTTTGTGATTTAGAACAAAGATATAATTTTATTATTAGTGATTTTCAGATAAACAATATATATTATCACTAACAACAAAAAATCATAATTAATTGCAATAAACAATAACAAACTATCAATACATGATAATTAATAATAATTTCAAACAGCAAGTAATTATGCTCCTATTATATCATCATTTTAAAATTATAAAACTAATCAACATTGAATAGCTTCAATTCATAATTTTAATAAGATAAAATACCCTCGCTAAATACTAAATAATCATAGGAATGAAAATTAGCATTTAACTTTATACATTATATCTAATAATTGTTACTCAAGCATATGATAATTATACTCATAATAATTATCAGTGATATATGTAAGCTCGAGAAAGTAGTTGTAAAGAAATTCACAAGTTTTTTAAATATTGATATTTTAATACTTATAATTCTTATAACAATTCCTCGTAGAAAAGAACAAATTTAAAAATAAAAAATAAAATTACAAACTTAAAAAAAATTACTCACACACATATATATAGAAATAATGATACTAAAGGTTTGAAAACAAAAAAAATATAAAATATATTTACAGTAAAGATGTTAATCGAATAAACTATACAAAAAAAAGAGAAAATTTTAGAAATATTTTTAAGTATATAAAATATTGAGAATTTTATACACATTACTTATAAAATACTTCGCCTTTCAATATTAGTAAATTTTGAAATATGCATTGAATAGTTAGATCAGTAATTCTAAATAACGTCATAAATATTAAAATTGTCACAATTATTTGTAACAAAAAATTTAAAAATATTATAGAAAAATATCAAAATAATTAAGCAAGATATTATTAACTGATACTCATAAAATATTAACATATAAATAATTATGCTGCATATTAGTTTAATTCATTTAAATTATGAGACTGATATGACATCGAATTATCTGACATCATAACTTAAACCAATTAAGATATTATACAAACTTATAGTAGAACATCTAATTACCACACATGCATATAACATTGTAAATATGATAATTAAAGTAGTACCAATAAGCACGAGGTACTGGATTTTAAATAAATTCACAAGTCCTTTCAATATTAAAAATTTAATACGTGTGAACTCATTTGAGAATTCCTTGCAGATGTGATTTCCAACAAATATGCAAATAAATAATATCCCAACTTCACAACCAACTTAGATAAATTGAATTCATCAAGTTGTTTAGTAAATATATGCAAGTAATTCTACTAAGGACTACTCTCGAAATAAATAATACCTGGTGTTCATGCGCTTGTTCCGTGAGTGGTGTAGAGATTATCCAGCAGAGTTGATGGAGTTTGATAACTTCTAGTAATTACTTCTCTGTCTTTCTTATAACCTGCATTATCTATATCTATATAGCTAATTAGGTTAAACCTAGTATCTTTAGGGTACCTGATTCTAAGAATTGGTAATCCCTTAAGATATCTAACAATTCATATCTTAGCTATAAGATTAGATTCTCTAGTATCCATTTGGAAACTTACACAGAAGCATATTGAGAATAAAATATATGATCTTTATACACTTGAATAAGTAATGAGCTGATCATACCTCTATAGCTTGTCACTTCAATTATATACCTGATTTTCCATGATCAAGTTTAGTAGTTTGTTGGCAAGAAGTCTTGGCAGGTCTAGAATCTTCTAAATTGTGCATCTTAAAAAATTCCTTGAATTACTTTAATTGCCATCATTCTTTAGAATTACTTATAATCCAAATTTTTTTTAACTCTTCCAACATGCTCATCTTGTATCTACTCTGCATTAATTTAGCAAAAATCTCTTGCCAAATTTTTATTAGTAGACCCACATTTAATATAATCATGGTATTCTAGCACATATATGACATTGTGTGTGTCATGTATTCTAGAGAGATATATATGTATAACTACTCTAATATAAAATCATTTTCAAGTAATTAGCAGTTAGAGTGTCATACTATGTCCTTGACGATTGCTTGATCTCTTAACTCCGTCATAGAGAGCTTTGTGAAGAGAATGATGTACAAATTCCAATGGATATGCAACTTTAAAGTCCAGGAGTTATTGTACATTAACTTTAACTTCTAACTCACCATCCAGGTGTGCACTTGTTCACATTCATCTGACATATATTCGTGCTTGAATGCTCAACATGTGCTACGAATATTACCGTTAGGTCATCAACTTGTTCAACACTAATAGTATCAAGTCTCGTCTCTGGTGCTTGTAGTTAGATCCTGAAAGTCCCAAAGATTCTATTTCCATTATCGTTGATACCTTCTGCTTTATAGTAACCTGTATCAACCAGTTTGGTTTTGTCCCTCATAATAATGCCAATAACCATCCAGTCTCTGAAAACCCTTACAATACCAATTATAACCTTGTCTTATGGTCTGGGTTCCAGATTCAGTGGATTCTGCCTTCAAACTGATTGAGATCATCTTGCATTGCAATCACCCAATATAGATCAATCAGTGCTTTTTCAATATTCTTTAGGATACCAACTGTTAACAATTGTTCTTTCCCAAGAATAACCATTTATTTTGCATAGCACTTCTAGTCTTTACTACAGTATACGGATCATTAAGAACTACACTCCAGGAATGACTTTGACTCCAAACCCTTTGTCTCGACAAATATGTTCTTAATGTATCCCTTTGATCTTCATTGTGTTGAGTACGACTAGTAGATCCTTCTTTTATTTATTCCCCCTGAGTTGCTGCTAAGATGTGTTGAAGATCCTTCACCTTGCTGAGTGGATTCTGTTAAAGTCCACGAATTATATAGTTTCACTACCATTTCCACTACTAGGATCTGTATCATCATCATTAACATTGATTCCTTCTATAACCTCAGTTTCATGATCAATATCTGAATATGACTCTGACAAGATGTCAAGCTTCAAAGATTCATAATAGCCTTTAATTTGAATGCTCGTAAGCTTAGTGTAGTAGGACGATACATTCAGACTTTCAATCACCTTCTGGTTTTACATCACACATGCCTTGAAAGCTTTCGACTTCAATGAGTAGCCGAGGAATTTTTTTTCATAAGACTTAATTTCAAACTTGCCAAGATACTCATATAATTTTCAATAAATATTAATTTCATCAAAACACACGAAAGAGCTTCAGTGTTTCCTTCTGGGTGGCCATTAACTCATATGAAGTCTTTTCATGATCTTATTGAATAAAGAAGAATGTTGTGTTAATCGCTTCAACTTCAAAGTACCTTTATAAGTGCAGACTTCATTTAGAACTTCATTCGTGAAATTCAGTTCTAATATATGACTTCAAAGTTCTCAAAGCTTACTTTGCTTCCAACTTGATCTACCTGATGTGATCAATAACCATATGTAATATATTATCTGTTGAATGCACGAACATCACCAAATTGTAACTAGGGTTATCATTTGTTGGGTTCCGAGGCATAAAACGCAGCGGATAAACGTAAATATAACGAAAATTTCGGAACCCAAACGCAGGATCATGTATAAGAATTGACGGATTATGGTGATAATCGAATCATACCTATTAAGATTTTGAATGCCACGAACTCAACGGAGATCCTTGCTATCACGATTTGTGTCTTCCTCTCGAAAGCACCTCTATGGTATCCACACGAGCACCTTCAAGAACGTCTCACGATCTTGAACACGGAACGGAAGTACTAGCCTCCTTTGATAGGTTTCGAATTCTCTCTGCCTCTTCCTATGCTGCCTCTTCTGCTAGGGTTTACACAAAAACGTGCAAGCCATTTAACCTATCATTATCTATTTATAATGATTGGTTAATGGGCCTTTTTTAGCAAAAACCTAACCCATGTAGGCATAGGATTAAATAATAAAACATGCTTCTATTATTTAATTAATAATTAAGTCACACTTAATTATTATTGGCAGAAATATAATTCTTCAAATTCGAATTTATTTCAATTAATTAAGTCTCACTTAATTAATATAATAAATTCGAATTAATCATCAATTAATTTAAATCTATAATTTAAATTAACTATTCCTCTAGGTGCTCTATGTGTGTGACCCTATAGGCTATTATTTAATTAGCAATAATTTTATTCTCCAATAAAATTATAAATAATGAGCGGTATCTAGTAATACATCATTGCTACCTAATTAAACAATAATTAAATCGTGATTCGATAAAACCTTTCGTGATTAATGTTTCCGTGTAATATAATCCCTTTAACCATATATATTATAGATTAAACTCGAGGCATGTATTTAGTCATCCTCTTCAACATTTAATCCGGGTTTACTTGATCCATGAGTAGACTATGAAAAACAAATCATTATTTGAGCACGGCCATGCATTTTATAGTCTCACTCAATCAAGAGGCCAATAATATCTCTCCTAATTATAGGAGGGTTAAATCCTTTATCTATCATTCATATTTCTCATACGACTCATGATATACCCGATGTCCACTTTTATCATCACCCGGTCAAAGGTAACTTTTAATGTAGTCAAAGTATATCAATCCTCGTATAGAAATATAATGATCTCAAGTCAGAGGATCATTACACCATTATCACTGTGAGTCTTTCTTATGACTTAATTAAACATGAAGAATCTCACTGTGGGTCTGTCCAGTACCATGTACCCCTACATGTACCTATGTATTGACTTTAGTATCCCCATACTTATAACCAATGAGATGTGGTTATCTGTCAAACAACATACTAGTCTATTTATGTATTATTATTGTCCTATCATAATAATACTCGACTAGGGAACCTTTAAGAATATGATATATTATATAATCTCAAGTTCAAGTCATGTACTTAAACTATATAACGAGTATCATGATTCTAAGGACATTTATTATGCTAACAAATATATCGCAGTAATTAAAGTCATAATAAATACGTTTATTGAATAATCAAATGACATAAATGTTTATTAAAAGGAAAAATTGTATTGCCTCTAGGGCACCTACACTAACAATCTCCCACTTGCACTAGAGCCAATCACCCATGTATCTAATACCCATGGAACTAGTGTGACCGTCGTGCTTCTGCTGCGACAAGCCTTTGGTCAGTGGGTCTGCAATGTTATCATTTGTGTGCACTTTACATATGTGTATGTCACCCCTCTCATTAATCTCTCGAATGAGGTGATATCTCCTGAGTATATGTTTGGTTCGGGAGGGAGCTCTAGGTTCTTTAGCTTGTGCAATGGCTCCATTATTATCGCAGTATAGATCAATGGGATCTGCGATTGATGGAACCACTCCCAATTCAGTAATGAATTTTCGAATCCAAACTGCTTCCTTAGCCGCTTCACAAGCTGCAATGTACTCAGCCTCCATTGTAGAATCAGCTACTGTTTCTTGTTTTGAACTCTTCCAACTTACAGCACCTCCGTTTAGACAAAACACAAAACCAGACTGTGATACAGTATCATCCCTGTCTGTTTGGAAACTTGCATCGGTGTAACCTTTTACTACTAGTTTCTCCTCTCCTCCATACACCAAGAATGAATCTTTAGTCCTTTTCAAGTACTTTAGAATATTCTTGACAGCCGTCCAGTGACCTTCACCTGGATTAGATTGGTATCTGCTCGTCATGCTTAAAGCATACGAAACATCTGGGCGAGTACATACCATCGCATACATGATGGATCCAATTGCTGAGGCATATGGAACCTTACTCATGCGGTCCTTGTCATCCAATGATTTCGGACACTGATCTTTAGAGATCGTTATCCCTTGAGATACGGGGACATATCCCCTTTTTGCATTTTGCATACCAAAACGGTGCAAAACCTTATCGATGTATGTACTCTGACTTAGACCGATCATCCTTCTAGATCTATCCCTATAGATCCTCATTCCTAGAATGTAGGATGCATCTCCTAAGTCTTTCATAGAGAAATTACTCCCTAACCAAATCTTAACAGCCTTGAGAGAAGGTATGTCATTCCCCATTAGTAGTATGTCATCAACATATAGTACTATGAATGCCACATGGCTCCCACTAACCTTCTTGTAAACACAAGGTTCATCCTCGTTTTGAACAAATCCATACTCTTTGATAGTTTCATCAAAACGGATGTTCCATCTCCTAGAGGCTTGCTTTAATCCATAAATGGATCGACGTAATTTACATATCTTGCTAACATTCCCTGGACTGACAAAACCTTCAGGTTGTGTCATGTACACATCCACATCTTCTTCAAGGCTTCCATTAAGGAAGGCTGTTTTGACATCCATTTGCCAGATTTCATAATCATGGAATGCTGCAATAGCAAGCAAAATCCTTATGGATTTGACCATAGCCACTGGTGAGAAGGTTTCATCATAGTCAATATCATGAATTTGCTTGAAACCTTTTGCAACTAGCCTTGCTTTATAGGTCTGAACATTTCCATCCATGTCAGTTTTCTTCTTGAAAACCCATTTGCACCCTATGGGTTTTACCCCTTCAGGTGGATCAACCAAAGTCCATACTTGGTTTTCATATATGGATTCCATCTCGGATTTCATGGCTTCTAGCCATCTCTTAGATTCTGGACTGCTCATAGCATCTTGGTATGTGAGAGGCTCATCTTCATCTATGAGCATCAAATCACCACATTGAGTCAAAAGAAATCCATATCTCTCTGGCTCATGGCGAATTCTACCAGTTCTACGAACAACCTGTGTTTGTTGAGCGTTATTATTATCCTGCTCTTGTTCCACTTCAGGTTCAATGCTATTTTGTGGTTCTCGATCTTCATCGAGGTCTATAGTTCTCCCACTGTTTCTTTTGGAAACAAAATCCCTTTCCATGAAGACAGCATCTCGAGCAATAAACACTTTTTGCTCAGAAGGACTATAGAAATAATACGCCTTTGTTTCTTTAGTGTATCCCACAAAATTGCACTCTTCAGATTTAGGTCCAAGCTTGTCAGATACTTGACGCTTCACAAACGCCTTGCATCCCCAAACTTTCATAAAGCTCATGCCTGACCGTTTCTTCTCCCATATCTCATATGGAGTCTTTTGAACCTTCTTAGTAGGAACACAGTTAAGTGTGAAAGCCGCTGTTTCTAGAGCATAACCCCAGAAACTAATTGGAAGATCTGCATGACTCATCATCGATCGCACCATGTCCAACAAGGTGCGATTTCTCCTCTCTGAAACTCCATTCCATTGAGGTGTACCTGGCGGAGTGAGTTGTGATACAATACCACACTCCTTTAAATAATCTTTAAATTCAGTGCTCAAGTACTCTCCTCCACGATCAGATCGTAAGATTTTAATACTTGCACCTCCGCCAATTTGCTTCTCTACTTCAGCCTTGTATTCTTTGAACTTTTCAAAAGAATCGGATTTATTCTTCATAAGATATACATATCCATATCTACTGAAATCATCAGTAAATGTTATGAAGTAGTAGTAGCCTCCTCTAGCCATCACACGCATTGGGCCACATACATCACTATGTATTAGCTCCAAACGTTCAGTGGCCCTTTGACCCTTACCAGTGAAAGGGGCTTTAGTCATTTTACCAAGCAAACAAGATTCGCATTCTTGGTATGATTCAAAATCAAACTTATCCAAATATCCATCCTTATGTAATTTGGATATGCGTTTCTCATTTATATGGCCTAGACGACAATGCCAGAGGTATGTTTGATTTGAGTCATTAACTTTAAGTCATTTGTTTTCTATATTACAGACATGATTATCTAAGTCAAGAACATATAAACCATTAAACAAACGCGCAACACCATAGGTTAAATCATTCAAAGCAAAAGAGCAACTGTTGTCCTTTATTGTAAACGAAAAACCTTTCTTGTCCAAACAAGAAACAGAAATAATGTTTCTGCGAATTGCAGGCACGTAATAACAATTCTCCAGTTCTAAAACTAGCCCAGAGGGCAAAGATAAATAATAGGTTCCTACAGCTAAAGCAGCAACTCTTGCTCCGTTGCCAACTCGTAGGTCCATTTCTCCTTTAGCCAATGTCCTACTTCTCTGCATTTCCTGCACATTTATACAAATGTGAGAAGCACATCCGGTATCCAATACCCAAGATGTAGAAATAGACAGATTGACTTCTATAACATATATACCTGAATTAGAAGCTTGCTCAGCCCTCTTCTTCTTCAGATCCTCCAAGTAAACTGAACAGTTTCTCTTCCAGTGACCAGTTTTCTTACAGTAGTGACATTCACCCTTAGCGACCCCACCTTTAGGCTTTAAAGCCTGTTTAGGACCTGACTTTGGCTTGGGTGTAGAATCAGAACCTGTCTTCTTCTTACCCTTCCACTTGCCTTTCCCTTTGGCCTTACCTTTATTGCCCACCATCAGTATGGGAGCAGGTTCAGCCGTCTTCATGTTGGTCTCATATGTTCTCAACATAGCCAACAATTCAGTAGGTGTTTTGTCAAACTCATTCATATTGTAGTTCATAACAAACTGAGTGAATTTGTTGTTCAAAGAATTCAAGATTAGGTCAATACCAGTTTCCGGACCAATCGGGAAACCCAAAGTATCAAGATACTCAATGTAACCAATCATCTTCAGAACATGTGGGCCAACTGGTTCATTTGCCCCTTGTTTGCAGTTAAAGAGTGACTTGCTCGTGTTGAACCTTTCTTGACGAGTTTGGCTTGCAAACATGCTTTGCAAGTGCTCATTGATAGTATATGCATCCATATGCACATGCTGTCTTTGAAGTTCAGCACTCATAGTTGCTAACATAAGACACGCAACATCAGTTGCATCATTCTCATCCTTTGTGTGGGCCGCTCGTTCCTCAACAGTAGCGCCCTCAGGAAGGGGACCTGCCGGAGGAATATCAATGACATGAAGCTTGCGCTCCTGCCTGAGGACAATCCTCAAATTCCTCTGCCAGTCTAGGAAGTTGTTTCCTCCTGTCAGCTTATCCTTCTCAAGGACAGATCGTACGGATAGTGTGTTTGTGTTGTTTGTCATTACTTGGTATCTACAATGATAAAAGCACAAAATTAAACATTAGATTGTCTGAGTTATTTATTATGTTCAAATGATTATGATACATTCATAATATATCTCCCACTATTTTTATCAAATCAATAGCCCTTACTATTAATTTGGAAAGTATATCCCATAATCCTTTCTAGTGAGCCAAGATCCATATTTCGTCATGTCTCAAGTCAACCACTGGAAGTCCTTAAGAATGATTATTTAGGTAGACAACATTTGTCAATTATATCATATATAATTCTTGGATAGTTTGGTGAGCAACGATTGATCTTATCTATCTAATAGATTTTTAACCAAACTCTATGCTTCTAAGTTCATAATGGTTGAATATAACCGTTTACTTTCACCTTATTATGACAACTCAGTTAAGTTTGACCCAATGATACAACGGCCGAATATAACCGTTTATATTCGTCGCATCTCACCACGATAGACAGGAGTCCCCTGCCACTGACAGTCTTTCCCCTAATCGATCTAGGATTCGATGAGTGTTCATTCATTGGAAAACATCTGATTAAAACTTAATATTTTGTTAAGGGGTTTAGAAAATTTTACGACGATCATGATCACATCATGAAGAGATCCTCAATTTTTCCTTGAACTAAATATTTCAAATTGACATCTTAAATTGTTCATTTCCCAGGTAGATGGAGGATACCAGTGGTCACACTTAAAACCCATCAGCCTTACGAATACGCATATCCGTTTTTGTCAGAAAATCCCAATTATAGATATCAAAATCCATATTCAATTCCGTGTTTTAAAAATCCATATTTCATAAACACAAGAATCTCATGATCGTTTGTTGATTTTAAAATCTTGAATCGTTACAGATTTTATCTTGAGTCGTTACAGATTTTATCTTGTTTAAACAAGCATGGCATGGGTGTCGTATCTAATACATACATACATACATACATGATTAATCTAATTAAAGCATGCATCGTTCATACATCAATATGTAAAGTGCAGTATGTAAACGTGCTTGGTTATGGCCCCTTTCCTATGTGATCCTTTCGAGCTAATGAAAGGATCAAAGTCAATCTATGGTGGTAAAATATAAATACAATTACATGTCTTCATTCTTCTTGTATCCACTAGTGCCTGCTCCTCTTCTTGGATCATCTTTCAGTCTTCAAGTACATTACATGGAATAATTGAATACAACCTAAGCTAATGTACTTACATAAGAAAACTCGAGTTACATTCGAGGTTAAACAATTACAAGAATGAAGAAAACGACATGCAAGTCGTATTTATAAAACCAAAACCAAAAACCATTAATCTAGGGGTCTAAGGGCCATAACCAGCACCATGCTCAAGTACACAAAATAAAATATTGCGGGGGTCCGGGGGCGGCAGCCCCTGGGCGGGGTTCCGGGGCGGCAGCCCCAGGCGGGGTCTGGGGCGGCAGCCCCCGGCTGGGGTCGAGCTGCCAGGTCAGCTCGAAATCAGAAATTTTTTTATTTTCGAAGACCAGTCCTATTCAGAAATCATCAATTTCTGAACTACAGATCATATCTGTTGGCCCTTTTTCCCACTGCATCTTATACAGTTTCAGAAGCATGTATCATATACATACTTATCATATCCCAGTTAACAGATCATGTCCAACATAATCTGTCCACCAGTTTATATCACTATACAAACTGACCCTCATGCATAATATACAAATCGCAATATGGCATATAAATCAGTCATGACAAATCATTAACATGCTAGTATCATCACCACATATTACAATTCGAATATACATGAAGAACATAGCATGGCAGAAGCATGGCAGTAACAAAGCAGTAGCATGGCAGTGGCATGGCAGTCACCAAAACAGGCATATTTGCATCAAATACAGTTAACACGTAACCAAATCAGTCCCTTATACACGTAGCTCTGATGCCATTGTTGGGTTCCGAGGCATAAAACGCAGCGGATAAACGTAAATATAACGAAAATTTCGGAACCCAAACGCAGGATCATGTATAAGAATTGACGGATTATGGTGATAATCGAATCATACCTATTAAGATTTTGAATGCCACGAACTCAACGGAGATCCTTGCTATCACGATTTGTGTCTTCCTCTCGAAAGCACCTCTATGGTATCCACACGAGCACCTTCAAGAACGTCTCACGATCTTGAACACGGAACGGAAGTACTAGCCTCCTTTGATAGGTTTCGAATTCTCTCTGCCTCTTCCTATGCTGCCTCTTCTGCTAGGGTTTACACAAAAACGTGCAAGCCATTTAACCTATCATTATCTATTTATAATGATTGGTTAATGGGCCTTTTTTAGCAAAAACCTAACCCATGTAGGCATAGGATTAAATAATAAAACATGCTTCTATTATTTAATTAATAATTAAGTCACACTTAATTATTATTGGCAGAAATATAATTCTTCAAATTCGAATTTATTTCAATTAATTAAGTCTCACTTAATTAATATAATAAATTCGAATTAATCATCAATTAATTTAAATCTATAATTTAAATTAACTATTCCTCTAGGTGCTCTATGTGTGTGACCCTATAGGCTATTATTTAATTAGCAATAATTTTATTCTCCAATAAAATTATAAACAATGAGCGGTATCTAGTAATACATCATTGCTACCTAATTAAACAATAATTAAATCGTGATTCGATAAAACCTTTCGTGATTAATGTTTCCGTGTAATATAATCCCTTTAACCATATATATTATAGATTAAACTCGAGGCATGTATTTAGTCATCCTCTTCAACATTTAATCCGGGTTTACTTGATCCATGAGTAGACTATGAAAAACAAATCATTATTTGAGCACGGCCATGCATTTTATAGTCTCACTCAATCAAGAGGCCAATAATATCTCTCCTAATTATAGGAGGGTTAAATCCTTTATCTATCATTCATATTTCTCATACGACTCATGATATACCCGATGTCCACTTTTATCATCACCCGGTCAAAGGTAACTTTTAATGTAGTCAAAGTATATCAATCCTCGTATAGAAATATAATGATCTCAAGTCAGAGGATCATTACACCATTATCACTGTGAGTCTTTCTTATGACTTAATTAAACATGAAGAATCTCACTGTGGGTCTGTCCAGTACCATGTACCCCTACATGTACCTATGTATTGACTTTAGTATCCCCATACTTATAACCAATGAGATGTGGTTATCTGTCAAACAACATACTAGTCTATTTATGTATTATTATTGTCCTATCATAATAATACTCGACTAGGGAACCTTTAAGAATATGATATATTATATAATCTCAAGTTCAAGTCATGTACTTAAACTATATAACGAGTATCATGATTCTAAGGACATTTATTATGCTAACAAATATATCGCAGTAATTAAAGTCATAATAAATACGTTTATTGAATAATCAAATGACATAAATGTTTATTAAAAGGAAAAATTGTATTGCCTCTAGGGCACCTACACTAACATCATTAACCACCCCTAAGCATATTTCTACCATGACATTACTTGCTTTAGTGTGATATTTTCATTGACTTCCCTATATGATATACTTCAAAATGTCCTTCTGGATAGAATTCCATATGAAGCACTCCTCTTACCAATTTCTTCTTTATCAAAGAATATGTTGTATTAAATATCAAGTGTGAGATCTTCTTATGTCATAGCTAACTCTTTACTGATGAAGCTTTACTAAGAAATTTACTTCACCTTTACGTACAAAATCCATGTCAGCTACGAACATATTTCTTCACTTTCAGTTGTGTGAGCTTCCATCTTTCTTGCTCGAAATCAAACACTTTTCTTTTTCAATGCTTTTCCAGAAAACCTTTGACAAAGAATTCCCTAGTGCCTTGTAGATATGGCTTAAGTCCGTTGACAAGAAAGATATTTCCAATTATGACAATTCCAAAATCATGATAGCCAAGTCCCTTGTACATCCTTTGATGTCATCTCCAAAGGTTACCGTTGGGTAGGCTTTCTCAATCACTTGTGATAGTAGAGCTTCAATGCTAGTAATATACCTCGAACAATAAATGTCACGAAATCACATATCTTTTGTCTTTTGTTTCATACTCTGCAATCACAGTTGACTAAGATTCTTGGTACTCAACTTCAATTGGGTCCAGATGGGTTAGAGATATTACTTTTAACAGTAGTAACAACAGTTTCAACCTTAACATGCATAAAGTTATCTTTGACTGATCACTTTTCATTTACAGCAGCTTTGATAAGGTAATCTTAAGGCTATGAGATTAGTGATTCCAACCTGTCTTTAGATTGACTAACAGTCTTTACCCTATTGTGATTCTTATAGATGTTTTTCCTAAGATTATGCGAGTCCTAAGATATGCATTTTCTAATTTAAACAAACAAGCATGAAAATAAGAACGCAAGGTAACATTTAACTTCAATGTATTATAAATAAGAATTATGCATTTTAGGCATGTTATGCATATTAGAAAATTCAGTCTATCTACTTTAACCATTCTACACAAATGTGACAGGTGTCAAGCAGATTTACATATATTCAATAATTTCCTAAAAGTACATGGAATAGAAGAACTTAGCAATTTAATTACTAATTCTGTATAATCCATTTCTGTTGTTTTCTAACATTTTAATTATCTTTAATTACCTAAGTTACTTTTAGATTAAGCCTCAAATCTACAAATTTTACCGACTACTTAGATAATTCTACCATCTTTTAATCTTCTACACCTTAACAAGCAATACATGAAGTGATTTGACATTTAAGTGCAACTATGTGAGTGTAAGCAATTCATATGAAAATAAGCACATAAATAATTTCAAAAATATACAGAATATTTGAATAAAACATTATAAGCAATATCAAATTCCACTTACACTTTTCAAGTCATTTATCACAATAAGAACAAATATAAAATATCTTATCTATGACCTGTTTATCTATTAGCAATTTTCACAACATTAGCAGAGTTATTAAATCACATAAGATTTAAATCAAGTTCAAGCAAATGTGCAGGATACATCTAATTGTCTAGAATAACCTATCTAATTCTAGATATTCATTTTACTGTATTGAAAATCAAGTATGAAATGTACTAACTTTAACTCATAAGTCCTAGTTCTTAGCAATCAATTAAACATTTAAGTCCTAAGATGCTAACATGCTGACATGAATATAATACATTTCAAAACATAATAATCATACAGTTCTGAATTAGATAAAAGTATACTAGTTAGAATGTGTACATGTAAAGTGTTTAGTAATTCATTTCTAGGGTTGGTCATTGATGTCAGATATCCATGTGGTTCATCACTATCACTGATAAAATCAACTTTGCATTTAACTTCACCACTAAATAATTTCCCTTGCTGTAACATTATTGATGCTTGACATTCCTGCTTTTATCCCAACACAATCTCTATCATCATTTGCTTGTTCAGGCTTCTTGAATAGTTTAACACAACCCTGATTCTGTCTTGCTACTTTTAACCTCATATGTTCCTTCAGTTGTGACCTCTAACGATTCTTAAATCCGTTTTGTACAAGTATAATTGTACAAAAACTAGAATGATCAGTAGAGTCAGAGAAAAATTCTGCAGAGTTCCCTACTAATAAATCTATCCTTTCTTTACATTTGAGCAGTTTGTGGAACTGTAACATAAATAGTCGTAACATCCACAATAAATTCCAAACGCTCCGGAATAAATCTACTAATATGAAATGACCACTTTTCTCGAAACCGGATCATATGCTCTAGGAATTAATTCTGAGTCAAAACGAAGAATTTTCCAACAACAAACCCTTTTGGAAAAATGAACCAAGATTTTTAATAAATTTAGATTATAAATTAAATCTATATAAATTTAAATAATAAATTTACTTAAATTAAATTTATAAAAGAAATTTATAAACTAATCCTTTTCAAGTTTAAATAATAAACTAATATAAATTAAATTTATAAAATAAATTTATTTAAATAAAATTTATAAAATAAATTTATCTAAAATTTGATTTCATAAAATAAATTTATTTAAACAAATTTAAATTATAAAAGTAAATCTATTTAAATTTAGAGATTAAATTTATTTAATTTAAATTTAAAAAAGAAACTTATTTAAATTAAGTTAATAAAATAAACTTTTTCAAATTTAAATAATAAAGACATTTAAATAAAATTCATAAAATAAATTTATTTTAAATAAAATTTATAAAATAAATTTATCCAAATTTAAATTTATAAGACAAAATTATCTAAATAAATTTAAATTATAAAAGTAAATCTATTTAAATTTAGAGAATAAATTTTTTTAATTTTAATTTATAAAATAAACCTATTTAAATTAAGTTTATAAAATATTTTTTTTTCAAGTCTAAATAATAAACTCATTTAAATTAAATTCACAAAATAAATTTATTTTAAATAAAATTTATAAAATAAATTTATCTAAATTTAATTTTTTAAAATAAATTTATTTAGCAAGACCTCTAAACATTTGAAGTCCAAACAGGTTCGATATCCTGAACTTCACTGGACTGCGTATCTTGATTTGTATATCAATCAGTATGCTTTGAAACCAATTGTTGGGTCCTAGATGTATCGTAGAAGGGGGTTGAATGTGATACTCACAACAATTCAAAACTCTTTTCAGAATTTGCGGAATTAAATTATTTCTTTTACTGAGGGTTCGAGTCCTTGTAGTGTTTGGGAGGCTGATTTACTAGTTTTCTATTTTCACGATAAAACATTTAAGATCTAGAAAATTAGCAAGTAAGTAAACAAGATTCAAGTTAAATACGTATATTAAACTTGAAAGGGTGTTACAGTATTTGGTAGAATATTTCTTTAATTCCTAGAATAGATTTGACATGAATTGTTCTACTTAAGGAATTAAACTCAAACTAGAACAGAAAGTTTGTGAATATGACAATCAGACAAATTGCTGAATTTGAATGTTTTTCTACTTTGAATTATGAAGCTCAAGCCTCATATTTATAGAGGGTAAAAAGCTGATATGACTTTTTTAGATCAGGACATTTTCAGACTTTATTTAAGTTGTATGACATTTGAAAAGCACTTGTATGACTTTTCAAACTGCTATATATGATTTTTTTTGGCTCAGTATGACCTTTTATTTAAAAAGTCGGTATGACTTTTTAAATAATTATGTATAACCTTTTCTGAGCAGCTCGGTATGACTTTTTTTTTTTTGAAGAATTCGGTATGACTTTTTAATCTGCAGCTCGGTATGACTTTTGTCAATAGTCTCGGTATGACTTTCTGTTTAAGCTTGTATGACTTTTTTAAACAGAATTTCGATATGACTTTTAAATAAGCCTTTTAGACTTTTTTAAATGTCATACCAAGTCATATCTTTTATAATAAATTAATTCTACTTAATTTAATTAAATAATTTATAAATTAAATTAAATTCAGCTTTAACTAATTTAATTAAATAAATTAAATAATTAATTAACTTTTGATAGTAGAATTAAAATATTATATTGACTTGTATAACCTTTTTGTTAGCCCCGAAATCTTTCCGCCTTTGCTTTGTCTTCTGTCTAACCACTTGAAATATTTGATGACGAATCTTCACTGACATTGTTGAGATCATGTGCACTTGTCTGGTTCACGGATGACTAACTACAATGTTGATTCTCATTTCTGTTGTAGTGGTCTTTATATCTTGTCTTGTCATGTCTTGGCTTCTTTTTGTTTTTCCTATATAATTTTCTTCTAGAATTTTTCTGTAGTAGACACTTAAAACCTTTTGTATCTTCTAAACTCCTTGATATACTACTCTTTTATTTTACACCGATGCTTGATCATATTAATGAACATCTTTCAGTGTTGAGTAGTAGTCTTGTCAGACTTCTTCTGATATTCTGATTCTTCGTGTCTAGTTGACATTCTTCGTCTTGATTCCTTATTCAATACTTATTATTTACTTCACTTTCTTGTCTGAGTTGAATTGTCATCTACTTATTACAAATAGGCCTAGTCATATGACTTTCAGTAATCAATGAAGAAGTAGCTCTAGTTGATGGCTTGAAAAACAACTTGATCAATATTAGTAAACTTGGAGATAAAGGTTACCATATTGGCTTTGACAACAAAGAATGTCTTGTGACTCACAAAGAAACAGACATTTAGTTTTCAAAGGGTATAGAAATGGTAACATACATGAAGCCATCTTGGAGGATTGCACTCACAATGAATATTGTTTGTCTAGATAAATAATCTATTATAGAAGGGGGGTTGAATATAATAGAGCCTAATAATCTACACAAGTATAAAATAGAACAACTTTGTATTAATAAATTGTGTACAAAACTCTCTCAAGAAATTCACTGTTCTTAAGAGCTGCTAGGTTATGAGAATAATATGACTTGAATGAATTAATCCAATGTTAACCTATTTCTGTGTTTATATAGACACAATTACAAATCCAATTACAAAACAGATAATGATAAGAATAGCTTCTATAAGGTAATTAGACTTGTATTTGAATTCCTTTGTTAGGAAACAAACACTGATGCTGTCATAGATTAAAGAAACAGAGTTTACACTGCTGACATCATCAGAGTTTAAGAAGCTGTCAGTCAGAGTTTACTCTATCAGAGAATACTCAATCAGAGTTTACTCTAGCAGAGAATGCTCAAATCAGAGAATAAATAATCAACAGAGTTTATCAATCAGAGTTTGTGAAGAAGCAAGAAAAATCAGAATATGATTAGGATAGTGAAGAAGGAATCCTAATACAAGTCTATTACCTTATTAAAGCTATTATTTTCATAATCTATTTTGTAATTGAATTGTAACTGTGTCTATATAAACACAGACATAGGTTAACATTATTGTATCTTTCCAAGTCTTATTTTTCATAACCTAGCAGCTCTTGAGAACAAAGAATTTCATGAGAGAGTTTTGTATTCCATTCATTATCATTAATACAAAACAATGATTCTTTTTACATACTTGTGTTCATATTCAATTATTAGGTATTATTACATTCAGCCCCCCTTCTGTAATAGATTATCTTTCTGGGCAAACAATTGGTATCAGAGCAGGCAGTTAAATTCAACTCAAAGATCAAATAATCATGTCTGGAAAGAAGTATGAAAGCATCAGGATTTCAATATTGAGGAAGGCTGAATACCCTACATGGAGGGTGAAGATGATGATGTTCCTGGAAGTAACTGATCCTGATTATTTAGACAGAACCCTTATAGGTCAGTATCTACCAACCAAATTGGTGCCATCTACAATTGTGGAAGGAGGACAAATCCCTGAATATTACACTCTAAAAGACAAGAAAGAATGGACCAATGAAGAAAAACTTGAAGTCCTCAAGGATGCAAAGGTAAGGAATATTCTGCACAATAGTCTTGACTCTGTTATGTCTAACAAGGTAATTGCATGCAAAATTGCCAAAGAAATTTGGGATGTACTAAAGGTTCAATGCCAAGGAACCAAGGAGATAAAGAAGAACAAGAGATCTGTCTTGATACAAGAATATGAATATTTTGAAGCTAAATAGAATGAGTCCCTCACAGATATCTATGATAGATTTCTAACTCTGTTAAATAACTTGGCTTTGGTGGATAAAGTGTATGACAATGAAGATTCAAACACCAAGTTTCTTACAGCTCTTCTTGAAGAATGGGATCTGCAGACATCTTTGATAAGAGATAGGGTTGATTTAGATGAGATGCCTTTAGATGAAGTCTATGGAAAATTAAAAACTCATGACTTGGAATTACAACAAAGAAGAAACAAGAAAAGTAACAAGGCAAAATCTGTTGCCTTGAATGTTGAAGCCAAGATTGAAGAACCTATTGAAAAAGCCCTTAAGGCATCAACAAGAAAAGGAAAAGCTGTAGTGGTCCAAGAAAATAGTGAACCAGAGTTTGAGGTAAACTCTGATGTCAACTCTGATGATTCTTCAGATTCTGACATTATGGAGATAATTGATATTATTGTCAAAGTCTTCAAGAAAATGAAATATAGGAAGTATAGAAAGCAAGGGAACTTCCAAAAGAAGCAAGGAGAATCAGACAGGAAAAACAGATTCAAAAAAGGGAAGACTGAGATGGAAAGTCAAAAACTCTTGACAAATCAAAAGTCAAGTGTTACAAGTGTAATAAGATGGGACATTTTGCTACTGAGTGCAGAAGCAAGGAATCTGGAAAAGCACTCATCACATCAAAAAAGCATTGGATGGATTCCTCAGATTCTGAAGTGGAAACAAACCATGCTCTCTTGGCAAATTCTGATGCTCCCATCCTAAGCTTTGACAAGGTACCAAACTCTATCTTTAATTTTGACAATGAAAATATCTGTGAATTAAAGTCTTTCCTTAGATCATTGTATGTTAGTTTTAAATCACAATCTCTTGAAAATGAAAGATTGAAATATGAGATACAAACTCTGATTGCTAGGAATAACTCTCTTGAATCTGAAAATTCTAACATGCTTAGCATTAAGAAAGACTGTGAAAATTCCATACACATGCAAACTCAATTATAAATTCAAATTGAATATTTCAAATATGTGATAGCTAAGGAAAAAGAGACTTTTAGAGTTTGGACAAACTCTGGCAAGAAAGTCCAACAAACGCTTTCCAACAAGAATTGGACTTCTGCCTTAGGTTATGAATCAGATAAAGAAACAATCACTAAAGCACACACAAAAGGAACATTGAGTGAACCTGTGAAATTTGTTAGAGCTATTAATGACAAGAAAACTATACCTGGTGAATGCTCTAATAACAAAGGTAAAAAGATTAGTGTGTCAGAAAATAAACCTGTCAATATAGGATTACTTGTAATCGACTAATGTTGTCTACCTAAATAGTCGTGTTTGGGGTGTATTAGCCAACGCTATCTTAAAACATAGATGAAATATGGATCTTGGATCACTAGAAAGATTTAATGAAATGCGTTCCGAATTAATAGTTAGGGCTATTGATTTGATAAAAATAGTGGGAGATATATATTATGAATGTATATGATAATCACTTGAACAAAATTAAACTTCTGCAACTAACTAATATGCATTTTAAACATTATAGATATTTAATGGCAAACAACACAAATAACTTTTCTGTGAGAGCAACCCTTGAGAAGGACAAGCTGACAGGAACTAACTTCCTTGATTGGTATAGGAATTTGAGGATTGTCCTCAGGCAGGAGCGAAAGCTTCACGTCATTGAAATTTATTCACCTGCTCCCCCTACTGAGAATGCAACTCGCTTTCAGCAAAATGCTTATCAGAAGCATATTGATGATGCGAATGATGTTGCGTGTCTCATGCTGGCAGCCATGAGTGTTGAGCTTCAAAAACAACATGAGCATATGGATGCTTATGAGATGATTGAACACCTTCAAAGAATGTTTTAGGGACAGACTCGTCAAGAAAGGTTCGACACGAGCAAAGCACTGTATGCTTGTAAACAGGGAGAGTGTGAATCTGTTCAACCACATGTTCTAAAGATGATAGGTTATATTGAGTATCTTGATACTTTGGGTTTCCCGATTGGTCCAGAAGCTTAGATTGACTTGATCTTGCAATCTTTGAACAACAACTATACTCATTTTGTTATGAACTACAATATGAATGAGATAAACAAAACACCCACTGAATTGTTGGCCATGTTACGAACTGCTGAAACCAACATGAAAAAGGCTGAACCTGCTGACATGCTGATGGTAGACAATAAAGGTAAGGCTAAAAGGAAAGGCAAATGGAAGGGAAAGAAGAAGATTGGATCTGCTTCTAGTTCTAAGCCAAAGGCTAATGCCAAACAGGCTTTAAAGCCCAAAGGTGCTTTTGCAAAGGGTGATTGTCACTACTGTGGTAAACCAGGTCATTGGAAGAGAAACTGTCATGCTTATTTGGAGGATCTGAAGAAGAAGAAGGCTGGTCAAGCTTCTGGTTCAGGTATTTATGTTATAGAGGTCAATTTGTCTACTTCTACATCATGGGTATTATATACTGGATGTGGTTCTCACATATGTATAAATGTGCAGGAGCTTCAAAGGAGTAGGACTTTGGCCAAGGGAGAGGTCGACCTACGAGTTGGCAATGGAGTAAAGGTTGCTGCCTTAGCTGTAGGGACTTATTATTTCACATTGCCCACTGGGCTTATTTTAGAACATGAGAACTGTTTTTACATGCCTGCAATTTACAGAAACATTATTTCGGTTTCTTGTTTGGACAAGAAAGGTTTTGCATTTTCAATTCAGAACAATAGTTGTTCCTTTTCTTTGAATAATGTTACCTATGGGGTTGCATGTTTATTTAACAGTTTATATGTTCTTGATTTAGACACTCCTATCTATAATATGAATAACAAACATTTTAAAACTAATGACTCAAATCAAACATACCTATGGCACTGTCGTTTAGGCCATATAAATGAGAAATGCATTTCCAAGTTATATAAGGATGGATACTTGGATAAGTTTGACTTTGAATCATACGAAGCATGCGAACCTTGTCTCATTGGAAAAATGACTAAAGCTCCTTTTACTGGACAAGGTGAAAGGGTCACTGAACGATTAGAACTTATACAAAGTGATGTATGTGTTCCTATGCGTACTATAGCAAGAGGTGGCTTTTACTACTTTATCACGTTTACTGATGATTTCAGTAGATATGGATATGTGTATCTTATGAAGAACAAATCCAATTCTTTTGAAAAGTTCAAAGAATACAAAGCTGAAGTAGAAAAGCAAACTGGCGGAAGTATTAAGACTCTACGATCTGATCGTGGAGGTGAATACTTAAGCCATGAATTTCAGAGTTTATTAAAAGAGTGTAGTATTGTATCACAACTCACTCCTCCCGGAACACCACAATGGAATGAAGTTTCTAAAAGGAGGAATCGTACTTTGTTGGACATGGTATGATCGATGATGAGTCATGCAGATCTTCCAATTAGTTTCTAGGGCTACGCCCTAGAGACTGCTGCTTATACACTTAACCGAGCTCCTACTAAAACGGTTCAGAAGACTCCGTATGAGATATAGCATGTCATTTATGAAAATTTGGGGATGTGAGGCGTTTGTGAAACGTTTAACTTCTGACAAGCTAGGACCTAAATCAGAAAAATGTAATTTTATGGGATACCCAATTGAAACAAAGGGTTATTCTTTCTATAATCCTTCAGAGAAAAAAGTGTTTTTTGCTCGAACTGCAGTGTTCCTTGAAAGAGAAATGTTGCTAAGAAAGACAGTGGGAGGATTATAGATCTCGATGAAATTCGAGACCCACATGATAACATTTAACCAATGGAGGAACCTGAGCGGAATGTACAAGAAAACAATACTGCTCAGGAAACACAGGTTGTTCGTAGGTCTGATAGGATTCGCCATGAGCTCGAGAGATATTATAGATTTCTCTTGACTCAAGATGGTGATGTGAAGCTTGTGGATGAAGATGAGCCTCTCACATACTAAGACTCTATGAACACTCCAGAATCTAAGAGATGGTAGGATTCCATGAAATCTGAGATGGAATCCATGTATACTAATGAAGTATGGACTTTGGTAGATCTTCCCAAAGGGGTAAAACCTATAGGGTGCAAGTGGGTTTTCAAAAGGAAGACCGACATTGATGGTAATGCACAGACCTATAAAGCACGATTTGAAAGGCATATGACAAGGCCTATTTGTAATAAGTAGATGACAACTAAACTCAAGTAAGAAAATTAAGTAAGTAATAAATACTGAGGAAGGAATCAAGTCGAAGAATGTCAACTAGACACAAAGAATCCAAAAATCAGAAGTGTTCTAATGAAGTTGTTACTCTACACCGGAAGAAGTTCATTAATATGTTCAAGCGTCGGGATTTATGGAGAAGCAGTATTTCAAAAAAATTCAGAAGATACAGAAGATTCCAAGTACCTACTACAGAAGGATTCCAAAAGAAGAGGAAAAACAGTAAAGCAAGAGAATGATAGAAGACCACAGCTTAAAAGTTAATAATTGAAGAATATTTATTAGAATGGCATAAATGAACCAAACAGTACATTTGTGTGTCATCTATAATAATATTTATTCTTCAGTTAGCTCAAGTGATTTTATGACAGAAGACAAAGAAAAGACGGAAAGACCTCGGAGCTAACTAGTTACATAAGTCAAATAATATTTTAATTCTACTAAGTAAATTAATTATTTAATTTTTTTAATTAAATTAATTCATGTTGAAATTAATTTAATTTATGAATTATTTAATTATATTTAATAGAATTAATTTATTATAAAAGATATGACTTTATATGACTTTTAAATATAATTCAATTGACTTATTAAAGAGTCACACCGAATTATATAGAAGAGTCATACCGAAGGCTGGTGCAAAGAGTCATACCGAATGACTTTGCAAAGAGTCATACCGAACGACTTTGCAAAGAGTCATACCGAATGCCTTTACAGAAAGTCATACCGAAGGCTGGAGAAAGAAAAGTCATACCGAGCTTTGATTCTTTGAAAGTCATACCGAATATGACTTTAAGAAGAGTCATACAGAATTATCAAGAGTCATACCGAGTTTTCAAAAGTCATGCCCAGCTATTTCAAGTGTCATACAAGCGTTATTTCTAATCTTTCAAGAGTCATATTGGAAGAGTCATACCAGCTTTACAACCTCTATAAATATGAGGTTTTGGCTTCATATTTCAGTGGATTGAAAAACCAGTTCAAATTCATAAATTTGTCTGCATTGTAATATTCACAGATTTCGGTGCAAGTTTGAATATAATTGTTAAATCAGAACAATTCATGTCAAAATCGTTCTAGACATTTAATCAGTTATATAAACTATCATCATATTAATTTTGTAATACTTTTCAAGTTAAAATCATATCTTCTACTTGAACAGTATTTCATTAAAATTAATATTTCGCGAGAAATTAAAGTAATATTTTTAAATCCAATATTCTGCGATTAAATTAAGATATTGTATTCAACCCCCCTTCTACAATATCAGGGACCGACAATTGGCATCAAAGCAGGTTGATATTTCTAATATCAGATCCAAACCAAAAATTCCACAACTCATACAGATCTCAAAAATTACTTTTAATTCGAAATAATTTTTATTCAAAATAATTTTTTTTTCAATTATTTTTGATCAAAAATTATTTTCAGTCAAAAATTAAAATATTTTTTTGAAACACTTAATTTTTAATCTTATTAAAGATGAGTACTCAGAAAGTGACTAGCATCAAAATTCCATAGTTCGACAGAGAGCACTACAACTTGAGGAAACACAAAATGCTACTGTTCATTGGGATTTTCAATCCCAAGTACGCATTAGTATTGGCCAAAGGTGTTGAGCCCCCTATATCAGTTATTCTCGAACATGAGGTAGATGGGGTCGTAATCCCCCACTGACAGTTTCTGAAAAGTCCAGCAAACTATACAGATGAGGAAGCAAAAGCTGTGTCCCTGGACAAAAACCTCAAATTAATACTGATTGAATCTCTAGACTACGTCATGTACAATCATGTAGTCAACTGCAAGAATGCAAAGCAGATCTGGGAAACAATAGAGATTATCAATGAGGGGACAGATGAAGTGAAAAAGAATAGACTGGAAATCCTGACCTCCCAATATGAGCAGTTTAGATCCAACCCTGGTGAGGGTATCTCTGAGGTGTTTCAGAGACTAAACAAACTGATAAATGAGCTCAATATGAATGGAAAGTTTTATCAGAATCAGGAGGTGAACAGGAAGTTTTTGCTGACCTTACCCGAGCATTTGGAACACAGGATTGCAGCTATCCGGGAGTCTAGGAATATGAAAGAGATACCCCTAGAAAGACTCTACGGAGTGCTAAAGACTTATGAATTGGAACAGATCCAAACTAGAGAGATGTATGGGAGAGGTAAGGTACTGAGTTCCTCCAAGGCATTAATGGTAGAAGAACCAGAGAAGGTAGAAGTGAAGGCTGCTGCACCTTCTAACATTTCAACATAGTATGTGGTTCCAGAATTTGGACATACTTCTGACAAACAAGAAGATGGTGAGTTCTACTTGCTGGAAGAACTAGATCAGCTGGAAGATGAATCTCTAGCAATGGTTGCCAGGAGGTTTGGCAACATGAGATTCCGAAGAAACTCCTCCTATAGAGTAAAGTCTAATTTTAGAATATTCCAAAAAGGAGGTTCTTCGACAGCAGTATCAAAAAGTGGCTACAAGACCGGCTTAGTTGATAGAAGCAAGTTTCGTTACTTCAACTGAATGCAAGAAGCCTAAGCAAGGGAAAAAGAGAGAGTCTTACGAAGAGCTCAAAGAGAAGTATGATGCGCTCCTGAAAAAGCATCAAGGAAAGTCCTATCTAGCAGAAGGCAAAAGCTGGGATGACTCAGATAATGATGATGAGGAAGAGCTGGGAAATCTTGCTCTTATGGCTTCATCCGAGAAATCACTATCTCCCACCCGTAAATGAGGAATAGAGGTAAATCCTTCTTGCCCTAAAATGTTTGCATTGCTAGGAAAAAAACTAGATGGTGAAAGAGATAAGGTTAAGAAACTAAGACTCAAAGTAAAAGAGTTAATTGATGAGACTAAAGTTCTTAAGCAGTTAAAAAGAAATCATGACAAGTTGACTGTCAAGTTGACTGAGGACTTAGCTGTTCAAGTCAGTAAAGTCAGTTGTCATGTTATAGTAGAAACCAATCTCAAAAATTAGATAGAGGAAGAAAAGAAAAAGTGTCTTGTATATAAGAATTCCTCGTATATTCTAAAGAACCTAGTTGACCAACAAGAAATAAGTCGTAAAGTTGGAATAGGCTTCGAGTACAATAAATCTGTAGGAAAGCCAAGTAACATAACTCCTTTCAGAAAAAGTGCTGAAGAATGGGGATCCTACATGTTGTTAAAGACACACCGAAACCTCTCTTCATAACATCGATAGCTAAACCCATCCTTGAGAGCTCCATACTGATTGCATATGAAATGTAGTTAGAGGATCTCGAAGAAGAGAAGAAGAGAGGAGAACAGTTTAAGTTCACAAAAAGAGTTAATGTCCAGAAAGAGAAGAGTGCACTGGAGACACCAGTGAAAGATGAGGGAACTTCTAATTCGCCCAATCCTGGTATAGGTGCAAAAGACTTAAAGAATAAAATGAACAGACCAAACACGTTTGTTAACAGTAAGGATAGTAATAACAAATTTCATTCTACTGAAAAATTCAAATCTGCTGATAAAATTGAAGTAGAATCTGTTAAGTCACCTAATGTTTTGAATAACATGCCTATTATTGATGCTTTCCATAAACCTTGTGGTATATTGAATTGTATGTTATGTGCTTTTAATGCTATGACTGCTTATTTTAAACGCATGATTACTAAGAAAGATAATGTGACACCTAGACAATACATCAATAATAAATTCACTAAATCCAAGACTGCAACTCCTTCACCTGCTAAGAAGGAAAAATATATTCCTAAGTCTAAACAGAAAGTTGTTAAGACTGTTTATAGGAAGGTAGGAGCAGTCAAGGAAGATGATGCTGTTATTCGAAAAGAATCTGTTGTCAAAGTGGACAAAGGTCAATTCTTTAAGTATGTCGGGCCCAATCAATTTTGGGCTTCAAAGATGAATTAATCCGTTTGGTATGTGCAGGGATTTAAACAGGTAAACCGAGTAATATGGATCACGGACAGTGGATCTTCAAGGCATATGACCGGAGATAGAGCCCTGCTATCAAACGTGGTTGAAAGAGCTCACTCAATCGTCACCTTTGGAGATAACAGTAAAGGAATGACTAAGGGATATGACAAGTTAAATACTGGAAATGTTATCATTAACAACGTCTCTTTAGTGGAAGGACTTAAGCACAATCTACTCAGCGTCAGTCAATTTTGTGATAAAGGGTACAAAGTAAACTTTATCAAGGAGAAATGCTTAATAGATCATTCTAAAGATGACAAACTGGCCTTACGTGGAGTAAGGAAAGGAAACTTGTACGTAGCCGATCTCAACTCAGGAACTGAAGAAGAAGCAAACTGTTTCTACTCAAAGGCTTCATCAGAAGAAAGTTGGCTATGGCACAAGAAACTCTCACATCTAAACTTCAAAACAATGAACTCTTTAGTCAAGAGGGATTTGGTGAGAGGACTGCCTCCGATGGAATGTACACAAGAAGGTTTGTGTGAGGCATGTCAGAAAGGGAAGTCAAAGAAAGCAAGTCATAGAGGAATAGATACTACAAACATCACTGAACCACTTCAACTCCTTCACATGGATTTATTTGGTCCAGTAAGTATTATGTCATGTCAAGGAAGAAATATGCCTTAGTGATTGTGGATGACTTCACAAAGTATACGTGGGTTTTATTCTTGAACTCTAAGGATGAAACTCCACAATTGGTGATTGATCATGTAAAGCTGATTGAGTTAGATTCAAAGTTACCTGTCTGAGCAATCAGATCAGACAATGGAACAGAATTCAAGAATGAAGTTCTGAATAACTTTTGCTCAGACAAGGGGATAACAAGGCAATATTCAGCACCAAGAACTCTGCAACAGAATCGAGTTGTAGAAAGGAAAAATAGAACCCTAATTGAAGCTGCTAGAACTATGTTAAGTGAATCAAGGTTACCTATCTACTTCTGGACTAAAGCAGTAAATACAGCATGTTATACCCAGAATCGAACTCTGATCAGCAAAGATCATATGAAGACTCCCTATGAATTAATGGTTGGCAAGAAACCTACTCTAAAGTACTTTCATGTATTTGGAGCTAAATGCTATGTGCTAAAGGATGGAGATGAACATTGTGGCAAGTTCGAGGCCAAGGCACATGAAGCTATTTTTTTCGGATACTCAAGAAGAGCATATAGGGTGTACATAATTGATCAACATCAAGTAAAAGAAAGTGTCAATGTAACTTTTGATGACACTAAACTCCCAAGTATCCAAACTGAAGATTCTTCTGAGTCATTAAAATTTGATAATTATTCAGACTCACATTCTAATGTCGAAGAAGAACCTGAAGTTGCAACAGGAAATGATGATGACAATAATAATGATGATCCAGGTAATAATGGTGGAAACAATGGTAACACTGGAGTTTCTACTAATACCAGTGATGGATCAACAAGTCATCCTGGCAGCAACTCAGAGGGAGATGAAGGATCAACTGGTAGAACACAACATCACAATGGATTTCGAGGCGAAACATCTAGATCAAACCTACTCAGGGAAAGGATATGGAGCAAAGATCATCCTTTTGAATTGATCATAGGTGATCCAGATGTTGGGGTTAGAACTAGAAGTGCAACTTCAAACGAATGTCTATTTTCAATTTTTCTATCTCAAGAAAAACCAAAGAAAATTGAAGATGCTTTAATTGATCCAGATTGGGTTCTTGCCATGCAAGAAGAGCTCAATCAGTTCGAAAGACAAGAAGTCTGGACACTAGTACCAAGGCCTAAAGATAGATCTATTATTGGCATGAAATAGGAATACAGGAACAAATTAGATGGTGATGGCATTGTTACAAGAAACAAAGCCAGATTGGTGGTAAAGGGTTACTCTCAGGAAGAGGGAATTGATTATGACGAGACCTACGCACCAGTTGCAAGACTTGAAGCCATCAGGATATTTCTGGCATTCGCAGCACATTCCAAGTTCAAAGTCTATTAAATGGATGTGAAGAGTGCATTTCTGAATGGAGAGCTAGAAGAGGAAGTATATGTGGAACAGCCCCTGGTTTTGAAAATCCAAATTTGCTGATTTTATGTATTTTCTATTCAAAGCTCTCTATGGACTCAAGCAAGCACCAAGGACATGGTATGACACTCTCTCTGAGTTTTTACTTGAAAATGGTTTCATTAGAGGTGTCATAGATAAAACTCTCTTTTACAAACTGCATGAAAAAGATATGATATTTGTCCAAGTTTATGTTGACGATATTATATTTGGTTCTACTAACGAAAACTTGTGCAAAAGATTTGCTAAGTTAATGCAGAGTAGGTATGAAATGAGCATGATGGGTGAGCTGTCATTCTTCCTTGGATTGCAAGTAAAGCAAAAGAAAGATGTGATTTTTATTTGCCAATCAAAGTATGTAAGAGATCTTCTGAGAAAATACAGTCTAGAAGATTCTTCACGGGCAAAACCCCAATGCCAACAGCCACCAAGCTTGACAAAGATGAAACTGGTAAGAAAGTTGACATCACAAGCTACAGAGGTATGATAGGCTCATTATTATATCTAACTGCTAGTAGACCTGATATAATATTTGCAACATGCTTATGTGCAAGGTTTCAATCTGACCCTAGGGAATCTCATCTTATAGCCGTTAAATGAATTTTTAGATATCTGAAGGGTACACCAAATCTTTGAATTTGGTACCCTAAAGATACAGGTTTTGACCTAATAAGTTATACAGATTCAGATTATGCAGGATGGACAGGAAAAGTACTTCTGGAAGCTGTCAGTTTCTAGGACGTCGTTTGATCTCCTGGTATAGCAAGAAATAGCACTCAGTATCTACATCGACGGCCGAAGCAGAATACATTGCGGCAGGTAGCTGTTATGCACAGATCTTATGGATAAGGAATCAGCTAAATGACTATGGACTTGGGTTGACCAAAATTCCAATTTGCTACGACAACACAAGTGCTATAGCTATTTCCAACAATCCTGTATAACATTCACGAACCAAGCACATAGACATAAGGTATCATTTTATCCGAGAGCATATCATGAATGGAACTGTGGTGTTACATTTTGTACCCATAGAAGATCAAATTGCCGACATCTTCACGAAACCACTTGATGAATCCACTTTCTCTAAGTTGGTTAGTGTGTTAGGGATGTTAAACATGAACTGATTATTGCATGATGTTTTAAATTGCATATTTAATTATAAGAAAACACTGTAAATACACTGTATATATTCCTTAAAAATTATCAAAAACAAACAAACAAAATGAAAAAGAAAACTCAAAAAGATTTTCCTTATTTTTGTACAGTTTTATTTAAGGCTTAAATGTAATTTAAACCCCGTGTTATCAACAATATACAATTCAAACCCTCTTTTAATATATTTAGTAAATTTAACCCTACTTTTTTAACTATTTACAATTGAAACCTTTTTTTAAAATAATTAGTAAATTTAATCCTATGTTTTTGAACTATGTACAATTGAAACATTTTTTAAAATAAATAGTAAATTTAACCCTACGTTTTAAAATATTTAGTAAATTTAACCTTGACTTTTTAATTTCGGAATAAAATAAATTTTACGATAAAATTTTGAATAAATATTCGTCAAATGCACTATTTTCAATTTTTTTGTATAGATATTATCTAAGCATAATAGATATTTGTAATTATTAGGATTTTTTCTTATAAAATGGATATTTAGATGTTCTTTTCTATATTAATATATCTATATGTATAATATATTATATATGTTTAATAAAATTTTAATATGTGTTTATATTATTCTATCTTGTCATCACACTTCCCGCTCAATATATTCATGAATGTTCATCACCGAATTTAATTTATTTTCAAAAATACTCTTCGGTGAATATATTCTCGAAAATACTTTTTCGATATAAAATTTATTTTATTCTGAAATTAAAAAGTCAAGGTTAAATTTACTAAATGTTTTAAAACGTAGGGTTAAATTTAGTATTTATTTTAAAAAAGGTTTCAATTGTACATAGTTAAAAAACATAAGGTTAAATTTACTAATTATTTTAAAATTTTAGTAATTATTTTAAAAAAGGTTTCAATTGTAAATAGTTAAAAAACGTAGGGTTAAATTTACTAAATATATTAACATAGGGTTTGAATTGTATATTGTTAATAACATAGGGTTTAAATTGTAAATAAGCCTTTATTTAATTGGCATATGTACTGTAAATATTTTATATTATTGTTATTTTCCAATAATTGGCATATATTATATATATATATAAGTATGTATAGTTTTAGTTGTTTTTCAACATTGGAATCCTTATTTTTATTTATGTTTATATATAAATACGCGCTGATTATTTCACGTCTCTTTTGAGAAGTAGGAAAGATCTATGAGCTTGATCATCCAATTGTTTCTAATAGTTAGATCTCAATCATTGGCATCAATCTCTATCCAAGATCTTAGAACCAAACACACAAACACAATCACATCCGTCTCTCTAACCATTAAACAAAATACCTAATTGTTAAGAATGAGGGAGTCAATGCCTTGATTGCATTTGATAAGGTTGGTATTGTGAGTGAACCAACAGCTCTGTCTCCAGAAAGGTGATTCAAATATATATAAGCTGAGATAACTGTTAGCTCATCTGTGTTCTCTCAAAAAGATACAGACTTGAAAAAGGCAAAACTGTTACTAGGTTCATTCTCTCAACAGAGTGAGTCTATTGAATTCGGCCTGTTAGCCAAGGCCACTTGTAAAGAGTCAATTTCATCTGACATTTTTCAAGAAACCACCAATATTGTCTTATTTTTAGGGACCAACAAGGGACCAAAAATTTAAGGACCAACTTGGGACCAAAAGGGATCGACTGAAATGTCACAGGAAGGATGAATTGATGGTAGCAATTATTCTAAACTTCCATATCAAGGAAGGAAGAATGATTGATGATTCTGACTGAATCAACATGCCTTCACAGGCGTCAGGAGGAAACTTGGATCATGTGCTACATTATAGATCCTTGTCTCCCTTCCCAGATGGAACATATCTGGATTCCTAACGGAATAGATCATCTTAGATGATCAGCAACTCATTGAATCTATTCTTGAAGCAATTCAGTTCTCAAAGTAAAATATTTTAATAAGATTCAATTGAGGACGGGGATTTACGAAACCCCATTGCACCACCGGTGACCTCTCTTGAAGGGGCTATGGTGATCTATCTTGCAGGTACAAAAGATTATGTCGTCTGTACTGAGAGAGATATAGTGATGTGAGAAAAGAGTGAAACACAAGGAAGAGTGAAAATATATAGTCTATGAGTGAAACACTTAGAGAGTATATGAGAGAAAAACTTGTGAGGAACACAAAGTAAAATCACACTAGCACACTTACCAAATCCCATTCCCAATTCCCTGTTACAGGTTTCAAATGTTACTCAACCAAGGTGAAAATTTCTCTAGAAAAGGACTTTTAATTTATTAAGAGGATTACTCAACTAAGGGGAAGAATTACTAAGAGGATTACTCCAAAGTGTTAAAGTGTTCAATTAAGGGGGAGTAGATCAAAAGGGGAGAAGTAAACAAAGACTTTTGCCAGAAGAGGATTACTCAATTGTTGAACAAGAAAAGTGAGATAATTCACGAAAAGGGAAAATGAAACTACCTTGGGTGAGAAGTAAAGACAGAAGTTGGAAAATCAAAGGAAAAGTGGTAAGAAGAGAACAAACATCATCTCTGACATCCTAAGGGGGAGTAGTGATGAGTCTGAGAAATGAAGATAATACTACATGTATAATATGTTCAGTGCTAGAGGAACAAACATCTTTCATTTTAGTTAACTCAGGAAATCTGGAAATGTATTATATAATCCAGAGAACAATTTATTATTTACAGTTCTTAAATGTCATATTATTTTCTTAGTTGTTAGTTGAGTTATCCTCTAGGAATTTGTATGTTAAATGCTTAACAACAAATAGGGGGAGATTGAAAGGCATATGACATGGCCTATTTATAATAATTAGATGACAACTCAACTCAAGTAAGAAAATTAAGTAATAAATACTGAGGAAGGAATCAAGTCGAAGAATGTCAACTAGACATAAAGAATCCAAAAATCAGAAGTGTTCTAATGAAGTTGCTACTCTACACCCGAAGAAGTTCATTAATATGTTCAAGCATCAGGATTTATGGAGAAGTAGTATTTCAGAAAAATTCAGAAGATACAGAAGATTCCAAGTGCCTATTACAGAAGGATTCCAGAAGAAGAGGAAATATAGTAAAGCAAGAGAATGATAGAAGGCCACAAATTAAAAGTTAATAATGGAACAATATTTATTAGAATGGCACAAATGAACCAGACAGTACATTTGTGTGTCATCTATAATAATATTTATTCTTCAGTTAGCTCAAGTGGTTTTATGACAGAAGACAAAGAAAAGATGGAAATACCTCGGAGCTGACTAGTTACATAAGTCAAATAATATTTTAACTCTACTAAGTAAATTAATTATTTAATTTATTTAATTAAATTAATTCATGTTGAAATTAATTTAATTTATGAATTATTTAATTACATTTAATAGAATTAATTTATTATAAAAGATATGACTTTATATGACTTTTAAATATAATTTAATTGACTTATTAAAGAGTCATACCGAATTATATAGAAGAGTCATAACGAAGGCTGGTGCAAAGAGTCATACTGAATGACTTTGCAAAGAGTCATACCAAATGCCTTTACAGAAAGTTATACCGAAGGCTGGAGAAAGAAAAGTCATACCGAGCTTTGATTCTTTGAAAGTCATACCGAATATGACTTTAAGAAGAGTCATACCGAGTTTTCAAGAGTCATGCCCAGCTATTTCAAGAGTCATACAAGGGTTATTTCTAATCTTTCAAGAGTCATATTGGAAGAGTCATACCAGCTTTACAAACTCTATAAATATGAGGTTTTGGCTTCATATTTTAGTGGATTGAAAAAATAGTTCAAATTCAGAAATTTGTCTGCACTGTAATATTCATAGATTTCTGTGCAAGTTTAAATATAATTGTTAAATCAGAACAATTCATGTCAAAATTGTTCTAGACATTTAATCAGTTATATAAACTATCATCATATTAATTTTGTAATACTTTTCAAGTTAAAATCATATCTTCTACTTGAACAGTATTTCATTAAAATTAATATTTCACGAGAAATTAAAGTAATATTTTTAAATCTAATATTCTGCGATTAAATTAAGATATTGTATTCAATACCCCTTCTACAATATCAGGGACCAACACGATTGGTGGTAAAAGGTTTCAAGCAAATTCATGGTATTGACTTTGATGAAACCTTTTCACTAGTGGCTATGGTCAAGTCCATCAGGATTTTGCTTGCTATGTCAGCTTACCATGACTATGAAATCTGGTAAATGGATGTCAAAACTGCTTTCTTAAATGGGAGCCTTGAAGAAGATGTGGATGTGTATATAACGCAACCTGAAGGTTATATTAATCCAAAGAATGCTGGAAAGGTATGTAAGCTGTGTCGATCCATTTATGGATTGAAACAAGCCTCAAGGAGATGGAACATTCATTTTGATAAAACTATCAAAGAGTTTGGGTTTATTCAAAATGAAGAAGAACCATGTGTTTAAAAGAAGGTAAGTTGGAGCAATGTGGCATTCATAGTATTATATGTTGATGATATATTAATAATAGGGACTGACATTCCTTCTTTACAGGCTGTTAAGACTTGGTTGAGTAAGAATTTCTCAATGAAAGACTTAGGCGAAGTGACCTATATTTTAGGTATCAAGATCTATAGAGATAGATCAAGAAGAATGATCGGCGTAAGTCAGAGTACATACATTGATAAAGTTTTGCATCGATTTGGGATGCAAAATGCTAAAAGGGGATTTGTCCCTATGTCTCATGAGATATCGATCTCAAAAGATAACAGTCCTAAATCATTGGATGATAAGGACCATATGAGTAAAGTTCCATATGCTTCAGCAATTGGTTCCATAATGTATGCAATGATATGTACTCGTCCTGATGTCTCATATGCTTTGAGCATGACGAGTAGATACTAGTCTAATCCAGGTGAAGGTCACTGGACAGCAGTCAAGAATATTCTTAAGTACTTGAAGAGGACTAAAGATCAATTCTTGGTATATGGAGGAGAAGATAAGCTGGTTGTAAAAGGTTACGCCGATGCTAGTTTCTAGACAGACAAGGATGATTCGATATCTCAGTCTGGGTTTGTGTTTTGTCTAAATGGAGGTGCTGTAAGCTGGAAAAGTTCAAAGCAAGAGACGATTGTCGATTCTACAATGGACGCTGAGTATATTGCTGCCTGTAAAGCAGCCAAGGAGGTTGTTTGGATTCGGAAATTTATTGCAGGTCTTGGTGTGGTTCCTTCAGTTGCAGATCCGATAGATTTATACTGCGATAATAATGGAGCCATTTCACAGGCTAAGGAACCAAGGTCTCATTCCCGAACAAAGCATATACTCAGACGATATCATCTTCTTTGAGAGAATAATAATCGAGGGGATATACATATATGTAAAGTGCATACAAATGATAACATTACAGATCCACTGACTAAGGCTTTGTCGAAGCAGAAGCACGAAGGTCATACTAGTTCCATGGGTATTAGATACATGAGAGATTAGCTCTAGTACATGTGGGAGATTGTTAGTATTGGTGTCCTAGAGACAATACTTTTAATGTTTTATTGAAAATAATTATGTTATGTGATTATTTAATTAATATTTATTATATCTTTATTTACTACGCATATATTGAAAGAATAATAAATGTCCTTGGAATATTAATACGTAATATATATCTTTAAGTATGTGACTTAAAAATGAGATTATGTGAATAGTATTTTATTTTTAAAATTTCTTAGTCAAGTATTATTATTTAAGGACAGTAATAATGCAATAAGACTAGTATGTTTGTTGACAGATGACCACATCTCATTGGTCATAGGTATGGTGATACTAAAGTCAAGAACATAAGTGTATGTATCAATACATGACACTGGAAAGACCCGTCGTGAGATTTTACTTGTTAATAAGTGTCATAAGAAATCTCACAGTGATAATGATGTTATGATCCTCTAACTTGAAATCATTATATTTCTATACGAGAATTAATATATTTTGATTACACTCAAAGTTACATTTAACCGGGTAATGATAATGGTGGACATTGTGCATGCTATGAATCGTATGACGAATATGAATGATAGATATAGGATTTAACCCTCCAATTCTAGGAGTGATATTATTGGCCTCTTGATTGAGTGAGACTATGAAATGCATGGTCATGCTCAAATATTGATTTGTTTAAATAGTCTACTCATTGATCAAGGAAACCAAGGTTAAACATTGAAGATGATGACACTATACATGCCTCGAGTTTGATATATAATATAAGGTTAAATGGATTATATTACATGGAACATTATTCACGATAGGTTTAATTGAATCACCAATTATTATTGTTACTTGGGTAACAATGATGTATTACTAGATACCACTCATTGTTTATAATTTTATTATCTAATAATAAAATTATTGCAACATAATAATAACCTAAAGGGTCACACACAAAAAACGTCAAAATGGAGGTTTATTTAAATTACGAATTTAAATATATTATTGTTTATTTGAATTTAATTATTGAATTAATTAAGTGGGACTTGATTAATTATATTAGAATTCGGATTTAATAAGTATTATTATTATTTGAATTTAATTATTGAATTAATTAAGTGGAACTTGATTAATTATATTATAATTCGGATTTAATAATAATAATAACCCAAAATCAGAATGGGTTTTGGAAACCACATTGATTAGGGTTAGGCCCAAAATCTCTCTCTCCCCTATATATACATAATGATGTATAGTATTAGGGTTTAATCATCAGATTTCGTTTTTAGAGAAAAATCCTAGCTGCTCAACATCAAGAGAGGCTAGAGAAAAGAAGAAAGAGAGAGGAAGAGGCAAGCAATTATGCTAGTACCAACTCCGGTGATCGTTGGACGATCGGGCGTTTATATGGACTTCTTTAGAGAGCATATCTTTGCAACAAAGGGCTGCTGTGATTCATTTTTCTGGGCTTCCATTAAACATTATACGGAAAGCTTTGTTAAGGTACAAACTTCTTCACCATAATCATCCAAAGTTATACATGGATCATGCGGTAGGGTTTTAGTTTTTTTATTTATTTTTGCATTTTTTCGCTGCGTTTTTATTCCCGAAACCCTTCAGGCTGAACAAGAGCAACAACACAATTATTTGAAAGATGGGCCATATGTCACTCTAGAGGAAGCTGTTCTTGTAACAATCTCTGATTCTCCTATACATTCCTCTAAGCAAATTATCAAGGAGATATCTTATAAAAGGGTAAGGGAGCTGGCTGAAGAAGTTAGAAAGGAAATGGAGGCAAAGAAATCTCAATCATCTTCAATCTCTTCAAGTTCAAAGCAGTTTTCAAGAAAGAAGAAAAAGACTGTCTCTTTTGGCCAGGACACACAAGAAGCTGCCTCTCAAAGTAAGGTAACAGTCATTGCAAGGCCAGGCACACAAGAACCTATTGATCAAAGTTCAAAAGGAGCCAATAAAGAAGAAGTAGATGAAGCCAGCAGGAATTAGGGTTACAACCCACAAGAACCTTCAACTCAAAGGGTTGAAGAAGTTGTTAAGGCCCCTGCCACACAAGAACTATCCAATCAAAGTTTGGATACAGGCACAACTACCATAAATGAAGATTCTGTTGTTGCTGATGCTAGTGAGACAAGCTCTGATACAACTTCAATGGCAATCTCTGATGCAATCATGGTGCAACCACGTTCTGCACAGCCAATGGAGACTCCTTCTACATCAATAAATACTCAAGGTATAAACTCTGAATTTTCTTCAGAATTTACATTCTCTGATAGTATAAGTTCATATTTTACCTTTCCTATTTTAACTGCTGGAATGATCATGAATAGTCCTGAAAAGGATACCCCTATTCATGTGGCTACAGACCTCCTTTCTCAGCCACCTCTTATTTCTGTAGGACACTGTGATTTGAGCTTTTATTGTGAGAATGAGGTAAAATGTGTGAAAAATAGAATTAATAATGAGGGGCAAATACTGAATCTGGCAAAAGGAGAAGTAGAATTGAGAAAGAAGTTAGTTACTTCTAGTGAGCAAAATCTAACTATTAAAAGTTAAGATATGTGTGATGTGAGAAGTAATGAGATTACTTTAAAAAATTAGAGTGATTTAGGATGTTCTGTTACTTTTGTAGGTACTTAGAGTTTATCTGTTACTGCAAACTCTGGTGCTTTGCCAAACTCTGACCAAGTCACAAACTCTGATGGGGAGGACACAGACTTTGATGATCCAATTTTTGCTGATGAAGAAGTCACAGACCTGTCAATCCCCTACACACAAAGGTACAACTCAAAAAGGTGGCCTACCAATTCACATGATGCTCATGAAAGATTAAGGATGGATTATCCTGATTCCATGGTGGTGGAAACCCTCAAAGGGGAAGTAGAAGCTGCTCTAGATACAGAAGGTGTCAAAAGGGATTTTAGTTCCAAAGCAGGGCCATCTAATGAAGATCTTCCCACCTCTCATAGATAAAAGGTCTGGGATATGTCATGGAAATTTTCAAGTGAATAAATCTCCTGGCCACATGTTCATAAACTGATCAATAAAGCTGATAATGACATAAACTCTGAGGAGATGAAAATAATTCTAAAGGTTATGACTGTGTTGTCCAAGGGACTTCATAATGAAGTTTGTGAAATTAAAGAATCTGTGCACAAAACCTCTGCATATGTTCAAACTTCTGTCACCACTTCTCAACATGCATTAGAACTAAAGTTGAAGAATGTTTCAGCCAAACAGGATGCATTGAAAGCCAAAGTTGATAATCTTTCCACTCTTGTCAATTCTATGCAGAGTATGCTACACACAATTGTTGAGATTATTATAGTTAGAAAGGGTAATGATGTCAGAAAGGGGGAGAAGGTTATAGACAAATGCAAGGAGGATGCCATACAAAAATCTGACAAACCTGATGATGAAGATCAAGGGAGTCATAAGGATGGGAAGCAAACTCTGATTGGTCAAACACTGATAACCTCTCAAACTCTGATGACAATAAACTCTGGGATAAACTCTAATAAGAAGATAAACTCTGATAAGAAGAAAACTCTGTTGGAAGCAGACTTAGAACTGGCAAAAAGGCTGGAAGAAGAAGAGAAGCCTGAGAATATTGAAGAGCAAAATTTAAAGGATGCAGAACTGGCAAGAAAGTTGTTTGAAGAAGAAAATTCAGGATTGGATCCAGTTGCTATAGAAGAGGAATTGAAGAAATCTGGTACTGACAATGCTCAAGTCAAGAAAAAGAGAAAATATGTGAAGAAAGCTCAAATTCAAAGAAAGGCATTTACTCAACAAAAGAAAACTAAATCTAACCCTGTCTAAACCAAACCTATTGAAACTCCTAAGCCAATTACACAGTCAAAATCTACTTCAGAAATCCAAAAAAGATCAACATCAAGGATTCGCAAAAAGCTGAAGCAAAACCAAAATCTCCTCTCACTATGTCAAGAACTACTTTTCCCCCAGGTGGATCTAGTTTTGATGATGAAAAAGAAGAGCAACAACAATCTCTGATAAGAAAGACAAGGTCTGATCTTCCGTGGACCAAAACTCAAACTCTGACTCTCAATGCCAGACTTGCTAAAAACAAGGGTGATATTAGTGATACACATGCCAAAGTCTACAGGGGTGAAGCAAACATTTTCAGAGATCCTTTTTCATTAAAAGACAAGCCTGAAGAAGATTTATCTCAAAAGCATCTGGACAAACTAATATATGTCAACATAGTGAAGGATATCTTTGATGGTGCTCAAGCAAAGGAAAAGCTGATATATTTCTTGGAAGATGGAAGAGTTTTGAAAATTTCTGAAGAAGATCTCATTCACAATTCATCAAAAGAACTTGAACATGTTCTGTATCTTCTCAATGATGAAAATGAAATTACTTCCAGATGGGTAAAGATCCTTGAAGGAGTGATAAATGAGAAGAAGAAGAACGAAAGGTTATTTTTGATAAACTCTAAAGAATACAGACTAGGATATGTTCTTGAAGATGACACAGAGAAAACCATGACAAAAGGAGATGCAAAGGTCAAGATGGTGTTAGGAATTCCTACACTAATTTTAAACCCTGATGGTAAAAAGGCATGTTGCATTCCCTTAGATGAAAGAATGGAAAGATCATCAATTTATGCTCTGAGGGCTGCTATATTTCAAATCGATGTTTCTTCTGAGCAAATGAAAGAATTGAAGGAGAAGCTTGCTGAGTTGTTAAAGAATGCTGAGAAGAAGTTGTTGGATAATTTTCTCAAGGAAGACTTTTTTTCCAGAAGGATTTGATTCAAGAATGAAGATTCAAACTCTAATGCATTTGTCCTCATATTTCTCACATCACAAGTAAAATTTATATTTTACTTCATAAAGAATAAATTGGGGGAGATTGTTAGGAAACAAACACTGATGCTGTCAGAGATTAAAGAAACAGAGTTTACACTGTTGACGTCATTAGAGTTTAGGAAGCTATCGGTCAGAGTTTATCCTATCAGAGTATACTCAATCAAAGTTTACTCTAGCAGAGAATGCTCAAATTAGAGAATAAACAACCGACAGAGTTTATCAATCAGAGTTTGTGAAGAAGCAAGACAAATCAGAATAAGATTAGGATAGTGAAGAAGGAATCCTAATACAAGTCTATTACCTTATTAAAGCTATTCTTTTCATAATCTGTTTTGTAATTGAATTGTAACTGTGTCTATATAAACACAGACATAGGTTAACATTATTGTATCTTTTCAAGTCTTATTTTTCATAACCTAGCAGCTCTTGAGAACAAAGAATTTCTTGAGAGAGTTTTGTATTCCATTCATTATCATTAATACAAAACAATGATTCTTTTTACAAACTTGTGTTCATATTCGATTATTAGGTACTATTACGTTCAACCCCCCTTCTGTAATAAATTATCTTTCTAGGCAAACAACCTTCTTCACTATACAAATCAAATTCTGATTTGTCTGTTTCTTTCACAAACTCTGATGATAAACTCTGTCGGTTTGATAATCTCTGATAAAGCATTCTCTGTTAGAGTAAAATCTGATTGAGTATTCTCTGATAGAGTAAACTTTGACCGATAACTTCTTAAACTATGATGATGTCAGCAATATAAACTCTGTTCTTGATTATTCTCTGATAGCATCAGTGTTTGTTTTTCTAACAATCTTTGCCAATTTATGCTTTATTAAGTAAACCATAAATTTTACTTATGATGTCAAAAACATGGACAAATGCATCAGAGTTTGAATCTTCCTTCTTGACTTAAATTCTTCTTTATGAGGAGTCTTCTTTTAAAAATGTGTCCATCAGCTTTTTCTCAGCATTCTTCAACAATTCACTTAGCTTCTCCTTCAGTTCTTTCATTTGATCAGAAGAATCATCAATTTCGAATATTACAGCTCTCAAATTGTATATTGATGATTTATCCATCCTTTCATATAAAGGAATGCAACAGGCCTTCTTTCTATCAGGATTTAAAATAAGTGTAGGAATTCCTAACACCATCTTAACCTTTGCATCTCCTTTTGCCATTGCTTTCTCAGTATCATCTTCTAGTAAATATCCTGGTTTATGAAAGTGTTTGACCTAAAACCAATCATGTATGATGAGTTAGGAAAAACTTTCTGCTACTCTTATTTGATTTCATTTGATAATAATAAAGTATTTATGTTACGGGCTTAATCTATTTGAAGTGTATTAAATAAGATGTTCCATAATATAGAGCAAAGCTTCTAGAATTATAATGAGATTGTAATAATGAGATCTAGAAGATAATAGCTTTAGACTTAAACAGTTCCTGGTCATAGACATTTGTGTGGTGACACTATAGCTAGTATGTAGGTGCTTATTAAGGAATAAGTTCACTGAACATGACTCGATAAGTAGAACAACTAATGGAGTTTACTCACGTGTCGATAGTTGTTTATTAAGTAAATAGTTGTACAAGTATCCTTAGACTTGAGATCGTTAGAGTAATCTCGTACACAATGATTTATGCTTTGGTTTAGTCCTTAGTTTCTAGGACATTCATTAGGTCCATTCTGGGCATAGTGATTTGTGTATGGAGATAGTTAACGGATCAATAAAGGATCTGCCCCTTCCAGTAAAGGAAGTGAATATCCTATGTTATTCTTAGATATGCAATTTCAGGAATCTCTAGCCAGAGTGAATGAAATTAGAAAGAGTTTCTAATTTGCATTAAAATGAACTTTGCATTATGAATAAAAAATCATATGATTAAATTAGATAGGCTTGACACGAGTTCCATGCCTTGTATTTAATCGGGATATTGAAGGGTAGAAGAAATTAATTGTACGGTAACTAATTACTGACAGGTTCTAAGTATTCTAAGCAATGATTTCGTATTATCTGGATAGTCGCGATATGTTGAGAAGCATCACTCATGATGTAGAATAAATATAATTAATCAGATTAATTATATTTAATGAATTAATAGAATTCGTATAAATAATAAATAAAATGTTTATTATTATTTATTTCTACTAACGACTTAATATTGAACCTAAAGAGTCACACCATAAAAGAGATAAAATTATAGATGAAGGAATAATTAATAATAGCTAGTCATTATTTATTTATGAAATAAATAATTACTTAGCAAATTTTATAAATTAATTAAATGAGATTTAATTGATTATAAATTATTTAAGATAAGATCTTAATATTATTAATTAAATATTTAATTAAAGTAATTAAATATGAAGAGAGAATAATTTTGAATAATTAATAATAGCTAGTCATTATTTATTTATGACATAAATAATTACTTAGCAAATTTTATAAATTAATTAAATGAGATTTAATTGATTATAAATTATTTAAGATAAGATCTTAATATTATTAATTAAATATTTAATTAAAGTAATTAAATATGAAGAGAGAATAATTTTCTAAAAGAGTTTAGAAAAAAGAATTAATGATTAAAATAGTTTTAATCATTAACTAATTAATTAATAAGATTAATTAATTAAAAAGGGAATTAATAATAATATATTTGTAGAAAATATCTCAGCTGAGATATTTGCCTATAAATATAGGATTATAAACCCTAATACAAAAACCCTAATATTTTTGAGAAATATTTTAAAAGGGAGGCAACCCTAATTTCCTCTCTAGCCTCCTCCTTCATCTTTTAGTTTGATTCTTGATGGATATCTTTAGAGCATTCCACACTTGAGGGGTGATTGCAAGGATTGAAGAACAAGATCTTCTCTAGCTGTTGCCGGAAAGCAATCGATGTATTCTTCAATTTATAAAATAGTTTTTGTATCTATATGTATGTATACATAGGAATATATGCAAATAAATGTTATTAAATGCTTCCGCTGGTGCATAAATTCCTTCAATGGTATCAGAGCTTAGGTTGTATGCATATAGATTCGTGGTCAAGTTCCAGAATTTTATGAGCATGTATGTATTTGTTATGATTTATACAAGCAATATCATGTTTTAATTATGATTAATATGATACTGTTCGTCAAAATTGTTTTGATAATTTTCCTGGGTTCTATAAGTGTTGTAGATCGCCCAGTTAATTTTTCATAATTTTCTGATGCGTAGAATATTTATTATGAATTTTGAAAGCAATAATAATGATTTAATTATGATTAATTCATTACAGTTCCTCAAAATTTATTTTATATTTTTCATGTGTTTTACAAGTGTTGTAGATCGTCCAGGTATTTTTAGAATATTTTTCTGAGCAATATATTATTTATTATGAATTTTTAAAATTATTTTTAATTAATTCGTAATTAAATAATAATATCTGAAAAACTTCATTGGTAACGCATTCTGCGCGTGCGTTATAAGCTAAAAAAGGGTTTTTGCCTTGTAACGCATACCCGAGATGCGTGACAGGGTGTCTTGCACGCGCCTGACGCGCGTGCGCGCATGGGGATGCGTCAGAAACTTCTCGGGGCGCGTGCAGGCGCGTGGGAGCTCAGAATGGGGCGTGTAATATACCGTTGGATTCGTTTTTCTGAGACGGTTCTAATGGTACATTACAATAATTTTTATGAAATTGTTTCGGACTGTTTAGAGCTTTCAAAAGTGTTTTAAAGTAAGTTTTAAGTTGCTTTTAAATACACCATGTGATACATAGAGATGTATAATGCTTATATGTTGTAATATATGATTTAACATGCCTACCTTATGTTTATTCGTGATTATATATATGTGATATATGCTTGAATTATCATGAGATGATAGATTTAGGTGAACTTAATTAACATAAGGTATATATTAGACAATCTAGAATAGTGAAATTGTTTTGTGACCTTTATTTACATATTATGAATACAATCATGAGATTTTTGTGTTTATGAAACACGTGATTGAATATGAATTTTCAAATTAAGTGAAAGGATGATTCTGTCAAACAACAGATGTTCTATCTGTAAGAAAAGGGGTTATTAAGAGACGCCTCTTGACAATGCTCCACCCCTGGCCTGGGATGACTCCAAGTATCAATAGTTGATTTGAAATATTTAATCCAATCTAAAAGAATCTCTTTATAATATGATTATGATTGTAACATAATATAATCCCCTAAAATATAAAGAATATCAAGTAGTAATTGGCCATAAAACACAAAGGGCTTGTGTTGGTCATAGCCTTCCAACATAATAGAAAGTATTTCTTGTTTTTGAAACTCTGTCGTTTCGTGCTACAGCCGAGGGCGTTATTTCCGAAAGAAGAGATACTTGTCTATAACATGAGATGTGTATGATGAATTGGAATCTTATGGTCGTTACGTGCTGCACCCGTGGGCTATTTGAAACTAGTTTAATTATACGAGATGTTGGGATTGACTTGACTTAGAATATTGAGTTTGTCGTGCCACAGCCGTGACTCAAGTATTCAAGAGGCTAAAGTAAGATTAGGGAATAACATGAGATGTAGCTGACAAGAGTTGTCTGCCTATTGAACGTTACATGGCGTTTCGTGCTACAGCCGAGGTTGTGTGATGGAATGTAGGATCCCTATCCCACTATCATTATGAATGCTTAATTTCAATAAGGGATATAGAAATTAGATAGAATAGTGGGAGGCACTTATGAATAAAGACCCGATTCATATGGTGTTTTAGATAATGAAATAGAGTATTTGCTAAATGTTGTTATGTGCAGATTTACTATATACATAATGTCTTCTGCACTATCACTCCGTTGCATGCTCGATGCACACAAATTAACTGGTCCTAACTATGCTGATTGGCTTCGAAACCTGAGAATTGTTTTCAGGATTGAGAAGAAGGAATATGTACTAGACTCACCTAAACCTGCTGAACCTGCTCAGGATGCACATAATGATGAACATATTGTGTATCGTAATTGGATAGATGATGCAAGAGTTGCACAATGTGTTATGCTGGGATCCATGAATGATGAGCTCCAAAAGCAACACGAGCATATGGATGCTCACTCTATCCTTATGCATCTACAAGATTTGTATGATGTGGCAGGAAGGATAGCTCGATATGAGATATCGAAGGAGCTGTTCCGTTGTAGGATGACTGAGGGATCATATGTGAATGTTCATGTGCTCAAGATGATCAATTTGATTGAGAGTCTTGGACAACTTGGATTTGTCATGGATGGGGAGCTGAATCAAGATCTGGTCTTGCAATCACTTCCAGATTCATTCTCGCAGTTCGTTGTGAACTTTCACATGAACAAGTTGGATGTCAGCTTGCCTGAACTCCATAACATGCTAAAAACTGCTGAGTCAAATTTTCCCACAAAGAAGAGTTCTGTTCTTCTAATTGGTGAAGTCTCTAACCCTAAGAAGAGGAAGAGGAGCACTCCTAAGAAGAAGAAGAAGGTAGGTGAGAAAAGGCCAGTTCCGCCAAAAGCTGAAGATCCCAAAAGCAAAGCTGTTTGCTTTCACTGCAACAAAGTGGGGCACTGAAAGAGAAACTGTAAGGCTTACCTTACAGAATTGAAGAAGAAAAAAGGTGGCGAGACTACCGCTTCTGCTTCAGGTATGTTCATGATCGAACTAAATATGTCACTTAATCAAACTTCTACTTGAGTATTAGATACCGCCTGTGGTTCTCACATTTGCAATTCGTTGCAGGGACTAAGGAGAAGTAAGACTCTTGAAGAAAAGGAGGTGATCCTACGTATGGGCAATGGAGCAAGAGTTGCTGCTGTAGCTGTAGGATCGTTTGATTTACTTATGCCTACGGGCAAGACTATTATTTTGGATAATTGTTATTTTGTTCCCTCAATTGTGAGGAATATTATTTCTATTCCCATGTTAGACTTGGATGGTTTTTCGTTTGTTATTGAGAATAATAAATGTTCAATTTTTAGAAATAATGTTCTTTATGGTGTTGGTATTTTAAATAATGGTTTGTATGTATGTGACGTAGAAAATAGTTTACTTCAAATTGAACATAGTAATAAAAGAAAAAGAGATGATGAAAATCCCACCTACTTGTGGCACTGCAGACTTGGTCATATTAGTGAAAATAGACTTAAGACATTGCATAAGGAAGGGTTACTAGAACCTTTTGATTTTGAATCATATCCTACATGCGAGTCTTGTCTGTTAGGCAAAATGACCAAATCTCCATTTAGTGGACATGGAGAAAGAGCTGCGGAGTTGCTTGGATTGGTACATACAGATGTGTGTGGGCCGATGTCCACGCAAGCCATGGGTGGATTTTCATACTTCATTACTTTTACAGATGATCGATCTAGATTTGGATATGTGTATTTGATGAAATACAAATCTGAAGCCTTTGAAAAGTTCAAAGAATATAAGTATGAAGTAGAGAAACAAACCAAGTATAGTATTAAAACCCTTCGATCAGATCGAGGAGGTGAATACTTAAGTGGCGAGTTTCTAGATTATCTCAAAGAAAATGGTATAGTCTCTCAATGGACTCCTCCGGCCACTCCCCAGCTAAATGGAGTATCCGAAAGGAGAAATCGAACTTTGTTGGACATGGTTCGATCCATGATGAGCTATACAGATCTTCCAGTATCACTTTGGGGTTATGCATTGGAAACATCAGCATATATATTGAACAAGGTGTCTTCCAAATATGTTCCTCAAACTCCGTATGAGATATGGAAAGAAAGGAAACCGAGTCTTAAGCACGTTAAGATTTGGGGATGTCCGGCTTATGTCAAGAAAGTTGACCCCGATAAGCTGGAATCTTGATCCGTGAAATGTAGGTTTGTGGGATATCCTAAAGAGACTTTAGGGTATTACTTTTACACCGAACAAAGGGTGTTTGTCTCCCGACATGCTACCTTCCTGGAAAAATATTTTACCCTTGAAGGGAATAGTGGGAGCAAGATTGAACTTGATGAAGTTCATGAAGAACAAACTACTACGGTTCAAGAGGAAACACCTGTTCATATTGAACAACCTTCCGTAGAACAGCCTATCCGTAGATCACAAAGGGTGTCTCACCAACCTGAGAGGTATTATGGCCTTGTCATTGAGAATGACAATGAATTGGTGGTCATTGATGGAGACGACCCTATGACCTTCAACGAGGCTGTGAGTAGTATTGACTCAGAGAAATGGCAGAGTGACATAAAATCCGAAATGGACTCCATGTATGACAACCAAGTATGGACTTTGGTAGAGGCACCCAAGGATATGAAGCCTATAGGGTGCAAGTGGGTATACAAGAGAAAGATTGGAGCAAATGGCCAGGTAGAGACCTACAAAGCCAGGATCGTGGCAAAAGGATTCAAACAAAGACAAGGGATTGACTTTGATGAAACTTTTTCACCTGTAGCCTTGCTCAAATCAATTCAGATTTTGCTTGTTATTGCAGCTTACTATGATTATGAGATCTGGCAAATGGACGTAAAGACGGCTTTCCTCAATGGGGAACTTGAAGAAGAAGTGTATATGACACAGCCATATGGTTTTATTTTCATAGGAAATGAACATCTAGTATGAAGCTACTACGAACCATATATGGGTTAAAGCAAGCTTCTCGAAGATGGAACATTCATTTTGATGAGACAATCAAAGAGTTTGATTTTATCAAAAACATAGATGAACCATGTGTCTACAAGAAGGTTAGTGGGAGCGCAGTAACATTTCTTATTTTGTATGTAGATGACATACTCTTAATAGGAAATGACATACCAATGACGCAATCAGTAAAAATGTGGCTATCAAAGAACTTCACCATGAAGGACTTGAGAGAAGCGTCCTACATTCTTGGTATGAAGATCTATAGAGATAGATCAAGAAGAATGATAGGTCTAACCCAAGGTACGTACATCGATAAGGTGCTTAAAAGGTTTAGCATGGAAAACTCCAAGAGAGGTCTCATACCGATGAGCCATGGAGTCTCCCTTTCTGACAAGATGTCTCCTAAGACACCTGAAAAAAGAGAGCGTATGAGTAGGATTCCTTATGCGTCGGCAACAGGATCTATCATGTACGCAATGTTATGTACTAAATCTGATGTTGCTCACTGAAAGGCATAAGTGTACTAACTTGTAACACTTAATTATTATGTAACTCAACTAAGTAAAAGATAAAACAACAGCAAAACAAGAGAAACGGAAGAAGCACATGGAATCAATCAACTGAAGAAATGGTAATGATACTTGGTAACTACAAGTAACTAATTTGGTTAATCAAGGATGCATAAGTGAGAAGAAGTTCAATCTGAGTATTGCTCATGCCCTAACTTATCTAATGGAGAATCAAATTAATGTCAAGGAAGTATCAAGAAGACCAAAGTGATTTCATGTAATGTATATCAACATCTGGATAATGTAAAGGTTAATCAACAAATGAGAACTGACATTCAGAAGCAAGAACCCCTACAAGACTAGTCACTTATGAACCAGACCATTGCATCAAGTGTCAGGACATTGGAGGCAAGTTCATGTCAGTAATAGAAGATCTCATTTGAATTGAGTGAGGAAAAGAAATTGAGGAAGCTAAGGAAACTTGCTCATAAAGGTTAATCCTCAATTAGTCACTAAAGAAGGTCAACATTGGATGTGTGCATATTTGCCAAGGCAAATGTCGATCCACAGTAGATCGAGATGCGGGTCGAGATTTACAAGTGAAGTAAAACACTGCAAAGGCAAATCTCAATCCAGGCGATAGATCGAGATCGAGATTCTCCCAGATCGAGATCGAGATCTTCACAGATCGAGATCGAGATCTTCACAGATCGAGATCGAGATTCTCCCAGATCGAGATTCTCCCAGATCGAGATCGAGATTTTCACAGATCGAGATCGAGATGGGTCCAGGCGAAGATCGAGATGCGGGTAGAAATGTAACATTTAATGTTCAAGGGACAAGTGGCTTATTGTGAACGGTTGATCCAGAGTTGTTGTTAAAGTACTTTTTGTTGTCAAAGTCCTGATTGGGCCACGTACACAAAAAGGACAAGATCAAGACTACATGACATTATAAAAGCAGCACTTTGATGTTATTAGTAGATAGACTTTTCATCATCTCAATATTCAACGATATTTTTAAGAGAGAGCATTTACTGTAAAACAAAAAGTGAGAGAGAGGATCAGTTGAATCTAGCTTTAATTGCTGTATTTATTGTTCAACTGATCATGATGCTTTTATGAATGTTGTAGCAAATCCATCAATGAATATAATGATATATTCTTGAAATTCTGTGTCATCATTTATTACCTGCGTATTGCTTATTCTCTCATAAATTTTAAACAGTTGTATTCACCCCCCCCTCTACAACACTTTGGACCTAACAATTGGTATCAGAGCTCCTGTTAAACACATCTAACAGAGATCCTACTGTGTTGTTTGAGTTGGTTCTTGAAAATCTCAGATCTAATTTTTTTTTCTTGAAGTTTGTGCCGAATGTTTTTATTTGTTTCTTCTTGAAAAAGTCGTAGATCTAAAAAGTTCTGAGTCATGGTGTAAGGAATATTTGTACAAAATTCCAAAATACTGTACTTTAGAGCTTTGTGGATTTTCTTGTGGTCAAAACTGGAATCAACTGATTGGCTAAACAAAAAGGACAATTTCGAACTTCTGTCAACTAGAAAGTGGACACCTTTTTGTTTGGACTTGAAAAATTATGGACCCTGCTACTGTTCCTGTGATTAAAACTAACTTGCTTGAATCTTAAGTGCAAAATCCGTTGGATATTAAGTGTTGGATATTTAAAGTGAGACAATTAATTTTTCAAGTAAATACAATTTATTGTAATTTGAAAAGTGTATTATCTTAATTTTAAATCTTATTAAAATGGCCGCCGCACACAGATTTAAGATACCTCCGTTTGATGCACAACATTATGACGAATGGACCGGAAGGATGAGAGCTTACCTTGAATCAATAAACAAGGTATACTTGAGAATATTGGAAAATGGTCCATACATACCCATGAGAATTGAGCCAGAGCGAATGGAAGGAGGGATACTAATTCCATCCCGGTCTGTTCCTAAAGAGGAAATGGAGTTTTCAGACGCAGATAAAGAATTGGTTGGTATGGATGCGTCTTTACGCAACGTCATAATTGAATCCCTAAACTCAGAGTACTATGTTCAAATAAAGGGATTAAAAACAGCTAAAGCCATGTGGGATAAACTGGCTGTGGTGATGGAGGGGACCGAGGAAGTTAGAGATAATCACAAACGCATTCTGATATCTGAATATGAATCGTTCAGATGCGAACGAGGAGAAAGCGTAGCGGATGTTTACAAACGTTACAGTAAATTGCTTATCGAGCTGAGTATAAGAGATAAAGTCTATCCACTAGCAGATTCAAATATCAAGTTTCTATTGAATTTGCCTAAACATCTGGAACACAGGATCACTGCCATTCGAGAGTCAAGAGACTTGAAAAATACTTCTCTGGAAAAACTGTATGGTGTTTTGAAGACCTACGAGCTGGAGCAGGAACAAAATGACAAAAGAAGATCCTACAATAGTGGAGAAAACAAAGCGGTAAGTGAGTCTGGACTTGTAGCTGAAGAGTCTGCTGTAAAGGCACTTGCAGCTGTCTCATTGAAAACTGCTAATCCTGAAAGGGTGGTATTAGACATTGAAGATCCATCCGAAGAAAGTGAGGATGAATACTATACCCTTGAAGAGCTGGACAAATTAGAAGACAAGTCATATGCTTGTATTGCTCGAGAATTTGCTCATATCAGCTTCAGGAAGCAAAGAAGTGGGAAAGGACGATTTGGTAGTTCTTTCAGCCGAAGAGGCAGCAGTAGCGGCAGAGGCAGTAGTGTAAGTGGTCGGGGAAGTTACAGTGGCCGAGGTAGCACATCCGGTAGTGGCTACAGACCTAACCTGGTAGACAAGAACAAGTTCAGATGCTACAACTGCAATGAATTGGGGCACTTTGCAACAGAGTGCAAGAAGCCCAAGTACGTTCATCCCAAGGAATCCTATGCTGATCTGAAAAAGAAATATGATGCCTTGGTTAGCAAGCAATAGAAGGGAAGCCGGGCGTATGTTGTGACTGAAGGGAAGGGTTGGGACGAGTCTGATGAAGATGAAGATCAGGAGCTATGCAATTTCGCTTTAATGGCAAAATCTTCAGAACAATCAGAGGTACCGATTCTAACCGTAAATGAAATGTCTATTCCTGAGTACCAACATGAATTAGCTACCATGACTAAAGATATGTACAATCTCCAACTAAATCTAATTGCTGTTAATGAGGAAAATGCTAAACTCTCCCTTAAGAATAGACTTCTCGAGGCCAGGGTAGAGGAATTAGAATCAGGAGAAAGTAAAGAAAGGCAATTAATGAATCAGGTAGACATTTTAGAACACAAGCTTAAAATTAGGGAAGACCTTAACGAAGAACTTAAAAATGAATTAGCTGAGCTCAAAATAACATGTAAATCTTTTGAAGAAGCCGCAAATAAAGTTTTCGTAGAAAGGGACATGTACATGAAACTGGCAGGCAAGAGTAAAAATGAAAAAGTAAACATAGGACTTGACTACACACAGAAAAAGAAAAATAGGGCTGCTGAGTTGTTAGAGCCAGTGTTAGTCAAAGAAAATGTGCCTGAGGTTTTAATGGATGTTAGAAAACCTATCTTTAAGCAGTTTGAGCCCAGGACCATAGATCCTGTTGCTACTAAAATTGAACAAGAAATTAAAATTGAAAGAGATTCAGAAGAAAAAGTAGTAGAACCTACAACTTCCAAGAGAGCGAGTAAGATTGCTTATGCTAAGAGAGGTGTAGGAACCAAGGAGGCTAAGACGGTGTCATATAAACAATGGGTAGCAGGGTCAGACCAAATGAAAGCACCTGTAAAGGCAGTTAAAACTGAACCTGCATCTGTATCTACATCTACACGAGCTAGAAAGGCATGCTATATTTGTAATCAAACTGATCATTTGTCTTACTATTGCCCGTTCTATGTAGAGGAAGAAAAATCTGTTGGTTGTAATACCATGCCTGCAACTACTGCTTTGCCTAACATGCATGCAAATCATGCTAAATGCAATAATCCTAATTGTATGCCATGTGCTGTAAACATCATGCATGCTTATTTTAATTTAATGAATACTGCTAGTGCATCTGTTGAACATACATCTAGTAGTGGTAAGAAAAAGCATGTGGGGTCAAAAACTAAGACTTCAAGTCCTCCTAAAGTTAGGAGTGACCAGTCTACTCCCAAACCTGACAAACCAGTCAAGGTTGACAAGGGAAAAGACAAAGTCAAGATGAATGCCCCTGATGGCAACAAGGCAAAGCCTTCTGTATCTGAAAAGAAAAAGGAAATTATTGATGCCGGGCCCAAACATCATTGGGTTCCGAAGAACACCTAATCTTTCTGGATTTGCAGGGCAGTGAACAGGAAAAGAGTAAAGTCATATGGGTGCTGGACAGTGGAGCATCGAGGCATATGACCGGCAATAAGTCCCTGTTAACAGATTCGGTGTTGAGAGCCGGCTCCGTGGTTACTTTTGGAGATAACAGCAAAGGTTACACCAGGGGATATGGCAAGATCGTTTGTGGAAATGTTATCATTGAGGATGTATCTTTTGTGGAAGGATTGCGACATAATCTTCTCAGCGTTAGTCAGTTCACCGACAGGGGTTTTGACGTCAACTTTGGGAAGCATGATTGTTCGATTCGAAGCAAAAAGGATGGAAGCCTTGCTCTCAAAGGAGTAAGGAAGTCAAATTTGTTCATAGCTGACATGAATTCTGCTGATCAGTCTGAAGTCACGTGTTTCTACAGCAAGGCTTCTGCTGATGAAAGTTGGCTATGGCATAAAAGATTATCTCACCTGAACTTTAAAGCAATGAATAATCTCGTAAGGAGAGAATTGGTGAGAGGGCTGCCGCAGATGGAGTTTACTCCAGATGGACTCTGCGAAGCATGTGAGATGGGAAAATCAAAAAGAGCCTCGCATAAGGATAAACAAGTGAATAGCATTACCGAGCCCCTACAACTCCTTCACATGGATTTGTTTGGACCTGTTAATGTTATGTCAATGTCAAGAAAAAGATATGCGCTGGTAATTGTCGATGATTTTTCCAAATACACATGGGTGAAGTTTGTGACATCGAAAGATGAAGTGCCACATGAGATCATTAGACATGTACTGGTAATTGAAAACGTAGCAAGTCTGACTGTGAAGACTATCCGATCCGACAATGGGACAGAATTTAAGAACTCAGTGTTAATGGATTTTTGCATATCTAAAGGGATCAGACGACAGTATTCAGCACCGAGAACACCACAGCAAAATGGGGTGGTAGAAAGGAAGAATAGGACACTGGTTGAAGCAGCTAGGACAATGCTGTATGAGTCAAAACTTCCTTTATATTTTTGGGCTGAAGCAGTTAGCACGGCTTGTTATACACAGAACAGAACCCTGATTATAAAGGACTATAATGAGACGTCGTATTACATGATGAATAAACGAAAACCATCTATCAAGTACTTTCACGTATTTGGTGCCAAATGCTTTGTGTTAAGAGACAATGCACAACTTGGAAAGTTTGATGCCAAAGCAGATGAAGGGTTTTTCATTGGATATTCTCTTGAAGTAGTAGCAGCGTACAGGGTGTTTGTGCTTAATGATCGCAAGGTGGTTGAAAGCCTTAATGTCACATTCGACGACTCAAAGCTCCCTTCTATACAAAAAAGAAGATAGTGAGCCCACTTCCCTAAGATTTGAAAATATGGATGTTGATGAAGTGGATACAGTTCCTGAGTCAGTAGTGCAGGGTAGTGATCCAACTATAAATAATGAAATTAATCAAGAGTCTAGTGTTTCGCAAATTCAAAACACTAGGGCTGAGGGATCACCTTCCGTCAGACCTGGTACTAACTCAGGGGGAGTCAGTATGCACTCAGGGGGAGCAGCTCACTCAGGGGGAGCCAGTACTAGCTCAAGGGAAGCTAGTGAAAGTGCTTCTAGACTAAGTCACCTTCACTTACAAGAACAAGCTGAATCATCAAGAACATTTGCTAGGGATCGCACTTAGAACAAGGACCATCCGTTCGAGCTAATTATTGGTGATCCAGAAGCCGGAGTGACTACTAGAGGAAAAGCTAGAGCTGAAATTGCCACTGTGAATGAATGTCTATATTCAGTGTTCCTTTCCCAGATGGAACCTAAAGTGGTGGAAGAAGCTCTAGATGACGCTGATTGGGTGATTGCTATGCAAGAGGAACTCAATCAGTTTGAAAGGCAGAAGGTGTGGAAGCTGGTACCCAGACCAAAGAATAGATCTGTTGTTGGGACAAAATGGGTATTCAGGAACAAGCTGGATGAAGACGGACGTGTAACACGAAATAAAGCTCGCCTGGTTGCTAAGGGTTACACTCAAAGAGAAGGAATTGATTATGATGAAACCTATGCACCAGTAGCAAGGCTAGAGGCAGTGAGGATGTTCTTGGCATTCGCAGCACATCATGGTTTTAAAGTCTATCAAATGGATGTCAAGAGTGCATTCTTAAACGGTGAACTGGATGAAGAGGTGTATGTCGAGCAACCTCCCGGGTTTATCGATATCAAATATTGTGATTATGTTTATCGACTCTTCAAATCAGTATATTGCCTTAAGCAGTCTCCGCGGAAGTGGTATGAAACTCTGTCAGACTTCTTACTAGAAAGTGGTTTTACAAGAGGAGTAATCGACAAGACGCTTTTCTACAAGAAATGCAAAGATGATCTAATAATGGTGCAAGTATATGTGGATGACATTATCTTTGGGTCTGCAAATGAGAAGCTGTGTGCTAAATTCGCTAAGTTAATGCAATCAAGGTATGAGATGAGCATGATGGGAGAGCTGACGTTCTTTCTGGGCATTCAAGTTAGTCAGAAGAAGGACGGGATATTTATCTGCCAGACCAAGTACATTCATGATCTATTGAAGAAGTATGGTCTCCAAGATGTATCACAAGCAAAGACTCCTATGGCAACAGCCACGAAGCTTGACGAGGACAAAGCGGGTAAACCTATAGACATCTCAAGCTATAGAGGTATGATCGGCTCACTTTTGTATTTAACTGCTAGCAGACCTGATATTATGTTCTCTACGTGCCTATGTGCAAGGTTCCAAGCGGATCATAGAGAGTCACATCTCATAGCCGTAAAGCGTATTTTCCGGTATCTCAAGGGAACATCAAATCTTGGGATTTGGTATCCAAGAGATACAGGGTTTAATCTTGTTGGCTATTCGGATTCAGATTACGCAGGTTGTAGAATAGATAGGAAGAGCACTTCAGGAAGCTGTCAGTTCCTTGGAAGAAGGTTGGTGTCTTGGCAAAGCAAGAAACAACACACAGTATCTACCTCGACAGTTGAAGCAGAATATATTGCTGCTGGAAGCTGTGTGGCCCAGATACTATGGATGAAGAACCAACTCAAGGACTACGGTGTGGAAGTATCTAAGATTCCTATCATGTGTGACAACACAAGTGCTATTGCAATGACCAACAATCCTGTGGATCACTCAAGGACCAAGCACATTGACATCAGGTATCATTTTATTAGAGAGCATGTAGAAAATGGAACTGTAGAGTTGCATTTTGTGTCTACTGAACGTCAAATAGCAGATATATTCACTAAACCTCTAGACGAATCAACATTTTCTAGATTGGTTGGTGAATTGGGGATGCTTAACACCTGTTAGTTTTGCTACCTATCTGTTATAATTCAGATTGTGTACATATTATTGTTATTCATGAATATTCATAATTAATAATGTGTACTTAACTTCATAAATGTATGTGTTGCATATCATAAGGGGTTAGAAAGTTTCATGACATTAATCTTGTGCTGATCTGTATATCGTTATGGTTAGTGTCTAAATGAAGTAATGAGAAATTTTCTATGGCAAATCTCGATCTATCCACATCGAGATCGACATCGAGATGTAGATCGAGATGCGGATCGAGATCGACATCGAGATCGACATCGAGATGTAGATCGAGATGCGGATCGAGATCGACATCCAGATCGACATCTAGATGAGGATCGAGATGCGGATCTCGAGATCGAGATGTGACTTGTCTTTTCAGTCACTTCTTTTTAGGCGTGCAAGTATATATTATAGCATTAAAAAGGCTGTTCATTATTTACATTAACTTTCTTTCTCTCCAAAAGCTTAAGCTCTTCATATACACACGCGTATACATACATTACATCAAGTTTTCTTGTGATTTTCTTAAACAAAAATCACTAACTGTTACTTAAAAGCATAAAAAAAAAAACTAAAACGAAACTCTGCTAAAATTTTGTTAAAACTGTTGAACTTCTTGTGTTGTTTTAACGTCATTACTGTTCTTGCAATTAGTTCTTTAGTTTTCTTCTTCATTCGAGTGAGTTTGTTTTTGTTTCGTGGTTTCCTATTCTTAAGTTCTTTGTGTTCTTGAGCAAAATTAGTTGTGAGTACTACTGGTTAATCCTTAAAGTGCAACTTTACCGCCGTGTTTGTGGTTTTCTGAAAAAAAATAATTTATTTTGTAACGGCTGTTCACTTTAATTTTCGAAAACTCAACTGTCAATAATTAGTGGGGAGTTAAGTGGTTATTAGTGGGGAAGTTAATTTGTTTTAATGTGTGTCACTAATTACGTGGGGTGATTAGTGGGGTTCATGTACGTTTTATTTTGTTTAAATTTAGAACTTGTTCTCTAAAAATTCCATTGCAAAACCATTTCAGAACATTTCTTTTCTCAAACACAAAATTAAAATGGCAAACCCAAATTTCACAATTCCCAAGACCAACTTTGTTAATCTCTCTGCTGATCGAGCAACTGGTAGATTTATTCACTATCAATTCTGGATTGAATCCCTCAACAACACATCAATCATAAGTCATGCCTTAACCGCCTCTCCCATCCTGAATGTCGAAGCCCTTCAAGCTGCTTACTCTACACTAGAGATTCAGGGTGGAAAAGCCAATCCAACAGGCCTATCCTTTACTATTGGTGGTGTCAAATATGAAGTCAGTCTGCGGAAGTTCAATGAGTTACTCGGGCTTCCTACAGAAGATTATGCTCCGGAACCCACTATGGAGGATATGTTGCAATTATTCACGGAGATAGGTTGTCGCCCTCCCACGGGTCCTATCAAGGTAACAAAGGTTAACACCGGTATGCTACCAGCTGAGTGGGATTATGTAGTTCAGGCCATTCAGCGCTGCATGTTCCCAAAGGACAAAGACTACAGGCCAATGAACAACAGCTGCCGGGTAATACTATATGGAGTGGCAAACAACAGGAGAGTGAATGTGGGCAAACATCTGTTGATTCAGTTGCATGAGAGGTGGGCATTGGAGAAAAATGCCTCAAGGAATCCAGAAGATGGTCCAGTCAAATGCTGGATGCCAAGATTTCTTCAGATGGTTCTGGATGACGTCCTTTCAGAGGAACACCGAAGAATATTTCAAGGCTCTGAAAGGATGGCATGTTTTGATATGACTCTAAAGAGTATCTCCACCATGGAAACCCAGCAAAAGTCAAGACTTTTTGAGTTGCGCCTGACTCCATACTTCCAGGATCTGCAAGATGAGTATGCTAGGAGGCATGCTTCTCAGTTTACTGCAGTAGAAGCTGAGAGTAGCGGTAACGAAGCTGAAGGTGGAGATCAAGTGCCTAGAAATTTGGAACAAGCAGGTATGGATGTTGACATGGCTGAGGCAAATGTTGCAGAAGCTGGAGCTGACAAGGATGACGATCTTCTGAGTCAGGTACCTATTCTTGCTGATCTTGATCAATCATCAATTCAACCTGTTTTCTACAGCCGTGGGCCTGAAAACCCCCAGGCTCTATCCCAGGCTGCAAGCCCTTCTGTTCATAAACGTTCAGCCAGCCCTAAAACTGGTGATAAAAGGAAGGCAAGCTTATCTGAGTCGAGTGAATCGAGTGGAGGGAGTGTAGGAGTTGAGAGAGTAGTCACTTCAGCAGCTCTGCCACCTCCAAAGAAGCAAAAGGTGGATTCAAACCCAGTGGCAACTGCACAACCTGTTAAGGCTAGTTCACCTCTCACAGCCACCACACCTCACGCTGGTGGCTCTCCTCTCCAAATCATTTCAACACATTCGCACTCGCCTAGGCATGTTGGTGAGAGTCAAGAAGGGGGTCCAGCTCAACAGCCAATAGGAGCTGGCCCTACCTTCCCTGAGTTGTCCGCTCAGGGCTCTTTGAGCAATTTCTCAAAAGGGGAATGGCAAACTGAGACTAGCACTTCTGATACTAGTATCTCAGGCAGTTTTAATGAGGAAGAGTCTATCGAATCCAGTACGGATGACGCTTCCTCATCTAAATCAGAAAACAAGTTGCTTGCAGAGCAACGACATCTGGTGACTGGTGGGTCTACGCCTCCAGAACAGCCCAGCGAACCAGAAAAGGTTCTAAGTGAAAAAGGGGATGACATGGTCATAACGTCATCTCCCGTCGTAGACACAGCGCTTAAAGGCTCAGTCTCACTGACCGATATCGCCGACCAACTCACCGCTAGTCCCCAGCGATTAGTGGATGAGGCTCTAGTACTGTTAGGCTCTAAACACGAGGGAGAGACAGGGAGAGTAGATCCCTTCTTTTTAGGGATCTTGAGTGAAACAGAACCCGGCGAGAGTAAACAGTCTAACCCAAGCCAAACACCGTCCCCCAAATTGCAGGATTTAGTGAAGAAAGTGGAGGCTTTGGAGGCTGGAGTTGCTGGTGTTACTGCTGCTGTCTCTTCTCACTCTGGAAGATTGGAGGTTGGAGCTCAGTTCATGGAGAACCTCATTGCCGTCCAAAATCAAATGATTGACAAGATAAACAATCTCGGCATGGCACAGGTGGAGGTTGGAAGATCAGTAGATGATGTCACTTATGGCATGTCTCAAGTTTGGACGAAGCTCAATGAACTACTTGATGCTGTCTTTGGCCGTAACAGGGCTGCACCTGGTCCTTCAACCGGTGGTGGTGGTGACAATAATAATGATGATGATGCTCCTTATGAGGATAACACACCTAAGGGGGAGAAGGAGGATCAGGGTCTGAAAAAGCTGACTAGTAAGGGTCCGGTGATCGAGTCCTCAAACAAATCCGGTGAAAAGGTAGAGGAGGCTCAACCGGCTCTTAAGGACAAAGGCAAGCAGAAGATGGTAGTTGAAGAAGAAGCTGAGAAAGAAACACCTCTTGTTGATGCATTTATGGGAGACTTTATTGAAGATTCTGATGATGACGAGATGGATGTAGAAGCCTTAGTGGCAAGGAGGTCGAGACTCGAGCAACGGGCAAGAGAAAGGGAACAAGAAAGAGGTCTAAATCCTGGCGGATCTGGCGCAGGAGTTGCAGGTGATGCAGGAGACCACTCGGTTGCTGACGAGCATGTTCCAGAAGAAGAAATTGATGAAGCGGAGATGCAAGGAGAAATTTTCAGGGAAGCCAGAGAAAGAGTAAATGAAGGAGTTCTACAAGGGATAGTTGAAAAAGAACTAATGGCAAAGGAGAAGAGAGCGGCTCAGAAAACTCAGCATGAGTATGAAATGAAAAAGATCTAAGATCCTAAGGTCCAGGCTGACATAAGGAGGGAAGGTCCCGAGTGGGACAAGGCTAGAGAAGCCTTAGATGGACCAAGAGCCTATGCTCATGACTCAGGAAGATTGAGTTTTCTTCTTCATAAGCTAGAAAATCTAAACCCTGGGCTGCTGAATTATCTAAATTGCATAAGACAGGGATGCACCTCCGTACAAGTCATATTCAAGGAGAAGGCATGGAATCTGATGATCACTTGGACACCCATAACAAAAATCGGGCCGTGTATGGTCGATGAAGCTTTCTTCCATGAAAGGGGTGCAAGTGAACTGGTAGAATTCGCTCACAAGGTAGACACTTCTGTCAAGACTGGAGTGCTGTTTAAGGAGAAATTGTTGAAGATGGCTGAAGACAGAGGGGTTGACATCATTCTAAATCCCTACCAGATCAGATATGTCCATGACAAAGTCTTGAGGATCGTAAATCTGCATGACTCGAAACTAACTCCGAGCGGAAATGTGCTGAAGGCAGTTGCAAAGCTAGTCCTCTCTAAGGGTTTTCTAACAAAGGAAAAGAAGCTGGTGGCTAAGGACTTGGAGAAGCTGATAAGAAGGCAAGACGCTAGATACAAGCTGCCTGAAGCTACACTACCAGTGGTTAAGAAGGAACCTGAAGACTATGCATTCGAGCAGCAAGACGAGGCAATAAGAGAGCATGTGCAAAGATACGGAGATCCAAGAATAGACATTCCAGAAGAAGGGGAAATAAGGAAGGAAGCTAGTGCAGTGGTTAGTGCAAATGTCAAGTTTGTCAAGAGCAAAGCTGAGAATGAGAATGATCTGCTGATCTATACAGATAAGTATCAAGTGGAAACCATCATTGAAATCAAGTACGACATCTTTGCAGAACACAGTCATGAAACACTGTGTATTATAAGGGAATTGATTGAGGAGATGGATGATGTTGACGAGTTTGATCAGGATTATCTGAGGGTCACATTTGATAACTTCTGTAAGAGAAGACAACAGCTTGATATTCAGAGGCTACAGCAATGCACCACCGCTATTGTCATTGGATACCCTAAGCAGCTGGTTATAAGGAAGAAAGGGGAAAAGGGGTACCCTGACAAAGTCACGAAGCTGAGGTTTGAAGACATTCCCACGAAGCTTACCACTCGCAGCATGGTTGAAAGGTGGTTGAGGTTGTTTCGAAATTACAAGATCAGAAATCATGTGGAAGCAGAAGGACTTAATCTTCTCAAGAAAAGAATGGATGAAGTCTGCAACCCTGAGTTCATGAAGAAAGAAAAAGCAGCCAAGAAGAAAGCTCGTGAGGAAGAGGAGCGCAAGAAATAAAAGTTTTAATGTATCATGCTTGTAATGTTTCTTTGCGTTGTAATTTGTTTTCTTGTTTTCCTGCATTGTAAAAATATATTATCTGTTTTCTTGTGTAGTGTAAGGTAGAAGTTAGTTAGCTAAGTGTCTTGAAACTGGTTTATATTAGGCGTCAATTATTTCGCGAAGTTCGGCGGTGGTAATACTGCTAAAAGGACTTCAGAAGGATAATTGAAGATTGAGTGGACCGTGCTCTTAAAGTACTTAGAGAAAATCTCTAGAAGAGCATGAAGCCATTTAATCGAGCCAACAGGTGTCCAATTTTGGCACTTGAAGTATCAGTAATAGACATGAAGTTAATTAATCAAACCAAGCATTATGTAAGTTAACATGATCATTTATGAATGTTATTTTATTTTTTTTTCAGTCCCTGTTTAGTTGAGTTATCCTCATTGTGAATTTGGTTGTCATTGTTAGACAATCAAATAGGGGGAGATTGAAAGGCATAAGTGTACTAACTTGTAACACTTAATTATTATGTAACTCAACTAAGTAAAAGATAAAACAACAGCAAAACAAGAGAAACGGAAGAAGCACATGGAATCAATCAACTGAAGAAATGGTAATGATACTTGGTAACTACAAGTAACTAATTTGGTTAATCAAGGATGCATAAGTGAGAAGAAGTTCAATCTGAGTATTGCTCATGCCCTAACTTATCTAATGGAGAATCAAATTAATGTCAAGGAAGTATCAAGAAGACCAAAGTGATTTCATGTAATGTATATCAACATCTGGATAATGTAAAGGTTAATCAACAAATGAGAACTGACATTCAGAAGCAAGAACCCCTACAAGACTAGTCACTTATGAACCAGACCATTGCATCAAGTGTCAGGACATTGGAGGCAAGTTCATGTCAGTAATAGAAGATCTCATTTGAATTGAGTGAGGAAAAGAAATTGAGGAAGCTAAGGAAACTTGCTCATAAAGGTTAATCCTCAATTAGTCACTAAAGAAGGTCAACATTGGATGTGTGCATATTTGCCAAGGCAAATGTCGATCCACAGCAGATCGAGATGCGGGTCGAGATTTACAAGTGAAGTAAAACACTGCAAAGGCAAATCTCGATCCAGGCGATAGATCAAGATCGAGATTCTCCCAGATCGAGATCAAGATCTTCACAGATCGAGATCGAGATCTTCACAGATCGAGATCGAGATCTTCACAGATCGAGATCGAGATTCTCCCAGATCGAGATCGAGATTTTCACAGATCGAGATCGAGATGGGTCCAGGCGAAGATCGAGATGCGGGTAGAAATGTAACATTTAATGTTCAAGGGACAAGTGGCTTATTGTGAACGGTTGATCCAGAGTTGTTGTTAAAGTACTTTTTGTTGTCAAAGTCCTGATTGGGCCACGTACACAAAAAGGACAAGATCAAGACTACATGACATTATAAAAGCAGCACTTTGATTTTATTAGTAGATAGACTTTTCATCATCTCAATATTCAACGATATTTTTAAGAGAGAGCATTTACTGTAAAACAAAAAGTGAGAGAGAGGATCAGTTGAATCTAGCTTTAATTGCTGTATTTATTGTTCAACTGATCAGGATGCTTTTATGAATGTTGTAGCAAATCCATCAATGAATATAATGATATATTCTTGAAATTCTGTGTCATCATTTATTACCTGCGTATTGCTTATTCTCTCATAAATTTTAAACAGTTGTATTCACCCCCCCCCCCTCTACAACACTTCGGACCTAACACTCACTCAATTAGTGTGACTAGCAGATATCAGTCAAATCCAGGTGAAGACCACTGGAAAGCAGTGAAGAACATCCTTAAGTACTTGAGAAGGACTAAGGATATTTTTCTTGTTTTTGGTGGGTCTAAGTTGAAAATAGAGGGTTACACTGACTCTAGTTTTCAGTCAGAGTGTGATGATAGTACATCCATGTCAGGGTATGTGTTTACTCTAAATGGAGGGGCGATTAGTTGGAGAAGTCGTAAGCAATCTACGACGGCTGACTCCACAGCAGAAGCAGAGTATATACCTGCAAGTGAGGCTGCAAAGGAAGCTGTTTGGATGAAGAAATTTGTTTCTGAGTTGGGAGTAGTTCCTGGCATAGAAGGGCCTATTGTGTTATATTGTGACAATAACGCTGCAATAGCTCAAGCCAAGGAACCGAGGTCTCACAAGAATACCAAACATATATTGCGGCGGTTTTATTTGATTAGGGAGATCATTGAAAGAGAAGATGTCAAGATCGAAAGAGTTGACACACATAACAACATAGCAGAACCGTTCACGAAGCCGCTGTCTCAGTTAAATTTTGATTGTCATAAGGAGCGGATGGGTATTAGATACCAGAGTGATTGGCTTTAGGCCAAGTGGGATATTGAAAGTGTTTGACCTAAAACCAATCATGTATAATGAGTTAGGAAAAACTTTCTGCTACTCTTATTTGATTTCATTTGATAATAATAAAGTATTTATGTTACGGGCTTAATCTATTTGAAGTGTATTAAATAAGATGTTCCATAATTTAGAGCAAAGCTTCTAGAATTATAATGAGATTGTAATAATGAGATCTAGAAGATAATAGCTTTAGACTTAAACAGTTCCTGATCATAGGATAACTAATTGGAAATTGGTAAATCCGTAAAGATCAGTACATACTATGCTAGCTCTTTTAGGAGGATGTCTGTTCTCATAGACATTTGTGTGGTGACACTATAGCTAGTATGTAGGTGCTTATTAAGGAATAAATTCACTGAACATGGCTCGATAAGTAGAACAACTAATGGAGTTTACTCACGTGTCGATAGTTGTTTATTAAGTAAATAGTTGTACAAGTATCCTTAGACTTGAGATCATTAGAGTAATCTCGTACACAATGATTTATGCTTTGGTTTAGTCCTTAGTCTCTAGGACATTCATTAGGTCCATTCTGGGCATAGTGATTTGTGTAGGGAGATATTTAACGGATCAATAAAGGATCTGCCCCTTCTAGTAAAGGAAGTGAATATCCTATGTTATTCTTAGATATGCAAGTTCAGGAATCTCTGGTCAGAGTGAATGAAATTAGAAAGAGTTTCTAATTTGAATTAAAAGGAACTTTGCATTATGAATAACAAATCATATGATTAAATTAGATAGGCTTGACACGAGTTCCATGCATTGTATTTAATCGGGATATTGAAATGTATAAGGAATTAATTGTACGGTAACTAATTACTGACAGGTTCTAAGTATTCTAAGCAATGATTTCGTATTATCTAGATAGTCGCGATATGTTGAGAAGCATCACTCACGATGTAGAATAAATATAATTAATCAGATTAATTATATTTAATGAATTAATAGAATTCATATAAATAATAAATAAAATGTTTATTATTATTTATTTTTACTACCGGCTTAATATTAAACCTAAAGAGTCACACCATAAAAGAGGCTAAATCATAGATGAAGGAATAATTAATAATAGCTAGTCATTATTTATTTATGAAATAAATAATTACTTAACAAATTTTATAAATTAATTAAATGAGATTTAATTGATTATAAATTATTTAAGATAAGATCTTAATATTATTAATTAAATATTTAATTAAAGCAATTAAATATGTTGAGAGAATAATTTTCTAAAAGAGTTTAGAAAAAGGAATTAATGATTAAAATAGTTTTAATCATTAACTAATTAATTAATAAGATTAATTAATTAAAAAGGGAATTAATAATAAGATATTTATATAAAATATCTCAGCTGAGATATTTGCCTATAAATATATGATTATAAACCCTAATATTTGTGAGAAATATTTTAAAAGGGAGACAACCCTAATTTCCTCTCTAGCCTCCTCCTTCATCTTTTAGTTTGATTCTTGGTGGATATCTTTAGAGCACTCCACACTTGAGGGGTGATTGCAAGGATTGAAGAACAAGATCTTCTCTAGCTGTTGCCGGAAAGCAATCGAGGTATTCTTCAATTTATAAAATAGTTTTTGTATCTATATGTATGTATACATAGGAATATATGCAAATAAATGTTATTCAATGCTTCCGCTGGTGCATAAATTCCTTCAGTTTATACTCCTCAGAGTTTATCATTAGAAGTCTTTCATTCTTTTTATTCTCATTGATTACTCCTTCAAGAATTTTCACCCACCTAGAGGTAGCTTCATTTTCATCATCCAGGAGATAAAGAACATATTCATGTTCTTTAGATGCTTTGTGAATCAAATCTTCTTCAGCAATTTTCATGACTCTCCTATTTTCCAAGAAATATAGCAACTTCTCCTTGGCTTGAGCACCATCAAAAATATCCTTCACTATGTTAACATATATCAACCTGTCTAGATGTTCTTGAGGCAAATCTTCTTCAGGCTTGTCTTTAAATGAGAAAGGATCTCTGAAAGTATTGGCTTCACCCCTGTAGATTTTGGCTTGAGAATTACCAATACCACCCTTGTTTTTACCAAGTTTGGCATTGAGAGTCAGAGTTTGAGTTTTTTTGTCCACAGAAGATTAGGCTTTCTCTTTCTTATCAGAGTTTGTTTCTCATCTTCTTCATCTTCAAAACTTGATCCACCCTGGAGAAAAGTCGTTCCTGGCATTGTAAGAGGAGTTTTTGACTTAGCTAGAGTTTTCTTCTAAGTTGCAGGAGTAGGCTATGCTTGAACAATTGGCTTTGCTTGTGCTTCAACAGGCTTATGAGCTTTAGTAGGTTTGGCTTGAACATGTTTATATACAATTTTCTTTGGTTGAATAGGTGCCTTCCTTTGAACTGTAGTCCTTTTTACATATTTCCTTCTCTTCTGGACTTCAGCATTGTTAGTACCAGATTTCTTTAGTTCTTCTTTAACAGCAACTGGATCCCTTTCTGGATTTTCTTCTCCAAATAACTTTCTTGCCAGTTCTACATCCTTTAAGTTTTGTTCTTCTATCTTCTCAGGCTTCTCTTCTTCTTCAAGCCATTTAGCTAACTCCATGTTAGCATCCATCAGAGTTTGCTTTTTATCAGAGTTTATTCCTGAGGTTGATGGAATCAGAGTTTGAGAAGTTATCAAAGTTTGTCCAGTCATCAGAGTTTTTTGAGTCAGGGTTTGCCTTCCATCCTTATGACTCCCTTGATCATTATCATAAGGTTTGTCAGAAAATTTACTTAATATAATTATCTAATAATAACCCCAACATAATTAATCAGCCCGTTATTAAGCTGATTATTGGCTTCACAATAGATTCCCATGAGATCAAATAGATCAACCATAATGCTCCTGCATCATACTCCTCTTTTTCGAAAATAATTGTCCTCAATTGTACAATAGATACATATGAATATCTTAATGTCATACTCCGCATCATTCTCCTCTCCTTTGAAAAAAACTCTTCCACGAGTTTTGTAGAATTTAAGAATCAACACACAATGAGATGATTTATCACAAAACTTGAGAACATCAAATTTCAGCCCCATGCAAAATACCTTTGGAAGAAACTTGAAGAGAAATTTTTTTGACGTTTTAGTAGTTCCCAACATGATGTCTATGCTTAGAAAATCAATGTGTCTCTTCTCTTGAACCAAAACAGCCCCAACACCATTAGCATCACACTCAACCTTAAAAGGATTTAAAAAATCTGATAAAGGTAGTGTAGGATAAATCAACAAGTTATGATGATCCTCTTGTTCCAACTCCTTCCCAATATGCTTCTCATTCAAAAACAAATTCTCATTAGGTTCTTGAATTGTAGTTAACACTTCAATTTCAGAATCATTATCTTGTTCATGTTGTGCTTGCTCCTCTTCTTTATTGATTTCTCTATCCTTGGAAGAATAAATTGCATCAATCTCCTCAATGTCAGGCAAATTCAACATTCGAATATTATTAGAGCAGCCCTCTTGTTCATGTTCATACCCTTCGCACTTGTCATAAATCTTCTTATCTTCCATAGTTAAAGGCGTTGAGTGATCAAATTTGGGAGTAATTTCGGCACATAATTCAGCCACGTTTTGTGCAAGAATTGTTTCTTCATCAAACCCAATTGTATACTCCACATGTGATATTGTATCTTTCTCAAAACCCTTCAAATTCAGAAACATATATTGTTCAAAATCAGTAGGTAAAAAACGTTTTTTCATTCTCACCTTGAGTGCTTCCCAAGAATCAATACGTGTTTTGCCTTCTTTTCTCCTCTTTGATTTCAGATTTTCATACCACAAATTTGCATAACCTTTAAGTTTCGATTTTCCACTTTGAATCTCTTATGATCATCATAGTCCTTGTAATCAAAGATTTTTTTAATGCGTTTCAACCATTCGATAAAATTTTCAGGATTTATACCACCATCAAAATCTGGAATATCCATATGAAAACCCCTTCTTTGATCCAATTTTGTTAAAACCTCTTTCAATTGCTCCTTTAATTCTTTGATTTCCCTATCCCTTCGCATATTATGAGCTTGATCCAACGTTAAACCGCGTGAAACCTTCAATTCTTCCTCATTAGACACACCAGCCATGTTGCCCACGTTTTTTGAAGATGATCTTCAAAAAAATTGTCAAACCGAGCTCTGATACCAAGATGATGTATATTTTTCTATGTAGATCAGATTCACATCGGAAAAGTAACTTTAGATTACTTCTATAAAGAATTTAATCACCAAGAAACAAAACTAAAGGATCGATTTGCTTAGATTGCTTAAAGAAATTAATCACCCACAAACTAAATGAAATCTGGATAAGAAAGTTTAAAGGAATTAATCACCAACTCTAGGGTTTTGCAAGTATAAAACTCACGATTTTATTCATCAAATTCTTCTCTCTTAAAAGATTACAATATATGAGTATATATAGGCAAGGAATATAACCTTAACCTAAAACAATTAGGATTCTCAATTAGATTCAAAATCAGCTAGGAATTTGCTAATACTTGAACCCAAATTGGAAACCAATCAAAAGCCCAATCCAAATAGGAATTACATCAAAACCATATTCAACTAGAAAAATAAATCCTAAGTGCTTAAAACAAGAAAAACCCTTTCAAGTGAAAGGTAAAAACTTGCAAGCCAAAATTTACTTAATATAATTATCTAATAATAAACCCAACATAATAAATCAACCAATGTTGGCAATTAAGCTGATTATTGGCTTCACAATACATTCCCATGAGATCAAATAGATCAACCATAATGCTCCTGCATCATACTCCTCTTCTTCGAAAATAATTGTCCTTAATTTTACAATAGATACATATGAATATCTTAATTTCATACTCCGCATCAATTGGTTCAATGTTATCATGGGGGTCTCGAATTTCATCGAGATCAATTATCCTCCCACTGTCTTTCTTAGACAACATTTCTCTTTCAAGGAACACTGCAGTTCGAGCAACAAACACTTTGTTCTCTGAAGGATTATAGAAAGAATAACCCTTTGTTTTAGTTGGGTATCCAACAAAATTACATTTTTCTGATTTAGGTCCTAGCTCGTCAGAAGTTAGACGTTTCACAAACACCTCACATCCCCAAATTTTCATAAATGACATGCTATGACGTTTCTCAGTCCATATCTCATACAGAGTCTTCTGAACCATTTTAGTAGGAACTCGGTTAAGTGTATAAGCAGCCATCTCCAGGGCGTAGTCCCAGAAACTAATTGGAAGATCTGCATGGCTCATCATCGATCATACCATGTTCAACAAAGTACGATTCCTCCTTTCAGAAACTCCATTCCATTGTGGTGTTCCTGGGGAGTGAGTTGTGATACAATACCACACTCTTTTAATAAACTCTTAAATTCATGGCTTAAGTATTCACCTCCACGATCATATCGTAGAGTCTTAATACTTCCTCCAGTTTGCTTTTCTACTTCAGCTTTGTATTCTTTGAACTTTTCAAAAGAATCGGATTTGTTCTTCATAAGATACACATATCCATATCTACTGAAATCATCAGTAAACGTGATAAAGTAGTAAAAGCCACCTCTTGCCATAGTACGCATAGGACCACATACATCACTATGCATAAGTTCTAATCATTCAGTGGCCCTTTCACCTTGTCCAGTAGAAGGAGCTTTAGTCATTTTTCCAATGAGACAAGGTTCGCTTGCTTCGTATGATTCAAAGTCAAACTTATCCAAGTATTCATCCTTATATAACTTTGAAATGCGTTTCTCATTTATATGGCCTAAACGACAGTGCCATAGGTATGTTTGATTTGAGTCATTAGTTTTAAAATGTTTGTTATTCATATTATAGATAAGAGTGTCTAAATCAAGAACATATAAACTGTTAAATAAACATGCAACCCCATAGGTAACATTATTCAAAGAAAAGGAACAACTATTGTTCTGAATTGAAAATGCAAAACATTTCTTGTCCAAACAAGAAACCGAAATAATGTTTCTGCAAATTGCAGGCATGTAAAAACAGTTCTCATGTTCTAAAATAAGCCCAGTGGGCAATGTGAAATAATAAGTCCCTACAGCTAAGGCAGCAACCTTTGCTCCATTGTCAACCCGTAGGTCGACCTCTCCCTTTGCCAAAGTCCTACTCCTTTGAAGCTCCTGCGCATTTATACAAATGTGAGAACTACATCCAGTATCCAATACCCATGATGTAGAAGTAGACAAATTGATCTCTATAACATAAATACCCGAATCAGAAGCTTGACCAGCCTTCTTCTTCTTCAGATCCTCCAAATAAGCATGACAATTTCTCTTCCAATGACCTAGTTTACCATATTAGTGACAATCACCCTTTGCAATAGAACCCATGGGCTTTAAAGCCTATTTGGGATTAGCCTTTGGTTTGGGACCAGAAGCAGATCCAATCTTCTTCTTTCCCTTCCATTTGCCTTTCCTTTTAGCCTTACCTTTGTTGTCTACTATCAGCATGGCAGCATGTTCAACCTTTTTCATGTTGGTTTCAGCAGTTCGTAACATGGCCAACAATTCAGTGGGTGTTTTGTCTATCTCATTCATATTATAGTTCATAACAAAATGAGTATAGTTGTTGTTCACAGATTGCAAGATCAAGTCAATCTGAGCTTCCAGACCAATCGGGAAACCCAAAGTATCAAGATACTCAATACAACCTATCATCTTTAGAATATGTGGTTGAACATGTTCACGCTCTCCCTGTTTGCAAGCATACAGTGCTTTGCTCGTGTCGAACCTTTCTTGACGAGCATGTCCCTCAAACATTCTTTGAAGGTGTTCAATCATCTCATAAGCATCCATATGCTCATGTTGTTTTTGAAGCTCAGCACTCATGGTTGCCAGCATGAGACACGCAACATCATTCGCATCATCAATATGCTTCTGATAAGCATTTGCTGAACGCGAGTTGCATTCTCAGCAGGAGAAGCAGGTGAAGGAATTTCAATGACGTGAAGCTTTCGCTCCTGTCTGAGGAAAATCCTCAAATTCCTATACCAATCAAGGAAGTTAGTTCCTGTCAACTTGTCCTTCTCAAGGGTTGCTCTCACAAAGAAGTTATTTGTGTTGTTTGCCATTAAATATCTATAATGTTTAAAATACATATTAGTTAGTTGCAGAAGTTTAATTATGTTCAAGTGATTATCATATACATTCATAATATATATCTCCCACTATTTTTATCAAATCAATAGCCCTAACTATTAATTCGGAAAACATTTCATTAAATCTTTCTAGTGAGCCAAGATCCATATTTCATCCATTTTTTAAGAGAGCATTGGCTAATACACCCAAAACATGACTATTTAGGTAGATAACATTTGTCGATTATATCAAATATAACTCTTGGATAGTTTGGTGGAACAACACTTTGTACACATTTATCCAATAAATCTCACCAAACTCTATGCCTCTAAACCCACAATCCTATTGTGATGATTTAGTTAAGTTAGACCCAATATTTCAACAAACTAAGTCACTTACTTATCACGTCTTCCCATGATTGATAAAAGCACCTTGCTTTGGCAAACCCACTCCTTCTCAATCTAGAGATTGTAAGGCATCCGATTAACTTAATATATATTTAGGGATTTTAATGTTTATATGAACGATCATGATCTCATCATAAAGAGATTCTCAATTTTTCCTTGATAAAATAATCCATTTCAATATTCGTCAATGGTTCGATTTCCAGATCGTCGGAGAAGTCACAAGCGGTCTCACTTAAAACCCAACTTTCTTACGAATAATGATTCGTTTTTGACAAAATCTCCCCATATCAGAAAAAAAAAATCATATTCAATACGGTGTTTCATAAACATAAGAATCTCATGATCGTTTGTTTAATTTTAAAATCTTGAATCGTTACAGATTTTATCTTTCTTAAGCAAGCATGGCATGGGTGTCGTATCTAATACATACATCATTCCAAGCATACATATCTACACATTCATTTATATACATATATGTATTATGCAAAAAGTAAACGTATTTGGTTATAGCCCAGCCTATGTGATATTTATAAGCTAATGAAAATATCAAAGTCAATCTATGGTGGTTTCAAATACTATACTATTATATGTCTTTATCTTCGATCTTCATTGCTCCATCATCTGAATTGTCTTCATGCTTCCTTGCTTCCAAGTCTCCATTGACAGTTACATAGAATGTTAAAACAAATCTATTCTAATGATATTACAAGAAATACTCGAGTTATATTCGAGATTTACGATTACAAAGAATAAACGACATGCAAGTCGTATTTAAAACCAAAACCATAAAACAAAACCACTATCCTATGGGTCATTGGGCTATAACCATCCACCATGCTCACATAACATCTAGTGATATATCAGAATGCATAATCATATCATCATGCATCATACATATCAAAATCAAAAAATCACAAAAAAAATTAGAAATTGATTTCAAAATCAAAAATCGCATTTTTGAGGCCCTAAACGATGTCAAATGGCTAAAAAACACCATAGGTCACGGCAAAGAGGTGATTTTTTCTCGTGGTGATTTTTCATTTCCAGAAATAGTAAATTCAATCCATTCTGACTCCGTCGAAAAACACTATTCACCTGCAGAATCACTATTCACAGAAAACTGCATCTTATGCAATTGTGTTTTTAAACGCTTCAGAACGATTCCGACGACCTTCATATGACTGTATCTCGTATCACATACATACAGTCCATCACACATGTCATGTCATAACAGTTTATATTATTGCAGATCATATATAGTCATCATAACATATTACAATTCGAGTATATATGAAAAATGAAACATGGCAGTAGCATGTCAGAAGCATGGCAGTCATTCAAATAGGCATATATGCATCAAATATAGAAAACACATAACCAAATCAACCCATTATACACGTAGCTCTGATGCTATTGAAGGGTTCCGTGCATGAAAACGTAGCGGAATTAACGTAAAATCAATAAAAACTGAAACCCTACCGCAGGATCCATGTATAACTTTGGATGATTATGATGAAGAAGTCTGTACCTTAACAAATCTTTCCGTATGATGTTTAATGGAGGTCCAGAAAAATGAATCACAACAGCCCTTTATTGCAAAGATATGCTCTCCAAAGAAGTCCACACGAACGCCCGATCGTCCAATGATCAACGGAGTCGGTACTAGCCGAATTGCTTGTTTCTTCCTCTCTTTCTCTTCTTTTCTCTAGCCTCTCTTGATGTTGAGCAGCTAAGATTTTTCTCTAAAAATGAAATCTGATGATGAATACTATACATCATTTTGTATATATAGGGGAGAGAGAGATTTTGGGCCTAACGCTAATCCATGTGGTTTCCAAAGCCCATTTTAATTTTGGGTTATTATTATTATTAAATCCGAATTCTAATATAATTATCAAGTCTCACTTAATTAATTCAATAATTAAATTCGAATAAATAATAATACTTATTATTAAATCCAAATTCTAATATAATTAATCAAGTCCCACTTAATTAATTCAATAATTAAATTCGGATAAACAATAATATATCTAAATTCGTAATTTAAATAAACCTCCGTTTTGACGTTCTTTGTGTGTGACCCTTTAGGTTATTATTGTTAGTGTAGGTGCCCTAGAGGCAATACAATTTTTCCTTTTAATAAACATTTATGTCATTTGATTATTCAATAAACGTATTTATTATGACTTTAATTACTGCGATATATTTGTTAGCATAATAAATGTCCTTAGAATCATGATACTCGTTATATAGTTTAAGTACATGACTTGAACTTGAGATTATATAATATATCATATTCTTAAAGGTTCCCTAGTCGAGTATTATTATGATAGGACAATAATAATACATAAATAGACTAGTATGTTGTTTGACAGATAATCACATCTCATTGGTTATAAGTATGGGGATACTAAAGTCAATACATAGGTACATGTAGGGGTACATGGTACTGGACAGACCCACAGTGAGATTCTTCATGTTTAATTAAGTCATAAGAAAGACTCACAGTGATAATGGTGTAATGATCCTCTGACTTGAGATCATTATATTTCTATACGAGGATTGATATACTTTGACTACATTAAAAGTTACCTTTGACCGGGTGATGATAAAAGTGGACATCGGGTATATCATGAGTCGTATGAGAAATATGAATGATAGATAAATGATTTAACCCTCCTATAATTAGGAGAGATATTATTGGCCTCTTGATTGAGTGAGACTATAAAATGCATGGCCGTGCTCAAATAATGATTTGTTTTTCATAGTCTACTCATGGATCAAGTAAACCCGGATTAAATGTTGAAGAGGATGACTAAATACATGCCTCGAGTTTAATCTATAATATATATGGTTAAAGGGATTATATTACACGGAAACATTAATCACGAAAGGTTTTATCGAATCACGATTTAATTATTGTTTAATTAGGTAGCAATGATGTATTACTAGATACCGCTCATTGTTTATAATTTTATTGGAGAATAAAATTATTGCTAATTAAATAATAGCCTATAGGGTCACACACATAGAGCACCTAGAGGAATAGTTAATTTAAATTATAGATTTAAATTAATTGATGATTAATTCGAATTTATTATATTAATTAAGTGAGACTTAATTAATTGAAATAAATTCGAATTTGAAGAATTATATTTCTGCCAATAATAATTAAGTGTGACTTAATTATTAATTAAATAATAGAAGCATGTTTTATTATTTAATCCTATGCCTACATGGGTTAGGTTTTTGCTAAAAAAGGCCCATTAACCAATCATTATAAATAGATAATGATAGGTTAAATGGCTTGTACGTTTTTCAAAAACCCTAGCAGAAGAGGCAGCATAGGAAGAGGCAGAGAGAATTCGAAACCTATCAAAGGAGGCTAGTACTTTCGTTCCGTGTTCAAGATCGTGAGACGTTCTTGAAGGTGCTCGTGTGGATACCATAGAGGTGCTTTCGAGAGGAAGACACAAATCGTGATAGCAAGGATCTCCGTTGAGTTCGTGGCATTCAAAATCTTAATAGGTATGATTCGATTATCACCATAATCCGTCAATTCTTATACATGATCCTGCGTTTGGGTTCCGAAAATTTTCGTTATATTTACGTTTATCCGCTGCGTTTTATGCCTCGGAACCCAACAATTATTACGTTGACAATAATTTTATTATCTAATAATAAAATTATAAACAATGAGTGGCATCTAGTAATACATCATTGTTACCCAAGTAACAATAATAATTGGTGATTCAATTAAACCTTTCGTGAATAATGTTCTGTTGGGAATATCCAGCATCTTTCTATTCGAACCGTGGCGCTGACTGTTCCCTTTAAGGGAATTAAGTAGCACCTAACCACAACTCCGGGGTTTTGGTGCAATGGTAAGCGCTGAGGTCCTAAGAAGTGGTATCAGAGCAGGTCGCGTGTTCGAGTCCCAACGTAAGGCATACTGTACAGCCATTGTCTCTTAACATGGACTTGTTAGTACTGGCAGATGCTGGGGGGGATTGTTGGGAATATCCAGCATCTTCCTATTCGAACCGTGGCGCTGACTGTTCCCTTTAAGGGAATTAAGTAGCACCTAACCACAACTCCGGGGTTTTGGTGCAATGGTAAGCGCTGAGGTCCTAAGATGTTCCATGTAATATAATCCCTTTAACCTTATATGATAGATCAAACTCGAGGCATGTATAGTGTCATCCTCTTCAACGTTTAATCTTGGTTTCCTAGATCAATGAGTAGACTATTTAAACAAATCAATATTTGAGCATGGCCATGCATTTCATAGTCTCACTCAATCAAGAGGCCAATAATATCACTCCTAGAATTGGAGGGTTAAATCATATATCTATCATTCAAATTCCTCATACGATTCATAGCATACCCAATGTCCACCTTTATCATTACCCGGTTAAAGATAACTTTGAGTGTAATCAAATTATATTAATTCTAGTATAGAAATATAATGATTTCAAGTCAGAGGATCATTACATCATTATCACTGTGAGATTTCTTAAGACACTTATTAACATGTAGAATCTCACGACGGTCTTTCTAGTGTCATGTATTGATACATACACTTATGTTCTTGACTTTAGTATCACCATACCTATGACCAATGAGATGTGATCATCTGTCAATAAACATACTAGTCTTATTGCATTATTATTGTCCTTAAATAATAATACTTGACTAGGGAATTTTAGGAATAAAATATTATTCATATAATCTCATTTTTAAGTCACATACTTAAAGACATATATTATGTATTAATATTCCAAGGACATTTATTATTCTTTCAATCTATGAAGCGGTAAATAAAGACATAATAAATAATCTCATAACATAATTCTTAATTGTTTTCAATAAAACATTAAAAGTATTGTCTCTAGGACACCAATACTAACAATAATGCTCCACCAGACAGTGATGCAGCAGCAACTTTTGAGTCAACGAGAAGTTTCAATAAGGTGAACATAATAGAGTTGTTTGTGTTGATGAGGAAAGTAATCATGTGAATGAACTGATGATGAGTTATATTGAAGATCGAATTAAACTCATTGGTGTAGAAACATTTCTAGATCCTCTAGTGGTGAAGTACTACAAGTCGTCAACACTACACAACATGACTTTGACAGATGAGTGCCTAGAGAGAAGCCACTTAGAATTCATGAAGTTTGTAGAGGGACAACTTAGATGCAAGGATAATAGAACTACTCAAGGCTTAGTTGCAGCAGAGTTGATCTATGCATTCAGATTGAACCGAACAATGGAAGTGTCAAAATCTTATCTCTATGAAGGAACTAGAATCTACTTGAAACCAGTGTTTGTGAGGTCAGAAGATGGATCAAAAGTTCATGAAGTGGTTGTTGATTCTAAACCATGCACTAAAGTTGATGAGACAGGAAAAATGTGGTTTATCTTCATGAAAAGAAATGGAGGTCAATCAAAAATGGAAATCAACAAGTTCAAGACCAATAATTCTAATGGTATTAAGAAAGCACTCTCAAAAGTGAAAAGATCTATATTTAAAGTAGATAAACATGCCCTGGAGCCAATCAAATAGGTGTTAAATGAAAAGTTTATGCTAGAAATAGAGAATGACACACAAAGAGTCAAGGGATTCCAAAAAAGAATCACAGTGTTCTTGTTTGCTAAGATGACATCTCTGGAGTTTGATGGGATTTCCCCTATAAACAACACTGCTTATCTGAGAGAGATGTTAAAGAAGCTTGAAGATCCTTCACCCTCAAATACACTAGAAGCTAAAGCTAGAGACCTGGTCAAAGTAAGATTGAATGACAAAGTTGAAGAACTCATAAAAGCTCAGCAAGAAAACCATCAGAGAATAAAGGAATCCACAAGACTACAAAGCACAAAATCATAGAATATTTGTTCAGGCTAGAGGAACACAAAGCTTTGTACTTGTCTAAATGTTAGAAATCTGGAAATGTATCTATTTAATCCAGAATGTAATTAATATTATTTTTAGTCTTTTCGCACTTTACTTTTTCTTTTATTTTCAGTTGAGTTATCCTCTTAAAGGATTTGCTTGTCATAACCCTATTAAATCAAATAAGGGGAGATTGTAAAGCATAATGTAACATAATATGTAATAGAGGTAATGATAACTCAAAACTGAAAGAAAGACAAATAATAATATTTATATGAAGCATAAGAATCCAGAAGAAATGAAGATAAGATACATACAATAATCATTACAGGGAATTAAAGATTGAAGTCTTCAATAGTGTCACCGAAAGAAGTTCATTAATGTCTTCAAGCCTATGTGATGAATAAAAGATCAGAAAATTTTCAATGTCAAGGAAATGCAGTGGTTCTATTATAAAGTATCAAAGGATTTCAATGGAATAAAGTAATGGAACAGTTGAGGAAATGTTAACTGAAGTTATACAGAGTTAAGAAAATTCAATTCAGTGTTAGTCATTTGTGAACCTGACTAGTGCACTAAATGTCAGCACATGTAGAAAAGAATTGTCTTTATAGATCAAAAGAAAATAGGGAACTTCAAAAGAATGAATGACAGGCAAAGAAATAAATATAGTGAGAAGACTAAAAGGTATTTATGAAGTCAAGTCAAACTTAAGCAAATTCAAAGTCAAGAATCAAGTCAAGCAAAGTCATGCAAGTAAAGAAAATGATTCTTGAATTTGTTTAAGTGGTGAAGGGCATCCCAAGAGTGCTATAGGTGTATAGGCACCCCTCACATGCTTGTGGAGAATTTTCCAAGTGCCAGGACATCTCAAGGGCGCCTCTACAGGGTACACTAGTGTACTAGCGCCCCTCAATTATTATACGCCCTTTCAAGCTTTCTTTTCATAATTTAGCTCTAGTATCATAAACACTTTTAGATATAGATTATAAGTTCTCATTGCCTTGTCGAAGAGATGAAAGAATTTGTTTTGAAGTAATACCAGATAATGTCATCTCTTGTATTTGAATAAATTCTTCCTTGAAAAAGTGGGGATGCGAAGGATGTTCAGACAAGTCTTTTGAAGGTTCATGATTATGCGTCAAATTTCTAAGTTCAATCTCCCATAAAGTAGAAGCTTTCCGTCTTTCCAAAACTTTAAACGAACAGTTAATCAGACGTGTTCTAATTGTTCGCTTGATTGTGGTTGCTCTTCTATTTGTTGAAAGTTTATTGATATGATACTCTTCTCCTCTATCATAACCAATTCTTATGTACCGATCATGCTTTGATTTTTAGTAACATTAATATATCCAAGAGTTTTTGCAAGATTTTTAACATATGATATGAGTTTTTCTCAATCAGGAAATTTGGTTACTGTTATTGATACAAATTCATCAATCTCCAAATGCTGATATTTCCTCTATATGCATTCTGGATCAGAACTTGCTGAAATTAAATTTATTCAATTTTACGTGGTTAATGCCCATACAATATAACAAGTACTTCGATATAGACATAATACATAACTTTGAACACATAATAGGTAACTTTAAAATCGAGGCCTTAAAAACTAATAAAAAAATTATTTTTTATTAAAATTTCAAGGGCAACAGTAATTTGATACTAAGATCAAGATTGAACAAGTAATGTAATAAATTTAAAAATCTAAACAGCCCAAGAGAATTTTGATTATCAAATACTCAGATCCTATATCTCATATTACTGTTTAGGTAAAGATGTTAAACTTACATTTATCACTCGAATTGATTGAATGAAGTGATTCCTTCAACACTATTCGAGTTGATTAAATTGATGGCCTCGTTGAGTTCATGTAGTTCTTTGTTAATATTTTCTCCCATTTATAAGAGATTGATAAATAGTAATTTTAGGGTTAGGAATTGTGGTTTATGTAATAAAATATACATCACGAACGTAAATTAGATATAATATATGAGGGTACTTTAGTCAGTTTAATAATATTGGGTGTGCATTATAATTCTAAGGTGTGCACATATCAGTTCTCTAAAATGAATGACTAATTAGCTAATTAGATGCATGTATAGAAGGGGTTTGTTGCACATATCAACTCTCTAAAATGAGCTTGTACAGTTTGGGAAGGGGTTTTGATTGATCAAAAAAAAGAATCTACTTCAACCGATATGCCTTTAGGCACGGCAATACATAACATAGAAATCACACGTTGAAGGGGTGGACAATTAGTTAGAGCAGTGGATGCTGTAGTGAAACTTATTGCAAAAGAGGGCAAATCAGCCACATTAAAATTACCTTTTGGGGAGGTCTAATTACTATAGTTAATAAACACAGTATAGTAATAACTAACATTCTTGAATTCATGCCAAAATTTTAGTGATTATGTATTAGAAATTAATATTTCTAAATTTACCTCACAAAGTTTTCTTAATATTTAAAAAATATATAAATACACGCGGGCTGTTGATATAACTATAAAAATTTATATACAATTATAAAAATATTATTATTCTATATTAAAAAAAACACTTGCATGTCAGATCTAAAATCAATTTAAAGATTTTTATTCTCTAATAATTTTCCCGAAAACCAGATTATAATATATTTAAAGTTAAAATAAAACCAAATTATTTGGCAAAATATAAAAGAAAATCAAATCAGTTAACATTATATTGCGAATACAATTTTAAGATTGAATCAATAGAATATTAATGTCGTTTTTTGTAGTAACAACCTAGAAAGCACATAACCGTGTCCAATTATGTTTAGTCCTGATTATATGTTTTTTAGTTAGAAAAAAAAACAAGATGAGTAAAATGCTGTAAAGAGGTTGACATCTGTCGTATTCCAACATTCAATATATAGTTGTTGTCATGAGATTTGACCACACGCCTCCACAACATGGTTTGCCTGCCTAGCTGTATTGTCTTTAAATACTAGTTCGGTTTCAAAAATACATGTTCTTTTATATATATTTTAAAATATTAAAAAAATAATTTTTTAATTTATTTTTAAAAAATTCTTTTTCTAAATAGAAGTTTTATATTAATGAGATTTAGTATAACTATAATTGTAATTTTATAAAATGGAAATCTATAAATAAATTCAAAATTTTATATTAATTTTAAAATAAAAAAATATTAGTTAATTGAATCGATCTTCAACTGAGTTTTAACATTCGATCAAAAAATTTAACTCCATTCAATCCATTTTTAAAAGAATAAAAGTCGACTTAATTTTATTAGTTTACTCCTAGTTACATTAGTGTCCGAACCTTCCATTTGTTTCACCACCGTAAAGGCGTATATGTAAAATGGTTTGCTTACAACCAATATCAGTGTTATAAAAATTTTGAATTGGACTTGGTCAATAAATTCACGTATCAGAAAATAATTAAAATGATTAATTGGATAATCAAGTTCGATGAGCTGCTAAACATGAATTAATCACCAATTTTAAGAATAATGAACAATATTAATAATTACTACAGTATATAATTAGCACCTCCCAATCCTCAGTAGTAGCAGGCTAGCAGCATATTCCATCACCTCTCTGTCCCCTTCGAGGCTTTGACTTGTAAAGAGTTGTGCATCCAACCTTTTTACACTTGCTCAATTCACGGATACTTCCTCCTCCTACTTTTATACTACTATTATTACATTTCAAGATCCAGCTATTACCTTCAAACACTAAACATTAAACTAGTGTCTGTATGTATATATATATATATATCCATTTTGTATATGAAACTGCAATGGGCATTTCTTGTTCTGTCTCATTATCACATATAATGACACCATGATTTGTTCTTGCATCTCAAAACTCAATTTTTTGTCAACTCCATTTGCTAAAACTTTCAAAGATTTGATCTTTTTGTAAAACTAATGGCACCCAGTTCTGTGGTTGTGACCATTGAGAAGGCCAGTAACATTTCTTTAATAGAAATCAATGATTCAAAGTCATCAGTGTTTCAAGAGAAACAAAAAGCTGCTAGCACTAGACAAGTCACTTGGTTTTTTTTATTAAGAGTTCAAAGACTCTTTTCTTGTATTTCATGGTTAGTTTCATCTTTTAAGGCTATCTTTTCTTTGATTAAGAAAAGGGTAGCTTTATCTGATGATGTTGGTGAAGAAGATCCTAAATATAGAGGAAGATTGTATAGTTTTATAAGGGTGTTTCTTGCTATTTCTGTGGTTGCTTTGGTTATTGAAGTAACTGCTTATTTTCAAAGATGGGATTTGAAAATGATTCATCCTTGGGAAGTTCAAGGCCTTGTTCACTTGTCTTATATGTCTTGGATTTCTTTCAGGGTTCATTATGTTGCTCCTGCAATTATGATGCTTTCTAAGTTTTGCATTGTACTTTTTATGATTCAATCGGTTGATCGCCTTGCGCTTGGGATCGGGTGTTTTTTGATTAAGTTTAAGAGGTTGAAGCCAGAGATTAAAGGTGATGCATTTGATGTTGAGGATTGTTCGAGTTTTCCAATGGTTCTTGTTCAGATTCCAATGTGCAATGAGAAAGAGGTAAAGGAAACTGCTTTACAATTTCCATCTGTGTTTACATCATGATCTAGTTGTGTTTTTTTAAATTCTATTTTGATTCAGTTCATGCTAATCTTTTATGTTGCATTTATGTTTTCTAATCTATTGCCTCCAAGAAGATGCTTCTCAATTACTAATATATGCCGGGGATAATATGATGATCACTTTTTGGCATTTGTCGATTCAGATTTGGAATATGGAATTTATTAGAAGTCATGTTCATACGGGCTTTCATCTGCTATAGACCATCCTAATCTTGATTTTAAGAAAATAATTGAACTTTAGCATGCTGTTTTTGACATATTGCAATTGGGCATTCTGCTAGAAATTTTGAATTTATAATTAAAAAAATCACATGATGTCTTTCTGCAGAGTCGTTAATTTGCTGGCTAAAATAAAGATTTAACTACAACCATGTGCTCCTTTGACCTTTTCCACTTGGATATGGGGCTATGGGCTATGAATTTCTGAATTGACCGAATATGGTTACTAACTCTCTAACAGACGACATACTCAAATAAATCCTAAACAAGTTTAATCCTAGTACTTATATAGCTAATTTGTAATTATTCACTGATCCCACTCGCATAATCCGATACAAAATTCCTGTTCAACATCTTACTTTCAGTAGCATATTAACGTCTTGCTTTAATTTGATGCTCTCAGAATCGATCAAAAGACAGAAAATTTGATTGGATATCAGTATTTTAGGTGGCATTTCCTTACATTTTCAAGTTACCATTTCATCTGATGCAATGTTTGGTTAGTTCAGGTGTTTGCAACATCAATATCTGCTGCTTGTCAACTGGACTGGCCAAAGGACCGATTCCTTGTTCAAGTCCTTGATGATTCTGACGATTCACTTTTACAGCTACTAATTAAAAATGAGGTATCTTCATGGAAAGAAAAAGGGGTTAACATAATCTACAGACACCGGTTCATTAGAACTGGTTACAAAGCCGGCAATCTAAAATCAGCAATGTCCTGTGACTATGTCAAAGATTACGAATATGTTGCCATATTCGATGCAGATTTCCAGCCCAATCCGGATTACCTTAAACTGACTGTACCTCATTTTAAGGTGCAAATTATTTTATTTCCTTCTCAATTATCAGTTTGCTTATCTATTTTAAATATCTGAAATCTAATTATTGAGTTGGGCTGTCTTTAACAGGGAAACCCCGATTTAGGCCTTGTTCAAGCTCGCTGGTCTTTTGTAAACAAGGAGGAGAATTTACTCACAAGACTACAAAATATTAATTTATGCTTCCATTTTGAAGTTGAGCAACAAGTAAATGGTTATTTTCTCAATTTCTTCGGATTCAATGGCACAGCTGGTGTGTGGAGGATCAAGGCATTAGAGGAGTCGGGAGGTTGGCTTGAAAGAACGACTGTAGAGGATATGGATATTGCAGTCCGAGCCCACTTAAATGGATGGAAATTTATCTATCTAAATGATGTCAGAGTTCTCTGTGAATTACCCGAGTCTTATGAAGCATACAAAAAGCAACAACACCGTTGGCATTCTGGTCCAATGCAGTTGTTTAGAGTATGCCTTCCTGCAGTCCTGACTTCCAAGGTTTGTCAGATTTGTATTCATCATTTTGTTTTCTATAGTTGAGGAGTACTAGTTAAGTGATAGGATATATGTTTGTTTGTGCAGATATCTAAGTGGAAGAAAGCGAATTTGATACTTCTCTTCTTTCTTTTAAGGAAATTGATTCTTCCATTTTACTCGTTTACACTTTTTTGTATAATACTACCGCTAACCATGTTCATACCTGAGGCCGACCTACCTATTTGGGTTATCTGTTATGTCCCTATAACCATGTCCATTTTAAACATACTTCCAGCACCAAAATCTTTCCCTTTTTTGATGCCATACCTACTTTTCGAGAACACAATGTCCGTGACAAAATTCAATGCAATGATCTCCGGGTTATTTCAATTGGGAAGTTCTTACGAATGGATAGTGACAAAAAAGACAGGTAGATCATCTGAATCTGACCTGTTTGCACTTGGTGAAAGAGAATCGAAAACGTTTAGTGAAGAGAAAATTCAACGCAGACTTTCGGAATCTGGTCTAGAAATGTTGGGTAAACTGAAAGCACAGGAGGCCCCAGTAGTGAAAAAGAAAAACAGGCTGTATAGAAAGGAACTTGCACTTGCATCTCTTCTACTCACTGCAGCTGCAAGAAGCCTGTTATCGGCACATGGCATTCATTTCTACTACTTACTGTTCCAAGGTTTGTCTTTCCTTGTTGTTGGATTAGACTTGATCGGAGAGCAGGTCAGCTGAAACACACCCCACATATAAATTTCTTAATTTTTTACTTTTGATGGTTTTTTGTATCTTTACACACGGTTGAAGAGCTGTTCAAATTTCAGTTCTACATAATTACAAGTTTGGCTTCGAACTAGACTCGAGAACACAAAATTAGTTAGGAAAAATGTGGTGCTTAAATTAGCATGTTTGTATCGGCACATATTATAGTTGATTTTTTTTATTGTATAATTACTACTTACCAGTTTTTACACTAATCATGTACTCGTCATATTATATATTGTTTTCCTGTAATATTATCATATTATTTGGTCATCGACACTAGCCTGTACATGTTTGAATATGATGCATGATGCAAGTTTCTCAACGGGGAGATGATAACAGGAAGAAGTTGTAGTTACGTAGCAGGATTGCATCGATACAAATTAGGTTTTAAACTATGCAAGTACAAAAAGAAGTCACAATAGTTTTCAATTTTGTTGCTAATCACGAGGCTATCTAACTATCCATTAGACTAAGTCACTATCCTTGTTCTAATATATGGTGCATTGCTATGGATCCAAAGATATATAAAGGAGAGAAGAAAATGTCATCAAAACATCAATTATTTTAGTGTTAGCAACTAACTGTGCTTGCCTGCTGCTGCTGTTATTTTTTTGCTAACTACGTGCCCGCTGCTTCTTGTGTCCCCAAGCATTTGTCATTCTCTCAAACAAGGGAGTTTCTTCTTGAAAGCCAAAAATTGTAACTTTAACAAATAAATACCATCTGCAATTCAAGTCTGCATGCAACTCCGAAGCAAACATATTTAGCTATCTGGGATATATACTTTTGGTTTATTAAAATAAACAGATTATTATCTACTTAACACTTAATTCTTAAAAAAAATCATATATCGTAAACATTATCCTATATATATAGAGAGAGAGAGGGTAGTGATCCAGAGAAAATTTTTTTCCTCAAAAAACTAAGAAACTCTTGCATCCATCGTTGATTTATTGAAAAAAGATTATCCTATAATGGCCATCAGATTAAAATTAAATCAATGGATCACAAGAGTACCTTAGTTTTTTTCAAAAAACAAGTTTTTTCTTGAGCAGCCTATATATATATATATATATATATATATATATATATATATATATATATATATATATATAATATATATATATATATATATAATATCTACCGAAAATGAGACAGAATTTCAAAAATGTTAAGATTAAAATGGATGAATAAAACTTTGTTCAAATACGAATTTCTCCCCGGTTAAAGACAGATAGACAGGGATATGGGGATATAACCATTTATCCGAGCTTTCTATATTGGATAGGAAAAAACAATCATCTATAGAAAAAAATCATAAAAGAAGTGAATAAAATAGAGCGTTGTGAACTCATGCATTCGCATCAAAATCATAATTTTAATTCCCTATATGGTAAAAAAAATAAACGCAAATATATTGAAATCGAATAAATCAATCAATTATCACGAAATCGAACCTATTTTATACATGCAGGGTGAGTATGAGAATCGAGATTTTATGAAGCATAGTGAGGATGAGAATCGAGATTTTAGGAAGCATAAAATTGATAGCCTTACAAAGATATGAATCTTCCTAAAATTTTATGCCATTCACCACCATTGGTGCCTTCGTGGTGGGTGGTAAAGTGGCACTTCTATTTATTATGGATAGAACACAACGGGCCATCTGAGTTTGGACCGATGAGCGGGGCTCCAAAACATTAAGAAATGTCTGTACTTGAGTACTCCCTTTTCGATTTTTTTTTAAAAAAATGGTACTTTGAATTTTATTAAAGAATATACAAGTGAAGAAACTTTTTTAATTATTTTTCCATAAAATATGATAATTGGTAAAAAGTCCTGGCATACTTTTTTTTTAAATTCTACTTGTTTCCTTTTTTTCATTATATTATTTTGTTTTGTTAAAAACAAATTGGGAGCACTAAAAACGATACTCCATTCTTTGTTTTTTTTATATATTTTCTTTCACCTTGTCTTTTATTCGTTGATTAATAGTAGTGTAATATTTTGTTAAATAGACCTGGTAAAACGGTTTCAGAATTGAAAAAATGAATCGAAATGGGCTGAGATTTGATTTTATATTCGAATTATATAATCAAAAATAATCGGAAATACTAGATACGATTACGACTTGGAACCGATTAAAACTAAACATAAAATCGTTTGAATCCAATATGACTCGAAATACAAGATTAGATTCTATAAAAATACGAATTACATCAAATTTTAAAAGAGATGAAATGAATTTTAATTTAATAATAATATTTTGATGTGTCATAGCCTATAGTCTATATATTAACACACTTTTATTTACTAAATAATCTATTCTTACACAAAATTCATATTAAAAATAATTTTTTTATCAAAAAATGATATGGGCTGAAAATAGCCCAAGAGGCGTAATCAATATAGGTCTGCAAGGAAGGCCCAGTTAATAAGGCTCAGAAATCTTAATATTATATAAATCTGTAATTAATTAATTGACAGATTAATTAAGCCTATTAATAAAACCTAATTTTTGTCTACATTGAAAATGAGTAGTCTACAAATCAAATATTTCTATATGGAGTTAGTTTCCATAAGGAAGGATCTAGAAGCCCATCTAAAGAGGTTATTTCGTCCCCAAGAATTATATTCCTACAAAGAATATGAGTTTAAAAACTCCTATATAAAAGGCATTCACTTTTCCCACATCGAGGAGATGTGAAACAAGCTATGTTCTTTTTCCTATATAAAGAGACTCACAATTAATTTATGAGGGACAAAGGACTTGAACTTATCCCATATTGATGGGATTTGAGTAACAAATCCCTCGAACTACTATATATGTTTGCCTATGTTTGAATAACAAGGGGGACAAATTTATGGATACAACTCCATGTCACAAAGCCCCAAGGGCACCATTATCATGCCCCATGGGCATTACTTAGCCCCGAGGGCATCATCACCATGCCTTGAGAGCACTACTAAGACCCGAGGGTACTATTGGGCATTACTTAGCCCTAAGGTCATCATCACCATGCCTTGAGGGCACTACTAAGCCCTGAGGGCACCATTACCATGCCCCATTGGCATTACTTAACTCCCGAGGGCATCATCACCATGCCTTGAGGGCACTACTAAGCCCCGAGGGCACCATCACCATGCCCCATGGCCATTACTTAACCTTGAGGGCATCATCACCACGCCTTGAGGGCACTACAAATCCCCGAGGGCACCATCACTATGTCCCATGGACATTACTTAGACCTGAGGGCATCATCACCATGCCTTGAGGGCACTACTAAGCACCGAGGGCGACATCACCATGCCCCATGAGCATTACTTAGCTCCGATGACATCATCACCATGCCTTGAGGGCACTACTAAGCCTTGAGGGCACCATCACTATGCCCTAGGGGCACTCCTAAGCCCCGAGGGCGTAAACCACGAGGGCATAATCAACATGCTCTATGGGCACTACTAAGCTCCGAGGGCATCATCACCGAGCTCTGTGGGCAATACTAAGCCTCTATGACATTACTACCAAGCTTAGCCGACACTACTAAGCTCCGAGGGCATCATCACCAAGCTCCGTGGGCGTTACTAAACCTCGAGGGTATGATCACCATGCCCCATGTGCACTACTAAGCCCCGATGGCATCATCACCAAACCTTATGAGTATTACTAAACCCCGAAGGTATCATCACTAAGCCTAATGGGCATTACGAAGCCTTTCATCAACATGCCCCAGGGGCACTACTAAGCCTCGTGTTATCTGCCCTTAAGTACACTAAGTTTGGAGAAAGGGGGGTTGAATACAAACTTAAGAATTAAGGTTAATTCTTGCGGAATAAAGTTTGTTCAAGGACAATGTTTTTGTGTATAGAGAGAACTGATGTAACTAAGAACTTGACAAGAAAAATATTGAAAACAAAACACAACAATGTTAAAAATTACTAGTGGATTGGTTTTCCACTAATATGTTTTTGCTTTCAATTGATCTTAGTACGAATACCAAGCTGCTTACAAAGTGAGTTTTTGAACTCAGAAAAGCACTACAAGATACTACCTATTTTTTTACTGTGCTTTTTGAGTTCTTGATGTTTTTCTACACACTTTGCTACTGTGTACTTCTAACAACTATATAGAAGTTTTCTTCACACCTAATTTCTATCGACAGATAGCAATATAAAATTACAACTTATATTGTTACATGAAAATAGAAACTAGCTACTAGCACAGTCTTCTTTTTGAACTGACTAGCCCTGGAAGTATCTTTGTCTTGATACATTCCTTGAATACTGTGTTGCCTTGAAAGTCTTCACAATCCTGACAGGACTGTCTTCCATTGATTCAGTTTCTGCACAGTTCCCATACTTCTTGTCTTTAACTAAATTGGGAAACCTTAATCAACTGATAAATGCTGTTAAGCTTATCAGTTGATTCTCCTTTGCTTATCAATCGATGGATAGGATATCTGTTGATCAGTTGATGTGTCGATGGATAATTGAGTTATCCATCGACTCCCTATCCATTGATGGTTCCTTATCCGTTGACTGTCTTTATCCATTGATGACTTGTATCTGTTGATAGCTTTCATCCGTTGAGTAGTGTCTTCATCCATCGACTTCAACATCAGTTGATCACTTCACTTGTGAGAATTCTAACTTAGAATATTTACAATTGATCAGCCATTTTCACATCTGTTGAGAAGCTAGAAATTGAAGTCAATAACATCAGTCGACTACTTCATAGCATCCATCGAGGCAATACAATCAATTGATAGTGAAACATAAATCAATGCTACAATCCAGTTTATCAATTGATAAACAAGCTTCAACTGATAACTGGTTTCCTAGTCAATGGATATTTATAAGTCATATCCATCGACCAGTTACAAAGTAATTTTAAGCCCCTATTGAAATTATAAGTAATTTGTTATCATCAAAACTCATAATTCCTAACAATCTTCCCCTATTTATGAATATGTGAAATATGCATAAATTTCCTGTTGATGATAACAAAACTCCTAAACATTTTTATTCTTAGCAAGAATTACAATATTGACAAAGTTAGTTTGAGACAGAGTAATCAGATACCAGTAAAAGATGAATTCTGATAATTTTGATGATTGAGATTGAATCTTCTATCTTCTTCTTCTTCCCTTTGACTCATTCATCTTGTCTTCATTTTCTTTCATCTTCCTGTATAGAGTTCCCTTCAAGATCTTCTCATCTTCAACCCTGTAGTCCAATTGACTTGTTAGATGATTCAATTCCAGATTAGGCAGTTTGTCTATTTCTTGACAAATGTCAATACACTTTTCTCTGCCTTCTCTGTCCTTATATATCATCAAGTAGAATGGCTCATGAAACACCTTTCTTCCTTCAGGGTTTCAGATCTTTATCCTGTCATCCCTTTCTTCTTGAACAGGTGTCTCCCTCATCTTCTTCATTCTCTCAAGGATGGCCTTTCCTAGCTCTTCAGTTAGATAATACTTCCTGTTGAGCAAGGTGTAGATTTTCCTTAAGATGCCATATCCTTGATCCAGGACTTGATTGAATGTAAAAGTTGAATGTGATCCATCTTCATACTCAATGTGAAGAAGATCAACATCCTTCTTCCTTTGTCCTTTTGCTGCAATCATTCCTTCAGCTTTGATTGGCACAAAGTCTTCAGATTTGTGTTTGAACACCTCTATCTCTCTAGCTTGATTACTCCCAGAAGCTTGACCTTTAACCTTGACTTCTTTTGGCTTCTTCTTCTTGTCTCCTTTGTCTTCAACAACCAATTTTGTCTTAACTCTAGAAGTTCTTGGTTCATCTACAGGCTTGTTTGCTCTTTGATTCATTCTTGGCCTCCTTTCACCTTCTTTTCTTCTGGCTTCTCTAATTAGCTTATCCTCCTCATCATATTCCCTTTGCAATTGAATAACTAATTCTTCTTGAGATTTTTCTTGTTTCTCCCTTTCTTTTATGCCAACTACTATGGCTTTGCTCAACAATTTTTCACCTCCACCTGTGACAGCTTCCACTTTCTTTTTGCCAACTTCATTCAGCTTGCCCTTTCCTTTCCTATCACCAGGTTCTGAGCTACTTGAATTGGTCTCCTTGATTTTGCTGGCAATTGAATCAAATTGCCTTACAATATTCTGAGCCAACTCCTGCTTTGGATCTGTAGACTTTGTCACCACAGCTTCACTTTCCTGCTTCTCCCCTTTTTTGTTATCAGCAACTGGCTCTTGTGCTAGTGACTGGGACAGGAGAGGGGTTTCCAAGATTTTGCCCAGGAGGTTGATTTGAGTGACTTAGTTCTTCATGATTTGCTGCATGTGGAGCTCCATGGCAGTTACTCTTTTCTCCAATTCAACTACCTTGTCCTTGGCTGAATACTCAGTATCTAACCTTTGCTTGATTCTGGTTAACATTGTGAGGCTGAGTCTAGAATCAATGGTGTTGTCAAAATGCATCCTAGAACTGTCAATTTCCTCCCTTATCTTCTTCAACTCATATCTAGAGCCTATGACATGCATTTTCTCGATCTTCAGGTTGTCTCTGTAGAAGTTCAGAATTCTTCTGTGCAAGGGATCCACCACATCCACTTCCACCATTGATCTTCTGTAGTGAGAGATAATGGCCCTTTCTGTGTCAGCCAAACTGGTTTCATCACTGGCCACTTGTGGATCTAGAAGTTCATCATCAGAAATGTCTTCAAAATCTTTAGGGTTCATGTGGGATACATCATCAGGTTGATAGGCCAAAAACTCCTTCCCACTCCTGAATTGCTCCTCTGTCTGCACCAAACCCAGCATTTGCTCAGCTACTTGATTAGATGTTGCTGCTAGTTCTTGATAATGAGGATCTCCATGTTGAAAGGTTGAAGCATCAAGATTGACTTCAATTTCATCCTCCACCTCCAGGTTGACTTCTGTAACTCCTGCAGGAACTCCATAGTCTATAACTCCCCCTGACTCTAACCCCAACTCCTGGGTGAGTTCTGCTGCAACCTGCTCAATTTTAGAAGATGATGCTTCATTAGATTGAAAAATTGATTTCTCTCTATTCTTTTCTCTCTCACTCTCATCACTCTGTTTTTGCATCAGGATCTCATCCTGGATTCTCACATCTCCCTCACTAAGCTCTCATTTTGCATCACCTTCTAAGGTGGAACTCTCTTTTCTCACACCCTCTCCTTTTGCCACCTCAGAAGAAGTTGAGGGCCCCTCATTCACACACTCTCCTTTTGCCAAGGTATGCAAACCTTGCCTCTCACTCACCTCACCCACTCCACTCAATCCTAGTAGGGTGTTGGCCACGATTGTTTTAGTGGTTCATGGATTGGAATAAAAGGCTCAATCGATGGATAAGAGATATCCATCGATGAAGGAATATCCGTTGATGGGAGCTCGTCGATGGATGTAAGGATATCCATCGATGGAAGTGAACTAGTCAATGGATGTTGAAATTTATCAGTTGATGGAATGACATCCATTGACTTGTTGAAATTTTCAGCATTTTCCTAATCAACCAAGGTGTTAACCTTATTTGGTGATGCAGGTGAGAGTGTTGACTCCACCCTGAGTTGTAAAGAGGGTGAATTTGAAATAATGAAGTTGTCAATCAACACTGTTTCTGAAGAAATAGATTTTGAAGGAGATTGAGGAGAAGAGACAGATAAAGAATGTGGCTGTGCCTCAGGAAGATTCTGAGACACATCAAAAGAAGAGAGTGAATGCTCCACCAAATTTTCATTTGGCTTTGCATGTGTGTGTGTACCCTGTGCAGTATTTGTAACCTTCTTTCTCCTTTTATATGGCTGTATTGTTTGGTGACCCTTATCCCCATCTGATGGTCTTGGTTGAGACCTCTTTTCAATAGTTACACCTTTTTGAGAAGATGCAACTAGGGATGTGTTTAAGTCCTTTACTACAGCTGTTGGAGATTACGAAGCTGTATGTATAGTAATCATGATAACTCAACACTAGAACAGGACAAGTAAATAATACTACACCTACACAGAAATCAGGAAGAAATGAAGACAAGGCAAATACAGTGAATCAAGACATTAGAAGAAGTTTTGAAGTCTACTACAGGTCACTGAAAGAAGTACATTAATATGTTCATGCCTCAGTGAAGAATAAAGTGTAAAGACTTTTAGGGTTTCAGAAGTGTTAAAGATTCAGTATAGAAGTGCCACTAGAAGATTTCAGTGTACCAGCATTGATTGAAGATAGACAATGTTCGAAGCATAGGAATCTAGAAGAATTGAAGACATGGTAAAGACAAGTGTCTAAGTACCAGAAAAGATTCCAGTGAAATTACAGTGTTTATTGACAGTCAGTGTTCGAAGCAATGAAGTTGCTGCAAACTTAACAATGTAAGTAAAGCAATAATACGAAGACCTGGATCGAAGTTAGTCGTCTGTGAACCAGACCAGTTGCACTAGGCGTCAGCAGTCTGTGAAAGGAATCTGAGTATTAACTACAGAAGAATTGTTAAGTTGAAGAACGTACTTGAAAAGAACAGTTATTTATTAAGGTACGAAAGGTAATTTGTAGAGGCTACAGCCAAACAGCTAAACAGCTCAAAGGGTGCAGGGTGCAAAGTGTCACAACCTTGGTATGAAAAGTGAAGGTTTCTGAACTACAGTCGAAGAACAGGAACAGCTCAGGGTACAGGGTGTAAAGTGACAAGACTTTGGTACAGAAAGTGGAAGTTTGGGAACTTCAGGCAGAGAACAAAAAGTGTGTCAAAGTGCAGTGGCTAAACTGCACTTTGACCAATCAAGCGCCACTCACAAGCTGCGTCACTTTCCTTGGTTAGAAATTTCAATCAAGTCTATGTTGCGCCTCCTCTCTTAGCTCCCTGTAGTAGCGCCACTCAGCCCTTAGCCATTCAAATTCAAGCAGCTACTTTAATTGATTTAAAAGTCTACACAATTAAAGTGAGGTCAGCCACTCATTCGGAGAGTCGTCTTCTTCAACACAAATAATATGTAGAGAGCTACTGCCATGGCTGGGGCAAGAAGAAATAATTTATACACATCGATACCTTGCTCCCGGTCAGATATTAGGACCCGGTTCTTTAATGAAAAATGCTCAGGGCTCCTAGATATCACTCCCTACGGACTCAGTTTTTCCTTGTACTAATTTAGATATATTTGTATAGGAACTGAGCCTAATATTTTTGTGTTAGTAGCAAAGAACTAATTTGTTCTTTGGAAGCCAGTTATATTTTTAACTGGGTGTAGCAACCTCAGGGATTATATACGAAAGTAATATTCCCCGAAACTTGTCTCCATAATTTACCTGCTAATTTTCTTGAACCTAATTGATTTATCCGATCTCACAGAAAATTAGTAGGCAATTCACCTAAACACTACAAATGGCCAAACCCACTCTGAAGCAATAATTTATTTATCCGCAAATTCTGAAAAGAATTTAAATTATTGTGAATATCGTATTCAACCCCCCTTCTACGATATTTCGGGACCTAACAATTGGTATCAGAGCTGACTGATTGATATACAAATCAGAATCCGTAACTCAGTGAAGCTCACCAAGCCCAAGCTGCTTATCAAAAGGAGGCCGTGTTAAATAAGTTTAATTATAAACTTTTAATAAGTTTATTTTATAAACTTTATAAAATTTATTTTATAAACTTTTATTAGTTTATGTTATAAATTTTAATTAGTTTATTTTATAAATTTTATATTAAATTTATTTTATAAACTTTTATAAAATTTATTTTATAAACTTTTATTAGTTTATGTTATAAATTTTAATTAGTTTATTTTATAAACTTTAAATTAAATTTATTTTATAAACTTTTATAAAATTTGTTTTATAAATTTTTATAAGTTTATATTATAAATTTTAATTAGTTTATTTTAAAAATTAAATAAAGTTTAAAATCTAAATTTATTAAACAATTTTGGTGGTCCAATTTTTGTTTCAACTCGAGCAGTTCATTCTTTTGGTGCCACGACATGAAAACAAAGCAGCGTAACATCCTGTTAGTTGCGCCTCTCCATGGAAACCACTGTGACCAGCGCCACAAAGAATTAATCAAAAACATATCTGGTCATGCACGCGCCTATGGTTCGTAGTTGAAGATTTTTCCGGGTATTGAAGACAACAAAAATTGACTGAAGATTATCCAATGAAGTTAATTCTGGAACAGGCTGAAGAAGTTGTGGTATTAATTTCCTCAGAGGTTTACTTCATAGGATCCCACTAATATTTTGGAAGCTGCAAAAGAAGAAATTAATTTGGGTACAGTTTTTGGTTAATTTGAGTTGAATTTTTGGATGAAAAATCTTAGGGGTTTGAAGTAGTGAAGGAGAACAAACTGGACATCCTGGAATCTCAGTACAAGCCTTAAAGATTATTCTACAGAGAGATTACAGGATGTTCGTGCTAACACTGCAGATCATCTGGAACACAGGATACAGCCAACAGGGATTTAAGGATACAACCACATTGTCTGTAAAAGACCTGTATGTGCTGAAGGCCTATGAACTAGAACAAGAGTTGAAGAAGATAATATTTGGTAAAGCAGGTTGTTAGCATATCCACTATATTTGTGACCCATGAACCAAATTTGATTGACGTCAAGGTTGAAAACCTCTGAACAGAAACGAATTGATCCTAGAAGCTGAATTGAAGATGTTGTAGCTCGAGGTAGTGGTCAAGGTGTTGTATGTTAATTTGACACTTTGGAATAACTTGAGAACTGGACTGCAAGTCAAGCCTGCAGGGCAACAGGAAGTTCAGTGACATCAGATTCAGACGGAATCCTAATTCTAAATCTAAGGTCCTTACCTATAGATTCCATGGAGGAGATTTTCAAGAACAGTTCAAGAGGCGGTTGCAAGACAGGGATGGTTGATTATAAAAGACAAGATAAGGGTTTGCTACACAGTTTGAAGAAGCCTAGACAAGCAAATGATGACAGACACTATGTTGGGTTAAAGCAGGAATCTCAGGCATTAGTGAGGATGCAGTAAGGGAAAGCATTTATTGATGAAGTTAAATGCAAGGATGATTCTATCAGTGACAGTGATGAACCAAATGGAAATCTGGCATCAATGACCAACACTGGAGATGAATCACTAAGCACTTCACAGGTACACTTTCTAACTAGTATACGTTTATCTAATTCAAAACTGTATGTTTATTAAGTTTTGAAATGTAGTATATTCATGACAGCATGTTAGCATCTTAGGACTTAAATGCTTAATTGATTGTTAAGAATACGATTGCATGCTAGGTTTCATGAGTTTAATTAGTACATTTCATACTTAATTTTATTTGCAGTAAAATGAATATCTAGAATTAGATAGGGTGTTCTAGACGGTTAGGTGTATCCCTGAACATTTGTTGGAACTTGATTAAACCTTCTGTGATTTAATACCTCTGCTAATGTTGTGAAAATTGCTAATAGACAAACAGGTCATAGATAAGATATTTTATATTTGTTCTTATTGTGATAAATGACTTGTTAAGTGTATGTAGAATTTGATATTGCTCATAATGTCTTATTCAAATATTCTGCATATTCTTAAAATTGTTTATATGCTTATTTTCACATGATTTGCTCCTACTCACATGGTTGTACTTAAATGCTATATTAGATCATGTATTGCTTGTTAGGGATAAAAGGAATAAAAGATGGTAGAATTATCTTAGTCAGTAAAATTGTAGATTCGAAGCTTAATCTAAAACTGACTTAGGTAATTAGAGATAGTTAAATATGTTATACAACGACAGAATGGATTAGAAAGAATTAATAATTAATAATTAATTTGTTAGTTCTTCTATCCATGTGCTTTTAGAAAATAATTGAATATCTGTAAATCTGCTTTATATCTGTTACACTTGTGTAGAATGATTAAAGTAGATAGTACTGAATTTTTTAATATACATATTGAAGCTGTTGTTACCTTTGATAATATCTCTAACCCATCTGGACTCAATTAAAATTGAGTACCAAGAAGCTTAATCATTTGTGATTGCAGAGTATGTAACAAAAGTCAAAAGTTATGTGACTTCGTGACATTTATTGTTCAAGGCATATGATTAAGATTAAAGCTCTACTATCATAGTTGGTTGAGAAGGCCTCCCCGATGGTAACCTTTAGAGATGACAGCAAATGATGTACAAGGGATATGGCTATCATGTTTTAAGAACTGTCATCAGTGGAAGCATCTTTCTTGTTGAAGGAGTTAAGCACTTTTTAGAGGGCACTAGGGAATTCTTCATCAAGGGTTTTCTGGAGAAGTGTTTGATCTCAAGCAAGAAGGTTGGAAGCTCGCTCAACTGAGAGTGAGGAAGTTTGTTCGTAGCTGACATGGAATTTGGATGCAAAGGTGAAGTCAACTTTTTAGTAAAGCTTCATCAATGAAGAGTTAGCTATGGCAAAGGAAGCTCTCACACTTGTTAGTCAGCAAGACAATGGATTCTATGATAAAGATGAAATTGGTGAGAGGACTGCTTCATATGGAATTCTATCAAGAAGGACATTTTGAAGTATGTCACATAGGGAAGTCAATGAAAACATCACACTGAAGAAAAGTCATAAGCTTAGTGGTGATTGAAATTGGTAACCCTAATTACAGATTGGTGATGTTCAAGCATTCAACAGACAAAATGTCACAATGGTGATTGATCAAATAAGGAAGATCAAGTTGGAAATAATTGGTAAGTTGTGAGAACTTTGAAGTCAGATATTGGAACTGCATTTCGCGAGTGAAGTTCTAAATGAAGTCTGCACTGAAAAGGTATTTGGAAGCTGAAGCAATTAACACATCATGCTGCTTTATTCAACAAGATCGTGAAAAGACATCATTTGAGTTAATGGCCAACCAGAAGCAAACACTGAAGCTCTTTCGTGTGTTTGGAGGGAATTGATTTATAATGAAGATTTAAATGAGTATCTTGACAAGAAGTTAAGGCTCATGGAACAATTCTCCTCGGCTACTCATAAGTGATTAAAAGTCTGAATGTGACGACCAACTACACCAAGCTCTCAAGCATTCAAATGAACGACCATTCTGAATCTTTGACAAATTCAGATACTGATGTAGAAGCTGAGGTTGCAGAAGGAATTAATGTTTAGCAGCAACTCAGGGGAGCAAATGAAAGAAGTATCTACTAGTCATGCTCAACAATGAAGATCAAAGGATTTCATTAAGAACATTTCTGCCAAGACAAAAGGTTTGAAGTCAAGTTCAATCCTGGAGTCTCGTTCTTAGTGATCCGGATTCTTGTGTAAAGGCTAGAAGTGCTAATCAAGATGAACATATATTCTTCGGAACCTAACAGTTAGGAGAGAGCAATTGTCAACATTTAACAATTGGTATCACCCATCAATTGGTATCCCAAAGAATACTGAAGGAGCACAGATTGATCCAGATTGAGTGATTGCAATGCAAGATGATCTCAATCAGTTAGAAGGCAGAAACCACTGAAGCTGGAACCCAAACCACTAAAGTCGAAGCTGAAACTGGTACAGTAAGGGTTCACAGAAACTGGATGACTATTTGGCATTGTTATGAGGGACAAAGCCAAACTGGTTGCTACAGGACTTTAAAGCAGAAGGTATCGACGATGATGGAAACAGAATCTTCGGGACTTTCAAGATCAAGCAGTAAGCGTCAGTGTCGAGACTTGATCCTTTGGGACTCATCAATGGGGACCTAACAATATTCAGGGACCCAACGATTAGGACCTAACATCTAGCACATGTGGAACATTCAAGCATGAAGATCTATCAAATGAGTGTGAACAAGTGCACTCCTGAATGGTGAGCTAGAAGATGAAGTTGCAGATCCATTACAATTTGTATTTCATTCTCTTCTCAGGACTCGCTATGACGGAGGTAAGGGCTCAAGCAAAACGTCAAGGACATGGTATGACTCGCTAACTGTTAATTACTTAAAAGTAATTTTACATTTGAGTTGTTATGCATATCTCTCTAGAAATGCAAGGCACACACAATGTCACATATATGTGCAAGTATACCTTAATTCTCGATATGCCTGTGTGCAAGTTTCCAAGTGGATACTAGAGAATCTTATCTTATAGCTAAGTTATGAATTGATAAATATCTTAGGGGATTACCAATTCTTGGAATCTGGGACCCTTAAGATAATAGGTTTAACCTAATTGACTATATAGATATAGATAATGCAGGTTGTACGAAAGACAGGGAAGTCATTCCTAGAAGCTGTCAATTTCCAACAACTCTGTTGAACTCTTCCCACCACTGAAGAAACAAGCGCATGGACACCAGATATCATTTCTTTTGAGAGTGTTCTTAGTCGAATAACTTGCAGATTTTTGCTAAATAACTTGATGAATTTATTTTATCTAAGTTGGTTAGTAAACTTGGGATATTATTAATATGCATATTTATTGAAAATCCCATCTGCAAGGAATTCTCAAATGAGTTCACAAGTATTACTTTTTTTTCCGATCCAAAGGACTTGTGAATTTATTTGAAATCCAGATCCTCATACTTTTTGCTATTAGTTTAATTATCATGCTTACAATGTTTTATGCATGAGTGGTAGTTAAATTACTTAGCATAAGTAAGAAGCATAATTATTTGTATGTCTTAAATATTTGATGAGTATTAGTCAATGATATCTTACTTAATTGTTCTGATATTTTGCTCTGATATTCTTAAATATTTTATTACAAATAATTGTGATACTTTTGATATTAGTGACGGTATTTAGAATTTCTGTTCTAAATAATCAATGCAAATTTCAAAACTCACTAATATTGGAAGATGAAGTATTTTCTAAGTTATGTGTATAAAATTCTCAATATTTTATATACTTAGAAAATATTTCTAAAAATAAGTTTGTTTGCGAGGAGTTGTAAAAAGAATCACAAGTATTATTTTTTTTCTTATTTAAAGGACTTGTGAATTTCTTTTCAACTATAACCTCGAGCTTACGTATATCAATTAATAATTGTTATGAGCATGCTTACAATGTGCAAAGTGACAATTATTAGATATGGCGTAGGAAGTTAGATGCTAATATTCAATCTAATGAATATTTTAGTATTTAGCGAATTTATTTTATCTTATTGAAATTATGGATTGAAGCAATTCAATGATTATTAGTTTCATAATTTTGATTTGATAAAATAACAGAAGCACAATTTCTTGCATCTTGAAATTATTGATAAATATCGAATAATTGGTATCAGCGTGCAATTAATTGTGATATTTTTAATATTAGTGATAATACAAGTTGTTTATCTGAAATCACTAATAATAAAAATATATCAATGCTTATTGTTCTACTGAATAATTGCCTTGTATAGTTTATATATATGCATGTGATTGGCAATTGCTTAGTACAGCATAAGTATTTAATTTATTTTGATTTATTTAAATCATGAAGATATAAAACAATTCAGTGAAATATCTGTTCCATGATTTAAGTAAATTAAAACAAATTCAAAGCATAATTATTTGTAGTACAAGTATTATCTTTTATTACTTTGTGATAATTGAATAATTTTTTATTGCAAAATAATTGTGATATATTGATACTAATGGATTTACTTAGTTTTTATCCTTAGCAACAATTGGTATCAATATATTTAGTTTTCTTTCTTTAATTGGTTTACGATCCTGAATGTATTTAAAAGAAATTTTTGTCTATTTCTTTTTCAAAATGTTTTATTCAAAGATACATTCATTTTTCTATCAGTTTTAGTTGAGAAAACTTAAGAATTCTTTTTCAAAACTTCTCTTTTGAAAAACTTTTCTTAAGGATAATCTTTCTTTTATCTCGAAATTTTATCCTCTCCCAAAAGCTTGTTTTAAATGTTTTATCTTTAAAAAGCTTTTTCTCTCTTTTGAAAATGTGTTTTAACTTCGAGGTACCAATCACTTGTAAATTGATTTGTTTTCAAATACTTGTTTCAATGTATGTTTCACATTGATTCATAGTACCAAAACAGTGGTTGTTGCTTTGAAGGCCTAGTACTGTCATGTTAAGCATTCATCCTAACCCCAATTGTCATGTTTTTATTTTAAGTCGGGAACATTATCAGGCAGACGAAAATGATGTAAATCAAAATTGCTTTATGAGTCGGAAAATCATTCTCTTCTATCTGATAAGGATGTTTTGTAAAACTGTTTTCAAAACATACAGTGCTTAGGTTTAATGGAAAAGAATCATTTTATTGAGATAAAATTTGGTAAGAGAGTTGAATTTCTTCTTTGGTATAAATTCCCGCGTTTTATTATGGGAAGTTTGCCTTATAAGAAATTAATAAGCAATATAAACTTTTTCTCTGATACTCCAGCGTTTTATTATGGGATAAGTATCTTAAGGAAAATTTTCATTGGTGTCAGGCTCTAATATGATAAATTTTTCGATCTAACAAAACTCTTTTATTAAAAGTGCTTTAATGCAATCTTTTTCCATTCCTTCTTATATTTTTCTTTCTCCTTGAGATGAAAAATATGTTTTGGAATGTTAAAGTGATTATCTTGTTATCTTTTAAAAATGATTTTATCTGTTTAGCCCCCAGTGGCTACAGAAGCTGGCCAGGAGGTTGAAAATCCATCAATCTCTGACCCAGGCCTTAATACCAAACACTCATTCATCCACTTCCTTATATTAACCCTTGGAGTTATAAGGAACATATATTTGTTAGAGGTTGATAAAGGAGAAATAAGGATGAAGTCGGTAGTGCACCCACAGCTCTACCTCCAGCGAAGTAAAGAAGTATATAAACTGAGGTATCTGTAAGCTCATCTGTATCTTCTCAAAAAGATGCAGAGCTGAAAAGGCAATAAAACTGTCTCTGGAATCATTCTCTCAACAGGATGAGTCCATTGAAATTCGCTCGTCAGCCAGAGCATCTTGTAATGAGTCAAGCACACCACCGGCACTCACGCTGATGGTAAGCCTAAACAGATATATTCTAAGCACACATTGCAAGAAGTGCACAGTGAGTGGTATAGGCATATTAACAAATCACCCGTCATAGGGTTAAGAGGGAAACGTAGACTCTAATTTGCCATTCATTACATTGTCTACTACGTCGCCCCTCCTGGAAGGAACATTTCCAGATCCTGAAAAGGAATGTCCACCTCCCGTTTACGGAGAAGGTGTGAGGCAACTCCTTGATAGAACAAGGCAGGATTCCCAAAAAGATTTTAAAATCTTGGGATAACCCATCTCAAAGAGGTGACGCTCCACTAGACAGTGATTTAGCTATTGCTATTGACTCTGGTGTGAGACAGTGCTTATGCATGACAGATCAACAACATCTCTATGAGGCAATTCTCCACTTGATAGTGATTCAGTTTATTCTGATGAATTAGGTGTTGGGAATTTGTATGAATTGACGGATTTCACTTGCAGGTACAGAAGGCTAAATTTGATTTGCAGCGTGAAAGTGAGAGAGAGAAACACTTAAGTGAAAGTGAGGGAGAGATACACATGAGTGAGAGATAGGGAGAGAAAGAGTGAAACACTTCTAAGTGCTCGACACTTGAGTGTAAACACCAACAGAACGTAGTAGAAGTGAGGAAACCATAAGCCAAACACTTACCCTTGCTACTTGCTACTTCTGGAAGAAAAGTTACTATATTTTTCCCGTTCAACGACAGACGAGAACCTTCTTTGGAAGACAAACCATTTAAAAGAGGACCTATCAATTGGTATTAACATTTGGTATCTTCAAAAGTGGGCCATTGGAGGATTCCTCAACTAAGGGGGAGAAGTTATAGTGTTATAGTTATAACAAGAAAAAGGATAAGGGGGAGAAGTTATAATGTTATAGCTATAACAAAAAAAAAAAGTGAATTTAATAAGTCTTATCTTTGTATCCTTCGGAAGAGTTAAGAGTTAATTTCCTAAAGGGGTTCGTATCCTGGACTCTTAAGGTAAGTTACTGGATCCTGGTTTTATAAAGGGGTTCGTATCCTGGAAGATCCTTGGAGAAAGGGGTTCATATCTTTGGGAGAAGCTAATATCCTTAGGGGGAGATTTTAGACAGGAAAAAGAAAATCTTATCTTCTGATCCTGAGGGGAAACAACAGAAATATGGGAGAATCAAGAAGCTGTATCCTATACTTGAAAGGAGTTGTCAGAAGAGGATTCATAATCCAAGTGGGAAGAACAGAGATGACTATTACATTGATTTTCTAAAGGGAGAAGAAGAATAAGAAGGAGAATCACATTCGTAGGGGGAGAACATTATTTGAGCTATGTTCAGTATTCTATTGAAGACGTACCCAGGAATAATGATTCTTATGAAGCTCTGTTCATGATAAGTTCTTTAAGTTCAAAACTATGAAGGATTTTGAAACGGAGAAAGCTCAAATAGACAGAAATGAAGATGATACAATTTGGATATCAGTTCGACTTAAGAGGAACAAACATCTTTCGTTTCAGTCACACAAGAAATCTAGAAGTGCAGTATCTGATCCAGAAAAACCAGTAGCATTATTTACAAGTCTCGGACGATTACTTTTTCTAGTTGTTAGTTGAGTTATCCTCCCTAGATGATTTGTTTGCTAAAAGTTTAACAATCAAATAGGGGGAGATTGTTGGAGATTACGAAGCTGTATGTATAGTAATCATGATAACTCAACACTAGAACAGGACAAGTAAATAATACTACACCTACACAGAAATCAGGAAGAAATGAAGACAAGGCAAATACAGTGAATCAAGACATTAGAAGAAGTTTTGAAGTCTACTACAGGTCACTGAAAGAAGTACATTAATATGTTCATGCCTCAGTGAAGAATAAAGTGTAAAGACTTTTAGGGTTTCAGAAGTGTTAAAGATTCAGTATAGAAGTGCCACTAGAAGATTTCAGTGTACCAGCATTGATTGAAGATAGACAATGTTCGAAGCATAGGAATCTAGAAGAATTGAAGACATGGTAAAGACAAGTGTCTAAGTACCAGAAAAGATTCCAGTGAAATTACAGTGTTTATTGACAGTCAGTGTTCGAAGCAATGAAGTTGCTGCAAACTTAACAATGTAAGTAAAGCAATAATACGAAGACCTGGATCGAAGTTAGTCGTCTGTGAACCAGACCAGTTGCACTAGGCGTCAGCAGTCTGTGAAAGGAATCTGAGTATTAACTACAGAAGAATTGTTAAGTTGAAGAACGTACTTGAAAAGAACAGTTATTTATTAAGGTACGAAAGGTAATTTGTAGAGGCTACAGCCAAACAGCTAAACAGCTCAAAGGGTGCAGGGTGCAAAGTGTCACAACCTTGGTATGAAAAGTGAAGGTTTCTGAACTACAGTCGAAGAACAGGAACAGCTCAGGGTACAGGGTGTAAAGTGACAAGACTTTGGTACAGAAAGTGGAAGTTTGGGAACTTCAGGCAGAGAACAAAAAGTGTGTCAAAGTGCAGTGGCTAAACTGCACTTTGACCAATCAAGCGCCACTCACAAGCTGCGTCACTTTCCTTGGTTAGAAATTTCAATCAAGTCTATGTTGCGCCTCCTCTCTTAGCTCCCTGTAGTAGCGCCACTCAGCCCTTAGCCATTCAAATTCAAGCAGCTACTTTAATTGATTTAAAAGTCTACACAATTAAAGTGAGGTCAGCCACTCATTCGGAGAGTCGTCTTCTTCAACACAAATAATATGTAGAGAGCTACTGCCATGGCTGGGGCAAGAAGAAATAATTTATACACATCGATACCTTGCTCCCGGTCAGATATTAGGACCCGGTTCTTTAATGAAAAATGCTCAGGGCTCCTAGATATCACTCCCTACGGACTCAGTTTTTCCTTGTACTAATTTAGATATATTTGTATAGGAACTGAGCCTAATATTTTTGTGTTAGTAGCAAAGAACTAATTTGTTCTTTGGAAGCCAGTTATATTTTTAACTGGGTGTAGCAACCTCAGGGATTATATACGAAAGTAATATTCCCCGAAACTTGTCTCCATAATTTACCTGCTAATTTTCTTGAACCTAATTGATTTATCCGATCTCACAGAAAATTAGTAGGCAATTCACCTAAACACTACAAATGGCCAAACCCACTCTGAAGCAATAATTTATTTATCCGCAAATTCTGAAAAGAATTTAAATTATTGTGAATATCGTATTCAACCCCCCTTCTACGATATTTCGGGACCTAACAACAGCCTCAATCTGTTGGGAGATTGGGCTGGTGGCTGGCTGGTTCCTCTCAATCTCACTCTCCTTATCCTTCTGGCTTTCTTGATGTTGGCCAGTTCCCTCACCCTTATCAACCACCTTCACACTCCCCTCAGTGGTTTTTCTTTTCTTAGTTTTTACAACAGTAGTCTTTTGAGAAACTACTGAGGTGATTTGTTTAGACTTGTGTTTGGAAGGTTGTGCAACTTGGGTAGGAGGGATGGAGGCATTTCCATCTCCCTCCATTATTGCAGAAGGCAAAGAAATTTGAGTGATTGAGGAAGAAGTTAAAAGATTGAGATTTTTAAGATATACCTGTACAAGAGGAGGATAAATGAGGCACAACTTAGGATGTAAGTTGATTCTCACAAGATCCTTGAAAACCCTCTTGTTTTGCATCCATGGCTCCAAGGACTCCATATCTGCACTAATCTTGTATTCTCCAATGGAGGCATTAATAATCATCATGAAAAATCTAGCAAAATAAATGTTATTTTTCCTAGATGCCTTGGTTCCTAACTTAGCAGTTAATTCATTTAGGAGTAGTGTGCCAAAATTGAAGTATTTATCAAACAGGACAGAATAAGCAATTTCTTGCATACTAGTTGTAATTGCATCAAAATTACTTATTTTTCCAGAAAATACTTTAATAATGGCATCAAAGAAGTAACTCCATTCTTTTCTAAGGTTTTTCCTAACAACTTCTCCTAATCCTGTTTCAGCATTTGCATAATTAACAGATTCTAACATGTCCCTAATTTCTGCTTCAGTTGGAGGCTTATCACAATTATTTGCAGGTAATTCTAAGCATTCAGATAAAGAAGTACTGGTAATGGTGTAGGAATTACCTCTGCAAGTGTAAGTGATTACCTTCCCGTCTTGTGATACTTCTGCAGAGTTCCACAGTTCCTCAACAAATGAACACACAATTGTGGGTGCTTCGCTGAAAGCTTTGGACACTTTGCAGTCACCCATGAATCGCATCAAGGGATGGAAATCCACGGGAGCATCGTTCAAAGTCAGGCATGCTGTGAAGTTATTCTGCTCGTAGATGAACCCAGTGGAGGAAACAATCTTCTTTTGTGGTGCCATTTGTCAGTTTATTCTTAAGAGATTAAAGAGAACTTGAAAGAGATTAAGAGAATTAGAGAAAATTAGCTTGAGAGAGAGACAGAGTTCCAGAGATTAGAAAATAAAATAGCAAGTAAGAATGAATTGTTAATTGTAACTGCTATTTATATTTTCTGATATTAAAATGACTTGAAAAGTCTTTTTAATTTAGGATATAACCGTTGATGAATAAAAGAGAGTAGTATGTTACCCTAAATGGTAATTATCCAATGGCTATAATCTGATCAACGGATGAATAAAACTGTAGAAATTCTATTACTATCGACGGATAAAATAAAAAGTTAATCATTTATCGATCGATCACTAACTACCAGGGTAATTACCTGTCTATAGATAAATATCCATCGATAGGAATAAAATTTATTTGTTGATCAAATAAGAAAGAATTTATCCATCGATAAACAATTACTGAGGTAATTATCTGTCGATAGATAAATATCCATTGATAATTAACACATTTATCAATTGATTACTTGGTTTCAATAGATAATTGTGAACAATGGCTACAAGACAAAGAAAACTTGACAGACATTTCAAGATTGAGCAAAATTAAGCATACCTAACTCACAGACTAATCTATTAAAAGTAGATTCATCTAGAGGTTTGGTAATGATGTCTGCAAGTTGTTGTTCACTAGGGACAAAATGTAATTCAACTGTACCATTCATTACATGTTCCCTAATGAAATGATACCTTATGTCAATGTGTTTGGTTCTGGAATGTTGCACAGGATTTTCTGTTATTGCAATGGCACTTGTATTGTCATAGAAGATGGGAATCTTGTTCAAGTTGAACCCATAGTCAAATAGTTGATTCCTCATCCATAATATTTGTGCACAGCAACTTCCAGCAGCAATGTACTCAGCTTCTGCGGTTGAAGTCGATACTGAATGTTGCTTTTTACTAAACCATGACACAAGTTTGTTTCCTAGAAATTGACAGGTGCCTGTAGTACTTTTCCTGTCTATTTTGCAACCTGCATAATCTGCATCTGAGTAGCCTATTAGATTAAAACCAGAATCTCTAGGATACCAAATACCTAAATTTGATGTACCCTTGAGATACCTAAAAATTCTTTTAATAACCACTAAATGAGATTCTCTAGCATCAGCTTGAAATCTAGCACATAAGCATGTAGAGAACATTATATCTGGCCTACTAGCAGTTAAATATAAAAGAGAGCCTACCATGCCTCTATAACTTGAAATATCCACCTTAGCTTCCTTGGTGTTTAATTCAAGTTTAGTGGCAGTGGCCATGAGAGTTTTTGCAAAAGAACATTCACTTAAGTCAAATTTCTTTAATAAATCATGAATGTACTTTGTTTGACTTATAAAAATACCATCCTTAACTTGTTTGACTTGCAACCCAAGAAAGTAGGTAAGCTCTCCCATCATGCTCATTTCATATTTACTCTGCATTAATTTGGCAAACTTTTTGCAAAGTCCCTCATTAGTTGAGCCAAAAATAATGTCATCCACATAAATTTGTACAAGAATAATAGAGCCATTAACATTTCTACTGAATAGAGTTTTATCAACAGTACCTCTTGTGAAGTGATTCTCAATGAGGAACTGAGATAAAGTGTCATACCAGGCCCTTGGTGCTTGCTTCAAGCCATAGAGTGCTTTGAGTAGATAGTAGACAAAGTCAGGGAAATTTGGATCTTCAAAGCCAGGAGGTTGTTCCACATAGACTTCCTCTTCTAGTACCCCATTCAAAAAAGCACTTTTCACATCCATCTGATAGACTCTGAAATTAGCATGTGCAGCATAAGCTAGAAAGATTTTGATTGCTTCTAACCTTGCAACTGGTGCAAATGTTTCATCAAAATCAATTCCTTCTTCTTGTGAATATCAAGCCTTGCTTTGTTTCTAGTCACAATACTAGTTTCATCCATTTTGTTTCTGAATACCCATTTTGTACCAATTACTGATCTATCTTTTGGTCTGGGCACCAGCTTCCATACTTTATTTCTTTCAAATTGATTCAGTTCTTCTTGCATAGCCAAAACCCAATCAGGATCCATGAGAGCCTCTTCAATTCTTTTGGGTTCTTCTTGAGATAGAAAACTGCTATACAGACACTCATTTTGAGTAGAACTTCTTGTCTTGACACCATCTTCTGCATTTCCAATGATTAGTTCAAATGGATGGCTTCTTGTCCATTTTCTTTGAGGAGGCAAATTTTGCCTTGATGATGAAGCTTCATGATCATTTGTATTGAACTCAAAATGATCTGAATTTGTAGATTGATTCTGAAACCCTCCCCCTGAAGTGGATACCCTAGATGTAGATTGTTGATTATTCGTTGAGGAGTTATCAGTTGATGCATTATCAGTTGATGGATTTCTGTCAACTGATAAATTATCCATTGATGCAGTAACATCAACTGATATTGGGTTTCTGAAAACTTGAGGTTTTATAATTTCTGCCTCTTCATCATCATTTACATCATTTGATTCATTCTCAAAGTGCAGTATGTCATGATTTCCTTCATCAAACAAGCCTTGAATCTTTTTATCATCAAATACTACATGTACAGATTCCATAACAATGTGTAGTCTGAGATTGTAGACTCTATAGGCTATGCCTGATAGTGCATACCCAACAAATATAGCTTCATCAGCCTTGGCTTCAAATTTTCCTAGGTTTTCACCTTGATTTCTTAGCACATAGCATTTGCAGCCAAAAACATGAAGAAACCACACTTTTGTCTTTTTGTCTTTCTTGATCAATTGATAAGGGGTCTTCCCTTGAGCTTGATTTACTAAGGAGATGTTTTGAATGTAACATGCGGTGTTTATGGCCTCAGCCCAGAAATATGTTGGTAGTTTGGCATCCTCCAACATGGTTCTAGCTGCTTCAGTGGTTAAGGTTCCTAAACCTAATATGATTCTAAGGCTCCCAACGTCTATGTAAAGGGCCTAACCCCTCATTCTTACTACGTCCTGGCTTGATTATCAACACGCTTGAGATACATAGGCATTTTGATAGAACATAGATAGTTTCGACAAGCAAGCGCATCCATTAAAGCTTGACAATCTCCGAAACAGATCATAATTAATATGCCCTAGTTTTTATTCTATAACATTTGGCGTCGTCTGTGGGAAATGAACGTTAACCACGCCGAGAACACGAAACACTTTTAGATTTGAAGATCAACCTCCTTCAACAGAGTCATCACTATGGGACTCCCGCCACCACTACTCATGGAATGAATTCTCAAGGCATGAGTGTCCAACGAGTTTTGAACCCCATGGGATGAATTCCCAATCTCAAGGGACAATTCAAAATCCCTAAATATAAAGATAGAATCCATAACTTAATATGGGTACATCACCTTTGATGAATGCTCCTACGAGATTACAAGTTTTCACAACTGTTATCCCACTATAGACAATGTTAAACCCTAGTCTTGGGCTACCACCATTCCAACCTACCGAAATGAGTGATCTCCCTACCCCTTTTCCCTATCCGTGTGGACCTACAAGGGTAGAAAGTATGTTCCAATCTATATCGAAGGCTTTGAGCCTATTCATCATAGTAGATATCGTGATTTCTCTAGAACATACATTATGGATGATGAAATATCAACTCATGAAGATATAAATTCTAAAAGAAGATGTCCTAAAAAATGTCCTATTCATAATAACAACCTCTAGTCTCAAAGACCACTAGGCGCATACCGTGACAGGCAAGAGGTAGAAGATGGTGTCCTTGGGCATGAAACACATAGTCAGGAGTTGAAGAGAGACTTGGATCATAGACAAGATCAATAGTCCTCAAGGAAACGTTCGCCCTTGGTGAACAATCTTGATCCAACTCCATGAAGGAGAAGAGCTGATGCTCCCGAATCAAGGGTTGAAACCCCAATGGCTGATCTAACTGACTTAGTGCCCCTCAGAGATCCTGATGATCTAAATCCTCACTTTACAGATGAGATAATTAATATTGATGATCTAATTGAGCCTTGATCACTCAATTTATTATGGAAAGACCCACGAGAAAAAGCTTTGCATTTCTGATCCACCTAGAGTAGAGAAAGAATGAGTCTCTTCGAAACTACCTGAATTGTTTCACTAAAGAAGCCTTGAAGGTCCCTAACCTAAATGAGAAGGTTGTTATGATTGCCCTTTGACAAGACACGACATATTATGATTGCCCTTTAATAAGACATGACAGATGTCTACTTCAAGATATCTTCAGCTATATATGCCGCAAGAAACATGCACAAGCTGCAGGAAATGGATGATAAGTACAAGCTTAAGAAAGCATGAAGAAGACCACCACCCAAATTGGGAACAACGGGGGTGGAAAGAAGAGAAAAAAATATTATTAATACAAATACAAGGATAAGATTCCCAAAAATGACCGAGACGATGGCTTGTCTGCTAAATAGAATTTTCGTGAACCTATATTCTTTAACGAGCAAAATCTTGATGGATTTTGAGAAGGACAAAAACCTTCGTTGGCCAAGGCCAAACATAACTGATCTTGCAAAGATACACCACAACATATTTTGTCAGTTCCGTAGAGATGTCGAACACAATACAAATGATTATGAATAGTTGAAGGAAGGAAATGAATTCCTTATTAGATGAGAAAAACTCATGAAGTACACCAAGGATGGTGATAGAAACAACAACGGTTCAGATAGACAAATGATTACAGCCCCAAGGGCCAGTTATGAATGTTAGAAATATATTCATTTGATGATGTACAAAATTCTAGAACAGGAGTTAGCTTAGTTTATTTGTAATATATCTTTCTAGTCTCTGAAATGTATAATCAGAGTCTAGATAGTCAATATTCAAGTTACTTGTACTTAGAAGAATTTCTGCAGAAAAAATAAAACCAGAGTCTATATGAAGATCAGAGTCTGGAAGGTGATCAGAGTCTATAGACTATCGGAGTCTAAGATCTGCCAGAGTCTACAAATGATCAGAGTCTATAGTCTGGCAGAGTCTGAAGAATTCAGAGTCTATAAAGTTAAAGCTAAATTTGGAAGATGATCACAGATAAGGGAAGTCTTCGGAGATAAAGCCAAAGATATTGCAGATATGCTATAAAAACAAGGAAGGAGAATTGCAGAAGGAAACTATCAACTAATAATTAGGAATTCTATTTCTATTATAATTTATCTTTTTGTTATTAGCTGATAGGCACCTCTCTATATAAACTCTATGTAACCTAATTGTAAAGAGTGTGGAAGTCGAAGCATAATTTGTCTGAGTGAAACTTTGTGAGTGCATAGAAATAAAGAGAGTTGTTGTGATAAACACAGAGAAGCTGTTAGGGTTTGTATATACCCTAGGAGAGTTTTGTATTTACAAATCAATAATACAAACAGTACTTATTCATATCTTTGTGTTTGATCTTTGTTCTTAATTCATATCTCTTTATTGTTATTGAGTTGATTTTAAATCAGGCAGAAAATACAGACAAGTATTCAGCCCCCTCCCTTCTACTTGTGCAACTGGGAAAACAATTGGTATCCAAGCCTAACGTTTAAAATCGATCAAAGATGTCTGGAAACAAAGATGGCAATTCTAAGATTCCTATGCTTAAGAGAAACGAGTTAACCCACTGGAAGGTTAAGATGTTATACCATTTGGAAGCAACAAACCCTAACTATCTTGAAAGAATTCATGAAGGACCCTATGTGCCCTTAAAGCTAGTGCCTCAAATCAATGAAGAAGGCAAGGTAACTGAAGAACACTTCATTGAAAAACCAAAGGCTGAATGGACAAAAGAGGACAAAGAGAATGTTCTTAAAGAGGCAAAGGTCAAAAACATACTCTTTAACAGTTTGGATTCTGTTCTTACAAACTGTGTTATATCATGTCAAACTGCTAAGGAGATGTGGACAAAACTTGAAGTGCACTGTCAAGGAACTAGAGATGTCAAGAAAAATGCAAGGTCTTTGCTAATTCAAGAGTATGAGTATTTTGAAGCAAAATCTGGAGAATATATTACTGAGATGTATGATAGGTTTACAAAACTCTTGAATGAGATGGCTATGCTTGGTAAGGTTTATGATTCTGAAGATACCAACACCAAGTTTCTGAGAGCACTTCCTGAAGAGTGGGACAATAAGACTACAGCCATAAGGGAAGCTAAAGATTTGGATGAACTAACTCTAGAAGAATTGTATGGAGGGCTCAAGACATATGATTTAGAGATGCAACAGAGGAAGAATAAGAAGTATGTGAAGACAAAATCTATAGCACTCTTAATGGAGTTTGAAAAAGAACAACATAAACAACCCACTGAAACAAGAATCAAGGATTCAAGGAAGAAGGGTAATACTGTTATGGAGTTAGAGTCTACTGACACAGACTCTGATTCTGATGAAGAGATTGATCTAAGTCAAATGATGGCTATGTTTGCCAAAACTTTCAAAAGAATGAAATTTAATAAAAAAAACTGGCAAATTTAGCAAAAGGCCATCATTCAAGAAGGAAGATGAGAAGACTGAGAAGAGCAAGAGTACTATAATCAAATTTGACAAAGCAAAGGTTAAATGTTTCAACTGTAGAATATTGAGGCACTTTGCCAGTGAATGCAGAAAGTCAAAAAGTCAAGGAAAAGGAAAAGCACTTTTATCAACAGGAAAGGATTGGGCAGATTCAAGCTCAGAGGATGAAATTGATTATGAAAATCTAGCATTGATGGCATCCTCCTCAAGAAAATCACAATCTCCCAAAGAACCCTCATCTTCTAAAACTCAGGTATCAATCTTTTCTCCTGAATCCTTAATTAACTTAGACTCTAATGGCATAGAAATTGGGCAAAGTGAGGTTAATAAAATAATGACAACATGTAGGTCTCTCACTAGTGAAAGTGAAAGGTTGATAGAAGAAAATTTAACCTTAACCAAAAGGAATGATCATTTAGAGTCTGAGTTAATACTAATGGAACAATACAAAAAGGATTTTGAGAAAAATAGTCATAATTACACTGAAATATTGAAAGCCTATGACTTTGTTAAGAATGAACTAGAAGAAGAAAGACTTAAGTTTAATGTCTGGACAGACTCTGGTAGAAAAGTTCAAGAAATTCTCAATAATCAAAATGTGTGTCAAACTGCTATTCTAGGCTATGAAAATAGTCAAGGTAAAAGACCTATTGTTGAGAATGATAACAATGAAGAAGCTAGCCAAGCCAATAAGACTAAAGACAAAAGCACATTTGTTCCTGTTAAGTATGTGACTCCTAAAGAAAAGACTAAAACCACAAACTCATCTGTCAATAGTCCTCTTGTTGTTGACAAAAAGACAGATGAAATTGGAGCAAATAACTCTAAGAAAAATATTAACATAGGGTACTTGTCTAAGTCTAAGTTAAAAGAAAGGCTAGAGAACTTATCAGAGTCTACCAAAACTAGGAGAAATAGGAATGGTAAGGAAGGCATTAATAAAGCAAATAATTATCAAAAGGATCCTAATGCTCCTAGAAAGAAGTGTTTTAGATGTGGCAACCACAACCATTTAGCTATAGATTGTAAAGCAAAAATTGAAAAAAATTCAGAGTTTAGTCTTCCATAGACTCTGAAAAGTCACTACATTCCACAAAAACCTTGTTATCACTGTGGTAGCATATTTCACTCTATTTATATGTGTAGAGACTATCATGAATTGTATTTAAATTTTTATGAGCTAAAATCATCTATTGACAAAAGCTGGTATGACACTGTTAAGACTCCACCAGAGCCAAAAGCAACAAAGGAGACAGGTAAATCAAAGTTGAAAATTGTTAAACCTGTTTCACCTAAAGTTAGAGGAAAAGGATCCAAAATTGTTTGGATCCCCAAAACAACTAACTAGTTGCTTTATGTATGCTGGGAACAAGGGTAAAGAATGTAACCCTAATCCTGGACAGTGGATGCTCAGTACACATGACTGGAAAGAAGTCCCTGCTTACAGACTTTGTGGAAATGGCTGGCCCAGAAGTATCCTTTGGAGATGGCAACAAAGGACAAACACTGTGATATGGCAAAATTGTACTTGGGAATGTCATCATTGAACAAGTAGCTCTAGTTGATGGCTTAAGACACAATCTGATAAGCATAAGTCAACTAGGAGATAAAGGTTACCATAATGGCTTGGACTCACAAAGAAACAGGTATTCTGGTTTTTAAAGGTCACAGACATGGTAACATTTATGAAGCCATCTTGGAGGATTGCATACACAGTGAACTCACATGTCTATATAGCAAGGCCTCAATTGAAGAAAGCTTGAAATGGCACAAGAAACTGTCACATATCAACTTTAAAACACTAAACAAGTTGGTTAAATAGAATCTTGTAAGAGGATTACCACAGGTTGATTTTGTGGAAGATGGACTCTGTGAAGCATGTCAACTTGGAAAGCAAAAGAAATCATCCTTCAAGAGCAAGACAATCAATACCATTTCTGAACCCTTTTATTTATTGCACCTTGATTTATTTGGTCCAGTAAATGTTATGTCAATTAATAAAAAGAAATATACTCTTGTTATTGTAGATGATTTTACAAGATTCACATGGGTTTTCCTTCTACATTCAAAGGACGAAGCTCCACAACACATAATAGACCATATCACTTTTTTGGAAAGAAATTCAAGGAAAACAGTTAGAGTTCTAAGGAGTGACAATGGTACTGAATTCAAGAATTCAATCATGGAGGATTACTGTGCATTAAAAGGAATTACTCAACAATTTTCTGTATCAGGAACTCCTCAACAAAATGGAGTTGTAGAGAGAAAGAATAGAACCCTCATAGAAGCTGCCAGAACAATGTTGGCAGAGTCTAAGCTACCCGTATATTTTTGGGCAGAGGCAGTCAATACAGCATGTTTCACTCAAAACTGTACGTTAATAAACATGCATGGAAAGACTCCCTATGAAATAATAAAGGACAAGAAGCCAAGTGTGAAACAATTTCACATATTTGGATGCAAGTGTTATGTACTGAAAATACATCCTGAAAATCTAAGCAAATTTGAAGCCAAAGCAGATGAATCAATTTTTCTTGGATATGCATCAAACACAAAAGCATTCAGAGTATTTAATCTCAGAACCAAAATTGTTATGGAATCTATTCATGTTGCATTTGATGATAAAAAGTTTACAGGATTGCAGGATGAATCAGAGTCTACTACACTGGAATTTGAAAATCTAAAAAGTTCTGAGATAAATGAAGAAGAAGATGATGAAGACCCTCAAGTAACTCTTGCTCCAACACAGGAACCTGCACATTCTGAGGGGGAGCCAGAAAATACAACTCCAAATGATTCAGAGTCTAACAGGTCAGGGTCTACCCAGACAGAGTCTAGACAGACTGAGTCAAATTCCTCAAAATCTAACTCATCAGGGTCTGGATCAAGCAACTCTGAACCCTTGTCAGAGTCAAGCAATTTAGGGGGAGTCTCTTCATTTGAATTTCACTCAAATACAGAAGATGCAAATGATTTAGGGGGAGCTTCGAGTTCAAGAATCAATGTTCCACCAGCTAGAAAATGGACAAGGGGTCACACTCCTGACTTAATAATTGGTGACCCTGAGAGTGGTGTACAAACAAGAACAGCCACTCAAAATGAATGTCTTTATAGCTGTTTTCTCTCAAAGAATGAACCCAAGAAAATTGAGGAAGCCTTGCAAGACCCTGATTGGATAATTGCAATGCAAGAAGAATTGAATGAATTTGAGAGAAACAAAGTGTGGAAACTTGTACTAAGACCTAGAGATAGATCAGTTGTTGGTGCAAAATGGGTGTACATAAACAAACTTGATGAGAGTGGAACTGTAATAAGAAACAAAGCAAGGCTAGTTACAAAAGGATACTCACAAGAGGAAGGAATTGACTATGATGAAACTTTTGCACCTGTAGCAAGATTGGAAGCTATCAGAATGTTTCTTGCCTTTGCAGCTCATTCAAAATTCAAGGTGTATCAGATGGATGTAAAAAGTGCCTTCTTAAATGGAAAATTGGAGGAAGAAGAAGTCTATGTGGAGCAACCACCAGGATTTGTTGATCCAAAATATCCTGATCATGTTTACAGATTAGACAAGGCACTTTATGGATTGAAGCAAGCACCTAGAGCATGGTATGAAACACTTTCAAAATTTCTTCTTGAAAACGGATTCGTAAGAGGTACCATTGACAAAACTCTCTTTATTAGAAAGTATAAATGTGACATTTTGCTTGTCCAAATTTATGTTGATGATATTATATTTGGATCTACTAATGACAAACTCTGTGAAAAGTTTAGTAAACTAATGCAGTCAAATTATGAAATGAGCATGATGGGAGAATTGAACTTCTTTTTGGGGCTTCAAGTCAAACAGAATGATGATGGAATTTTCATCAATCAAACAAAGTATGTAAAAGAACTATTGAAGAAGTTTGATATGCAAGATTCTGCAACTGCTAAAACTCCCATATCAACAGCCAATAAGCTAGACTCTGACCCAAAGGGTAAGAAAGTTGACAACACTAGCTACAGAGGTATGATTGACTCATTATTATATTTAACTGCTAGTAGACCAGATATAATGTTTACAACTTGTCTGTGTGCTAGATTACAAGCTGACCCCAGAGAATCACATTTAATAGCTGTAAAAAGAATTTTTAGATATCTCAAGGGGGAACAAACTCTGGGACTTTGGTATCCTAGAGAGTCGGATTTTTCACTAATTGGCTATTCAGATTCTGACTATGCAGGATGCAAAGTAGACAGGAAAAGCACAATAGGTCAGTGTCAGTTTCTTGGCAACAGATTAATTTCTTGGTTTAGCAAGAAACAACAGACTGTATCAACCTCAACAGCTGAGGCTGAATACATTGCAGCTGGAAGTTGCTGTGCTCAAATTCTGTGGATAAGAAATCAATTACTTGATTATAGACTAACATTCTCAAATATCCCTATATATTGTGATAATACCAGTGCTATTAAAATTGCAGAGAATCCAGTTCAACATTCCAGAACAAAGCACATTGATGTCAGGTATCATTTTATTAGAGAACATGTTGAAAATGGTACTGTGACACTTCACTATGTTCCAACTGACAAACAGATTGCAGACATTTTGACAAAACCACTTGATGAGTCTACCTTTCTCAGACTGGTAGGTGAATTAGGTATGTTAAACATGTAAGTGATTACAAATTACAAGAAACAAGGTATGTACATTATAATTCTGGTTGTAACACATTATAATTAATTATTTTTTCAAAAGTTTTATTGGTACTTTATCTTGACAGAGTCTAGTTTTTAGACTCTGACGAGTCTGTAAACTCTGAAAAACAATTATCGCCTAGACTCTGAAACGGTTCAAATTCGCGCCTGCAGACTCTGATTGTGTTTAAATTGTTCAAATGATATGGAAATAAGCGGTAACAGTTATTTTTGACTGGAGATAGACTGTAGACTCGTGTGTATTGTTAGCAATTCAAATAAAATAGAAGATTTTCATACATTTTACTCACTTGTTTATTGCAATTAATTTCTAAGGCATAACTATTCACAGAGCTCTTTACGAACCCTAGCCACTTTCTTCAAGCGTATTCATCACTTTCAATTTACAAAATTTCAATGGCTGTTATCTCAACTGTTATGCGGGGACCCAAGGCAATTTCTTTCACATTTGGGGATTTCGAGTTCATGACCACAAATCATGTTGCCGCCCTTGGAGAAAAGAAAGGGGTAGACGCTGACTACTACCCTGTGATGGATTTCTTGGAGCAATCCGAGCTACACTACATTCTCAAGGCATCACCAGTCATTCACATGGATGTTGTGTCACAAGCCTGGAGCTCTGCAAAGGTAGTTGATCCTTCTCAGGATCAACCAGGTAAAATAATGTTTACCTTTGGTGATTTTACATTTGATGTTACTGCTCATGTTATTAATTCTGTGTTTAAATTACCTGTTAAACAACCTTTTGATGAAACTGTTTCTGATGCTAAAATTAAAGATATGTTAAAATCACTAGGTTATTATGGTAGTTTAGAAAACATAAGTTAACTAGGCCTTATTTGAGAAAAGAATGGTCCTTTTTCTTTGATCAAATTGCTAAGTATTTTACTGGTAAGTGTAGTGGATTTGATGCTATTACTGCTATTACTTATCAAATTGGTCATAGTCTCCTATTTGATAGAGTAATCAACATTAGTGATATGTTGCTCACTCAAATGGGAGAAAAATTAAATAATGTGCATGAGGGGAGGAAGAAAGTCTACTATCATAGATTTTTTATGATTCTCCTCAATCACTTCATACTTGACATGTCAACCAAGTTGGCAGATGATTGCTGTGTGCAGGCATATAAACAGCAAAGGAGGATATTCTCTGATATTAAGAGAATTGATGACAAGAAGAAGAGTCTACCTGGCATGACTTATTCACAGGTAATGAAGGTAAAACTCTCAACCTACAAACCTTCTATCTACAATGCTTTATTTTTTGGTGGTGAAATGGTGTAGGAACAAGTAATGGAGAGTCCCCCTGCACCTACCCAAGTCACCCAATCCCCTTCAAAGACACAATCTTCCAAATCAAAATCCAAAAATAAACCAACCTCTGGTGTCTCTCAACAGGCACCAGTTGTAAAGAGGAGAAAATTGATTCAAACTAGGCTTATAGATGAGCACAGTGATGAGGAGCTCAACCCTCTAGAGAAGCAAGTTGTTGAAGGACTTTCTTTGTTAAAGGAAGGTCATGATACACTTGATTATACCCTTCAAGCCAAGTCTGTAGTCTCTGAAAAGGCTACAGACTCTGACCAACCTAGGAATGCACCTCCGGATGCTCAAACTGCATCTCCTAAGAAATCTTTTGCTAAAAAATACAAAAGGTTAAGGAAGGCTTATTCTGCACACACACACAAGCCTACTACTATTACTAACCCTATTTTATAGGAAACAGATGCTCCCAAGGCTCCTGCAGGGCCAGACTCTGAAAGCAAGAAATCACCTGAACCAGAGTCTAATGTTGAGTCAGAGTCTAGACTGCCTTTAGACTCTGATCATGAGACATTTTGGGAAGGAATGCCATTGGATGCAGCCTCATGTCTTATTGATGACATTCTTACTCCAAGTGATGAGGTGTTGCTATTCATATATCCTTTGGTGGAATCAGTAGAAGATCCAGAATAATATCAGACTAAATCTCAAGTCTTGGATTTTCTTTCAACCTATGAGACCCTAAGGAAGAGAATGGAACGGGAGCTACAACTGTCTGCCCAGGATGTGGTCAAAAATCTATACAGCTACCTATTCAACTCTTCATTACAAGAAAAAGTAGTTGGGCTCATAGAAAGCAGAACAACTGAAGTTCTCAAAGCACTAGGTGTGCCAGACTCTGAACAGCAAATCATAAAGAAGTCTAAACAGCTTAAGATCTACAAAAGGAGAGAATCAGAGTCTGTTGCTGAGTTGGAAACTGAGATTGAGCAACCAGTTTTTGACTATGAAACAATTTGGGATCAAGGAATTACCTACAGGACAACTATTGATTGGATTTCCACTATTCAACCTCTTTCAAGAAAGGTGGTTTATTTTCTTGTCCAAAATGTAGGAAAGATGGCCAACAAATACATCTATCCAACCTATGAAAGTAGATTGGATCAACTCAAGGGCTCTTATTATCAGAAAATAGCAAGGGAACTGCAGGATTCCTTTCACATGACTTTTGCCCAGGCCATCTATGCACTCCATGCCAGGATTTTTCTCAATGGACACTTGGATGCATTAACTATGGTAGAACCACAGGAGGTAGAAGGTGATACTAGGCAGTTGGAGGATGGGACTAGTGCACCAGTGGTGACTAGTGATAAAGATGCTCAGTCTGCCACACCCATACAAGAACCACCTAGTCAAAGGTTGGGTGATAGTGGGGCAGAGGAGTATGTTGTAAGGCTCTCCTTGGCAACTCAACGAACTGCTAATGAGAACCCCAGTGATATGGAAGGACAGACTCTGATGGATGCTAAAGAAGTACTTTTTCATCCTTGTCTATCAGAGTCTATCCACCTTGAGGGGGAGTCTCATGCACAAACAGTCCAAGATGGTGACACTCAGACTTTGGCTTCTAATGAAGTCATACTAAAGCAGTCAGAGTCTAGAGTAGACCCTGAGACTGGACTACTAGAGCCAACAGACTCTGAAAAGAAAGAAGATGATTATAAGGGTTCAGAATCTATTGTTTCTCACCCTTTGGTGGAAACCCCTAGCCTTCAGACTTATGAAGGGGTTCCCCTCCATCAAGGTGGTTCAGGTATTGCAGTCCAATCTTTATCTCTCAACCCCTCTTCTGTAGGATTCTTTATTGCACCTTTCCAAATGAGTGACAAAATATCTGAGAGGCTGGCACTGGTCCAGGCAAAAGGAGAGGTAGAAAAGGCTGTAGAGAGCCTGAATGAGATTGAGAAACTGGGTGCCCAACCCCACTGTGAGACTGAGAGATTAGGGTATCCTGAACCTAGCTTTACTTATTGGGATCAAGATTTTCCAAAGAGTTGGTCCAATGAGTTGGAGCAGGGGATGGATGAAAATTCACTTTGTTTGATTGTGCAGATTGGTAAAAAGGAGGAGGCTCTTGCTGCTCAGAAGTCATTTACTCAGAGACCACAACATCATCTGGTGGATTCTCTAGCAAGGAGAGCAGATAGAGTCATGGAGGCTTTGGTGGATAACCCTGTCAATTTAACTGAGGCTGCAACATTGAAGTCAGAAGAACCACTTTTGATCATGCCTATAAGGGCTCGAATTCCAGAGTCTACAGTCTCTGATCACTCTCAGGAGGAGTCAGGGTCTATAGTCTCATTTGCAGTTTCAGAGTCTACACCACCACCAGAGTCTACGCCTCACATTCCTTCCCTTGAGCCTGTTGCTGAGGAGTGCACTTCTGAAGATGATGATCCAGTCCAACCTTCTTTTGTCTATTTTGATAAGGTCTTTCCTCAGTCTTGGGAGTCTGCACAGAAACGAGGCATCACTGATAAAGATTATTTTGCCTGTATTATGGAAATGATAGTAGTATTGTCAACACCAGTAAGTTTGGTGTACCAAATTTGACAGAATTCACTCCCTTCAATTATCCAAAGAGGTCGCCTTCAAGGATGCTCTTGCTGCTATCACCTCTACACAATCTTCTCTCCAATCAACAGTCTTTGATTTAACCACCAAGGTTGATTCTGTCATTGCAGCAAATGCCAATATCTCCACAGTTTTTGCACAGATTCTGTTGGCTGTTACTAGTTCTGATGATGTCAAAAAGGGGGAGAAGAGAGGTGAGTCTTCCTCTAGGAGAAATAAGGATGATACATGAGAAATGATAAAAGGGGAGTTAAAAGGAGGAGATATGGTGATGATGGAGATAGTTCTCATGGTCCTAGGGGTCCTGGTGATGTATCACTCAAGCATTCTGGAGTGGCTGTATTATTAAAATCTCTAACACATCAGTCAGGGCCTGGACATGGGAAATCAGAGTCTAAGTCAGACTCTGATAAACAAAGAAAGAAAACAGACTCTGATGAAACTCAAGAACCTTCATACTGGAAGTGCAGTCAATCAAATCTGCAACTTAGAGCTAAAAAGAAGACAGGTCTTAGAGGTTTTGAAGAATCTGACATTGACAGAACATTTACTCTAACCAGGGATCCTCAATCCTTGACAGATAGGCAGTTTGAGAAGATCACAGAGAAGCACTTTAACAAAGTGGTATCTGCTCAAATTGTTTATAATGTTTATGAAAGAAAGATGCAAGGAGGACAGGGAGGCACAGAAAAGGTGAAGAATGAAATGTTGGTTTATTTTTTAGAAGGTGGATCAGCTAGATGGATCAGTCAATCAAACTTCATATTTTTTAAACAGACTGAGGAATTGCAGTATATTAGATTTTTCCTTCAAATTGCTTATGAAGTTAACAAGAGCAAAGAGGTTGTCACACACAAATGGTTCAAGGAGATTGATAGAAAGCTGACTTTGCACAAACAGGAAAATCGACAAATGGGCAAATTTTCCTTAAAATATGTTGATACTGAGAGAAATGATCAAGTCATGTCATTGGAAGAAAAACAGATTAAATTTCAAAAAGGTGTGGGTCATTACTTTGGGTTTCAGCCTATGAGTGGGAAAGTTAGTGTTCTAATATTGAAGGACTTGAAAGATCAAGAAAGCAGTGCAAATGATCTGAGAGCAGCTTACTGTCAAATCAAATGTTCAAGTGAAGAAAAGAAGAAATTGAAGAAATTTGTTGGTGAAGCTCTTGCAATTGTGGAGGACAATATGCTCAATTCATTTTTGAAGAATAATCCAGCATTTGAGATGATCAATTAAGAAGTAATTCTTTTTCCTTTATAATTCTTTCATACTGTTCTAGACTAAGTGTTTTATTCTTTAGTTTTGACATCATCAAACCTGGATTTATGCTTACATTTTATAAAGCATAAATAGGGGGAGATTGTTAGAAATATATTCATTTGATGATGTACAAAATTCTAGAACAGGACTTAGCTTAGTTTATTTGCAATATATCTTTCTAGTCTCTGAAATGTATAATCAGAGTCTAGATAGTCAATATTCAAGTTACTTGTACTTAGAAGAATTTCTGCAGAAAAAATAAAACCAGAGTCTGCATGAAGATCAGAGTCTGGAAGGTGATCAGAGTCTATAGACTATCGGAGTCTAAGATCTGTCAGAGTCTACAAATGATCAGAGTCTATAGTCTGGCAGAGTCTGAAGAATTCAGAGTATATAAAGTTAAAGCTAAATTTGGAAGATAATCACATATAAGGGAAGTCTTCGAAGATAAAGCCAAAGATATTGCAGATATGCTATAAAAACAAGGAAGGAGAATTGCAGAAGGAAACTATCAACTAATAATTAGGAATTCTATTTCTATTGTAATTTATCTTTCTGTTATTAGCTGATAGGCAGCTCTCTATATAAACTCTATGTAACCTAATTATAAAGAGTGTGGAAGTCGAAGCATAATTTGTCTGAGTGAAACTTTATGAGTGCATAGAAATAGAGAGAGTTGTTGTGATAAACATAGAGAAGCTGCTAGGGTTTGTGTACACCGTAGGAGAGTTTTATATTTACAAATCAATAATACAAACAGTACTTATTCATATCTTTGTGTTTGATCTTTGTTCTTAATTCATATCTGTTTATTATTATTGAGTTGATTTTAAATCAGGCAGAAAAGACACACAAGTATTCAACCCCCCCTCTACTTGTGTAACTGGGAAAACAATGAACATGATATCTGAAGGGCCTATTGCAGCCGGGACTTCAAGAAACTCTCGAAAAACTTATGTCTGTGAGATACTACAAGTGATGAAACACCCAAGCGTGTGAGAACTGATGTGAGTATATCTTTGATGACACTGAATTATAAGGGGTGAAGTCCTCCCCCCCCCCCCATGATGATTTGTTGATCATTACACCTATGATAAGCAACTTTTAAGTGAAACGAGTCTTTTAAGGCAATTGGGTGTTGGTAGACATTCTTCATGATGCATACCTTAAGATGGGGTGAAATGACTCTCAATTAATACCCTTAGACATGCCTATCTAAAGTTCAATGGAGTCGAGTCTAAATTCGAATGAACAATTCAACTGCCCATGTTAATTGGGCAAGAGCCTCGCATGGCCCTTCAGATGTTGAACTTTCTCAAAATCAAGGATGTGTCATCTTATAATGTGATCCTTGGACGAATATTGATGTATGCTTTCAAGGTTGTGGCATCTACTTACCATCTCAAACTCAAATTCCCAAATAGGAACGGAGTTGGTAAAGAGAAAGGAGATCAGAAAATAATAAAGAGTTGTTATGTAGCCGTGTTAAGGTCTAATGAGATCGATAGCCAGTACTGTAAATGGAGGACATGGATGTTCGAAAACATGAAGAGCAAAAAAGAAAATATGTTATGGACTTGGTACCCATTCTTCTATCTCAAAACAATCCCGAAATACCATCTAAATTAGAGGTTCACTCTAGGAACCCTTGAAGGGAAAGTTCATCATGTTTCTTCAAGAGAACATCGATGTGTTCGCTTGTATAGCGACTGAAATGCCAGGGACTGATCCCCAACTCATAACACACAATCTAAAAGTTGATCTTACAAGGAAAACGGTACAACAAAAGGCACGCATGGCCAACATAGATAATAAACGAAAAAGTCACGAAGGACCTATAATGGGAGAAGGGTTCGTCGAGAAACAACTAATCATCAATGAAAGAAGCACGATATATGCTTCTATAATAGCACGCTATATGCGCGAATATAAAGGCACGCATGGCCAACATAGATAATAAATGAAAAAGTCATGAAGGGCCTACAATGGGAGAAGGGTTCGTCGAGAAACAACTAATCATCAATGAAAGAAGCACGATATATGCTTCTATAATAGCACGCTATATGCGTGAATATAAAGGCACTTTACGTGCTTGAAAGTAATAGGTATGAGAAATGCCCATGTCACGTCTAAAGAGGACCTGAAGCTTGATGAGCACAACACCTTTGAAGGTTAGGAAAACCTAGGAATGTTATAATTTTATATTAAAAATTATTAATCCTTAGTAGGATGTCTCAAAGTTTGCCCAATTAAGCATGAGTTATTTTGTGATAATGATGCTTACAAAGTAAGTGACTTATATCATATTTGGTAATTGTAAGACCAGTAGAGGCCTTATCCTTGTACACTTATCTTCCTAAAGACTAGCCTCGACATGGCCTTAAGCTAGAAATACATGCAATTACAATATGTAAAGTTGAAATAGTAGGTCTATGGGACCCAAAGGCTTGAGTCTTAATAAAATAGTAGGCTCGAAATTAAGCCCATATGCACGAAATTGTTCAAACACTAAGCCCAAAAAGTATAATCACTTGAGATTAAAAGAGTTTAAGGGTAAAAAAAAAATTCCAAGTAACTAATTAGGGTACAAAAAGCCTTGAAGGCTAAATCGTTACAAATGTGTAGGTCGCTTCACACATTTCGCTAAAACGATACCTGCGTTTAGGGCCGATAAGTATTGATTACTCAAACAAATTCCTATATTATGGACGATAAGCATTGTTTTCTCAAATAATTCTCCTATTAGGAATGAAAAATGTCTAGTGTCATACACGAAACCAGATTTTGGATCAAAAGTGTTAAAAAACTTAAAACTCTAGTTAAATGGCATAGAGAATTGATAACGCCAAAACTCAGGTATATTAATGACAATTATAACTTCTAAAACACGTAAACCATTTTCCAGAAGTTAGAAGGCAAATGATATGGGCTGAAAATAGCCCTAGAGAGATTAGACCTGAATTAGTTCACAAGGAAGGCCCCATTGATAAGTCCCGAAAATCTTATTATTACATAAATCTGTAATTAATTAATGGGCAAATTAATTTAGCCTATTAATAAAACCTAATTTTTGTCTACCTAAAAAAAAAGTAGTTTACAAGTCAAATATTCCTATAAGGAATTGGTTTTCATAAGGAAGGATCTAGAAGCCCATCCAAGGAGCTTACTTCCTCCCCAAGATTTATATTCTTAAAAAAATATGAGTTTGAAAACTCCTATATAAAAGGCATTAACTTTTCCCACATCGAAGAGATTTGAAATAAGCTATGTTCTTTTTCCTATATAAAGAGACTCGCAATTAATTTATGAAGGAGAAAGGACTTGAACTTATGCCACATTGATGAGATTTGAGTAACAAGTCCCTCAAACTACTTTATATGTTTGCATCTGTTTGAATAGCAAGGGGGACAAATTTATAGATACAACTCCATATGTCCAAAGTCCCGAGGGCACTTCTAATTCACGAGTGCACAATCACCATGCCCCATGAGCATTACTTAGCCCTGAGGGTATCATCACCATGTCTTGAGGGTACTAATAAACCCCGAGGGCACCATCACTATGCCTCATGGGCATTAATTAGCCCCGAGGGCATCATCACCATACCTTGAAGGCACTACTAAGCCCCGTTGGCACCATGCCCCATTCCCCATGGGAATTACTTAGCCCCGAGGGCATCATCACCATGCCTTAAGGGCACTACTAAGCCCCGAGGGTATCATCCCCATGACCCATGACCATTACTTAGGCCCGAGGGCATCATCACTATTACTTGAGGGCACTACAAAGCCCCGAGGGCACCATCACCATGCCCCGTGGGCATGACTTAGCCCCGAGGGCATCATCAACATGCCTTGAGGGCACTACTAAATCCCGAGGGCACCATCACCATGCCCCGTGGGCATTACTTATCCCCGAGGGCATCATCACTATGCATTGATGACACTACTAAGCCCTATGGCACCATCACTATGCCCCACTACTAAACCCCGAGGGCGTATGCCACGAAGGCATAATCACCATGCTCTATGGGCACTACTAAGCCCTGAGGGCATCATCACTACTAAGGCCCGATGGCATCATCACCGAGCTCCGTGAGCAATACTAAGCCCCTATAGCATTACCACCAAGCTCAGCCGACACTACTAAGCCCCGAGGGCATCATCACCAATCCCTGTGGGCATTACTAAACCCTGATGGCATCATCACCATGCCCCATGTGCACTACTAAGCCCTGAGGGAATCATCACCAAATCTTATTAGCATTTCTAAGCTCCGAAGGCATTATCAATAAGCCCAATGGGCATTATTAAGCCTATCATCACCATGTCCCAAGGACACTACTAAACCCTGAGGGCATCATCATCAAGCTTTGAGGGTATCATTCATTAAGATTCCTAACCCTAATATGATTCTAAGGCTCCCATGATCTATGTAAAAGGCTTAACCCCTCATTCTTAGAACTACATCCAGGTTTGATTCTCAACACACTTGAGATACGTAAGCATCTTTCTAGAACAAAGATAGTTCCGACCAGCAAGCACATTCATTAAAACTCGACAAGATCTTACACAGATTGCAATTAATACACCCTAGTTTTTATTTCATAACAAAAAATTAAAATGGTTATACAATCAAAATTTTAAAAACTTATAGTATTTTATATAACTAATATATTTAATAATAAGATATTTTTTAAAGTCTCGGAAAATAAAAAATAGAAGAAGAATGAAAATAATAAGTTATTATTTTGACAAACTTGCTTAACAAATTTTATTTTAATTTTACTATAATTAAAAATTAATCAAAAAGTAATCCATACTATCTTTTTTTGATCCGAAATGATCTCAACCGAATTTAATACGAATCGAATTTAATCTAAAATTTATCCCATTTAAATCCGAGTCAGATTAGATACAATCCGAACAGTACTCTAAGTGGTGTATTCAAAACAGATTTAAAGATATTATTATTAATTCATTGATTTTTATTGATTGTATTTGATTTAAGATCTCATGTAGAGTCGATATAGAGTTGGTAGATTATATACATAATTCGTAGAGTCTGCGCAGAGTTGATCATAAATCTAGTAGAATATCTTGCATTAAGGTGGGATTTTAAAACGTTTAAACTATATATGAAAATCGAAGATAATCTATGGATTTTTAAAATCCATCAGTGTTAATATGTTTTTGAATATCCCAATATTTTAATTGATTAATACTACTAATCTATATTGAAAGAGAAATGCTAAAGTTCCCAAATTATTTCCCAAAAAAATTCTCAAATAACACTTGTCTAATTTTAATTGGCTATCAAAATAATAAATGAGACGGACTCCTCGTAAATTCACATTAATATACGATGTTGGATCAAATCAAGCCTACTCTATGTAATTATTTGTCTTGATGTAACATATATTGTAGTTCTGTAATATGTTAGTGACTTAGATATTTCAATGTACTATTGCAGTTAGAAGTGTGATCAAATTGCAATTCTAAATTGTAATTTAAAGTCAAGGAATAAAGTCTGTTAGAAGATTCAAGTTGAATCGTGCAACTAGACAAAGAAGGCTACTTGAAGAATAAGGAATGCAGTTTAAACATTCTTCCAAGGCAAATAACTCCTTCGAGAAGTCATCACATTCGAGAAGTCAGAAATATGCAAATGGTCGAGAAGTCTCAAAACACTCATTGGCTCAGTATTTGATCGAGAAATACCCATTCGAGAAGTCAAGGTATTGAAGCCAATCGAGTAGTGTAAAAATATACACATTCGAGAAGTCCAGTAAAACAATTCGAGAAGTTAGCCAAAGGAGCATTCCAGAAGTGATAATGTTGACCTAATCGAGAAGTCTCAGTTTCAAGTATCCAGTCGAGAATTCTAGATTAATCGAGAGGTCATCAAATGAAGTATGCAATCGAGAAGTCTAGTCATTCGAGAAGTAAGTTATTGAAAGACTAATCTAGAAGTCACAACATGTACTCAATCGAGAAGTCAATCACCATAACTTCTTGAATCAAAATCAATAGAGTTCTCGACTGTCCAAAGAGTTAGTTTCAAGGATAATTGCAGAAGAACATGACAAGTAATTTGCAGCACTGTCATTACAGGGTCAATCAAAACTGTAATGATAGAGATAAGTCTACAATGAAGCTTGGAAGATACATAAGACAAATGACAGAAGAAATAAGGCAGAAAGCTATAGACTGTCAAATGAATGTGTTAGCTAGAAATAGATAGTAGTCAAATGTAAAGTTATCTTTGTCTATTTATAGTTTTAGCATTAACTTACTAGTGAGAACATGTGCCAAAAAGACATGTTGTCTATATAGGCTTAACACTGTTTTCATTAGTAAAAGGGATTTTGAATTCATCAAGTTCATACCTTGTATCTTCTAAGAACAAGAAGCTGAAATTCACACTGAATTTCATATTATAGCAAGTTCAATTCTAATATAACTTAGATTGAAATTTATATTTTGTGTTTACTTTATTTCTTGCACTATTCTTATCTAAACACTTGAATTGTTAAAGCTACAAACATCAAACAAACAGTTCATCAAAATCAAAAAGAGCATAAAAAAATTTGAAGTATACATTCACCCCCCTCTGTACACTTCTGTTGAACTCTAATTCCTAACAAGTGGTATCAGAGCTCATGTTGTTAACATACATACAGTTTAAAGATCAAAATGAGTTCTCAGAAGCTGAGCAGTATAAAGATTCCTCCTTTTGACAGAGAAAACTATAACTTATGGAAGATAAAAATGTTGATGTTGGTAATTCCATGTATCTAGAAATCTTGAAGAATGGCTCTTTTATGCCAGTAACACTGGTTCCTGAAACTACCAGTGGTTCTGAGGTAATTCCTACAACGTGGATACCCAAAGATCCATCTCAGTACACAGACACAGAGATAGAGAAGATGTCACTTGACAATAGTCTAATGCTCATACTAATAGAATCTCTAGACATTGTTATGTATAACAATATTTTTAAATGCACATCTGGAAAACATATATGGGAAATAATAGAGATTCTGTGTGAAGAAACTGAAGAGGTAAGGGATAACCAAAGGAAACTTCTTGTTTCACAGTATGAGGCTTTCATGTCAAAACAAAATGAAGGCATAACTGAAGTGTTTGAAAGATTCAATAAACTCATCAATGACCTTCAACTATATGGAAATTACTATGAAACAAAGGAGAAGAATATGAAGTTTTTGTTGACTCTCCCAGAACATTTGGAGCACAAAATCTCTGCAATTAGAGAAGGGAGAGATCTAATAAAACTTCCACTTGAAATCCTCTATGGAATTTTAAAGACATATGAACTGGAGTTCTATCAAAAGAAGGTCATTTTAGTAAATAGAGAAAAGATGGCAAATGTTTTAAATGCCTTGGTTGTAAATGAACCAACAAGAACTGAGAAGACTAGTACAAGTAAGAAAGTGAAGATTGAAGAACTTGAAGAGCAAGAACAAGAAGAAAGGGACTCTATCAAGAATGAATCAGATGAAGAAGATTTCTACACCATTGAAGAACTTGGAGGAATGGACAACAAGACATGGCCTTCATGGCAAAGAAATTTGGAAACTTAGGATTCAAGAAAAATAAAAGTTTTAAAACAAAACCAAATTTTAAATCTTCAAGCAAAGGAAAGACTCATACAAGAAGCAATACTAATGGAAGGTATAAAACTGGAAAAGTTGATAGATCTAAAATAAGATGCTATAACTATAATGAGCTTGGACACTTTGCAACAGAGTGTAGAAAACCTAAAGTAATCAAGAAGGACAAAGATTACTTGGAACTGGAAGCCAAGTATGAAGCATTCTTCAAAAATCAGACAGGAAAAGCTTACATAGCTGAAGGAAAATGCTGGGATGACACAGATGAAGATGAGGAAGAGGAATATGAGAATCTAGCACTCATGGCTAACTCACATAATGGAGCATCATCCTCAAACACTCAGGTACCCTCATTAATCTCACTTGACATGTTAAATTCCCAATATAAGAAAACTGTTGAATAATTTAGCATTGAAATGTTTAGTATTCATACCAGTATGATTGTTGCATATGAGGAAATTACTAGGTTGCTAAAAGCTAATGATGAACTGACTTCTAAGAATGAAACCTTAGAATTGTATTTGATAACTCTGGAAAACATGAAACAAGAAAATGAGTATCTCAAGAATAAAGTTATTTGCTCTGAACAAATTGAAATTTTTTTTAAAGAACAAATTTCTGAAAATGAGTTGAAAATAAGATCTTATCAAAACTCATCTACTATTGTTCAAGAATTCCATGAGAAGCATCAAGAAAATTATAGGATTGGAATTGGTTTTGATTATGACACTCTCAATAAAAAGAAACCTGTTTCAACAAAAGACAATAAAACTGAAACTCCTGGACATCCTCACATTTTGAAAAATGTTAAGGCACCAATTTTTAAGAAAGCAACTGTTGAACTTGATGAAATTAGTATGATCATCAAACAACAGTTGAATGATGAGGATGATATAATTACTAAGAGTGATGTGCCTTCTGTTGAAAAAGAAGAACTAGTAGTCAAAGCCAAGTCCATTCCTGTAAAAATACAATCAAAACAAAATATCCAGGAAAATGACACCATGCATGTTAAAAAGAAAAAGGCAAATAGAAATGGCAAGGTAGGCATTAACAAATATAATAACTATACACCTGTTTCCAATGCTCCTAGGAAAATTTGTAAAAACTGTGAATCAACAAATCACCTTACACATGTGTGCAAGAAACCTACTGTTAATAATGCTGAATTTGCCTGTGAATATGTGAAACCTTTAATGTATGATAATAATATATTCTGTGACAAATTTGATTGTATGCCATGTAACAAGAATATCATGAAAACTTGCTTTAGGCTTAGAAAATAGTTTGTTGATGGATGCATAAGTCAAAATTTAAACATTAACACTGTTAGGCCTAAGACTGCTAGTCCTGTTAAACAAAGAAAACACTCCATGTCACCTAAACATGCATCTAGCTCTGGAAGTACTAATCAAGCTAAAAACCAAAACCAAAAAAATGAAAATATACATGATCAAGTGACTAAAACTGTTAGGAACATGAATGATATTCATGTGACTAAGCATAAAGGACCCAACCTTGTTTGGGTACCAAGGAAAACTTAATTTGTTTGTGTTTGCCAGGCATAGGTAAAAAGAAGGTCATGTGGATCTTGGATAGTGGATGTTCAAGGCATATGACTGGTGACAAAGCCCTGTTGTCACAATTCCAAGATGAGCCTGACCCAATGGTAACCTTTGGAGACAATAACATTGGTTTCACCATGGGATATGAAAATTTGATTCATGGAAATGTTGTCATTGAAGATGTAGCTTTGGTCAATGGTTTGAAGCATAATCTACTCAGCATCACTCAATTCTGCAATAAAGATTTAAAGGTGGAGTTTGACAAAGAATTATGTCCCATATCACACAGAAAGACCAAAGAAGTTGCTCTACAAGGAGTAAGAAAGGGAAGCTTGTTTGTAGCAGACTTGGACTCTGCAAACAAGGAGAAAATTTGTTGTTTCAATACCAAGGCCTTAGAAAAAGAAAGTTGTATTTGGCATAATAGACTGTCTCATTTAAATTTCAAGAACATTAATTCTATAATCAAAAGAGAATTAGTAAAGGACATGCCCTCACTTGAATTCTGCATAGAAGGATTGTGTGAGGCATGTCAAAAAGGGAAAATGAGGAGGTCAAGTCACAAAAGTAAGGAATTTACATCAATCACCAAACCACTATAATTGATTCATATGGATCTCTTTAAAGCATAATGTAACGTAATATGTAATAGTGGTATCGATAACTCAACTCAGAATCAAAGACAGTCAAATAATACTAATATACAACACAGGAATCCAGAAGGACATTAAAACATGAATCATATATACATCATTGTAGAGCACTCAAGTTGAAAGACTTATTGAACGTCAGCGAGAGAAGTTCATTAATATGTTCAAGCCTCAGCAAAAAATAAGAGTTCAGAAGATTTCAGAGTAAAGCCAGTGTAATTATTTAAGTTTAGATGTCAGAGGATTTCAGTGATCAGAATCAATTAAGAAGTCAAGGTTAATCAACTGATAAAGAATAGAAGTCAAAAGAATTTGATTCAGTGTTAGTCGTTTGTGAACCAGACCAATGCACTAAGCATCAGCATAACAAGAAGAGAATTACCTTGATATATCAGAAGAAATTCAGTTGATCAAGCCACATGAAGAACATTTCAAGTTGTACTCAATAGCTTCTTGAAATAAGCTAAGGCAAATATATGTTATGTCATTCCTACATAAGGGTACAAGTGTGCAAGAACAACATTACCACAACCAAGCCTCAAGGAAATATTCTAAGTTAAAGAATTAATTTATGTGGCGCCTACACTAGGTAACAAAAGTGTAGGCGCAACATAACTTGATAAGAATATATTCTAAGGCAACAAGGTTGCAAGGAAAGGTTATGTGGAGCCTACACTAGGTACTAAGAGTGTAGGCGTAACATAACTTGATAGGAATATGTTTGAAGGCAACAAGGGCCCAAGGCAAAAGATATGTGGTGCCTGCACTCTATAACAAGAGTGTAGACACAACATAAGTGAGAAAGAAGATTTTCTTTAAGTCCTTAAGTGGTTCATGCACATGGAGTACAGAGTGCAGGCCCAATATAGGTTTCTAGCGCAACTTACTCTCTACACTCTCATTCCCTTATAGAGGTGCCAAATATGACTTGGTGGAAATTGAAAAAATAACTACGTTTGATTTTCAAAGACTCTAAAATATATATGGGTGAAATCAATACAGATAATTATTCATTCATCTTCAGGATTCAACACGAACAGACGGGAAGCTCCATTAAAGCCATACATTAAACATACCCAACTGTATTCTTATTGTAATATTGTTTGAACCCATTGTAGCCAATCTCTTGATTAAAAAGTGTAGCACCTAAGAGATTTATTAATATATTTATTTCCCCGAATCATTGTGTTTCAATTACTATCATTTCTATATCTCATGAACACACACACTTAATCTGCACTTAAACAAAAATCTATCAATATCGTATTTAACCCCCCTTTATGATGATTTAGGACAAAATTGGTATCAGAGCTTGTTGATTGAAGTTACAAATCAAGATCCAAAAATAGTTTTTCAAAAAAGTGTATTTTTAAATCTAGAAAAATTTATGTTGAATTTTTTTTATTTTTAAAGAAAATTCAATTGCAAATTTTTTAAAGATTTTAAATCCACTAATTTTTAAAAGGCTATCAATCGTCAGGAATTCGAATTAAAATTTTATTTCTCAAAACTTAATTTTTATTCGAATTGATTTTAATTTTAAAAAAATTAATTATTTCTTGAGATTTAAAATTCTTTGTAACCATGAGTACTCAAAAACTTAGTAGCATCAAAATCCCAGCCTTTAACAAAAATTAAGACATTTTATGGAAGAAGGAGATGCCACTTTCATCACATCAGCTAATTCTCAATACATGGGGACTTTGAAAAATGGACCCTATGTTTCTCAGAAGCTTACACCAGAAACAGTCTCAGATGACGGAGAACAAATTCATCAAAGATTTACCCCAAAGGAACCTTCAGAGTACATTGACTCTGACAAAGAAAGATTAGCATGGGATAGTCATCTTCAATGTATCCTAAAGGATTCACTGGACACTACAATGCTGAATCAAGTGATAAATTGCACTAGTGCCAAACAAATGTGGGATATGATTGATCTACTAATGGAAGGTACTGCAGAAGTGAAGGAGAACAGACTGGATATTCTTACATCCCAGTACAAAGCTTTCAAGTCTCTGCCTGGAGAAAGTATCACTCAAGTCTTTGAGAGATATAATAAATTTTTGAATGACTTGTCACTGCATGGAAAGGCCTACTCCCGTAGGGAGATTAACAAGAAATTTATGTTGACACTGTCAGCGCATCTTGAACACAAAATCTCTGCTATTAGAGAAAGAAGTGACATAAATGACATGTCTATCAAAATTCTATATGGAAAGATCAAGACTCATGAAATGGAGCAAGAGCAAAGACATGTCATTTATGGTTCAGGAATAGTGGACAATAATAATACAGCTTTGATAAAGACTACAACACTTATAGCTAGAGATTTTGTTGTCAAAGAGACAAACATAGAAAAGCCTGTAATTGAGAAAGAAAAAATTCTGGAAGCTGAATCTATAGAAAATGCTCAACCAGGTGATGAAGATGACTTCTACTCAATAGAAGAACTTGAACAGTTAGAAAACAAGACAATGGCCTATATGGTAGGAAAGTTCAAGAACCTCAAGTTTATAAGGAACCCTAAGAACAAATTCAAGAGTAACGCCAGTTATAGTGGTTCCATCTTCAGAAACAACAACCGTGGTGGTTCGTCTTCAGGATCTTTCACCAAAGGAGGTTATAAGACTAGAATGGTAAACCACAGCAAGTTTAAGTGTTACAACTGCAATGAACTCGGATATTTTGCTACAAAATGTTGGAAGCTTAAGCAAGGAAAAGAAAGAAAGGAGTCGTATGATAAATTAAAACAGAAGTATGAAGCACTGGTAAAGAAGCATCATGGTAGAGCTTACATAGCCGAGGGAAAGAGCTGGGATGATTCAGACAACGATGAAGAAGAGACATATGGAAATGTTGCTCTAATGGAAGAGTCTTCAGAGGCATCACCTCAGTCATCGAATGTATCATTTCTTTCCATAATTGAAATGTCTAATTCTGATTACAAGAAAACTGTAGAAGATCTTAGGGTAGAAATGTTTAATATACACACAAGCATGCTAGCATCGGAAGAAGAGAATATTAAACTAGTTCTAAGAAATAAAATGCTAGAGGTTAGAAATGAAGAACTAGAACTTGCATGTGTTAATTTAGAAGATCTTAGACCTAAGGTAGAATATCTATGAAATAGAGACAAATGCAACCAAGAAGTAAAAACTTCACTTAGGAATAAAATTTCTGAGTTAGAGTTAAAACTTCAGGCTTATAAGAAATTTGTTAATCTTGTTAAGGAGGCAATAGATAAACAGGTCATAGGTCAAAAAACTGGAATCAGATTTGACTATGATAAAAAGGCAGGAAAGAGACATGAAGAATCAATTGCTGAGGAAAGTCCTGTGAAGCAAGACATTCCACATGTGTTAAAAAATGTCCCTAAGCCCCTAAATAAGAAGTTTGTCATCGAACCCATAGATGAATAACATATCACTATGAAAGAAGAAATCATTGCTGAGGATAAAAAGAAAGAGGAAGAAGATAATGAGAAGGTGCCTAAGAAATCTGTAAAAATTGCAGAACCTAAGGGACAGATTAAAAATGATTTAGGAAACAAGAATGAAAAGAAGAAAGCTAACAAAAATGGCAAGATAGGTGTTAATAAGAAAAATGATTATGCCTATTCTCCCAAGGCTATTAGGAAAGTTTGTAACAATTGTAATTCTATTGGTCATCTTACGCATGCATGAAAAAAGATAAAAGTAGTGAAAATAGAAACTTTTAATATGTCTTCCATGCCTGCCATGTCTATATCTCATCAACCAAAATAATAGGATCCAAATATAGAGTTGGTAGAGCATTAACTATGATTCCAAAAAGGAATAGTTGACATTATATGACGGCATCAAATACATAACATGATCGATTATATGAAACTTGAAACATTTAAAATAATTGAATTTTGAAGACCTAGTTTCAATTTGTTTTTTGTATTATTATAAAAATTCATTGAATTTACGTAAGAAAATGGAATTTTCAAAATAGAACTCTACATAGTGTATATATTAATTTATTAAATTAAAATATACAAACGGGAGTTGAGTTATAAAAGGATTGAATTTCAAATTTAGTACCATGCATAATATATAACTAACTTATATATTTATTATAAAATATATATTTTAAATATTAAAAAGTTCTTTAGGTACAAAGTTGATCGCCTAATAAAGTAGACTATAGGAATATTAAGATATAAAACTTGATTAAAAGATAATTTTCGATACGATAATTTTAATTCAAATTTAAAAATTATAATCAAAATAGTAGATATAATCAAGATATATGTTATTTCTAATAACATATAGGATATAACATCTATTCTAAAACATCACATTAAATAGCTTTTGTCAATGGCTTGGTGCTGCAATGACTACAAAGTAAACAGACACTCTATATGGTGGTTGGCTAAACGTCACACATTTATGTATAGTGTTGCCATATTGGTCTTCTTTTCTCACGACAGCCACTTAATTCTTGATTTAATGATCTTATTGTAAGTTTGTGAATCGGAAGATGAATGAAAAAAGTATTAGACTTGATACATCTAGCTGCAAACATTCAATATCACATTCAAATAGTTGTTGTCAAGGAGGAAATGTATATATTGGAGGCAATTTTCTTTATTTCTTGACCTGTGTCAAGTGCATCTTCAGAGTCATATCATTAAATATATTTTTCAATTGTGGTTTCTGTTATTTACTATTGTGTGTATGTGCACCTCCATTGTGGTTTGATCGATTACACACCACCCACTATTTTAAATTTTGGACCGATAGCGTGTTTTATAGTTATATAATCGAATAGAAGGAGAATAGTGCGGTGGGCGTCCTTAGGAGGGCTTTGAAGCGTAACAACATAAGAATTTTCCAGGTGGTCACATGAACTTTCCTCTTCTATTGTTTTCTTTTCATCCCGTAAATTTTGCCACACAAATCTTCCTAATTTAGTAATGTGTCATGGTTACTGCTAAATTTAAAGGTTGTGGCGTGCTTAAATTAAAATTTTAGACGTACACTCAATATTTGGATAGTCTACATGACTGCACTATAGGAGTCACTCCTACATTTCATGCTTTCAATCATGGTGCAAAAGACAAAATAATGACTAATTTTCAGTGATGTTTTTGGTTCCCTAATTAGTGTGTTCAATCAGTACCTGGTAACGTCTCATACAACACTCTCTCGCTTCAAAATTAGGTCTAAAAATTATTCAGAAGTTTTTGTCTAACCATAATAGTAAAATATGCAGAGTGCCCTTCCAAGAAGAGATCGAGACGTATTAAAGTGGTTGCAAGTGAACAAGTTTTGGAACAACGAAGAATGTCAAAGCATGTCAAAGCAAAGAGTTAATGCTTCACGAACAAAAAGTGAGTACCTCGAAAAGTTATGTACTGTATACTAACCTTGTCACGGGAGGTCATGTCCTAAATGGACGCTTGCATCGTAAATGTTGCTGGTGATGTTCACATGCTTGTCTACGCCTCTCATATTTTATTGCTATCATATATAAGTCTTGGAAGGTTGCAATTCATGTTAATGTACTCATGCCTCTATGCACATATTAAAATGCAAGTAACAAACCCCGTTAATCGCGGTCAAGAATTCGCTTAACACCTCAGTATGAAGCGTGCGCTCTGGTATTAAAAAAAACCTAAAAACATTAATTAGTTGCTTAAAAATTGGTACATCATATTCGCATCTTGTGTTATGTTAGAGTTTATATACCTTTTCCTGAAGTGATCATTAATTTTTTACTGTGTTGTCGTGTTTTCTTGTAGTAGCTTAGACTAGAAATAACCGTGTGATTGACAAATTTATTACACAATTTTATGAATTTAAGTTAATTATTACAATTTTTTATATACACTTCTACATTAGCTTTGCTACAGATTAACTAAGAAAGGTATGTAACTGTATATTTACTGAGAAAGATCCATTATCTGTTGCCTTCTACTTGACTGGTACATTTTGATTACATGATAAAGAACACTTAAATGTCCATACCTAACAAATGTTTTACAACACGCTATCGCAACACCAAACTAAGACGCCATTTTTTCCGGTCTTACAAAAGGCCCGTGTTTGCCTAACAATAGATCCTCAATGCATAATATCAATGTCAATCTTGATCGCATAATTAAACTTCCCCGGACGTCTATCGACCTGTGCGAAATTTTTTGTTAGATTGTGGCAAGAGGGCATTTGTACGTGATGCGGGCAATTTTAAAATTTGTTGATAGTACTAGCCTACTATGACAGTCGACCATAGCCTCTCTGTTCAATTTTAGGGTGTACAACTCTTAACAATTCACAATTTGACATCATCGCACGTTGTTGGGGTATGTACGATAAACTATAGTTAAAGCGTTGAAATATGATAAATTTTATAATATTTAGTTATGATTGATGGAAAAATAAGATTTGAAATTTTTATTCATCAAATTTAGTGTAATATATATTCGATTGTTGGGTGATTAAAAGTTAAAAATATGCTTAAATTTATGATTTTATATTAAAATACAAGTGGGGGTGTAAATTGTATATCATTATTATATTTATACAAAATTTGAAATTTTTTTCTTATTTAAAGTTTTAAAATATTTAATAATTTTATAATATAGATTTTAAATTTCAATATATACACTTCATATCATAGTTTTATGATTTATATAGATCATGTAACTGACATCAATTTTTAATAATAGTGCTTCATTTGATTCACGGAGAGAATGAAGTATGGGTTGAATTACGAAAAAGAATATAAGAGATAAAAATAAAGTGAGGATAAGAGGAAAAAAAAAAAAGAACCATGATATTCCCCGGCTCAAAAAACTTCAAGATTCTTCAAATTTCTAATACCCTTTGGAATTTGACCGATAAGTTGATTGTCAGAGCAAAAGATTGACAAGACTTTGAAAGATTTCCAATGTCTAATGGAAATATCACCTTAAATTTTGATGATTTTGTAATAGGTTAAAAAAATTAATTCTAATCCAAAATTTATTGATTTCTTATTTATTAGTACTTTCAATATTTTATATGACTTAATTCTTATTTATTTAAGATTTATTCATACAATATAATTTACATTAATAAACTAATCTTACTATTTCAAATTTTGATAAAGAAAGGTTATCATCAATATTGTATGTCACATTACTGGTAACTATTAAATTGGGTCGAATTAATAAAATGGATCTTGTCCAAATATAACTGTGGATACAAAATCCCATAATTCATTATTCACTCGCCCAAATTATAGTTATAAATTTCAGCCGGTTTTATATATTAATACCAAAACTGAGAAATGGATTGTAACTAATATATATAATCTTTTATTCAATACCATTTTTTATGAGCAACATAATAATAGGTAGCAAACAATCATTTGAAAATGAAAGAGTTAATACTATATAATGCTATTAGATATATGATCATTGTATTTAAAATGGCGAATCATATAAAATTATTATTTTATTACACTTTCTTTATTATTTAAGAAATATAAATATAGATTATTTAAATAATTATCAACAAATCTGTAATAGTCCAAACGAATTAAACTGTGTATTGGATTTGGATATGAATTAATGAATGCAAGTACGATTTATTTCAAAAAAACTACGTACATGGGTCTCTCAAATAAAAACACAAATCGCTCATTAAATTTTATTCTCTTCGCAAATAATATATCCAGAGGCATTTGACTCCACATATCTAAACTTATTGATAAAATATAATTATCCTTATTAATTTAAAATTAATAAGATTTTAAAAAACCTAAAAAGGATATATACATATGCAGTATATTTGGGTATGTCTGTTATTGATCTGTTAATAAATTTTTAAAGAGAAAAATGAATCTAAGATATATCTTAGATAATTTTCTAAGATTTTAGTACAAAATAATAGTATATTAATAAAATTTTAAATAAATTCTGATTTTACAAAAATACTCTTCCAATGTTTACATATAAAATCCTTTGTATTTCACGTAACTTATTAGGCTCTCAACTTACCTAAGATGTATCTTAGACTCCCTAACCACATTTTTAAATAATATATATTTACATTTGTTAAATAATTAAAAATATTGAAGAAAAAAGAATATTTATATGACTTACGATATAAAATCGGTACAGGTCACTAACCAATCTAATCCCACAACACTGCACCTAAAATGAAATCAACAGACCTACGATTCCAACAAAAACGACACAGTAAACTTTAGAAAACTTTACAGATATTTAGATTGACACTTAAAATAACTTGTCCACATTACAATTCAGAAAGAAAAATATTAAATTCAATATATGCTTACTCACAAATGTACGCTCGCCATTGCAATCTACTTGACTTGGTAAGTTTTGAACATATGATTACGAATAACCAAAGATCGTCAGTTAACGACAATTTTTAGCCACAGTATCTCTTTATCAAAGCAAGACACATTCCCGTCCAGTGCTATAATTACACTTGTTATAAGAGAGCACTTACAAAATCCAATAGAGGCTGATGACATATCTAATGACACTAACAGTTCAACTAAAATGGATTCGACACATCCACACTTACAAAAATAACTTGGTAAATTTTAAAAAAATTCTCATTACATTTCAACTAATAATTGAAATAGCTCATTGATATTATAGTTTAAAAAAATTCACATCAACTTCCTTGCATGTTTGCTCACATTATAATTGCGGTATACTCGACTCGTATATTTTAAAAATATGATTACAAATCTTGCCGTTATACAACGTTTGGGACTTTTGCACAAGAATCAAGACTCTTAAAGTTTCTTCCTAGTTTTCTGTTGTTTTCTTGTTTTACTAACCTAGAAGTACAGTGCATCTTTCTTATTTAATTTTATGTGCATAATAATTTTATTTATAATATAATTAAGATTAAAATTTAAATTTAAAATATATCACAACATAACCTATATAGATTATAAATAGGATTAAAATAAAATTTTGAATACTTTTAGATTTTTAATATTCAAAATAATTAAATTAAAATTTTCTTTTACAAATAGGTATATATGAATATGTTTATGTTGATTAATTTTTCATTTATAACATAATTAAAATTTAAATTTAAATATAACATTTATGATAACTTATATATAAATGGATTATATGTAACGACCGGGAAAATTACGTATATTTTATAATATTTAACTATGCTTTTATTATAATTTATTGTGTTTTAGATTATTTTTAATGCATTTATTTGTGTTAGGATTTTTATTAAATATGAAAATTATTCGATATGTGTTATGTGACTTCTGTGTAGCTTAAAATATTTTATATTATTTTACTGTAATTTTTATTTCTTTAGAATAAGATTAATTCGATTTGTAATTATCGGACACAGCTCTGCAGGAGACTAGAGACCTTGTTTTTTGTACCTTTATTTTTATGAAAATGGTAAAATCCTCAAAATGACTTTATTTTATTATTTTTGTAACATTCATAATTTTTGGAGAATTTTGACATATATATTGTATTTATTCGAAAATATTTATTTTTATATTTTATCCCATAAAAATTATTTTTGGGCCTTTTATTTTAATTATGGGGTAAAAATACATTTAATCAAAATTAATCCCCTAATTTTTTTAAAAATATAAATAGTTTTGATTTATTAAAAAATTTAGTTATACTTACTAAAAATAGAAAGCACAGCTGATTGAACTGGGGGAAACATTAAGAACGGGGTTTGTTTGTTCTTGGAGATCATCAATCCGTTGAACACATTAGCGATGTCTGATTCTAGAGTTCAAATAGCTGAATCGAATCTCTCCACAGCAGCTACTCCATCTTTGTGTCCGTTTTTAGTTTGGGTAATCTACTCAGCTAGGGTTCTTCGCTGCTTTGATTTAGTCGATTAGTAGTACGTGATTCTGATCTCTGTTTTAATCATATGAATAGTCGTTGCAAAGCTCATAACATTCCTTATGTAATGATGCTGTTAATTTGGATCGAAAATCTTTTATACAGGAAGTCGTGACTTTCGGTTCTTAGTTGGATTTGTGGTTTTTTTTTCTATTTGTTAATTGTTTGGCTAGTTTGATTACATGAGTAGATTCATTATTGATGTGCGAGCATGATTGTATTTTTTATTTGATTTTTCTGAGTATGATTTAAGTTCGTCAGATTCTTGGCTGGATTTAGAGTCAGTCACCGGAGAATGATATGTAGAACTCTGTCCTTGATTATTTTTACATAACTGAGTTGTATGGGTATTTATAATGATTATATTGTTGCTCGGTGATGCTATCTGTAGTTTTTGTTTAATCGTTGGTGTTCGATTTTTGCTCATTGACTTTTGACCGAAGTTGAGTCGGTTGGCCTGAATATGAGTTCTACAGCTCGGTTCTTAATTCGGTTGACTTGATTGTGTTATGTGAGTATCTAGAAACATGTAGGTCTGCAAAATTTGATAAAATTCAGAGTCCTATTGTAGATGTTATGACCTTGTGATTGATACTAGTTTTGTAATTCTGGTATCCAGAAATTTCTACTCTGTTTAGAGTAATTGTTTCGAAGGTTTTAATGATCTGATTACTTGATGGTTACAACATAAAAATCGGAGGGTTATGTCTGAATGATAAGCTTGCAAATTTTTGTTGCCACCAGATCTTTATATTGTTTCTTATATGTGAATTATTATAGGTATCTCATGTTGTTTCTGAAAATGCTCCAGTGCCAACTTTAAAATTCTGCTGTAAATTAAAAAACTCATATTATGTAATGAATTTCGGATATGTCATAGAACTGATTGTGTAGCTTACTCAGAAAAAAGAAATGAATAAATTGAAAAGATAGAACAGAAGTTATAGGCTCTGGAGTGGGCCTAATTTCACATGTCATGTTGCAAAAGTGCCGACTTTAAATGAATACTGAGAATTTTGTAGGACTGATTTGGCATTGAATTTTGGAAAGGTTATAGCCCAAAGTATCTCGAATTCTCAGAAAAAGGAACTAGCTGATTTGGATTTTATGGTAAAAAGTTATTCAATTTATATCAAACGTAACTCAGAAAATTATGTTTCTCGGATTTTTTGATGTAATAGAAGTCATAGTTTGTAAGATTTAACGACTTGATTATTTGAAGGTCCAAGATACAATTTGTAGATTCTATATTATTTATATACTTGTAAATTGATGATGAGCAGATTTGTAGAATTGGAAATATAACTGATTCATCAAGACTTATATGAATTATAGGAGTATGAATTATTGAGCCTATGTTTTATTTTTGTTCACGAATATGTGTTTGTATGCTGGTGTGTATAGCTAGTTTCCTGGTAGCAGCTTCATGGTTGGTTATAGTAGTTTTGTTAAGCTTGATTGTTGTTTGATTCACCGAAAAGTCTTACCGCCCATTGGATTAATTTGAAAACCTTGATGCTGTTTTCGTTTGAAAGTACTGATGCTTGACTTGTCTGATTAAATGGTTTAGTCGTGTGTGTTGGCTTACTCTTCAACCTTCCGGTGACCTTTCGGTTAAAATGGGGTTAATCTTTAAAATCTCTTACTTCTACTCTTTAAATTATTTTTGGAATAAAAATCAATTTCATCTTCTAAAATTAGTTCTAATTCCAAAATTATTTCTAAAAATTATTTTTATTTCGAAAAATGTTTTAAAAATTAAAATAAATTAGTTTTGCTTCAAAATTGATTTAGTTTAATTATTTTAATTTATTTAGATAATAATTTAATTAATCTAAATTGATTGGTTAATTTATTTTAATCAATTAATTTAATTAATTAAATATTATTTAAAAATAATTGAAAATAATTGGATTTAATTATATCGAGAAATAAAAATGATTTATTTATTTTTAAATATTTATTTAATAACCCATTTACCCGTTGTAAATGCAACCAATTGGTTTGAGACCCTAAAAATAATCGAAAAATTCTAAAAATAGTATCAATTGCCTAATTTATTAAATATTTTGGGATCCAATTATTATCCGGAGTGGATAATAATGGTCCATTTTGGCTCAAATAATATTTTAGAGTCAACTTTTATTTATTTGACTACTCTTTTATTTATGAGTCTTATCTGTTATATGATTTTTGTGTCTATTTACCTGCTAATGGATGTTACTTGTTTATTTATTATTATTTGGTGTTTGTTATGGATACAACGCATGGGTAGACACTAAAATATAAAATAGAACATTTTATTTGTAGATACGAACAGAGTACTAGTTAGAAGGGCAGTGTAGCGTCTCATTTCTAGCTTTTAGGACAGCTTCTATACATGCAAGTATTTTCTCCTTGATCATCCTAAACACTTTTGTTTTACTGTTTTAGTTATTCATATCATGATAAATAGTTATTGTTCAGAACTATTTATGATTCCTATTTTATTCTATGTATCAGAGTTACTTGTTATTCGTACTCTGAATATTGGAAGATGATTATAATAAACTCATCATATCCAGCGAATTATTGTATAAATAACAAGGATATGGTCTGTAGTTGAAACTAAGCATACCTTATTTTATTTGGGGTTGCTCTATTGGATTGAAATTCTAGTATAAGAGGATTTGAAACAATAGTCCATCATTTGTTGATGAAGATATGATAATCAATCCATCTTCCTAGGCTAACATTACTTGCCTATTTTGGTACCTATATTTTGAGAATACTTGTTATAACTATGGGTATAGAAATGTACCGATAGGATATAAAGAGGTCATATTGCTTTTAGAGTGATCAGGGAGCAATATTGTTTATTTATGTTATCCAATCCATATTCCTGTGTGGCTATTATATATTGATTTTGAGCAGTTGATTTATTTTGATGACATACTGCATTGTTTCAGTTGAGATACACTGTGATTTATTTACTATTCAGTTTTTATAATAAACTATTTCATATACCGTTCTTTATACAGATCTTATATTCTTGTTCTAATTCTATTATTCATATATTTGCTGAGCATTTATTTGGCTCACTCTTGTTTTTTTTATCTAAATCATGTCAGGCTGTCAGTATGAGCCATTTCAGCAGTTCCAGCAAGCCTAGCGAGAGATAGGTGTCGGAACCGCTCACTTCTCGGGCCTCTTAGGTATTTAGTTGTTTTAGTATGTCTGTAGATAGTGTTTGTAATAAAACTGAACCTAAACTTAAAATCTATCTAAAATTATGAATATGAGTTTGTGGATTAGTAGTGGGTTTGTAATAAAGTATTTGGATTTACTTTTAGTTTTCGGTTGCTTGATTTCATACATAATCTATTTGCGATCGTTGGTTGTTGGCGGGTCAGTGTGCCTCTGTTTTATTATTTTATTGTTGTTATTGGTTGTTAATTGGTTGGTGACCTCCAAATTTAGACCCCGGATTTGGAGGACGTTACATTATAATCAGGGCTAAAGTACAATAAATAAATTAAATACGTTTAGATTTTTAATATTCATAACAATTGAACTAGATTGATTTTTTATAAACAAGTATATATGCACATTTATATGAATGTGTTTATACAAACATAATTATTTTAATTATTTTTTTATTTCTTACATACAACCTAGTGCCTCTTTAATATTTGTTTTAATGTGTGTAATTTTTTTATAGCATAATTTTTATTTTTTAATATTAAAAATAACTGAATTAAAAAAAGTTTTACAAATAAGTGTACATAAATATTCATTTATATGAATATGTTTATAGAAACATAATCATTTTTGTACTTTTTGAATAACTGTTTATTTGTTTTGGTGGGTAAATTTTTTATATATGTACAACTAAAATAATAAATTTCATACTTATAAAACTCTCACGACATGATGAGAAGAGTTTTTTGAGTTTATATATACATGTATTTACACTTTTATCTGGAATTAACATTATTCATTATTTTCAATACACCATTAATACAAGTAAGCATTGTTTAACGTAAAATAACTTATATTATGAACCAAACAAAAAACTTCTAAACATCTTATATAATGTAATGGACCAGATGTAATATCACTTTATACTAAAACTAACTAACTACAATGTTTAATGAACAAAATAATATGCATTTCCGTCCAGTCCTAGAAGAAGGCCCATGCACGGGCTATTAGACTAGTTATATAATTAATAAAGTTAGAGTACATCGAACTCTCTCCCTTATATACGTTTAATGTTTGGTAATAATACTATCAAACTAGCACAAATTTATTTCAATAAAGAGAAATTATAAAAATAATAATTTTAATTATATGATTAAATTTTATTTCAAAAAAAAATTATATGATTAAATTTCTTTAATTTATATACAAAAAAAATATTTTTTTGGACTAATTTGGCTTATAGTCTTACAAATGAGTATCTGTTCTAAAGAAATTCTCGGGGTGATTCAGGATAGAACCCAGGACCTGGGACGACAGAGGATAAACCCTCAACCACTTGAGCTATCCAAACGTGCTCACAAAAAATATATTTAAGAGAGTGAGTGTAATGAATTTCACCGATTCAAATCCATCATAAGAAACGACAAACATGTATGTTGAGTAAAAACAATATGGTATCCCTAATATACTAAAAGGAGATTTATAAATTAAATATTTAAAATGTAATAGTTTAAACCATAATATCAAATTAAAAAATTCAAACATTAATTATTTAAAAAATAGGGGAGTATTACTTAAAAACCATCGCCAGTTCGTAATGGTAAGCTATAGCATTTTTTTTGAAAGGAATCGCTTGATTAAATATAGTATTTTTCGTCAAAAAAAAAAATAATACTTCCTCCTACCGTTAAGTTTAATTTTATTTAATTTTTCAAATATTAAATTGATCAATTTTAACCGACGAATCGAATATATTATATAATTAATATAATTTCTTTAAAAATATCATTAAAAACTTTAACTAATCTATTTTATGTACCAAATTCTAAATTTATAAGATGATAAATGAATAATTTTTATTTAATGATCAAATTTAGATTAATTTGATTTTTGAAAATCAAATAAGACAAAAATGATAAGAGTATAGCTTATGCTTGCAAATCCAAATTGGATTTTAGAAGCCTACTCACGTACACCTCTCCTCGACTCAACATATGATTCCGCTGAAACATATAATTTTTCAAAAAAAAATCAGATTTTTTTTTTCACAATTGCATTTCAATAATCATATTATCACCATACTACCACATTTACTCTAATGTTAGCATGGTCTTAAAATTTACAAACTTGTCATGGTATCTCATTAACGAAATCTAAAATCCTATAGGTGCAGCTTCATCCCCGAATTTAAGATCTGAGGTTTGTAATCAACTAAATCAAATGATCGCCTCCGATGGGAGGAGAATAGGAATCAAAAGTCACCATTACAGGGCAGATTGGTAAGATATTGTCCATTACCTGTTGTATGGTACAAGCTTCACTAGCTTCGCCAGATCATAAGATTTGAAATCTTTCCCATAACATAAACTAAGATCAAGAGCCGTTTTACCATCCTGGAATACGGAGTCAACAAGTTAACCTACTAAGATTATCGCAGAACAACATAAAATTTTAATAATATTGACAATAATAATAATAGATTATAAGAAAGTAGTTGATAATAAGATTAAATAACTAATATATGAAAACTGAAAAAAATTGTCATAAGATTAAAGCTTCCTATATTAATTTGTTTAAAGCTCTAACTTGCAACATTTCACAATAGGTCACGGATGATACCTCATTATCCTATTATTTAAATATCCTTTGAGCAATAAAAGTAAAATACTACACTAATATATTTATATATGCTTACTTTATTTGTCATGTTCTTGTCAGCTCCATTGACCAATAAAAGTTTGGCTATATCTCTATTTCTACTTTGTATTGCAACATGCAATGGTGTCCATCCTTCCTGGAAGACCACGTATTAACAAAATAAAAACTGCAAACTTTTTATAAATAGTAGGGATATACCATACTCACATTATCAGTTACATTCACATCAACCCTGTGTTTGATCAGCAACTTCACAGTTTGCACGGCACCTACTTGAACTGCATAATGGAGTGGGGTGGCACCATCCTATTAAGAGAGTACATATGTAAGCTCTTTAACATTTGTGAAACCAAAGGTAAATTATAATTTGTAATATGGGGGAGGTATCCCACCAAATCTTTGGCATGAAGATTTGCACCCTTTCTTATAAGATGGCTAATTACTGCCTCCTTTTTACCTAGTATTGCTTGATGAAGAGCTGTCAAACCATCCTGCATCACCCAATTATTTATATTTTAATTTGCAAAACAAAAGAACAAAAAGAAGGGAAACTACAGGAGTAATGTATAACATAACAATGGACAGAGTTCACCTTATCAACAAGGTCAATACCAAGCCCATCCTTTAGAAGCCAGTCCATGTAAGGTATTTGCCCTGCTAGAGCAACTGTATGTAGAGGGTTCCACTTTGACTGAAAAAAGGGCACACTGTTAAGCTCGGAGCTTTTCATAAGTTGGATTCTTAGCTTCTGAACTACAATAGCAAGTAAACTTCTTCATCTCTTTGAGAAGTCCATAGGACACCAACAACACAAATATTAAAGTATTTACATAACAGAAAAGAGTACTGCCATTACACTGGTAATAATCTTACACTTGATATCTTCTTCAAGTCAGGATTCTTATTATTCTGCAAAATTGCTATCTCCCCTGGTTTCAAAAGCTGTTCAACCTCTGGAATATTACAGATTCAATATATTAATTGTACTCTAGTTTTCAGAAGGCAAAGAGCCTACTTTTAAGCAAATGTATGCAAGACGTTATACGTAAATCACTGTCTAAAGGTGCAAATCTCTCACAGGAAGCATTAATTATTAGGCAAATGATTATGCAAATATGAGCATTTACTAATCTGAAAACATAAAGTTCCATTGAGTATTAAGTGTGAAGTTCATAACTGCTATAGTTTTAAAATGTACGAAAGAGAATGATTTACAACCCCATCATACTCATGCATGGTCAATGGCCAATTAATGACCAGAATACAATCATTACTCTGAACTATGTATCATATATCAAGGAGTCCCATAAGATGCAATTAGCAGTTATCTAACATACTTGGGCAGCAGATACATAACACCTGAAGTCATAAAGATATTATATAAGTCAATACAATATCAACTACTCTAGGAAAACCGCTTCTGAGTTTAGTTATTATTGATAGGTTTGACACGTGGCTTCCAAGCTAAGCATGTACCTAGTGCTGTGGGGAAGACACATACTGCACGCCCATCAACTCCCGGTTCATCTAGCCATACTAGTGATCTATTATCTAAAGCATACGTTGAGCGCTTTTAAATTAAGCGGACCCAATTAAAACAATGAAACAGAAGAGAAGTAGCAACGACATACAAAAAGGATGCAATTACTTCTGACGGATTACTATCATAGCTCATGATAGCAAAGGAGGAAAGAGATGGTGAAGCATTAAACTTAGTCCTCAGAGAACATGATGCACAGGACTTTAACATCGCTTGTTGGGAGTGGAGTTCAAGTATGTCAGAATACTAGTGATATAGAATGACATTTGCACGATATTTCAAAACTCTATGGAAACTAACATATAACATAAAGTCATAAACCTTTGATGAGACCATCCTCGTAGTTGCTCGCTGACAATTCAGCAATTCTATCAGGAATTTGAACAGCACCCTTATCTTCTTCCCAGTCACTCTCAAAATCTAAATCATTTTCTTCAGCTTCCGCTTCCTCGTCTTCATCTTCACTGTCACTAACTTGATTAGGATCCTCCCAGAGTTCATTTAGATTCCCCGAAGATGCAGCATGGACCAAAACCCCCTTACCCTTTGCAGCAACAGATAAACTATTAATTGGTCGACTTAACCGTACTCTTGCACATCTCGATATATCGAAGAAATTCACTACAAAGCAATTAGTTTCACGGTCACCTTTAACATCAACAACAGCTCCGGCTCGTAATAAACTCGTAGTAACTAATGTTGCAGCCATCTTCTTTGCCAACCAAACCTTGAACAAAACAAGAAAAATAGCTCATCAGCTCAATCTCAAGTATCACTGAACAGTTTTAACGTGAGAACAATTATTCTGGCATTAAATTGTACTCATTATATAAAATATGATACGAGGGAATGATTTAATCACTGTTAACTACTAAAATTATATACAAGATGTTATGTATTGCAATGTTGTCATCGTCAGTGTTTGATTTCGGTGAGGCATTATATCGAACAGCTTGTGCTCGTGTCGATTTAAAATGCAATGTAAAGGATACCTGAATTGAATTGTTAAAAAAATACTTTTCACTTAAACTTCGAGTATCAGAGCCTATCCATCAACTTGTAAAATAAATATATATTCTTCTTGACGTTGAAATTGAAATATAGACAAGCGGCCAAGAATAGTGCGCTTAATAAGAGTTTACAAAACTTGGACTCAAAACTCGATTTTTTTTCAGGAGTAAATCGTGACGTACAGTACATACATGTACATTGTACATGTACACTACAAATTTATTACCTACATATTAGGAGCAAATTAGGACTCAATTTCAAGTATTTCTTAAATTCATAACTTTCTTTTAATTTTTAATTTTTATTTTCTATTTAAAAGTAACAAGTTTACTATTAAAATTATGTATATATCTTTAAAAAAATTCTTAGATAAAGATCTATCATCTGTCATCTTTAAAAATATTATTTTATAAATTATAGTAGTTTATTTCTATAAGGTTATATAAATGTGTTAAAATATTTACAACATGTTATTATATTTAAATTTTTTGTTGAACACAATTATGTTTAAAAATATGTTATACAAAAATCTCAAAATAATATTTTTATAGAAAACCATAATTTTTTAACCTTATAGAAATAAACTAATATAATTTATAAAATAATATTTTTAAACATTAAGAAAATTTTAGAAATATATATAATTTTAATAGCAGGCTTGTTACTTTCAAACAAAATAAAATAAAATAAAACCATCAATTTAAAATATACGTAAAATGAATCGATTATCCAAAAATAGCTTAAATCCTTTGTTGCGCCTTGAAGAGTGTGGACAGTGTGTAGGCGCCACCAAATGTTTTGTTGCACCTTTAATCTTTTGTTGCGCCTAGAGATACGTTTTGTTACGCCTCTACACCCATCCCCTTGTATAGGCGCCACTACTGCCTTAGAATGATCACCACAAGTTTCTTTGCGCCTAGTGACTTGTTTGTTGCGCCTTGTACTCTATGAGCCTTGTGTAAGCGCCACCAAACTCGGATTACTTGGAACTTCAAGGTTTGTTGCGCCTGTAGACTTGATTCCTTGTGTACGCGTCACAAACGTCTTCCCTTTAACTTTTCTTATGCCAAGACTTCACTAAACACCAAGTCAACTATTTTGTTGCGCCTCTACACTTGATTCCTTGTGTAGGCGCCACCAACTGTAGAAATACTTGCCTTAAACAATATCTTGAATTCTTGAAGTATTTACCACTTGGTTTTCACTCTTCTGGCTTGATCTACTGATTTTCTTCTTATATATCATGACAATTCTTTTCTTGTTGTGCTGACGCTTAGTGCACTGGTCTGGTTCACAAACGACTAACACTGAATTGAATTCCCTTGACTTTTGTTCTATTTCAGCTGATTAACCTTGGACTTTTGCATTGCTTCTGATCACTGGAACCCTTTGGCATTTATACTCAAATCATTACACTGTCTTTAATATGAAATCTTCTGAACTCTTATTTGCTGCTGAGGCCTGGATATATTAATGAACTTATCTCGCTGATGTTCAGTAAGCCTTTCATCTTGAATGCTTTGCAATGATGTATGTATGATTCTTGTTTACATGTCCTTCTGGATTTCTGTGCTGCATATTAGTATTATTTGACTGTCTTTGTTTCTTAGTTGAGTTATCGTTATCACTATTACATATTACGTTAAATTATGCTTTACAATCTCCCCCTATTTGGTTGTTAGAGTTCGACAAGCAAATCCTGTGAGAGGATAACTCAACTGATACTTACAAGAAAAAGTAAAGTGCAGAAAGACAGGAAATAATATAAATTACATTCTGGATTAGATTTTACATTTCCAGATTTCTTTACAAGTATAAGAGAAGTTTGTTCCTTTAGCCTGAACATATATTTCTATGATCTTCTGCTTGTTTGTACTATATCTTGCTTCTTCTTAGATCTTGTCACGGAGTAATGTTTCCTCAGCTCTTCTTCCTTTTCTTCTAACCTTGCTTTTACCAAATCCCTCGTTTCAACTTCAAGAGTGTTGACAGAAGGTGGATCTTCTAGTTTCTTCAGGACTTCTGTGAGAAATGCAGTTGAATTTGTCTTTGAGATAAACTCGAAGACCAGTGATTGTCTTTTTGAAAACACGAACACTGTTATTCTTTTTGGAAAGCCTTTCACTCTGTCAGTGTCATGCATAAACTCTTCTGTTATTTTCTCCATCATAACATCTTGAATGATCCTCAAAGCCTTCTTATCTGATTTGAATGTGGATCTTTTAACTCTAGAAAAGATTTTTCTGATGATATCAGAATTGTTCTTTTTCAGCTTTGACAGTTCTTTTCTCTTTTCCACTTCATTTTTCTTGAACAAGAAGTACTTTGTTCCATTTGGTTCAGTTTGTATGCAAGGTTCAGAATCTTTAATGGTTTTAAGTTCTTCAGTGCCATCATCCTTTCTCACATACACTGGATTCTGATAATATCTTGTTGTCTCCATTAGATATCTTTCAGATGTTTTGATAGCTCTGAGTCTTCCTTCTACATACTGCATGAACATTACTTGGCCTGACTCTAGACCTACATCAGACAAAGTTAGATTGTGTAGTGTTGTTGCTTTGTAGTACTTGACCACCGGAGGCTTCTCAAATGTTTCGACACCGATCTCAATAATCTTCTTTTCAATTTGATCTCTCAGTATCTCATTTGAATTGTGCCCCCCAAAGATGACTTTCTTCTTCGGCACATACAACTCCACTATATTCATTTTCTCGAAGTTATCTCATCTGATAGCACAACATAGAACTCATGAACATCTTGAAATTTTTTCTTTATGGTTCTGAAAAGGTCAAGGACTTCTCTGTCTTTCTTCTAACTTAGAGTCAATTCTTTCTTCTTTAACAAACTCCTTGTTTCATCCCATTCAGGACTGACTTTAGCTCCGATGTCCTTGATTCTATTTCTTCTTTCCATATCATGTTGAACTCTTCTCCACTTTCTTTTCATCAACTCTTGAGCTTGAACTATATCTTGAGTAACAACTTCATTTACACTAACTAGAAGACAGTCGTTATCAAAAGCATACTCTTCAGCAAATTCCTCCTCGACATCTATACATGCAGCCTTTCTTGTTTCCTCTATCTTATTCTCAGTTGGAATATCCATTGGCACATAGGGTTCAAAGATTTCTCCTTCCTCCAGTTGCCTCGCTCCAGGCCTGTAAAAGATATCTGACTCCCCCTGAGCTCTATATTCCATTATCATTTCAGCTCTAACTTTTTCTTGTTCTCTTCTCTCCCCCTCAGTTGGGTTATCCTCCCTTCTGACTGGAGTTATCTGAGCTGTTGAAGATGATTGAATAATAGCAGGAACTTTCTGAGCCAGTAGCTGCTGCTCTTGCACTTCCAAGATTTTTCTTATAGAGTAATGAATTTCATTTACTTGGGCCTCCAAATTTAGAATCCTTTGGTTATGTACTGTGTGTGCATTGTCTGGGGTGTTTATTTGGTCAGCGGGTGTCTCACTACTCACTGTTACTATTTTTGCATGGCCCTCAACACTCACACTCGGCTGTTCAGGGTCAGGGAATTGAAGATCACTTTGGTCAATTATTTCACTCATATCTTTGAAAGCATCCTAATCTTCTGTACTTGCAAGAAAATCACTATCCCTTCTATGAATAGGTTGCCTCTCCGCCGGATCACTTGGGGTGGGGAGAACTCCTTTTTCAGGAACTGGGGGGTTTAGACCCAATGTGGTCATCACTATGGATTCTGTAATGATTGACAGAGTTGAAGAATCTGTGATGCCAACTGAAGCTAGTGAAAGCTTTACCTACTCAGAGGCACCCTGAACAGGTTCTACTACCGAAGCAGCGGATACTCTAAGTATAGAGTCAACATCCCTTTTATGGGTGTATTGTCCCCCCGCATGACCTAAAAAGGTGGGGAAGACCTCCTTTGTAGGAGCTGGATTTGTAATCTCTAGGGGGGTTACCACCTCAGGCAATGTAATGATTTACAAATTAGAGCCTATGGTGCCCCGCAACACCTGTGAAGGCAATTCCACTTGAAGTGGTGATGCTGCTGATGCAGCTACTCCATGAATGGAGACCTCTTCCCTTTTAAAGGAGAGTTGCCTTTCCACTTCACCCACTTGGGGAGGGAAAACATCCTTACTAGGATCTGGAGATGTTAAGTCTAGGGGGGTCGCCACATTTGATAATGTAATGAGTGGCACGTAAGAGTCAGTGATGCCCCCTTCTGTATGTGAAGACAGGTTCTGAATTGCATTAATCAAAACAGTACTGGCTACTGAAGTAGTTGATTATATTTCTATTCCCGCACCTTTCAGGAGTTTGTCAATTTCAGAATTTAGATTATGAAGAAACAGAAAGGTTTCAGAGATTGGAGAATCAGGTTCCTGGCTCACAGTTGCCTTAGGTTTAAAATTCATTTTTTGTCATTTTCGAGAAGGTAGAGTTGTAGGGGATTTTTCAAAATTTTCCTGATTTGGTAGGGACTCACTTATATCATCTATATCAAGGGTTCTTTTTCTAGTTTGAGGAGATATAGAGAGTGTTTGTTGATCTCTGGCAGTGGTTAGAACTGGTTGGTTGCCAAGTTCATTGCCAGCTTCGAAGGCCATTGAGGGCTCAAGTGTGTGTATTGTCGTTTGAGGGACATAGGTAGATATAGTGACAAATTCATCTTGAAGGAAAACAGAAAAGTCAAAATCTAGAAGTGTACCTTCTTCCATTTATTCATCGGATAGATTAGGGATGTGCACATTTGTAGTCTGAGTCTCTTCCACTATATTCTCAATAGCTACCTCCTCTGTTGGATTTTCAGGGCTTTGCCATTGTTGATCTTCTTCAGGATTTGGTTCTTGTTCATTCTCAGAACCAGCTTCATCCATGATCTCATCTTCTTTTTCTATTTCTGGTTAGTCTTCTTGATATGCTTCTTTGCTTGCAGATTCATCTGATGTTTCAGCTTCAGTTTCCTCTTGAGAGGCTTCTTCTTCTTCTTCACTTGCAGCTTCTTCTTCTTCTTCTTCTTCTTCTCATGTAGCTTCTTCTTCTTCAACCTGTCTAAGAAGAACAAAATAATCTCTAATAGAAGTAGTCATTGGAGCAGGAGTAAACCTGTTTGGGTAGTCAGCCTCATTCTGTAGCAACAAGATTGTTTTGAACTGTAGAAAGGATGAATCTTCCAAAGGCCTATTTTGAAACGATTGGAGTTGATCAGCGTCAGGTATTTGATTCAACACCAACTGCAAAAATCTTTGATATAAACAGAAGTTCTCCATGTTTGCTAGGTTCTTTAAGATCTCTGCCATGATCAATCTTCTAAATTTATTCTGACATCCGAAGCCACTACATAAGCAATCACATTGTTGAATTGTGTAATCCCGTGGAAGCCATCTGTCTTTGGTACAAAGCCATAAGACAAGATGTTGAAGAATAGATTCCACTCCTTGGGTAGATGATTCTTGTATATTTTCTTCAGGAGATTGTTGTTTTCCCTTGTGCAGTGTAGAAATATAAAGAAATTATTTAAGTCTGTCTGAGATGGTTTATCTTTAAAAATTTTAGTCGGCAAATGAAGTGTTTGATTGATGTCATTTTCTGTTATTCGCACTTTTTGTCGTTGAATTTTGCAAGTGAAAGTTGATATCCCATCTACAGATGTGTCTATAGAAGACATGTACACCTGTCTAAGAAGAATTCTATTCAAAGGCACATTAATGGTTAATGCATAATGGACTATTGAACTTTCATTTAAAAACCAGGCCCATTTACCTAACTCATCTGCCTCGGTCCAATCATCTACTAAAATTGATAAATAATTAGCCTTTTTAATATCAAAACTACCTGCCATTTAATTAAAGTGAAAGGTAATTTTTACGAATTAAAATTACTAATTAATATCGAATTATTTTAGTAAATTATGAACCAAACCCTAATTTTAAAATTACTTGAATTGACGTAAAATTAAAATATGATGAACTCCTAGTAATTTTAAGCACAAAAATAATTTTATTTTAATTTTTAATCGATTAAAATTATGAGAAACCTAGCCAATCAGCTCGAGATTTGAAAAATTGATTATTTTAGAACCTTAACCAAAATTGGTGGGACCACTTGCAAATGAAAGAGATGACTGTGGGTCTCACAAAACTGGTCTTAGATTAAAAATCGGATAAGAATTGGCTGAGTTTTGTTCGATTAAAAATGTAGATCTATGTTGCGCCTTATTCTCCTAGAACAGTGTATGTAAATGTATGTATCGCCACTAAACTGAGAATAAAAGTACACTGGGCTTTATATGCTTATTTGAAAAATAAGGAAAAATTACTAAGTTGGTTAGTTGCGCCTACACAGTGCATGCACTGTGATGACGCCACAAAACTAACTAGCGCAACTAAATAAGTCGATCATTTTTGTTGCGTCTACACAGTGTATTCACTATGATGGCGCCAAAAAAATGTCTAGCGCGACAAAAACATCACAAAAAATTCTAAGTCCGTTTGTTGCCCCTACACAGTGTAATCATTGTATGGGGCGCCACAAACTCCTTGGCGCAACAAAATTTCACCTGTAGGCCACTTTTGTTGTGCCTACACAGTAGATCCCCTGTGTGGCGCAATAAAAACTAGTGGCGCAATAAAATTACTTAATGAATTTTGTTGTTCCTCAAAATTTTTGTTACTTGCATATATTTATATAATTGTGAATAATTCTAAACAAATCAACAATGAATAATTATCCACTAATACAAATATATCACAAATTAATAATAATTTATAATAATAACACTAAATTGTTATAATTGTAAATATTTATAATTTATGCTACATTTTCATATTAACAATTATGACATTTAAAATATTAACAATAATAAGGTCCATAATTATTAAAACTCACAAAATATTCATTAATAATAATAATAACATTAACTGTTAGAATTATCAAATTAAATAAATTATGTTTCTTATTATTTTACTTTTATTTTAAATATCAGAACAAATATAAATATTTATCCTTTCTATTTTAAAATAATTTAAAATAATATTTAAATATATAAGTGCCAAGAATTTATCAATTAAATACAAGCACTTAAATATTTTCTAAGATCAAAATCAAATAAATACCAGATTAACAAGATTAGCAGGCATGCACAAGTAATTTATATAATATTTAATCTTAAAAACTGGAAAATAATTTGGTAAATAAATTCACAAGTCTTAAGAATATTGAAATTAATTAACTAGTGAATTTATCAGATTCAAATTGTAGTTTTTGATTACTAATTAGTTAGTAGAATTTAACATCCCAAGTTCACAAACCAGTCTAGTGAAAGTGATTTCATTCAGTGGTTTAGTGAAGATGTCTGCAATTTGCTGCTCTGTAGGTACAAAATATAACTCTACAATACCATTCATGACATGCTCTCTTATAAAATGATACCTGATATCAATGTGTTTGGTCCTTGAGTGTTGAACAGGATTGTTTGTGATTGCTATGGCACTTGTGTTGTCACAGAATATTGGAATTTTGCTCAGCAACAGTCCATAGTCTTGAAGTTGGTTCCTTATCCACAATATTTATGCACAACAACTTCCAGTAGCAACATATTCAGCTTCAGCTGTTGACATTGCAACTGAGTGCTGCTTCTTACTCTACCAGGACACTAATGTTCTACCAAGGAATTGACAACTCCTTGATGTACTTTTTCGATCAATCCTACAACCTGCTTAATCATAATCTATATAGCCAACAAGGTCAAAACATGTATCTTTAGGGTACCAAATTCCAGGATTCAAACTTCCCTTAAGATACCTAAAAATGCGTTTAACAGCTATAAGATGTGATTCTTTAGGGTCAGACTGAAACCTAGCACAAAAGCATGTAACAAACATAATATCTGGTCTACTTGCAGTTAAGTAAAGTAATGGGTCGATCATACCTCTGTAGCTTGTGATGTCTACCCTCTTACTAGGTTCGTCTTTATCAAGCTTAGTGGCAGTTGCCATAGGGCTTTTGGCTGATGATACATCTTCAAGACCATACTTCTTCAATAGATCTCTGATGTACTTGGTCTGGCAAATGAAGATTCCATCTTTCCTTTGGCTTACTTGGAGTCCAAGGAAGTAATTCAGCTCACCCATCATGCTCATTTCATACATACTCTGCATTAGCTTAACAAATCTACTACACAACTGATCGTTAGTAGAACCAAATATAATGTCATCCACATATACTTGTACTAATATCATGTCATTTTTATGCATTTTATAAAACAGAGTCTTATCTATGACACTTCTAGTGAAACCATTTTCAAGTAAGAATATAGATAGAGTGTCATACCATGTCCGAGGTGCTTGCTTTAAGCCATAGAGTGCCTTGAAGAGAAATTATACAATATCTATCATTTCTGGATATTCAAACCCTGGGGGTTGTTCCACATACACTTCTTCTTCAAGCTCTCCATTCAGGAATGCACTCTTTACATCCATTTGATATACTTTAAAGTTAGGATGTGCTGTGAATGCCAGAAACATCCTAATAGTTTCAAGTCTTGCCACTGGTGCATATGTTTTATCATAATTTATTCCTTCTTTTTGGGAATAACCTTTAGCAACCAGTCTGGCTTTGTTCCTCGTAACAATGTCATCTTCATCCAGTTTATTTCTGAATACCCACTTTGTGCCAATAATAAACTTGTTCTTTGATAATACAAAACAAAATAATATAATAAAAAAAAAGGAAATAAGTAGAATTAAAAAAAAGTATGCCAGGACTTTTTACCAATACCAATTATCATATTTTATGGAAAAATAATTAAAAAAGTTTTTTCACTTGTATATTCTTTGATAAAATTCAAAGTACCATTTTTTAAAAAAGAAATCGAACAAGGGAGTACTCAAGTACAGTCATTTCTTAATGTTTTGGAGCCCCGCTCATCGGTCCAAATTCAGATGGCCCGTTGTGTTCTATCCATAATAACTAGAAGTGCCACTTTACCACCCACCACGAAGGCACCAATGGTGGTGAATGACATAAAATTTTAGGAAGATTCATATCTTTGTAAGGTTATCAATTTTATGCTTCCTAAAATCTCGATTCTCATCCTCACTATGGATAAAATCTCGATTCTCATAGTCACCCTGCATGTATAAAATAGGTTCGATTTCGTGATAATTGATTGATATATTCGATTTCAATATATTTGCGATATGGTTTTTTTTCCCATACAGGGAATTAAAATTATGATTTTGATGTGAATGTATGAGGTCACAACACTCTATTTTATTCACTTCTTTTTTTTTTTTTCTATAGATGATTGTTTTTTCCTATCCAATATAGAAAGCTCGGATAAATGGTTAGACAACACAGGTAAGGCTAAAAGGAAAGGCAAATGGAAGGGAAAGAAGAAGATTGGATCTGCTTCTAGTCCCAAGCCAAAGACCAATCCCAAACAGGCTTTAAAGCCTAAGGGTGCTGTTGTAAAGGGTGATTGTCACTACTGTGGTAAACCAGGTCATTGGAAGAGAAACTGTCATGCTTATTTGGAGGATCTGAAGAAGAAGAAGGCTGGTCAAGCTTCTGATTCAGGTATTTATGTTATAGAGGTCAATTTGTCTATTTCTACATCATGGGTATTGGATACTGGATGTGGTTCTCCCATTTGTATAAATGTACAGGAGCTGCAAAGGAGTAGGACTTTGGCAAAAGGAGAGGTCGACCTACGAGTTGGCAATGGAGCAAAGGTTGCTGCCTTAGCTGTAGGGACTTATTATTTATCATTGCCCATTGGCCTTATTTTAGAACTTCAGAATTGTTTTTACGTGCCTGCAATTTGTAGAAACATTATTTCTGTTTCTTGTTTAGGCAAGAAAGGTTTTGCATTTTCAATTCAGAACAATAGTTGTTCCTTTTCTTTGAATAATGTTACCTATGGGGTTGCACGTTTATTTAATGGTTTATATGTTCTTGATTTATACACTTTTATCTATAATGTGAATAACAAATGTCTTAAATCTAATGACTCAAATCAAACATACCTCTGGCACTGTCGTTTAGGCCATATAAATGAGAAGCGCATTTCTAAGTTACATAAGGATGGATACTTGAATAAGTTTGACTTTGAATCATACGAAGCATGCGAACCTTGTCTCATTGGAAAAATGACTAAAGCTCCTTTTACTGAACAATGTGAAAGAGCCTTTGAACGATTAGAACTTATACATAGTGATGTATGTGGTCCTATGCGTACTATGGCAAGAGGTGGCTTTTACTACTTTATAATGTTTATTGATGATTTCAGTAGATATGGATATGTGTATCTTATGAAGAACATATCCGATTCTTTTGAAAAGTTCAAAGGATACAAAGCTGAAGTAGAAAAGCAAACTAGCGGAAGTATTAAGACTCTACGATCTGATCGTAGAGTTGAATATTGAAGACATAAATTTAAGAGTTTATTAAAAGAGTGTGGTATTGTATCACAACTCACTCCTCCCGTAACACTACAATGGAATGGAGTTTCTGAAAGGAGGAATCGTACTTTGTTGGACATGGTACGATCGATGATGAGTCATGCAGATCTTCCAATTAGTTTCTGGGGCTACGCCCTGGAGACAACTGCTTATACACTTAACCGAGTTACTACTAAAATGGTTCAGAAGACTCCGTATGAGATATGGGCTGAGAAACGTCATAGCATGTCATTTATGAAAATTTGGGTTTCAAAAAGAAGACCGACATCGATGGTAACGTACAGACCTATAAAGCATGATTGATGGTAAAAGGTTTCAAACAAATTCATGGTATTGACTATGATGAAACCTTTTCACCAGTGGCTATGGTCAAATCCATCAGGATTTTGCTTGCTATAGCTGCTTACCATGACTATGAAATCTGGCAAATGGATGTCAAAACTACTTTGTTAAATAGGAGCCTTGAAGAAGTTCTGAATGTGTATATGACACAGCCTGGAGGTTTTGTTGATCCAAAGAATGTTGGAAAGGTATGTAAGCTGTGTCGATCCATTTATGGATTGAAACAAGCCTCAAGGAGATGGAACATTTATTTTGATGAAACTGTCAAAGAGTTTGGGTTTATTCAAAATGAAGATGAACCATGTGTTTACAAGAAGGTAAGTGGGAGCAATGTGGCATTCTTAGTATTATATGTTGATGACATATTAATAATAGGGAATGACATTCCTTCTTTACAGGCTGTTAAGACTTGATTGAATAAGAATTTCTCAAAGAAAGACTTAGGCGAAGCAACCTATATTTTAGGTATCAAGATATATAGAGATAGATCAAGAAGAATGATCGGCCTAAGTCAGAGTACATACATTGATAAAGTTTTGCATCGATTTAGGATTCAAAATGCTAAAAGGGGATTTGTCCCTATGTCTCATGGGATATCGATCTCAAAAGATAACAGTCCTAAATCATTGGATGATAAGGACCGTATGAGTAAAGTTCCATATGCTTCAGCAATTGGTTCCATAATGTATGCAATGATATGTACTCGTCCTGATGTCTCGTATGCTTTAAGCATGATGAGTAGATACCAGTCTAATCCAGGTGAAAGTCACTAGACAACAGTCAAGAATTTTCTTAAGTACTTGAAGAGAACTAAAAGATCAATTCTTGGTATATGAAGGAGAAGATAAGCTGGTTGTAAAAGGATGATTCGATTTCTCAGTCTGGGTTTGTGTTTTGTCTAAATGGAGGTATTGTAAGTTGGAAAAGTTCAAAGCAAGAGACGGTTGTCGATTCTACAATGGAGGCTAAGTATATTGCTGCCTGTGAAGTAGCCAAGGAGGCTGTTTGGATTCAGAAATGTATTACAGGTCTTGGTATGGTTCCTTCAGTCGCAAATCTGATAGATTTATACTATGATAATAATGGAGCCATTTCACAGGCTAAGAAATCAAGGTCTCATTCCCGAACAAAGCATATACTCAGATGATATCATCTTCTTTGAGAGATTAATAATCGAGGGGATATACATATATGTAAAGTGCATACAAATGATAACATTGCAGATACACTGACCAAGGCTTTGTTGCAGCAGAAGCACGAAGGTCATACTAGTTCTATGGGTATTAGATACATGAGAGATTGGCTCTAGTACAAGTGGGAGATTGCTAGTATTGGTGTCCTAGAGACAATACTTTTAATGTTTTATTGAAAACAATTATGTTATGTGATTATTTAATTAATATTTATTATATCTTTATTTACTGCATCATAAATTGAAAGAATAATAAATGTCCTTAGAATATTAATACGTAATATATTTCTTTAAGTATGTGACTTAAAAATGAGATTATATGAATAGTATTTTATTCCTTAAAATTTCCTAGTCAAGTATTATTATTTAAGGACAATAATAATGCAATAAGACTAGTATGTTTGTTGACAGATGACCACATCTCATTGGTCATATGTATGGTGATATTAAAGTCAAGAACATAAGTGTATGTATCAATACATGACACTGGAAAGACCCGCCGTGAGATTCTACATGTTAATAAGTGTCATAAGAAATCTCACAGTGATAATGATGTAATGATCCTCTGACTTGAAATCATTATATTTCTATACGAGAATTAATATACTTTGATTACACTCAAAGTTACTTTTAACCAGGTAATGATAAAGGTGGACATTGGGTATGCTATGAATCATATGAGGAATATGAATGATAGATATAGGATTTAACCCTCCAATTCTAGGAGTGATATTATTGGCTTTTGGATTGAGTAAGACTATGAAATGCATGACCATGCTCAAATATTGATTTGTTTAAATAGTCTACTCATTAATCAAGGAAACCAAGATTAAACGTTGAAGAGGATGACACTATATATGCCTTGAGTTTGATCTATAATATAAGGTTAAATGGATTATATTACATGGAACATTATACATGAAAGGTTTAATTGAATCACCAATTATTATTGTTACTTGGGTAGCAATAATGTATTACTAGATGCCACTCATTGTTTATAATTTTATTATTGGATATTAAAATTATTGTCAACGTAATAATAACCTAAAGGGTCACACACAAAGAACATCAAAGCGAAGGTTTATTTAAATTGCGAATTTAGATATATTATTATTATTAATTCGAATTTAATTATTGAATTAATTAAGTGGGACTTGATTAATTATGTTAGAATTCAGATTTAATAAGAATTATTATAAATTCAAATTTAATCATTGAATTAATTAAGTGGGACTTGATTAATTATATTAGAATTCGGATTTAATAATAATAACCCAAAATCATAATGGGTTTTGGAAATCACATGGATTAGGGTTAGGCCCAAAATCTCTCTCTCTCCCCTATATATACATAATGATGTATAGTATTAGGGTTTAATGATCAGATTTTATTTTTAGAGAAAAACCCTACCTGCTCAACATCAAGAGAGGCTAGAGTGAGAGAGAGAGAGAGAAAGAGAAAGAGAAAGGCAAGCAATTCGGCTAGTACCAACTCCGGTGATCGTAGGACGATCGGGCGTTCATGTGAAATTCTTTGGAGAGCAGATCTTTGCAATAAAGGGCTGTTGTGATTCATTTTTCTGGACCTCTATTAAAAAGCATACGGAAAGCTTTGTTAAGGTACAAACTTCTTCACCATAATCATCCAAAGTTATACATGGATCTTGTGATAGGGTTTCATTTTTTATTATTTTACATTTTATCCGCTGCATTTTCATGCCCGAAACCCTTCAAGAACTTCATAAGGGATAGAAACTTTCTTCTCTGATACATTTTCCCGTGTTTTATTATAGGATAAGTATCTTAAAGAAAATTTTGTATCATGCTCTTAAATGATAAATCTTTAGATCCGACAAAACACTTTTACTACAAGCATTTTAAATGCAATCTATTACCATTCCTTAATATAGTTTTCCTTCTCTTTGAGATGAAAATATGTTTTGGAATTTTATGGTGATTATCTTTTTATCTTGATTGATTCTATCATTTTAGCCCCCAGTGGCTTAAAAAGATGGCCAAGAGGTTGAAAACCGATCAATCTCTTACCCAGACCTTAGTACCAAACACTAATTTATCCACTTCCATATATTAACCCCTGGAGATATAAGGAACTTATGTAAGTTAGAGGTTGATAAGGGACAAACTGCACTTAATGCGGCAAATAAGGATGAAGTCGGAAGTGTACCCACAGTTCTACCTCTAGAGAAGTAAAGTAGTATATAACTGAGGTAACTGTAAGCTCATCCTCATCTTCTTAAAAGGATGCAAAGCTAAAAAGGTAATAAAACTGTCTCTGGAATTATTCTCTCAACATGGTGAGTCCATTGAAATTTGCTCGTCATCCATAGCATCTTGTAATGAGTCCAGCACACCATTGGCACTCACGTTGATGGTAAGCTTAAAATAGATATATTCTAGGTACCCATTGTAATGCGTGCACAGTGTGAGGTATAGGCATTCAAAGGAGATACAGACTTTATGTTGCCATACATTACATTGTCCAAGGTATCTACCTCAAACAAAAGTTTATCTTTTTGCATCCCGAGAGGAAGATCTCTTGTTCAGATTTATCTGGGCTTGAGAGGCAATTGCTTGGCAAGAATTCTTCGGATGAGTCAAGTTGGGTATTTTATACAAAATTCCCATCACAGGGTTACGAGGGAAACATAGGCTCTAAATTGCCATTCATTACATTGCCTACTACATCGCCCCTCCTGGAAGGAACATTTCCAGATCCTGAAAAGGAAGTCCACCTCCCATTTATGGAGAAGGTGTGAGGCAACTCCTTGATAGAACAAGGCAGGATTTCCTAACAGATTTTAATATCTTGGGATAACCCATCTCAAAGAGGTGAGGCTCCACTAAACAGTGATTTAGCAAATGCTATAAAGTCTGGTGCTGAGACAGTGCTTATGCATGATAAATCAAGAACACCTCTACGAGGCAATTCTCCACTTGATAGTGATTCAGTTTATTCTGATGAATCAGGTGATGAGAATATAAATGAATTGACGGATTTCACTTGTAGGTACAGAAGGCTATATTTGAAATGCAGAGTAAAAATAAGGGATAGAAACACTTAAGTGAAAGTCAAAGAGAGATACACTTGTGAGAGATAGGGAGAGAAAGAGTGAAACACTTCAAAGTGCTCGACACTTAAGTGTAAACGCTAACAGAACATAGTAGAAGTGAGGAAACCATAGACCAAACACTTACCCTTGCTACTTGCTACTTCTGAAAGAAAAGATACTATGTTTTCCCAATCAATGACAGACGAGAACCTTCTTTGGAAGACAAGCCATTTGAAAAATCATGGGCCATTAGAGGATTCATCAACTAAGGGGAAGAATTTAGTATACAAGAAAATGCAGAAAAAAGAGAAGGTCTTATATTCGTATCCTTATGGGAGAAGTTAATATCCTTAGAGGGAGAATTTAGACAAGAAAAAGAAAAAAATATTATCTTCTGATCCTCATGGGAAATAACAGAATATGGGAGAATCAAGAAACTGTATCTTATACTTGAAAGGAGTTATCAGTAGAGGATTCCTCATCCAAGTGGGAAATACAGAAAAGGATTGGCACTTCCATTGATCATCTAAAGAGGAGAAGAAGATAGAGAAGAAGAATCACATTCTCAGGGGGAGAACATTACTTGAGCTATGTTCTATGTTTTATTGAAGACGTTCCCAGGAATTTTAATTCTTATGAAGCTCTATTCATGATAAGTTCTTTAAGTTCAAACTATGAAGGCTTTTGAAGCAGAGGAAGCTCAAACACAGAGAAAATGAAGATGATACTACTTGAATATCAGTTCAGTGCTAGAGGAACAAACATCTTTCATTTCAGTTACATAAGAAATCTGGAAATGCAGAATCTGTTCTAGAAAAACCAGTAGCATTATTTACAAGTCCCGGACCATTACTTTTTCTAGTTATTAGTTGAGTTATCCTCTCTATGGGATTTGTTTGCTAAGTTTAACAATCAAATAGAGGGAGATTGTTGGTGAGATTATGAAGCCGTGTGAATAGTAATCGTGATAACTCAACACTAGAACAAGACAAGTAAATAATACTACGCCTACACAGAAATCAGGAAGAAATGAAGACAATGCAGATACAGTGAATCAAGACATTAGAAGAAGTTTTAAAGTCTACTACAGGTCATTGAGAGAAGTACATTAATATGTTCATGCCTCAGTGAAGAATAGTGATTGAAGACTTTCAGGGTTTCAGAAGTGTTGAAGATTTAGTATAGAAGTGCCACTAGAAGATTTCAGTGTAAAGGCATTGATTGAAGATAGACAGTGTTCGAAGCATAAGAATCTAAAAGGATTGAAGACAAGGTAAAGACAAAGGTTAAAGAAGACAGCTGCAGTCTTGAAACTATACTCACTGAAAGAAGTTCAGTTATATGTTCAAGCATCAGTGAAGAACAGAGAATAAAGTATTCAATATTGTGGTAGTAATGGAGACGTTGTCTAAGTACCAGAAAAGATTTCAGTGAAAGTACTTTGTTTATTAACAGTCAGAGTTCGAAATAATGAAGTTGCTGCAAACTTAACAATGTATATAAGACAATAATACGAAGACCTAGATCGAAGTTAGTCGTCTGTGAACCAGGCCAGTTGCACTAGGCGTTAGCAGTTTGTGAAAAGAATCTGAGTATTAACTATAGAAGATTTGTTAAGTTGAAGAACGTACTTGAAAAGAACGGTTATTTATTAAGGTACGAAAAGTGATTTATAGAGGCTACAACCAAATAGTTAAACAGCTCAAAGGGTGCAGGGTGAAAAGTGTCACAACCTTGGTACTAAAAGTGGAAGTTTCTGAACTACAGTCGAAGAACGGAAATAGCTCAGGGTACGGGGTGTAATATGACAAGACTTTGGTACAAGAAATGGAAGTTGGTAAACATCAGTTAAGGAATGAAAAGAGGATCGAAGTGCAGTGATCAAATTGCACTTTGACCACATGAATAGTAAAGCGCCACGAAGTTATTCACGCGCCACCAAATTCTTAAAGGAAATGAACATTTGGTGGTGCCATTACAAGGGTAATGCAGCAGAGGCGCAACAAAAAAAAGTGGCAGCAAACTTATTCTAAGTACTAAGGCGCCACTTTGATTTGCACAGAGGATTCACTCTACAGGTGCAACAAAAAGCTTCTGGCGCAACATAAATTCTAAGGCGCAACAAAATATTTCTTTGTCCCACTTAATCCTCAACCAATCAAATTACACCAGCTTACTTTATTTGATTTAAAAGTCTACACAAATAAAAAGATGAAGCAACTCATTAAAAGGAGTCGTTTTCTTCAACACAAAATATGTAAAGAGCTACTGCCATGGCCGGAGCAGGAGATATAATTTATACACACCCATACCTTGCTTCCGGTCAGATATTAGGACCCGGTTCTTTAATGAAAAATGATCAGGGCTCCTAGATATCACTCTCTACGGACTCAGTTTTTCCTTGTACTAATTTAGATATATTTGAATAGGAACTGAGCCTTATATTTTTGTTTTAGTAGCAAAGAACTAATTTGTTCTTTGGAAACCAATTATATTTTTAACTAGGTGTAGTACCCCTCTGGGTTTATATACGAAAAAAATATTCCCCGAATCTTTTCCGGTTTATTTTACTTGCTAATTTTCTTGAACATAATTGATTTATCAAGACATACAGAAAATTAGTAGGTAACTGGCCTAAACACTACAAATGGCCAAACCCACTCTGAAGTAATAATTTATTTATCCGCAAATTCTGAAAAGAATTTAAATTATTGTGAGTATCATATTCAACCCCCTTTTATGATACTTCGGGACCCAACAACGACACATTTAGACTTTCAATCACCTTCTAGTTTTACATCACATCTTACTTTGCTTCCAACTTGATCTTCCTGATGTGATCAATCACCATACGTAATATATTATCTGTTCAATGCATGAACATCACCAAATTGTAACTAGGGTTATCATTAACCACCACTAAGCATCTTACTTCCATGACATTACTTGCGTCAATGTGATGTTTTCATTGACTTCCCTATATGACATACTTCTAAATATCCTTCTGGATAGAATTCTAAATGAAGCAGTTCTCTCACCAATTTCTTCTTTATCAAAGAATCCATTGTCTTGAATATCAAGTGTGAGAGCTTCTTATGTCATAGCTAACTCTTTACTGATGAAGCTTTACTAAGAAACTTACTTCACCTTTACGTAAAAAATCCATGTCAGCTACGAACATATTTCTTCATTCTCAGTTGGGTGAGCTTCCATCTTTCTTGCTCGAAATCAAACACTTTTCCTTTTCAATGCTTTTCCAGAAAACTTTTGACAAAGAATTTCCTAGTGCCCTGTAGATAGTGTTTAAGTCCGTCGACAAGAAAGATACTTCCAGTGATGAAAATTCCAAAATCATGATGGTCAAATCCCTTGTACATCCTTTGTTGTTATCGTCAAAGGTTACCATTGGGTAGGATTTCTTGATCAACCATGATAGTAGAGTTTCAATGCTAGTAATATGTCTCGAACAATAAATGTCACGAAATCACATAACTTTTATCCTTTGTTTCATATTCTGCAATCATAATTAATTAAGATTCTTGGTACTCAACTTCAATTGAGTCCATATGGGTTAGAGATATTACTTTCAACAGTGGTAACAACAACTTCAGCCTTAACATGCACAAATTATCATTGACTTATCACTTCTCATTTACAATAGCCTTGACAAGGTATTCTTAAGGCTATGAGATTAGTAATTCCATCCTATCTTTATATTGACTAGCAGTATTTACCATATTGTGATTATTATAGATGTTTTGCCTAAGATTATGCAAGTCCTAAGATATGTATTTTCAACTTTAAACAAACAAGCATGAAAATAAAAACACAAGGTAACATTTAGCTTCAATGCATTATAGATAAGAATTATGCATTTCAGGCATGTTATGCATATTAGAAAATTCAGTACTATCTACTTTAACCGTTCTACACAAATGTGATAGGTGTCAAGCAGATTTACAAATATTCAATAATTTTCTAAAAGTACATGGAATAGAAGAACTAACAATTTAATTACTAATTCTGTCTAATCCATTTCTGTTATTGTCTAACATTTTAATTATCTCTAATTACCTAAGTCAGTTTTAGATTAAGCCTCGAATCTATAAATTTTACTGACTACTTAGATAATTCTACCATTTTTTAATCTTCTATACCTTAACAAGCAATACATGATAAGATTTTACATTTAAGTGAAAATATGTGAGTGTGAGCAATTCATATGAAAATAAGCACATAAAAAATTTCAAGAATATGCAGAATATTTGAATAAAGCAATATCAAATTTCACATACATTTTTCAAGTCATTTATCACAATAAGAATAAATATAAAATATATGATCTATGACCTGTTTGTCTATTATCAATTTTCACAACATTAGCAGAGTTATTAAATCACATAAGATTTAAATCAAATTCAAGCAAATGTGATACACCTAATCGTCTAGAATAACTTATATAATTATAGATATTCGTTTTACTTTATTGAAAATCAAGTATGAAATGTACTAACTTTAACTCAAAAATCCTAGCATGCAATATCTCATTCTTAGCAATCAATCAAACATTTAAGTCCTAAGATGCTAACATGCTGATATGATTTTAATACATTTCAAAACATAATAATCATACAGTTCTGAATTAGATAAAAGTATACTAGTTATAATGTGTACCTGTGAAGTGCTTAGTGATTCATCTCTAGTGTTGGTCATTGATGCCAGATATCCATGTGGTTCATCACTGTCATTGATAGAATCAACTTTGCATTTAACTTCAATAAATTCTTTCCCTTGTTGTAACCTTACTAATGCTTGACATTCCTGCTTTTAATCCTACACAGTCTATATCATCTTTTGCTTGTTCAACCTTCTTGAATAGTGTAACACAACCCTAATATTGTCTTACTACTTTTAGCCTCATATGTTCCTTCAGTTATGACCTCTAACGATTCTTAAATTCGTTTCGTACAAATACAATCGTACAAAAACTAGAATGATCAATAGAGCCAGAGAAAGATTTATCAGAGTTCCCTACTAATAAATCTATCATTTTTTTACATTTGAGCAGTTTGTGGAACTATAACATAAACAGTCATAACATCCACAATAAAATTCAAACGCTCCGGAATAAACCTATTAATACGAAATGACCATTTTCCATGAAACAGGGTGATATGCTCTAGCAATTAATTCTGAGTCAAAACGAAAACTTTTCCAACTACAAACCCTTTTGGAAAAATGGACCAAGATTTTTAATAAATTTAGATTATAAGTTAAATCTATATAAATTTAAATAATAAATTTACTTAAATTAAATTTATAAAATAAATTTATTTAAACTAAGTTTACAAAATAAAATTTATCAAGTTTAAACAATAAACTAATTTAAATTAAATTTATAAAATAAATTTATTTAAATAAAATCTATAAAATAAATTTATCTAAATTCGAATTCATAAACTAAATTTGTTTAAACAAATTTAAATAATAAATATAAATCTATTTAAATTTATATAATAAATTTATTTAATTTAAATTTATAAAATAAATTATTTAAATTAAATTTATAAAATAAACTTTTTCAGATTTAAATAATAAACACATTTAAATCAAATTTACAAAATAAATTTCTTTTAAATAAAATTTATAAAATAAATTTATCTGAATTTAAATTTATAAGATAAAATTATCTAAATCAAATTTAAATTATAAAAGTAAATCTATTTAAATTTAAAAAATAAATTTATTTAGTTTATATTTATAAAATAAACTTATTTAAATTAAGTTTATAAAATAAACTTTTTCAAGTTTAAATAATAAAATCATTTAAATTAAATTCATAAAATAAATTTATTTTAAATAAAATTTATAAAATAAATTTATCTAAATTTAAATTTATAAACTAAATTTATTTAACAAGACATCTAAACAATTGAAGTCCAAACAACTTCGGTACCCTGGGTTTCACTGGACTACGGATCATGATTTGTATATCAATCAGCAGGTTTTGATGCCAATTGTTGGGTCCCAAAAGTATCGTAGAAGGGGGGTTGAATGCGATACTCACAATAATTTAAAATTCTTTTCAGAATTTGTGAAATTAAATTATTGTTTGGCTAAGGGTTCGATTCATTGTAGTATTTGAGAGGCTGACTTAGTAGTTTTCTATTTTCACAATAAAACATTTAATATGTAGAAAATTAGCAAGTAAGTAAATAAGATCCAAGTTAAATACATATATTAAACTTGAAAGAGTGTTACAGTATTCGGTAAAATATTCTTTAATTTCCATGACATTTGAAAAGCACTTGTATGACTTTTTAAAATGCTTTGTATGACTTTTTTTGGCTCGGTATGACCTTTTAAAAAATCGGTATGACTTTTCAATTTGTCTCGGTTTGACTTTTTTCTTCACAGCTCGGTATAACTTTTCATTGAAGCTCGGTATGACTTTTATTTAAAAAGTCGGTATGACTTTTATTTAAAAAATCGGTATGAATTTTTAAATAATTTGATATGAACTTTTCTGAGCGGCTCGGTCTGACTTTTTCTTTGAAGAATTCAGTATGACTTTTTAATCAAGCTCGGTATGACTTTTGGTTTCTATTCGTATGACTTTATTAAACAGAATTCGGTATGACTTTTAATAAAGTCTTTTAGACTTTATTAAAAGTCATACCAAGTCATATCTTTTATAAAAAATTAATTCTACCTAATTTAATTAAATAATTTATAAATTAAATTAAATTCAGCTTGAATTAATTTAATTAAATAAATTAAATAATTAAATAACTTTTGATATTAGAATTAAAATACTATCTTGACTTGTATAACCTTTTTGTTAGCTCCGAAATCTTTCCGCTTTTGTTCTGTCTTCTGTCTAACCACTTGAACTTTTTGATAACGAATCTTCACTGATATTGTTGACACCCTGTGCACTAGTCTGGTTCACAGATGACTAACTACAATGTTGATACTCATTTCTGTTGTAGTGGTCTTTGTATCTTGTTTTGTCCTGCCTTGCCTTCTTTTTATTTTTCCTCTATAATTTTCTTCTAGAATCTTTTTGTAGTAGGCACTTAAAACCTTCTGTATCTTCTGAACTCCTTGAGATACTACTCTTTTATTTTACACTGATGCTTGATCATATAAATGAACTCCTGTCAGTGTTGAGTAGTAGTCTTGTCAGAATTCTTCTGATATTTTGATTCTTCGCGCCTAGTTGACATTCTTCGTCTAGATTCCTTCGTCAATATTTATTATTTACTTCACTTTCTTTTCTGAGTTGATTTGTCATCTACTTATTACAAATAGGCCTAGTCATATGACTTTCAAACATAAACAGTCAAGGATGGTGACACTCAGACTCTGGCTTCGAATGAAGTCATATTGAAGCAATCAGAGACTAGAGTAGACCCTGAGACTAGAATACTGGAGCCAACAGACTCTGAAATGAAAGAAGAGAGTAAAGGTTCTAAGTCTGTTGCTGCTCACCCCTTGGTGGAAACCCCTAGCCTTCAGACATTTGAAGGGGTTCCCCTCCATCAAAGACGTTCAGGTATTGAAACATCTCTTATCTCTCTCAACCCCTCTTCTATAGGTCCTATGAGTGCACCTTACCAAACTAAAAACTGAGTAAAAATTGAAATTGAAAGGTTTGCATAGGACCATGCAAAATGAAAGGTACATAAGGCCTTAGTAGGCCAGAGTGAGGATGAGAAAGTGGGTGCCCAAACCCATTGTGAAAATGAGAGATTGGGGTTCATTCCTGACCCTAGGTTCACTTATTGGGACCAAGAATTTCCCAAGATTTGGTTCAATGAGTTGGAGCAGGAGATGGTGAGAAATCTTTTCACTTAATTTTGCAGATTGGCAAATAAGAGGAATCTATTGCTTCTCAAAAGTCATTCACACAGAGGCCACATCACCATTTAGTGGACTCTTTAGCAAGGAGAGCAGATAGAACTCTCAAGGATTTGGTGGTTGACCCTTCAATTCAACCTAAGACTGCAGATTTGAAGCCTAATGAACCACTTCTTGTGATGCCAATTATGGAAAGGCTTCAAAAGTCTACAAGTTCTGATCACTCTAAGGAGGAGTCAGAGTCTATAATACCTTTTGCAGTTTCAGGGTCTAGTCATCCATCAGAGTCTATCCCTCATGTTACCAAGATTGAAGTAGTTGATGTTGTTTCCAGTGATGAATCTACCTCTGAAGATGAAGGGGGGGGGATCCATCCTTTACTTATTTTAATCAAATTTTTCCTCAATTTAGGGAAACAGCTGCTACTTTTGGTATTCATGACAGAGAAACTTTTGACTTAATTCTTGGCATCTAAAGCCTGAGAAGAAAAAGGCAATCTTCAAGTAAATATTTTTGGCTTAGCATGATCATTTTCCTGATGAGAAGCTTAATGTCAGATTGCTTCAATAAAGTAAAGAAGCTCTAGATGATGTTGTAGCTGAGAGAGAAAATCTAGTGTCTTAGTTAGAGAAGATGGTGAAAGATGTTTCTCACATTTACACCAAACTATCAACTGTTGACACAGCCACATCCAAAATCCATACTCAGTTTGAGGTACTGCAAACTTCTATGAGGAACAAAGATAATGTTGTTCAAGGATCTCTTGCATATATAAAGAAGGAGCAAGCCAATCTCAAAACCTCTGTCTCTACCCTAACTACAAAGGTTGAACAAGTAATTACTGCACAAGCCAACATCAACTCTGTCTTGGAACAAATTCTTTTGGTTGTTACAGGGGGTGATGATATCAAAAAGGGGGAGAATAATGGTGCTTCCAGGAGTGGTGGTGTTTCGAGGAGAGGATACTTGTCAAGATCTAAGGGAGGTAAAAGGAAGAAAAATGATGGTGATGAAGGAGGAGATGGTAGTTCTCATGGTCCTAGGGGACCTGGTGGTGTGCAAAAAGCCTAAGTATGGAGTATTTATTAAATCACACCAGCCATGGACTGGACATGTGACATCAGAATCTAATTCAGATTCTGATAAGGAAAGACAAAGTTCCAACTCTGATGAGATCAAGGAGCCTAGTTACTGGAAATGTAATCAACAAAATCTTCAACTAAAAGCCAAATTAACTAAGGGTTTGAGAGGCATCCCTTCCTCTAACATTGAAAGAACTTCAAATTTGTCTGTAGACCCTCATTCTCTTACAGATAAATAGTTTGAGAAGATCACCCAAAAGTATTTGAACAAATTGGTGTCTCCTCAAATTATTTCTAACATCATAGAAAAAAGATTATCAGGAGAACATTATAGAACTGAAAAACTCAGAAATCAGATGTTGGTATACTTATAGAGGGGGGGACTGTAAGATGTATAAGCCAACAAATTTCATTTTCTTCAAGAAAGTTGAGGAGTTGCAATACATCAAATTTCTTTTGTCTACATCAGTTGAAGTAATTAAGAGTAATGATGGAGTAATAAATTATTGGATGAAGGAAATTGATACAAAATTAACTCTACACAAACAAGCAAATAAGCAAATGACTGACTTTACCCAGAAGTATCTTGAAATTGAAGGGAATGATCAAGACATGCCTCTAGAAGTCAAAGAAATTAAATGCAAATAGGGTATGGGTCATTACTTTGGGTTTCAACCTATGGAAGTGAAGGTTAATGTCTTGTTGTTGCAACATTTGAAAGATTAGGATTGTAGTGCCACTGAATTGAGAGCAACATATTGTCAGATAAAGTGTGAGAATGAAGAAATGAATAAACTGAAGAAGTTTGTTGGTGAAGCATTAGCAGATGCTGAGGAGAAAATGCTCAAGACATTTCTGCTAAGGAATCCATCCTTTGAAAGAATTGGTTAACAGTAATTCTTTTTCCTATATGTATATTGTCCTAGATTATATGCTTAAATTCTTTAGTTTTGACATCATCAAACTTTGATTTATGCTTAAATTTTATAAAGCATAAATAAGGGGAGATTGTTAGGAATATACTTATTTGATGATATACAAAATACTAGAACAGAGTCTAGCATAGTTGTATCTGTAATAGAATATAATAAGTCTTTCTAGTTTCTGATCAAGTAAATATTACCAGAGTCTAGTTAGTCTATAAGAGGAATCTTAGACCCTGTACAGGTAACAAGTCTTTTGTACTTAGAAGATTTCCAAAAGAATCAAGACCAGAGTCTAGAAGCCAATCAGAGTCTGTAGACTATCAAAGTCTATAAATTATTAGAGTCTAAAGACTATCAGAGTCTGGAGTGTATCGGATTCTGTGAAGCTGAAATCAATTTCGGAAGGTAATGATAATAAAGGAAAGTCTTCGAAGATGAGGTCAAAGATACTGCAGATACGTTATGGGAAGGAAGTAGAATTGCAGAAGGCAACTGCCAGCTAATAGATAAGAATTTATTCCTAATTAATTATATTTTCTTTTATTAGTTGATAAGCAGCTCTCTATATAAATACTCTATGTAACATAATGTAATTAGTCGAAGTTAAAAGAGAGCATGAAAATAGATAGAGTTGTTGTGATAAACACAGAGAAACTGGTAGGGTTTTTGTACATCCTAGGAGAATTTGTATTAACACATCAATAATATAAACAATATTTTCTTCAATATCTTTGTGTTTGTTCTTTGTTCATTATTCAAGTTACAAATTATCATAGTCAGTTTTAAACCGGCAAAAAGAGACACAAGTATTTAACTCATTCTATTTGTGTAACTAGGAAAACAAAGTCGAATCAGAACCTGCAAAACCAGATAATAAGTTATTTATCACTTAGACTGTTGAATCGTATTTATCACCCATGATTTAGGCATAATTTAGGTAAGTTAATTAATGTGTTTGACAATAATGGCCCCGTTTGGGATTTGTTAAAAATAAATAATAAATTACTTATATATTTAAAAAAATACATATTTTTATATTTTTTTAAATATTAACATTTAGTTTAAAATTTTAAAAACAAATCTTATTTACAAAATAAAAAACAAATTATTTAGTTTCAAAATATATATATATATATATATACATATTTTTTCTGGAAATAAATTACTTATTCTGGTTTATTTCCGGAATAAGGAGAGCCATGAAAATGAAAGTGCGACTTACTGGGATTAAATTCAATTTTTTAGTATAATAAAACACAACTTTTATATCAAATGATGCGCAACAGTATGTAGTGTTCCCTAATTTGTAAATTGTGCACTAATTCCGCCACTGACACAGGCAATACAGCTATTGAAATTGATTTTAGTGTAATAATAACAATAATAGCTCCTCAACACAACACACATCCTGTCTCCAGCCCATCCAAGTTCAGCTTTATTCTCCGAACACACTCAAAACTACTTCAACGGCGGCGCGTCATTACACACTACAACTAGTACTAAATATCACTCCTCAAACTCCCCTTCTCTCTCTCATCTCTCTCCTCTCTCTCTCTCCCACACACATCTACAATGGCAATGGTGCCACTGTTTTTTATTCTATTTGTAGTTGCTATTATGATGCCTAGTCCATTACTATGCCAACAACAACTGAGCCTCTCATACTACCAACACACATGCCCTAAATTCTCAGAAATCATGGAACAAACCACTACTAACAAGCAAATCAACTCCCCCACCACCGCCGCCGCCACTCTCCGTCTCTTCTTCCACGATTGTTTCATCGAAGGCTGTGACGCCTCTGTCTTGGTTTCCTCTACTCATTTCTCAAAAGCTGAGCGTGATGCCGACATCAATCTCTCCTTGCCTGGTGACGGTTTCGATGTCGTAATTCGTGCTAAAACTGCCTTAGAATTGTCTTGTCCTGGTGTTGTCTCTTGTTCCGACATTCTCGCTGTCGCTACTCGTAATCTCGTCACTATGATGGGCGGTCCTTATTATAATGTGAAATTAGGCCGTCGGGATGGCCTAATTTCACTGGCATCGCGCGTGGGGAGTAATCTCCCCACGCCCAAGATGTCTGCTACGGAGACTATTAATTTATTTAAATCCAGAGGGTTTTCGGTGCAGGAAATGGTTGCGTTAACCGGAGCGCATACGATTGGGTTCTCACATTGTAAAGAATTTAGTTCTGATATATATAATTATAGTAGGAATGCACAGTCTGATCCCGGTTATAATCCTAGATTTGCAGCTGGATTGCGAAATGCTTGTAATGATTACCACAATAATCCCACATTGTCTGTGTTTAACGATGTGATGAGTCCGAATAAATTTGATAATATGTATTACCAGAACTTGCCTAAGGGTTTGGGGATTTTGAAGTCGGATCGGCTTCTGGTTTCGGATCCAAGAACCAGGGTGTTTGCAGAACTTTATGGTAGAGATCAGAATGCTTTCTTCAAGGCATTTAGCTCCGCAATGGAGAAGCTAAGTTTGTATGGTATTAAGACAGGAAGGAGTGGGGAAATTCGACGCCGGTGTGATGAAATTAATTGATCGATTTGTGTGTGTGCTTTTTATTCCCACTGCTGGAATGATACGCAAGGCAGGTCACTTCTTTCATTCTATTTATTCTTCTTATACCATTATTATCATTATTGTTACTCTTGTTGTCTTGTATGAGCCTGATATTGAAATTTTATATATGAAATCTATATGTTTTTTCATTGAGCAAGCTAGCACTGATGTATGAAGTCATGATATATTCAATTGCAACTGTCGCGGAGTCCATAAATGTATGCGATATTCAATGTATACTTAGAAATGTCAACGGAGTTTCTATTGAATTTGAGAACACTTGTTTATGAATACTTATCTCGGCATTGCGTTTTTCATTCTTCAGTAATCCCCTTCAAAGTAGTCCATTTTGTTGCCTCTCTTACCTTTTAAGCAATACAAATATATAGAACAACAAATTCTCATGGGCCATGGTGTGTGGTGGAAGATTAAGTTTACGGAGTACCGAGATATTTTTAAAATAACAAACTCAAGAATTATCAAAAAGACAGTAGAGGTCCCTGATTCTAGTTCCATGCCGAGTTGCCACATTCGTGATTCAGGTGAAGATTCCGTAATCAACCCTGAAGCAACTGCTAGTCACAGTTAGTGATGAAATTCGTAGAAATTTCTTCACTTATTCTTAGAAATAGAAAAGGGTTGTAAAAGGCCTTAATAAACTGTTTGATCATGTTTGATGCAAGACATACATGATACATGACAATTCCTTGCATACTGTGTAAGATTTATGTTCAACTCTTGTTATAGTTAAATCCCTTCTAGTTAGAGGCCTCTGTTAGAGTGGAATGCTGCCACTAATATTTTATCCTTCAACTCAGAGTTTGGGCCAATTATCAGTTTGCTGTTCGTCCCAAGTAATTTCCTTGCATATTGTAATGATGAATGTCTTGTTAATGTTGTTGCAGAATGTCTATACTCTTTTTATAGTAGAATAAGGTCTCTGTATATCTTACCTTTCTCAGCCCTTCTCTCAAAGTTTGGTTTTGGTCCATGTTTCCAAACCCTGATCTACGGGCAGAATACACTGGGTCCTTTGGTTTGAGTTATGTTCTAGTTGTTTTCATTTGTCTTTAAAAAATGACTGACCGTAGGCAGAATTCTCGTAATGCCATAACCAGACTTTGTAATTATCAGTAATCATATCCTCTGGACCAGAGGAAACCACAAAAAATGTCCATACACTAAATCGCAGTCCCTTGAACCATGGAAAGAGCGTCCCCAGTAATACTCTTTTCCAGTTTCATACTGAATTTGATAATCAAAACTTGTAAGTTTCATAGGCATGAATGTAGAAATGTAGGAGAAATTTTATGTTGCCGTGACCATTTGTATCTTTTAATCAGTGTTGAATCGTTGATGATGAAGTAATATCATGTGAGGTGTTGCTCCCATCTTCAACAGTACAAGATAGAGGGGTGAATAACTCCTCATGAAGTTGGACTTTGGAGGATGTCCATCTTAAACAACTCATGTCCCTTAACAGCATCTATCTCGACTACAAATAGTCTTGAGAAATCTAATTTCAAAATTCACAGAAAACAAGCCACAGTAAACTTCACTTTAATTTCAAAATTGATCAAAATTTTTATATTACGAGTAGGGTGATTATTTTGATTTTGCTTGTGATTAGAGTGATTATTTTTTTGAAAACTTAAATAAAAAAGTCTTAATATTAGGTGAAAAGAAAAAATTTGAATCAATGTCCCCCTTTTCTTGAAATGATCTATATTTATATTGGATCGAATATTTATTTAGCCTCTTTCGAAAATAACAAATATATTCCTGGTTTATGACTTTATGATATGATTAAAGTATGATATTAATATAACTTGATTGAAAAACGACAACTTAAAGTATTGAAAATGGAAAGAGGAACGTGTGAGATGGCCGTTGCCAACCCATTTGTTTTGCTGCTACTGATCCTACAGTACTTTCGACATGTGAGTAGTGGGACCAGATGTGCCTTTTACGCGAAATACTCCTATATTAACCGTATAATTTATAGTTTATTTTTTTAATTTAAATAAATAAATTTATAATCTTATAAACGAGCATAGTCGACGACAATAATCCTTTATTACTTGGACCCATTGTTCTAAAAGTCACTCACCGAACAGGGATTAAATTCTCGGTTAATTCATGTTTCATACTTTCACCGATTAAATTCAATTTCCAATTTTTAGAATACTGTTTGGACTTGGCCCCAATAGTGCTTATTTATTTAACATATGTTTCAAAAATTCTGACTATCATCTTTTCCGCGTTGCAATATGAAATAATACTCATTGTATTGTTTTGTTGATGAATTCCTTAATGTTTTTTATTATTTATATTTATAATAATTTTAATTCTTTTACAGACAGTTAAAGTTTTTTGAGAGAAAATGCCTCTATTATCACAAATTAGTATCATAGCCGCCCTAATTATCATAGTCTCTGGTGGAGCCTAATTACCACATTAGGTTCGCATATACAATATGCGTATACTTACCCCTCTGTCGAACCCAATTAAAACTACTGTCTCTGCTTACTTGTCCATGTTCATTAACATTTGAGTTCATCCGTACTTGATATACATAATAGAGAGTAAAGAGGGGGAAACACAACTGAATCGACAATTTTGAATCTATCTATATATATGTTGTATGTATATATTACTGTATGAGTTTGTTGTATGTCGATTTAGGTTTGTGTCTAAGCCATGACACAGTTTAACTAGTTGGCTTGTTTGTTCAATCAATCAAAACTCGAAAGACTGCTCTCTGTCAGGTATGTGCAGGTCTATTATGAAACCCACGCATTCTCCACACACGCACATTAATTTGGGAAGCTGGGATGATGCACGCATTTGTAATATGTGTTTTCATCGTATACGCATTCTAGTAATTCGTATTTAGTATGATATTTTGGACAACTCGTACGAGATGTGGTATTTTGGACAGCTTTTCATAAAAAATGAGAAAAAGGGCTTTTACCCTTTTTTTGACAGCTTAGTTGTAATAATTATTTTATAAATTCCTTTTTATAAATAAAAATATGTAATAAATATTATAGTTTATATGAATTGTTTTTAAAATAATATTTTTACCTATATAATCAAAATGATAGACATTAGAAATATAACACAGAAGAAGTATGTATGTATAACATTGTCGACCATCGGTCAATTGGGTTAAATATAACTTGCATCATTTACTTCATTCAAATATATCACTTTGGTCATTGAGGGTTTGTTTGACTCATTTTATTCACTGATTTTGATTTTTTTATCAAATATATCTATTGGGCTACTATTATCCATGTAAAATGATAGAGTTGTCCTTGCAATTAAAAATAAAAACAATTTAACAAAAACTTAAAAATTACGAAATCTAATAATTTAAAATTTGAGAAATTTAACAATTTAAAATTTACGAAATTTAACAATTTAAAATTTAAAACAATTTAACAAATTAAAATTTCACAAATTTTAAATTCAAGAAATTTAGATTTTCGAGAAAAAATCAATAAATTCACTTCAAGAAAAAATAAATAAATTTACTTCAATAAATTCATTTCAATAAATTTAATTAGGGTTTGAAACATATTTGCTTAATTATTAAATTATTTTTATTTTTAACTATGGGGACAACTCTATCTTTTCAAGGGACAATAGTGGTGCAAGTAATATATTTGATAAAAAAATTTTAAGTCAATAAGTAAAATGAGTCAAAATAGAAGTAAGTGGAGAGTGGCCAGAGTGATCTATTTGAATGATCAGATATTTAACCCTTGGTCAATTATAATATGTTGTGTATTTTTGTATTTTATGTGCTTATATCGTTGTTCGAAAAACCGGTGATTAACCACAACGATTAATCCCTAATTTATTCGATTAATCTATGTTTCATGATTTTACCGACTAAATCTGATTCACACTTTTTACAATACGAACTTGTATGTTAAATGTATATTTGAATTAGTTTTGAATCTATATATTTTCAATATAATTGAAATTTATGTGTTTTTATATTGTGTTTTTGTGTATATTAAATAAAAATATTAATTTAATTTAATTAAAAGATATACTTTATTTATATTAAATAAATATATTTTTAAAGGTATATAGTTTTCAAAAATAAATTAAACTAAACACCTTCTATATCTACATTTGGCCCTGACGTATGGTAGTAGCTAGTGGTTTCAATTATTGCGCATTGAGTCTAAGCATTTCGATTTTCATATAATTGAATGTAAATGTCCAATGGCAAGTCCTAATCAAAAGCGATTTTCGCTGTAATTGAGCCAACTCAAGTGTATAAGCAAGTAGACATGTTTACTTGTGAAGACCAAAACAAGCCAGCTCGTGACTACACCGGGATTTTACTACAGCTTTCGTCATTTCTTCGATTATTAAAGCTTGAATACGTATCTACAAAATCAATGAGATAATAGCGCACGCGCGCACACACACAACATTCATAGGATAATGCTGCCAGTTTGAGCAGCTTTAAAACTTCTGCTGCCATTCGAAATTTAGTTTGCAATGTCTCCTATACTTGGTTTCTCACCATTAGCCTGTCATGAACTCGGCAAGCACAACAAAGCTTCATAACTTTTATTTCTCATATAATTAGCCAAAGGGGAATCGTAAGAACTTCCTTTCTTCTCACTGTGTATGCTCCACCATTTCCTAAAGCTGCTTCCTTCCAAGAAAATCTCAGGGTCTACAATATGCTTAATTATCGAATCCATAACATACTCCTCAAACTTGTTCATTTTTAGGAATACTTCCTCATTCTTGGGGGAACTCTCTTCATTACTGACCAAAATTAACATCTCTTCCACATGTGCCCAGAAGCAAGAATCCTCACTAAAACAACAAGCTTTAGTTCTCTGACTGCCTGTGCTTGGCATTTCATTCAGCCATTTTTCCAACAGAATATAATGCTCTGATCTTCCTTCGGCCCAATAGTCTTTTTGCCCTTGTTTGTAACTTTTGTAGTAGTCTGCAATATCAAGTGGTTCCACCATCCTCCTATAGTTATTACCTGCCATGAGGAGACGAAATGGGAAGGATTTTCCATCAGTTTTCTTTGCTTCATTAACAGCATCTGTCCAACACTTTTTGAGACTTCTTTGATATTTGACCAATTTTGCTTTACTTATACTTTCGTCTCGGTTTCTAGTTGCACTTTTGAAGGTGTCGTAGTAACCTCCCCGAACCCTTGTCGTCTTCTTATACCACTCCATATAGGCCATTTCTTTTTTCATCTTCTTTAAATTTTCATCTAAACCAACTTCATAAGCTTTGCGTTCTAAGGATTCCTTCTTCTTTATTTCAATTCTTCTCATCAAGTCATTGTTCTGCAGCTGAGTCCGTAAAATTTTGCAAACATTAAAACAGTCAATTATGATCTTATACAAGTGTATGCTCCATTTAAATATAGTTTTAGTTGTTTCAAAAAAGTTTATAACTTCCATAAAATGTGGACCATATGGTTAAGAGGGCAACAAATTTTTACCTGCATATCATGAATTCCAATTGTTTGTAGCTGTAATGTGATCCCAGTGCACAGTGGATTATCATCAAATCCAGCTAGATGTGTGCCTCTAACAATTGCCTTACCTTTGAGGCCTTCCAAAACAAATCCATAATCATTGAATGGCGGATTCTGTGAACTGAAGATCCCCAACAGTTCCAAGACAAACTCGGGTTCTGAGAGGCAAGAAACACCAGATTTAGAACAAAAGAGGTATAAACCAAAAGACTTGTATTGATTTCCGAAGTTTGACTCCAAGTCCATGGTTTTGTTTGGTGAGAGGAACAATCCGGGGACTGGGTCTTGCGTTGAGACTACATGCACAAAGCATGAAGCCCAAGATGGTCGTTCTGTTATGGCTTTTTGAAGGCCCTCATCTCCAAGCAAGGGTGACCCAAAAGTTAAGCAAATTGGGAATTTGGTTTTTCTGTACTCTATTTTTCTGTAGCTGTTGTTTAGCAGCCATAATGTGAAAAGTGAGGCAACAGATCCCGCAAGAGAATGCCCAGTAATGATTAAGGGTTTTGTTGTACCAATCTGCAGTACGAAATATAACTGACAAGTGAGGCTACATTTACTACATAGTTACTACTATTTGTTTACTACATGATAATCATGGGATAGGTGTGAACAATCCTCATAAAACTTCTCTACCATCCATTACAATTCCATAAATTTCAGTCATTTTCACCTCAGATATTACTTGTTACTAGACTTGTAGTAAAAATAGTACAAATCATAACAGAATCATATTATATCATCTATTAAAATTCAAGCGAACCAAACTAAACACACCCAGTATCCTTAATTCGTAAAGCAGAATTTGGGGAAAGTAAGACAATCACGAACCTTACGATGATTTATCATATATATATATATTTGTAATTTGTAAAAAAAATCTATATTTTCAGAAAAGAACACGGAAGATGATATCATTTTCTAGAAAGTCAACACCTAGATCACATAGATATATTATCATAGATATGTTAAACAGCCAAAATACATGATTTCATGATCTGTGTCACTAATTATCAGTAAAAACACACACATAAGTTAGTTATTTGCTCAGAAACTACTAGTCCTAACTCCCCCCCCCCCACACACACACAAAAGTTAGTGATTTGCTCAGAAACTACTAGTGCTAGCCCCCCACCCACCGGGCTCACAAACACCCACAATCTAATCATTAGATAATCACGTACACGGACATATATATATAGAGAGAGAGAGAGACCTTTTCTTGACAGAGTTGAGCATGGAGAGAACGAAAAAGTTGTAAAGCAAGATTATGAATGGAGAAGGATGGGTTGGATTTGGTCGAAAGAAACTTAAAGTGATCAAAATCCGGGTCTGCAGATGAAACTAGGCGTTGGCCCTCACCATGAAGATCACTAATACAACTAGAAATGCTGGTGGGTGAGCAAGAAAAAGCTATAATAGTAACATCACCACCATTTTGACCATCAAAACGTTTATACTTAACAACTTGTGGGGTTTCTTCATTAACCTTCAAAATATAATCCCAACAATTCGAAGGAATATCTGAGCATGCCAGATAATTCCCCAACTCTTCTTCACAGTAGAACCTACAAAACAGAAAAAAAATACACACAGATTAGAAAATTGAATCAATTAAAAAATAAATAACATATTTTTTTATTTCATTATTATACACTATGTTTTGAAGGATATGCAAAACATAATATATTTGTTCGAAAATTTGAAGAAATGATAAGAATGTTCAAAGAGAGTTTACTTCTGGTTCATCTTTGTTCTTTTCTTCTGGTGTTTGAAATTGTAAACTGGGTTGTCTTAAATTGGCAAGGACAGTTTGTGCGTGTATACGTAACACCCTAGTCCCAAATCGTTAGATTGAGATAGTTGATCATTATATAAGTGCACCAACAAAACAAATCATTCATCCTTTTGGGGTCTGTTGATGTGTAAAAATACTGCAAGCGCACAGTGTTTAATTGTAGCAATCACAGATCGATCCTCAGAGACTATGAAATTTCCAAACCCTAATAAATAAATCAGGCAGACTAGACAAATAATGTTGAGATGAGATTTGTTTAACCTAATAAGTAAATAAAATCAAATAAATATGGAAAATCTAGGAACCTAGGAATCCGAATCCATCAATTAATCACAATTAATATCCAACTTGCCCTAAAAATCAATTCTCTTTCTTCAACAAATAAATATCAATTAACGAGACAAGCATATACTATGAAACTTATTATCTAACAATAACCCATCAAAACTTCATGGAGCAAGCATAGGCTATGAAAAATAAATTCGGTAACAATAATATATCAAAATCACTTTGTTAATCAAACAATTAAGCACCAAGAAAAATCATGAGAATCAATCAATAGAAACAGGTAAATATTAAAAATAATCAACTAACTTCACCTTCATCCTAGGGCTAGAGAATTAGCTAGACATGATTGAAGAACAAAACAAAGCAATTAATATAAGACATGTAAATAACGAATAACATAAAAAGTGTTTGAGAGATAAAAACTTGTTTGTATTGAAAGATCAAGAAAATAAAAGTACTCTACTCCTACTCCTAATTATTGAAAACTAAAGTTAAAGTTAAGGTTCAAGGTCCAGGTCTTGAAATACACGAGATGAGACCCATATATATAGGGGAAATAATGTAGGTTTTTTATATCGATTACAAATTGAATTCTAATTATTTCCTTCTATTCCTTTTTCTTCTCCAACAAGCATTCGATTTTATCTCCTTTTTCTTTGCCTCCAAGTAATCTCCACCTCTTTCCTTGTATTTTCCTTTTTCTGTTACAATTCTAATTTTAATTAATTTCCTACTGTTACGGATTAAAAACGAGGTGTCTTTAATGCGTAATTAGTGCTAGGGTTTGGGGGAGCTTCGAGTTTTAATGGCTGCACTAACGTTTCGTGACTAAACACAGGTCCTCGTTAACTGCCTACGTATCTCAGTTCGTATGAGAATCAAGCCAACAACGTAGTTCTAATGTTGAGGGGTTAGGCACTTTAAATAGGCACATGAAGGCCTTGGAATCCAATTAGGGTTAGGAGACTTGGGGGCCAAGTCTCCTAGCAGCAGAGGTATCCAAAACCTTGTAGGAATGAGAGTCCTTGTTGGACTCTTCCCACATTTGGGTTTCTAGATCCTTCTAGGGTGAAGGCCTTCAACAGACTTCTTGGACCTTTACTGAGCCTTTATTTATTAATTACGAAATTAATTAATAACAAAGGCTTAATGGGCCTACAGCTTCAACAGAGCTTGTGGGCTAGACTTACAAGTTCAGTTGATCCGAGGATTTATTTTCCTAGTTCGTTTTGAGGGCCCAAGCCTTTGGACCATAACAGGTCTAATTAATGAAATAATAAATGCTATATTTATTATATTTTACTCAGGGTTATTTTGCCCATATCATTTGCCCCCCAACTTTTGGGAAAACTTCGTGAGTTTTCGTAAAAGTTTCACAAAGGGCTTTAAGTGCCTTACCGGGCTTTTGACTTATTTTAATCAATCCTTATTTTCTGGGCTCAGGCCTTGTATTCTTTTAAAGAATCAACATCTTATAAATTGGTCCGCCAAGGATATCATTTTTAACAAACTTATAGAAAAATGAGAATTTTTAAGATCCAAATTATTTCGACATCAAATGAGGTCGATTTTGACCACAATTCCCCCTCCAAGTCGATGGGATTTGAAGTCGATTTGGGCTTCTGTCATTGTGATCCCTTCGACCTGGATTGAGGTCGAAAATGACCTCGAATTCTACTCCAAGTCGATTCTTGGAATCGAGCTCGAAATCGACTTGGATCGAAGTCGAATAACATAAATTGTGCCTTCTGGTCGATAGGAGGTATCGAAGTCGAATTCGATCTCGATTGAAGTCGAATATACCAGTAAAATTATATTGAGGTCGATCATATGATTTGAGGTCGAATTCGACCTCGATTGAGGTCGAATTAGACTTAAAAAATTCCTTGAGGTCGAAACACGAGCATGAAGTCGATTTCGACCTCGATTGAGGTCGAATTAGACTTGAAAATTCCTTGAGGTCGAAACAAATGAGGGTGTCTCTTTCGATCTTGATTGAGATCGAATAAGCCTTCAAGGCTACTTGGTCAAAAATGAGACTCGGTTCGATTTCGACTTCGATTGAGATCGAATTAGACCTCAAAAACCCTTGAGGTCGAAAACACTTTTGGGCCTCAAGGCCTTCTATCCTTCGACTAGGAATGAAGTCGAATTAGACCTCAAAACCCTTTGAGGTCGAAACTCTTTTGGGCCTCAAGGCCTTCTATCCTTCGACTAGGAATGAAGTCGAATTAGACCTCAAAACCCTTTGAGGTCGAAACTCTTTTGGGCCTCAAGGCCTTCTATCCTTCGACTAGGAATGAAGTCGAATTAGACCTCAAAACCCTTTGAGGTCGAAACTCTTTTGGGCCTCAAGGCCTGCTATCCTTCGACTAGGAATGAAGTCGAATTAGACCTCAAAACCCTTTGAGGTCGAAACTCTTTTGGGCCTCAAGGCCTGCTATCTTTCGACTAGGAATGAAGTCGAATTAGACCTCAAAACCCTTTGAGGTCGAAACTCTTTTGGGCCTCAAGGCCTGCTATCTTTCGACTAGGAATGAAGTCGAATTAGACCTCAAAACCCTTTGAGGTCGAAACTATTTTGGGCCTCCTGGCTGTGCAAACTTGATTAAGCGGAACCTTATAGGCTCTTGGGTTATGGACCTCCAATGGTCTTAAATCATGGGCCTTTAGTATCTTAGGTCTTACGGGCCTTTTTCCTTTAGTGATTGGGCCTTGGGGCCTATTGACCATGGACCTTTATTGGCCCAATTTCTAGATTCTTCTTCCTGGTTCATGGATTACAGAGTATTGGGCCTTAAAGTATGGGCCTTATGAGCCCACTCACCGGTCATACCGGTTGACTTACCCTTCAACGGTCGTGTGACCTAGAAACACCTGTTAAAAGGTGAATTCAAACGGTCATGTGACCGGCTGGAGGGCTATATATGAGTGAGGTGAGGGGATTCACACTTCTCACTTCTCACTTCTCATTTCTCAAATCTCTTGCATACTTGAGCTCTCAAGCTTCTCAGTAGTTCCAGCTTCTAATTCTCTCGAGGATACACAGTAGCTCGAAAATGGCTGACAAGAAGAATTCAAGACTGGCAGCTATGAACGTGGGGTCTGCTAAGCGAGGTAAACCTCTTCGGCGAATTCCCATTTTCTCTCCTTATATGTCTTTAATCGATATGATAAACCAACGGGGGGACGAGTATCCTAGCTTGTCCCATTTAGATTCTTATAGTCGTAGTAATAAGTTTCTTGAGTCTGATTTGGTAGAAAAGTATAATCGTCTTTTCAATTTTCCTCCTCGCTTCACCATCTCTTTGGCAGAGCCTGGCGACAGGACCTGCCATTGGCACCCTTCCAAATTATTTGTATACATAGATGCCCTGCTAGCGGGGCTTAGGTTTCCTTTGCATGAGTTTATTCCCACACTTTTAGCTGACGTTCAAATTCACCCCTCTCAAATAGTTCCCAATGGATGGAGGCTCATTCATTGTTTTATGGTCCTTTGTTTAGAAAAGAAAATAAAAATGACTGTCCCCCTTTTTCGTAAAATTTTTCAATTCAAAAATTCCTCTAGCCTTTCTCTTGGCTGGGTTCACATAGCCCATAGGCCAAATAAACCTCACATTTTCGATAACTCTTCAATTCCCGATAATAATCTTCACTGGAAGGAAAACTTCGTTCAAATTTCATGGGAGGGGGGAGACTGGGGTACTCTCTTTAGGCCCACTTTTGGAAAAGTCGCAGATGGGAGCGCCGATTCAATCCTGCTCTCTTTGGAGGAGCAGAATGCTTATGCTGCGCTTACTCAAGCGGAGACCAAGGAAGTCTCTTGGGCTCTTCTTGATGAGCGTAGGCTAAAGGCAGTGGGCCTATCGAGGGCCTCTAATAAAGGTATTTCGCTTTTGCCTAGATTTGTCTGTTTACTCTGCTCATTGGATTGTTTTACTGTCATGCTTATATTCTGCTCGTTTTTTCAGCTGCTGCGCAAATCAACGAGTGGACCATTCCACCCGTGGAAGAAACTGGCCGCATGAAGCGGCTAAAGCTGATGAACGACCCCAGACAGGGGAAAGAGCCTCCGGCTTTTTTGCAGCCTCATTCTGAGCCAACTGGGGCTGGGGGCAGCGAAACTGTTAGAGCACCAAAATCCCTGGCTTATAAACCAGGCTGGGGATTTAGGAAGTCGGATACCGTGATCGGCTGCACGGATCACGCTAGGGATTGGTCCCTCCATTCTTTAACTCCTTGTGACTACAAGGATATCGTCTTGGGACGGGACGAGGAGAGCACCAAAGCTTTGGGTGCTCAAGCACTGGCGTCGGTAAATTTCTTAACTTACCCAATTTGCATTTCACTTGCACACACTACTCCTGGTCTTTGATGTGTTTTAACGTGGTTTGTTGGTTTTTCAGGCCAACGCCTATTTTCAGGCTTCCCTCCACCAGACAGAGTCGTGGAAAGTTCAAGCGGGGAAGCATAAAAAAGAGCTTACTAAAGCTAACGCCAAGATCATGCAACTGGAGGAGAAGTTGGCGGAGAAGGAGGACATGCTAAAGCGGGCTCAGGCTGAGATAATAGAACTCCGGGCCGATCAAAATGCAATCATTGACAAGTATTTGGGCTCGGAGGAGTACCAAGACTTGATTCAGCAGCATGATGATCTTCTTTTTCCGGCCAACTACACAATTGGTTGGAATGAAGCTTTGAAGGCAGTGTTGGCCAAACATCCGGGGTTGTTCGACCCTAAAGTGGACTTTCAGAGTCCTCAGTCGGCTGAAGCTCTAAAGCAGTTGATTGCGGCTCAGGAAGAAGCCGAGGGGGACAGCAGTCCTGATGTTAGGCAACAAAGGGCTCGTGAGCCTAGTCTTACTCCCCCTCGCAGAGTTGTGCCTGAGAGAACTACTCCTGTGGTGACTCCTCAGAAGTCGACAGAAGAGAGTTCTTCGGGAGAAGAAGAAACCAATGAAGGTGAAGAAGGTTCGTCTTCCTCGAGTGGCGAGGATTCTTCGGGAGAAGAAGAGGGGGAGGAGGAGGAAGCGTAGATAAGATCTTTTTTTGTATTTATGTTGCCCCTAGGGGCTTTGTAAAAACATTCAGCCTTCGGGCTTTATTTATGTATTTCCTGCCTTTTTACTATGCGCCTTAGTTTTGCTTTGTTTTTCGTGTTTAACTTAAACATAAACAACAAATACTGTCGAGGCTTCGTAAAAAGACTAAGTGAACATAATAAGTGTTGTATATGGAAAACAGATAACATTTCTTGAACTTGTAATTTAGTAAAAAACATATCATGCCTCTACGGCTAATAAATGTCATGCCTCCAAAGCTAATAAACTGATACTCAAACGTTTTGCAAATCAAAGTTAAAACCTAAACATAGTACTTTCTTAAGTTAGTGGCATTCCAGCTTCTGGGGACTTCGACCCCTTCAAGGGTTTGGAGCTTGTACGCGCCTTGTCCTGTGACTTCCTTCACTTGGTATGGTCCTTCCCAATTCGGAGCTAGTTTGCCCTTGGGACCAACTCCAGATGCCTCGATCTTTCTCAGGACTAAGTCTCCTTCGCGGAAGAACCTTTCCTTGACTCTAAGGTTGTAGTAGAATGAAGCTTTCTTCTGGTTTTCCACTATCCTGGCATTAGCTTCGTCGCGTAGCTCATCTATTAAGTCTAGAGCTAGCTTCATGCCCTCTTCATTTGTGTCAACATGAAACCCTTGTATCCTTGGTGATGTCTGAGCAATTTCAACGGGAACTACTGCCTCAGCCCCGTAGGCTAGTTGGAATGGCGTAGCACCTGTTGAAGTCCTACAAGTGGTTCTGTATGCCCATAGGATTGGAAGCAACTCGTCAACCCAAGTCCCTTGGGAGCGTTCAATCCTCTTTTTGAGTCCATTCAGGATGATTCTGTTGGCGACCTCAGCTTGTCCGTTTGACTGCGGATGAGCTACTGAAGTAAAGCGTAGTTCAATATTATAATTCCCACAATATTCCACGAATTCCTTGCTGTTGAATTGAGTTCCGTTGTCCGTCACTAGGATTCGGGGTAGCCCATACCTGCATATAACATTCTCCCAGAAGAACTGAGTCACGTTCTTAGTGTCAATTTTGGCCAAGGGCTTTGCTTCTATCCATTTGGTGAAGTAGTCAATGGCGACAACGAGGAACTTTCTTTGTGCACTGGCCATGGGAAACGGCCCTAATATATCCATTCCCCACATAGCAAAGGGAAGTGGGGAGTTTATGGATGTCAGCATCTCGGGGGGCTGTCTAACGATGGGCGCAAATCTTTGACAGCGATCGCACCTCTTAACATAAGTTTTGGCATCTTTAAGCATCTCAGGCCAATAGAATCCCAGTCTCATGACTTTGTGAGCAAGAGCTCTGCTTCCTAGGTGCTGACCACATACTCCTTCGTGAACTTCCCTTAGGGCAGCCTCAGCTTCATGGGGTCTCAAACATTTCAAGTAGGGTATCACGTATGATTTCTTGTAGAGTATTCCTTCTATGAGGGCATACCTCAGGGCCCTTACTGACAGTTTGCGAGCTTCCAAGGGGTCGGCAGGTGTTTTTCCTGTTTCCAAGTAGAGTTTGATGGGATCCATCCAGCATGCTCCCAGCCCAATCGGGGCTACTAGCTTTGCGTCAATGCTTGGGGTCTTCAAGACTTGGAAATAGACGCTGCCAGAGTAACTTTCAATCTCAGATGACGCAAATTTAGACAAGGCATCAGCCTTCACATTCTCCTCTCTGGGGATGTATTCAAAGTGACATTCTTCAAATTGCGTGGCTTGAGCTTTAACAATTCTCAAATATCTTGCCATAGTTTCATCACGGGCTTCGAATTCTCCATTTACTTGGGAGATCACTAGCCTTGAATCGCCGCATACTTTCATATTTTTTACCCTCAGGGTTCTGGCCAGGCCAAGCCCAGCTATCAAAGCTTCATATTCTGCCTCGTTGTTTGTAGTCGGAAAATCCAACTTGATTGCATACTCAACAATGAAGCCATCCGGGCTTTGCAAAACTAGGCCAGCTCCACTAGTTTTTGTTTTTGAGGCTCCGTCAAAAAAGAGCAACCAGTATTCTTTGAGTTCTTCACCTTTTTCTTTTTCTTCAACTTCTTTATCCTCTTCTTGCCCCCCGACTTCTTGGTTTGGAATGGTGCATTCAACCACGAAGTCAGCCAGAGCCTGAGCTTTAATGGCCGTCCTTGGCTTGTATCTGATTTCGAACTCTCCTAGTTCTACAGCCCATTTGATTAGCCTTCCACTGGCCTTGGGGCTATGCAATATGTTTCTCAGGGGTTGGTCTGTCAAGACTTCGATTACATGTGCTTGGAAGTATGGACGCAGCTTCCTTGAAGCCATTATTAACGCCAAGGCAAACTTTTCTACCTTTGAGTAGTTCAGCTCTGCACCATGTAGAATTTTGCTGACATAATAGATAGGCTTCTGAACTTTAGCTTCCTCTTTCACAAGAACTGCACTCAAGGCTGAGTTTGAGATAGCAAGATACAGAAATAGCACCTCCTCAGGTTTTGGTTTGGCAAGTAAGGGTGGCTCAGCCATATACTTTTTTAGTTCTTCAAAAGCCGCTTGACTTTCGTCATTCCACTCAAAGTTCTTGACCTTCTTGAGGGCCTTGAAGAATGGGAGACATTTCTCTCCAGACTTGGATATGAAACGTCCCAGGGCTGCTACCCTTCCAGTGAGTTTTTGGACTTCCTTCACAGTCTTGGGGGGTTCCATGTCCAGAATCGCTTGGATTTTATCAGGATTGGCCTCGATGCCTCTCTTCGAGACCATCAGGCCTAGAAACTTTCCAGACCCTACACCGAAGGCACACTTGGCTGGGTTTAACATCATCTTGTGGGTTCTCAGAACTTCGAACGCCTCACTCAAGTGCGCAAGGTGATCGGCCTTGTCTAGGCTCTTGACTAACATATCATCAACATAAACCTCCATTGTTTTGCCAATGAGGGCCTTGAATATTTTATTCACAAGCCTTTGATACGTGGCTCCTGCATTCTTAAGTCCAAAAGCCATAACCAGATAACAAAAAATACCAAAGTCAGTGATGAATGATACCTTAGGAATGTCATCGGGGTGCATTTTAATTTGGTTATAGCCACTAAAACCATCCATGAAGCTAAGCATCTCGTGCCCAGCTGTGGCATCTATTAACGTGTCTATCCTTGGTAAGGGGAAACAGTCCTTGGGACATGCATCATTCAAGTCAGTGAAGTCTACACACATTCTCCACTTCCCATTGCTCTTTTTAACCATCACAGGGTTGGCCAGCCATTCAGGAAATTGAATTTCTTCAATAAATCCAGCTTCTAGCAATTTTTCCACCTCCTGCTTAATGGCCTCCTGTCTTTCAGGGGCAAAACTTCTTTTCTTCTGTTTGACCGCTGTCCTTCCAGGATTTACATTCAACTGATGTGTTATAAGTTCGGGGTCTATTCCTGGCATGTCAGCTGCTGTCCAAGCGAAAACATCCCTGTTATCCTGCAGGAACTGTGTCAGTTGTTGTTTCAGGTCCTTGGGGAGTGAAGCCCCAACATATGTCACTTTCTCAGGATATGAAGGATCCAGGGGGATGGACTCCAAGTCCTCCGCAGGTTTCCCCCTACTCTCTTCGTGATCTCTAACATCCATATCTTCAATGGGGAGAACCTGCCCCCCAGTGCCATCAGGCTTCAAAACAGCCACATAACAGCTTCTGGCCATCTTCTGATTTCCTCTTTCTTCCCCCACTCCATTCCTGGTAGGGAACTTGAGTTTCAAGTGGTATGTAGAAGCTATTGCTTTGAAGGCATGCAGCCCTGTCCTCCCAAGGATTGCATTATAGGTAGTGCTTGCCTTAATAACTAAGAAATTCAGCATCTGAGTGGACAGTCGAGGTTCTTCGCCCATAGTCATTGGTAATTGTATGATCCCCTCAATCCGAGACTCTACTCCATTAAAACCGTATATGGGCATGTTGGAGGGGGTTAGCTGTGAATCACTGTATCCCATTTTCACATAGGCATCATAAAATAGGATGTCAACAGAAGAGCCATTGTCTACCAAGACTCTTTTCACAGGAGAATTCCCTATGGTGGGGGTGATTACTAAGGGATCATCGTGGGGGAACTTTACCCCTTCTAGGTCGGAGTCATCGAAGGACAACGAGATCTCAGTTCTTGCCCTCTTAGGAGGTTCTCCAACAATGCTCATTACCTCCCGGGCGTACGCCTTCCTGGAGTTTCGGGAGTTGCCTGCTGCAGTTGGCCCTCCTGATATTACGTTAATCACAGGCCCTCTGGGCTGATTGTTTCTTTCCTTGGGGTCTGAGTCCCTTCGTTTGTCGCTCCTTCTATCGTCTCTAGCACCATCCTTGGTGTATTTTTCCAACTTCCCTCTTCTAATCAGAAATTCGATCTCGTCTTTCAACTGACGACAGTCATCAGTGTCGTGTCCCACATCCCTATGGAACCGACAGTATGCGTTCTTATTTCTTTTTTCAGGATCAGTCCTCAGTGGCTTTGGCCATCGAAGGTCTTTACCCTTCTCAATGTCCATTAGTATCTGGCTTCGGGCGGTGTTTAGCCTTGCATACTCGGTGAACCTGGCACCTCCTTTCTTCTTGGAGTCATTGGCGTCACCATTCTTTGCATACTTGGTATCAACAGTGTACTCGGTATCGCTGGATCGTTTTTTAGGATAGGCGTTCGAGGCCTGAAACCCTTGAGCTTTCCTCATACTTTCTTCAGCCTTGATATACTTTCCTGCTCTCTCTTGGAGCTCATTCATAGTTTCAGGGGCCCTCTTGGCTAATGACCTTCTGAAATTTTCGTCAGAAGTTCCTTGCTGCAAGGCTATCATAGCGACCTTCTGATCTAGATCAGGGACCTTCAAGGCTTCCTTTGTGAACCTATTCATGTAATCCCTCAAGGATTCGTTCTTCCCCTGGTGCATGTTCATTAGCGAAGCTGAGCTCTTTTCATGAGTTTTGCTGCTAATGAATTGACCGATGAAGGCCCTGCTCAGATCCTTGAATGACCCAACAGAGTTTGGTGGTAGACGACTGAACCACCGCTGAGCCATGCCACTCAGGGTTTGGGGAAACGCCCTACACTTAATGGCATCGTTTACAGGCTGCAGCAACAGTGCATTAGAGAACGTGAGCACATGATTTGAGGGATCTCCCGTTCCATCATAGGCCCTGATTGTTGGCATCTTAAACTTCCTTGATATCTTTTCATTCATAATATTTTCTGTGAAGGGGGGCGTAGGATCATCAGGATCTCCAAGCGGCAGTAAGTCTTGGGGATCAGCCCTAACATGACTTGTCCTTATTTGCCTCGGGGGCTCATCCAAATCTATTACAGAGGCGTTTCTCATCAACTCTCCAGCACCCTCCATTCTGGAGTGCTGTCGCCTTGCCAATGCCTTTTCCAGGTCTTTCCTTAGTCGTTGAGCTTCGGCTTCATGAGCGCGTATTCTTTCCTGAAGGTTCAGGGAGTCATTACTTTGAGGCCCTCGGGGCTGGGTACTCCTCCCTCCAAGGGGCTCCTTACCAGGTCGCCTCCTTCGTGGGTTAACATCTTCGTCAGATGACTTCTCGTCATCAGTTGAGTAAGGTCCAGAGAAGTCCCGACTTCTTCGTTGTGAGGTATAGTGGGGCAACAGCCCTTGCTCATAAGGGGGCTCATAGTTCCTTGGGAGCCCATAACGAGGGTCGGAAGTTATAGCAGACGGGACCTGCATAGTAGGAGGAGCAACAAAAGTAGTATGAAGGGGTGGAATTACTTGGAGTGGAGGAGCTGAAGCATGAATTGACACATCGGGGTTGGAAGGATGAACGACGATGCTGAGGGGTCCAGCACGCCGGGTGCTTTCTTCAGGGTCCTCAACAGAGGTGGTTGGAATAACAGCTTGTTGCCCTTGAGTTGTGATAGGGGGAACAGTGGTGTCGACAGCGGCGCCAGAGATCTCTCCTTCAAGGATGCTTGCAGTACTTCGTGTTCTTGCCATGGTTATTATTCGATTCCCACAGACGGCGCCAAATGTTACGGATTAAAAACGAGGTGTCTTTAATGCGTAATTAGTGCTAGGGTTTGGGGGAGCTTCGAGTTTTAATGGCTGCACTAACGTTTCGTGACTAAACACAGGTCCTCGTTAACTGCCTACGTATCTCAGTTCGCATGAGAATCAAGCCAACAACGTAGTTCTAATGTTGAGGGGTTAGGCCCTTTAAATAGGCACATGAAGGCCTTGGAATCCAATTAGGGTTAGGAGACTTGGGGGCCAAGTCTCCTAGCAGCAGAGGTATCCAAAACCTTGTAGGAATGAGAGTCCTTGTTGGACTCTTCCCACATTTGGGTTTCTAGATCCTTCTAGGGTGAAGGCCTTCAACAGACTTCTTGGACCTTTACTGAGCCTTTATTTATTAATTACGAAATTAATTAATAACAAAGGCTTAATGGGCCTACAGCTTCAACAGAGCTTGTGGGCTAGACTTACAAGTTCAGTTGATCCGAGGATTTATTTTCCTAGTTCGTTTTGAGGGCCCAAGCCTTTGGACCATAACAGGTCTAATTAATGAAATAATAAATGCTATATTTATTATATTTTACTCAGGGTTATTTTTGCCCATATCACCTACAAAACAAAAACAAAAACAATTAATTAACTAATAAAATTACGAAAATAAACATAAAATAGGTATTAAAAATGTGTTAATTTATGGACCCATCAAATACCCCCATACCTATCTTTTGCTCGTCCTCGAGAAAAATCAAAAGAAAAAAATATATTATAAAAGTCCTATGCTTCTTTTCGTAGGCGTGACAGGTAATTTTAGGTTTACCAACCCGTTAAACTCGTAGACGATCTCTACCAGAGGAGTGTTGTCTCCTAAGGGTTTACAGAAGATATACCCATAAAATCCGTGAAATATTCTAGCAAGCATCACACTCTATCAATAACGTTCATTGGTGTCAAAACAAAAT